>OX387376.1:3199016-4440917 GCA_947563715.1 Lycia hirtaria | reverse complement strand
ATGGTCAAAACAGTACATTTTTCGTCGTTTTACATTTCTTCAAAAGGCATCTTCAGATCAAGTTCTCGGCTAAGAAGTTCGAAGGAAGTCAACATGTCTCCAGTTGCCTCGTGAAGAGGAGAAACACGTGTCGACAAGAAAAGTAGTTTGACAACGAAGCAAATAGGTATATGGTTGGAACAATTAATGGCTATGCCATTACGGTTTGATTTTTTCAAAATTTGTACTTATATTTAACTTCGGTATTGTAATAAAAATTAAAAAAAAAAAAAGCAAACCGTAAGGGGAATAGCCATTTACGATTTCAATAAAATAAAAAAAATAGACAACGAAATCGATAAATGTTCAGAATTAGTTCTCCTATTTGAATGGGACCACGCGCGAGACTTCTCTCAATTATATTTATATCATCCAAAGCACTTGTCCCCATTTTAAATCTAACTATGGCATAACTGATTAGCGATTAACAGATAAGGTGAATATTGAATACTAAAAGTTGAATGATGCTATATCGTAGAAGGACTTTCCGTTTTATTTGAACCGCTCGGTTCGATCCTTGAATTGTGTATTATACATTTTAATACTTTGTTACAACATCGACATCGCAAAGATCTGTGTAATCTATGTGTCCAAGTACATAAATAAATAAATAGTCGGTTAAGAGAAACGCACTCTTCCATAGGTACATAAGGAGAAAACTGATTATAAACATTATTTCCAATTTAGATTTTTTTATCTGATTAGAATGGGATCGACGCAAATGGCCAAGAACACAAAAGACCATTTAATTACATATTGCTATGCATCTACGGTTTGCTGTTTCTATGATTCCCAAGTTAACATTAAATGTAAAAAAGAAAACTGTAGAGGCGAGCTTACGAGTTTATATTTTTATTAGTTTATATATTTATTTATAGACAATTTACTTATCTCGTAACTAGGTTTCATTTAAAAAAAACTCAAAACAGCATCCTATGAAACTAGTACAATAAGTATTAATTCTTCGTGTCGATGTTTTTTTAAAGATTTAATTTAAGATGAAAATTCGCCATATTGAATTCACTATGATATCATAATAATAAAATACGGAGAGAAAACTTCTTGATTGACACATCATTTGTCAGAATCAGGCCAGCACATAAATAAATATTGGTGGACATTTCACACAACACCATCTAGCCCAAACTAAGCAAAGCTTGTACTATCGTGGGGATCGAACCCACGATCTATTACAGCATGTGTAAGAATGATAACTCTTAAAGTCAAAACCCTCCTTTTAGTATAGTCGGATAAAAATGGGAAAACGTACCTGCTCGAGACTATTGACAACTTTTAAGCTGTAAACGAAATCTTCGCCGATTCAAAGAACTCTAATCAGGGACTTAGAAAACGCATAATAATAAAATATTGAACTCAAACATTAGAAAGAATAATAAAAAAACTGTTATTCTGTCCCTTTTCCCCTTTTCAGTGGGCATGGCCTTGTTCACAGGGTAGCCCTTTGTAGATCGGCCGCAAAATAAGGGCTTTAGTTAAGAGTTGGCTCCAATCCCGTGTCGTACGAGTTCTATATCTATAGATAGAGGTAGCACAGGGACTTGCAGTTTGGCAACATTACAAGTTTCATAATAGCTGTGATAAGAACATTAATTACATTTACAACTAGGTACTTAGATAGTAGCTTATTATTAATGCATGCTGACTTCACCTGTAATTATTGTGACATTAAGCTGTATTTTATTTGTATGATTTTTTATTGTCAATGTATAGATGTACACAGTGTAGGTGAACTTTATAAATAAATAAATAAAATAAATAAATAAATAGTGGTAAACGGGCGCCTAATTTTTACACAACTTTCATCTGACAATCTGAGAAATATTTAGAACCAATTTATGCTTCACAGGTTGTGCATTTTTGTGCTTTTGCTAGGATGTCATTATCCGTGTAATTTCAGTATTTGTTTGAATGCCCGCTAGACATCGGACGTTGTAATTTTGGAAATAATATTAAGCGCAATACGCCAATACATACCAAACAGGCCGACTTTATGTCGGCAACTTTGGCGCACAAAGGCCAAATATGCCGATGCCTAAATAGCCCGCCGGGTTGTGTCGGTAGGTTTGGTGTGTATTGCGCTTTAGGATAACTACGCATGGTCCGATCACACTATGATTTTTAAACGGTTTCTTTACCTGTTTGTTTATTTATTTGTTTTTTTTTTCAAATTTAGTAATTGAAATTTTACCCCCTTGCAGTTGATGGATCGATCTGAAATTTGGTATACACCTTTAGTCCTGATGAAAATAAAATTTAGTATATTCTTTATTATTGTAAATCCAAGATGGCCGCCGCCACAAAATGGCGGATTTCATATTTTAACACAACCCCCACAATATGGGTATCAAATGAAAAGGCTTTTCTAGTAAAATATTGTAAATACATTACCTACATCATTATCTTTCTTTTCAATAATACCGTTTAACTAAAAAAAATATAATTAAAGTAAGTACTTGTATATATGTAAGTTTGATGAAAACGCAAAAACATTACACCATGATGGTCTAATGATAGTGCCAGAGCATTGGAACTTCCTGATTTCTGATTGATAGAGTTCATTTGTTTAGTTATTATCAACCTTTTTCTTTCAGTAAATGCGATAACGAGGTTCTAATAGTGATGCCGAAATATGGGACATCTTTAAATGATTCATGATGGACAAGTTGAGTGGGCTCATTTTTTAGTTATAGCATTTTCATTGCATTGAATAAAGTTTGCGTAAGTTAATATAATTTTTTAGATCAATCTATTTATTTTACCAAAAAATTCATTGTATGACTGTCTCTAGAGCTCTAGAAAATAGCAGAAAAATTGAGGACGTACAGCTGTTTCCAGACTGCAACATTATGTTTTATGCGCCAGTATTGACTGAAATGCTTTGTGCGTTTACCACATAAATAAATCTTTAATTACACATTTTATCACTCTTGCAACACCGGGCCGCGTGTCAGTCGGTCAGCGTCCGAATTAGTTACATTTTTAGAAGACCTTCCTTCCATAGTACGTGTGAAGATTGCATTGCAAACGAATGTAATTGATATAAATGTAATAATTTGCTTGTAACAAGCCCAGATTTGTATTTGCTACGTTACGAGCATTCTTTGGATGATACCGTGCTATGAAACTGTAATTTCTTATTCTGTGGTAATACCACAGAAGACAAGACTTTAATAGTAATACCACAGAAGACTTTAATAGTAATACTATTGTACGTTTACTATAAAGTTGACGTGGATGGTTGAATTAACTACAGGCTAGTTCTGTTGGATTGGACGTATTATATTTCGTAGTGTTTATCCGACTGCTCATGAAGAAATGTGATATTTTTCAAGTGTATTTAAGTATGTTTTTATGTTTTCTCCTATATTGATTTGATGACCTAGGTGTCGTTAGATTTGTCTTTACTTCGAGTGTCTTTGGCTACATTTCTATTACAATAGTAAATATATATATATAAGTACTTATTTTTACGTATTCTATCGTGACAAATAAGTGATTTTACAAGAACTATTGTAAAGAATCCTCGGTTCCATAGTTTGTGTAACGGTTATGCGCATAATTTCTCGCGAAAAAGTATACTCAACATCACATATCTGTATTTTTCACTAACATCACTTACAACATTCTATATTTTTCTTCATACATAGAAACAATAGAATAAAATGCAGAATGTACCAGCTGCTTCTCTTTCCGGGCATACTGTAAAAGTCAGTTAAGGGACTTGAATAATTGGCGTTTCTGTAGGCGATGGGCTGACCCTCTATCACTGTAAGCCAATATTACACCTTTCCCTTTATTCCCCTTTAACCCTCTAATACCACTTTCCCTTTCATGTAACCCTCTAACCACGGTCAAATGTGGCGACAAACGGCCTGATGGTCTTTGATGTTCAGCCTACCCCGTAAGCAAAAACAGGCGTGATTATATGTATGTATGTACTTACAACAGTTTGTATCAAATAGAATATGAATACATTCTAAACTGCCAATAATTATTAAATTTATTTGTTTGAATTCTGAAAACGATACAAGGTTAAGCCCATCTCGATTCAAAAACAGAGAATTACGAACGAAATCAAGGTCCATCCGGAAACAACGAACATTCTAAGATCTGCCAGAGATAGTGGAGAAGGTCCGACGTTGCCACATCTGCGGTTTGCTCTATTAATTTTAGATATGGAGTGATATGTCGACAGCCGCCCCACGGTGCCCTACTAACGGGTGTTGTGACGTACGCTGATGGCTGAAAGCTGAAAGATGCGACTATTGCCTCGCGAGTGAAAATTGCACTAGCGATGTTTTGTCGGAAAATCTGTTAAGTTAAACTGGCAATCATAATTGCCAGTTTAACTTAACAGATTTTCCGATCTATCAAAAAAACGATCATAGCGCCGCAGATGGTTCATGGTTGATGTTGACGGTTGGTTGATGGTGGTTGCATATTATGTATTTTAAGAAGATTATTTTGACTGCAATCCATAAATAAACAACTATTTAACCGACATCAAAAAGGAAGAGGTTTTCAATTCGACCGTATGCTTTTTTATGTTTGTTAGGCAATTACTTCGCCAATTATGAATTGATTTAGATAATTATTTTTTGTTTGGTAGGCCATATTTCAGACGTGGTCCCACATAAATATGTATTATCAAAATTGGTTCAGTAGTTTTAAAACAAAATAATTGAAAAAAATTAAATTAATAATTGATATATTATTATTAATAATTGATTGCCGCTTCCAATCGGTCTTTTTGGAAATCCATGGGGGAGGCCTATGTCCAACAGTGGACTTCTTATGGCTGAGATGATGATGATGATGATGATGATGAATTGAAAAAAAAAATATGTCATCCATTTCAATGAAATTGCGTATTTTAAGTCGGTGTCAGTCTTTTAGACTACAATTAAAGTATTTTTATAGAATTTAATTTTTCTTCAAAATTTGCCTCAATAGTTTTAGGTATTGGGCAGGAATATAAAAAAATCTAGTCCTATAGAATCGAAGCTTTGAAGCGGTGGTTGGGATTGGCCTTTTGAGGTACGGGAATCCTAATCACGTCTAGTTCTAAAGCCTTTGTTACAGATACATATGTATCATACACGTCTTTGGCTTTGTAGAAACCTTAGTTTTTACAGTCATCGATAATTATAATAACATATTTACATCAATGACGTCACTTTACTTAATAGTACTGTCTGTGATACTGTACTCGACAAAATATCATAGTGCAGCAGCATTGGATCCAGTCCGATAGCATTTATAGTTTAGCGGCAACCGACTCTGATTAATGGTACAGATTATAGTGTTTATAGCGGGGTGTGTTGTACAATTCAAATTGGTACCAGCAAGAATAATATCCCTACTACTAGGAACATGAAAGTGTGTTTATTTGTCATTTACAGAAGTACGTAATAGTTCTCATATAAACCACCCATACAAATTTCATCAAAATCGGTTGAGTACTTTAGTTTTTATAACAAAATAACATTAAAAAAAGACATTCAAGTAAACGAATTGCGTATTTTAAAATCTTTTTTTTTTTTCTTCAGTTTTTTTATCTAGTATAACTATTTTGTTCTAAGCGGTTCCTATTATTATAGCAATAAATAAATGATCAAGTCCGCCCAACCCTCTATTCTTGCAGAGTGATGAGGGCTATTGAATCAGTTTTAAACGCGGTTGCCCCTTGCCCCAGTTCCGACACTAAATATAGCATAAGAAACTAAGTAGATTGAAGTTAGGTCGGCGCTTCTAAAAATATAAATTCTGAATTAGTTAAGTTCCGCGGCATTACACGCCAATGTTTTTTCATTTGATTGATCTACGATTGACCACCAACTCGCCTGATGTGCCGAGGGAGTGCCGAGGATGGCGCTCGTTGTGCTAGATTCTCTAAGATTCTCTTCTTATCTTCTAGATTCTAGAAGATATCTATTGACTCTTGCCGTAAAAATTCCACTTGACTGTTCCACTGTTTGTACAAACTGTCCCACTGCTGGGCGCGGGCCATCTTCTCATTATGAGAAGGGTAAGGCCATAGTCTACCACACTGGTAAAGTGCGGGTTGGCAGACTTCACAAATCTTTCAAGATCATTGAGAACTCTCAGACATGTAGGTTTCCTCACGATGTTTTCCTTCACCGTTTGAAGTTGGCGGCACTCAACGATACGCACACAACTTCGAAAAGACAAAGGTGCGTGCCGTGGGATTCGAACCCAGGACCTGCGGATTGCAAGTCGGACGGTCTCCCGACTAGGTTGCCGGAAACTTTTGCTCTTTTATTTGAGCTCTTTGGAAACAGATAACTGATTGGAGTGGATTAGACGGCCAGATGCAATATACTCAGCATAGGTATAAGGCTCAGAATGTAGTTTCTGATAATCTCAAAGTCGACAAACCTAATACACAAGACGTAATATATGGTTTTAAATAAGTGTCTAAGTGTGTAAGTGTTTTTACAGGACAAGTAGAAAGTCGGCCCACTATCACCCATACATTGTGGATTTTCCTAAAGTACGAACCAAACGGTTTAATTCTACGTTTTTGATCCGTACAGCTAAGGAATGGAACAAATTGCCGGCTTCTCTGTTCCCTGAGAGATACAATTTGGGACTTTTTAAGGTCAGAGTGAATAGTTATCTTCTGGGTCTGCGTGCTTCATCTTCGACCACATCGTCGCTTTCCAACAGGCGAGTTGGTGGTCAAACGTGGACCTATTCGCAATAAAAAAAAAAAAAAGTGTCGATTTATTCTACAGAACGTAAACGTCCCTTTATTCGGTAAATTTTAATAAAATAAGCATATTTTAATGATTGTAATTAACTAGACACTTATAATATTAAAACGTCACGGTCATGATATTCAGATTTAAATTAAAGTTTGCAAAAAGGCAACTGAATATAGAATGAAAAATTTAAAATAACCTATTGTCTTAAACCGAGTACATGCAAACTCGAGACGTTTCTTTTAGTCTAGTAAAAATAAGATTTGTGACAACATAAAAGACACCTAAGTATATTGTTATTTAAATGAATGTACTGGTGTTTTGACATACATTTGACACAATTTCATAATGATATTATTAAAGCTAATTTTATTACCTTTACATGCTCAAACAGCTGAACCGATCGTTATGAAACTTAGTATAGAGATAGCTTTGGACCTGGAGACGGACATAAACTACTTATCATCATCATAATCATCTCCTTTTTTCATAACTACGCGAGTGAAACCGCGGAACGCAGCTAGTCTATAAAGCGGGGATTATTGTTGAGACTATTTTATATACAAATGTATTCATATACCATATTTACTAATCATTTATTTTGTATACAAACAAGATAATGCCTAAGCAATTATACGATTATTATGTTTCATTCTCTTTGTCCTTATATCAAAAGGAAATATTTATTTTAAATTTAACAAATCTTTAATGACATCCTGTTATATAACATAATTACAATGTATATATACTATAATGATATACATACATATACTATAAAAAGTATTATATTAAAAGAAAAACAAAATCCGTACCCAGCGATATCGATCCACATTCCTGTTACGTACTGCACAAGAATGGAATTCTTTGCCGCCATCTCTGTTTCCTGATACCTTCAATCTTGGAATTTTCTAGGCTAGAGTGAATAGATATCTTCTACATCGACGAGCTCCATCCTCGGCCATACCGTCGCTTAACATCAGGCGAGTTGGTGGTCAATCGTAGATCTATCTTGTATAAAAAAAAACCGTCCGCATAAGAGTGATTTTCGTCATATAACTGTTACGATGTTGAGGTCACGTTTTAGTGAGATAGTGTGCGCAGCGACTGTACAATTTATTTAATACTTTACAATATATTTTTTTTTGTAAATAATGTAATAAAATAAATAAGTAAACATGCCAGAGCAGACTACGAAAAAGTGTATTTTTTTATTTTAGTACCTAGTTCTGTTATTATGTAATCTAAAAAAAAATTGTGCACTCGGGATGTACAGACGAATCTAACAATACTTTGCACATCAAGATCGGTCAAACCGTTTGGAAATAAGACGTAATATAAAAACATACATACATATACCCGAAAAAAAAAACAACTTCCCTTTTGCACCCGTCGGAAAAAAACAAAAATTCCATCTGTAAAATATAGCTACACGCTGTTAGAGCTAGCCGTTTAGAGTTGCGGGCAAAATTACAAAAACTAATAAATAAAGTAGCCAAAGAAAAAATGCATACATAACGTTTCTTTCTCAATAAAATTAGAGCAAAAGCGAAATTTAAACACACATAATGGGTTTAAAACTGTGAGAAGATCTTGCCGTAGACAAACGCATGGAAGGAGGACAGATGAGGTGTCGCACGTGCCGCAAGATGGTCGCGAAGGCGTACATTTTGCATGTCTCTCTGTGCGTGTGCTAGCGGAAATGGGCGAGACGCTGCTGGGAGGCTGTTACGTCATGAAGCAGACAATAAGTGGACTATACGTAGCACAGTTACTATAATTCTGGTTAGGCAGTTGCTATTATACAACAACTAAAAGCCAACCACCGTCTAAAAGTTCTTTGCATCGCCTTATATCGGCTTCAAAAAGAAGAAGGAACAATTCGGCTGTACTTTTTCGTTTTTTATGTTTTTTCCGTCATTTATAAACCAATTTGAAACAATATTTTTTGTTTGAAACGATATACTTTTACATTGGTCCAATCCCATATTCATCAAGTTTGTGCTAGATTGATAACTTTTTTTTATTCGACAATAGGTTCGAGCTTGACCGTTACCTTGCCTCATGTTAAGCGACAGGTGCGGTCTACGGTGGAGCGCGCTTGCCTAGAAGGAACCTATTCACTGGCGATTTGAAGACACCCAGATTATATCTATACGGAAAGACCCATTCAAGAAGCGTATTCCCCATTTTAGCTAAAGCGTTTCGTAAGCCTTAATATATTCGGTTTCGCGTAATTTCAGAATTACTTCAAGGCATTGAACTGCCTGCAGATCTAAGTTTAAAGCTGTCAAATAATGCTTACGTTATTCTTCAGTCTTGTCTGAGCTTAGGGCTTTTTTCTGATACTCATATGACATATTTATTAACTTTTAGTCATTTTAACCTCTGACGAAAAGCGAGGAATGTTACAAGTTTGACGTATGTGATGTCTAACTGTCTGTGCGTGGCATCTACGAACGAATGAACCGATTTTGATCTAGTTTTTCAAATCCGATCAGATCAAATCATCTTCGATTTGATAGGAGAGGAGAAGAGGGATAGAGATAGGAGCAACCCCTCCCCCCCTTGCCTACGACCTTCGACCTTGGGATAGGAGTGTTCTTATTTATGTTTCAACAAAATCTGCTAAGCCGTTATTTATATCGGGGCTTTACAAATTTTCTAAACTTCTTCCTAGTACATTTTGTCATACAATAACAAGTAAAAGTTAACGTGCGTTTAAAAGCACACGCACGCGTCGCGTTGCGTGCGAATAGGAGCACTTGCGCAAGCGCAGCGAACAGACGGGCAATGGGCTTTTATAGCAGCTCTCCGTCTCAAATGTAGATAAATTGACGCGATAGAGACAGTTTTCCTTTCTTACTTTTTTTTCTAGTTAAATCAAATCACTTGTAATAAATCTTTTAAGCTCTTTATAAGTAACTGATCGTTATAAAAAATTAATTAAAGAAAATATTTTTAATCGAATTCCATAGGAGAATATTTTTGACCGTATGTATGTCTTCTTTGTCAGCCTAAACTGTTTGACAGATTTCGACATAATTAATAAATAAATATTAGATTCGTCTAAGTAGTAAGAGTAATAGGTATATTATTTAAATATAAAGTCCAGAAAAAAAATGAAGTGATATCATGAACCAATTAATCATCCTTAATGATAATATAAATACCAGCCACACAGTGAATATTAAGTGTAGGGAACAGTCTCCAGCTGTAGAAAAAGTACCCGTTTCGTAAAATATAGCTATATTTTACAGTCAGGTACTTTTTTATACGAAATAGATCTACGACAAGCCACTTTCATTTTCTTATAATAGTATTTGCTTTATTAATAAGAACAGTTTCCGTATTATTTGTCACACGCAACAGATTTTTTTTAGATGATTGTTCTATATACAATTTAGACAGAAAAAAAAACTCGCAAAAGAATATTTAACTTACAGACTGAAAACGATGCCGAAGGTTTTCGAGATGACCCCCATGGTCTTCTTCCAGCCCCTAATGAACTGTCGGCGGCGCTCCCCCGGAGGCGGCGCCGCCCGTTCCTCCAGCTCAAAGTAGGAGTTAATCTTGCCGCTCTTCAGTCACCCACTACAGAAACTACCACTGGTCGCACTACACTGGAAGCCCGCAAGCAATCGTAAACTGAATCTCCATTAGAACATTCCCTTCGTCGTCTGTCGTACTTATTTCTTTAGAGAAATCGAGCGCACAGTCGCGGAAGGTTCGTCAGCATGGCATTCAGGGCGCAGCGAGTGCGGGCACGTCCGTCCTCTCGCGCAGTCACCGGTCTACTGCCGCCGCTACGGTGACGGAGTGCCGGAGTGCTAGGGTATCGGCATCGGCCCTCGGCCCTTCGTAAGCTCGCGTGACTCACAATGCACTTTAACGTCGCGCGTCGTTAGCGCGACTACGTCGCCGTTACGTTAATATAGAGACGCAGTATTTAATTATTTAGAATTCAGTGACTAATAGCATGGTTCTGTCTAGAATACATAACGTTTCACTCATCTCCCTACTAGGATTGCATGTATCGGAGATTTAATAAAACAAATATAATAACATGGACAAAATACCAGCCAGATCTCGAATAAACTCAAACTTCGCGGTCGATGCAGGGACTAAAAATATTTTTTTTTTAAACTGTAAATAATGTGTATTCGGTTGTCTAGTTCTTTATAAACAATTTATACCAGCGTTTCAAAAGCATTTATAGTATACACTGTCCCACTGCTGGGCGCGGCCGTGGGCCATCTTCCTTCTTATTGTGAGAAGGGCCATTACTAACACGATAAAATTTTGTTGTTGGTAGTTTACCTGTTAATTGTACTACTGGGACTTGTAGAATGTAGATGTCTCAACAGTACAATCAGCCGCCATTAATTGAACTACTGGGAATAAAAAGTCTCAGTAGTTCAATCAACCGAACTGCCAATTGAACTACTGGGAAGCATCGGAGAATTGAAGGCGGACTTGCAAACTTTGGGCCGAACAAGTTGTCTACCAGGCTCGAATCAGAGTCGAAACTTCCGAGGAAGGATATATTTTAATCGGCTGCGCATGAAGGAGGGTTACGTTTTTCATGCCAGCTAGCAAATATGCCAATTGTCAGTTTAACAGTCTAGGTTCCGACGGTTTTAGATTTTCTATATAACCTCTTGTGTACAATTAGTACAACAACCAACCAACCAATTCCTATACAGGGTTTCATAAACTCTATTCCCCTTATATATCCCCTTATCTATCGCCCTTTGAAGAATTCCATTTGGTATGGTCAATACATTTCCTGTACATTTCTTAACAATTTTCGTTTCAATCACGCAGCAACGCGGAAGTCACCCCGAGGCCTGTCGGTCACCCAGCACGCGACAATTACAAGACCAATGGGATACCTTCCACCTCCAAACGCCTGAAGCTGCATATTGCGTGAACATTTCCGTACTACAGATGTCTTCAAAGGCTGTGTAAAGGGTTCAAGCAGACTAGCTCCTTTTTACTCAACTCAAAAGGAGGATATTGATGGAGGGTAATGATTTTTGGTTGTACGTATGTATGTATATCAAGAAAAAACTTTTTCGTAGTCTGGTCTGACAAAAATAAAGTAATTTTATAAGAATTATTCTAAAGAAAACGCTGCCGAAAGAAAGAAAATTTATTTAAATAAATTGTAAAGCAGCTCTGACGCCAAAGCCTGAATAAGTTGTTGCGGCTGGAATTCGAGTATATTCGAAAAACTAATGGATTATGAAAATTTTGTAACTAGAATTTCGTCCTGAATTAAGATCCTTCAATTAAAAAATTCTGGAAACTTTCTCAATCACTGACATGAACAATAATATTTTTACTTTTTTTTTCATAATGAAGTATAAGTAATTATTGTTTCCCTAAAATATGTTTATTTCCCTTTTTAGTCCTTTTCTCGCACCTTTCTTCAAAAAATTTCACACGTCATTATCATCATCATCATCCGAGCCATAAGATCCATAGACGATCTTTTTAAATTAAATTTAAAAAAATAGTGAAAAATAATTGTTTATAATTTATTTCTAGCACGTTCTTCTTTATTTACGTATGCGTGAAGCACCAGACTTCAGAAAAGCTACTGAAACGCAGATCTCAGATTAAAAAACCACTAAAAATCGCTCGTCTGCTCAGGTCAAAAGGGCTGAGTCTTGAATTGTGCAATTTAGCGATGATTTCAAAGCGAACACGATAATCACCTACGCACGTTTGAAAGCAACAATGCAAGTGTTTTTGTATCGAATGCAGTTGATGTCACGGTGAGCTCATACTTTGACTCATGTAGAGATTTTATTATAGAAACTAAATCCTTATATAGATTAATTTATTAGGCAACCTGCGGAGGCTTTGAGGCTGCGAGTTTCGTCGCGAATTGTATTAGTTTCGGTGCATTTCGAGTTAGTTACGAGCTAATAAAGTGATATTAATGGCCGGATGGGAAAAGGTCACCAAACGGCAAAATGTAGAGCAAATAAAACGTTAGAGAAAGATATCACGATAATGCTCGCGGACATTTTGAAAGAAATATTTTTTTTTATTAGCACATAGACTTGTACTTGTCCGCTAACTCTGATATGAGCACAAGTTGTAGTGAAAGACGAGTAAAATCTTTTTTAAAGACTCTGTCGGTAGTAGCTCATTTGTCTCGTTCGTATTGCAACATTTTTGAAAATATAAAATTACTAAAATATCTTAAGAAAAATCTAGTACGCAAAAGTCTAAATAAAAGTATCGCAAACGCTTATTAAAATATTTTTTTATAAACGCTTATTAAAATTGATTCAAGCACGTATTCACTCAAAAATGGATTAGTACTTTATAATTTCAAATCCATATTTGCATGTGTAAGAATTAGTATATAATTTTTTTTTTCCTGAAGGTTTATAATGCTAATCTTTAGGTTTATGCATTTCCGATACTCGCATTTTAAGCGGCTTGACGGATTTTCAAGTCAAGGCGTCATTAGAAAAGACGTGAAATTAAGGCGATTTTTTTGAGGCGAGTTTAAAGCACATTGCACACGGTACAGACTACACGCTACAGCTACAAAATGCCGCATCGTCGCCGCCGTCGCCACCTTTGTGGCATATATTGACCACCACCGGGGACAAGACAACCGTATATGGTATTTTTAGGGTTCTGTACCTCAAAAGGAAAAAAACGGAACCCTTATAGGATCACTTTGTTGTCCGTCTGTCTGTCCGTCCGTCTGTACGGGTGTCAAGACCTTTATCTCGGGAATGCGTGAAGGTATCGTGTTGAAATTAAAACCATATAGGTACGCAAATCTATAGTATCTTGCTGCAGAAAGAAAAATCAAATTTCTCAGTTTTCGTAAAAAAAGTTATAGCCGAATATGTCGTTAAAAACGCACATTTCGAAACTCACAAGGGAATCAAAACCTATGGGGTACTTCCCGTTGACCTAGAACTATGAAATTTGGCATGAAGCATTGTGTTAGAGTACACCAAAAAACGCACATAGCTATAGGAAAAAATACGAAAACTGGTCATTTTGACAACACAACTGACTGGAATTTAATCACAAAAAAAATAGTGTCTCTATGCAAGGAATGAGGGCCCAAATTTTAAACTGAATTAACCGTATCATGTGGGGTTTTTTAATATTTTTACGATGTATATTTTTCGGTTTATGAAGGAAAATATTAAAAAAAAATATGATTTCCCCCTTTTATTTAGTTTGTACGGAACCCTCGGTGGGCGAGTCTGACTCGCACTTGTCCGTTTTTTTTTTGACACAGGAAGAGCAACATCAGTTGCTTGACGGTAAATCATAGCCGTCGCCTATGGACGAGTGCAACACTAGAGGTGTCGTCAATGCTTTACGATCTCTGAGAGGTCCTTGTAAATACCCTTTCTAAAAGACTCCGAGTTAAAGCTCGGCGGGAAGACCTTCGAAGGAAGGACGTATTAAATATTGCTGATCCGTGGAAGGAAGGAGCGGAAGAACCTTCAACTGAACTCTCGATTCACTAGTTATCTTATTCTTGTTGCTAAATCTTTTATGTCGTTAATAAACAGTCAATGTTATTGCAGAATATTCTTGTAATTTAAGACTAAGATAATATTTTACATGTAAAATAAAGTTTACATGTAAAATAAACTCGGATAAAACTGATGTTATTGTATGGTTAGTGAAAGGGAGAATATTGGCCAACCACAATTAGTTTATATATTTATTATTATTATTATTCGAGGTAGGGTGGGAGGCCACGAGCCTCCCTGTCACTGCGACCCTCGCGGATCTATTGTAACTTCCCTCCTAAGGGTTACAGCACCTCTCCCAATCCCAGATGTGACATGAATCTCACTAGGGACTTTGGGGCGGAGGCCTTCACATCCTAGTTTATATATACAATCATGCCTTTATACCGTTGAGGTAGGCTCCACTTGCTATGATCCTGACACATCTTCCGCTTCTTCTACATCAATATGAAGACATTAATCGTTCGTCGGTTGACGGTACCTTTCACCTGACCTTTCTCCAAAACGTTTTAGATTATGTTAGTTTATGGTTTGAACGAAAAGTTTATTTATTTAACCGACTTCGAAAAAGGAGGAGGTTATCAATTCACGAATTACTCCGCCATTCGAGAACCAATTTTCGTGTTTCCTGAATTTGTGTATAGAGAAAGCTCCCAAGTTGGTCCCATAATTATTTTATAAACATCGCTTTATTACTTTTTGAATAATCTCTAAAAATGAAAAAATATTTTTATTGTATTCCTGAGTAAGTGCGTCAGATTATAGAATCGCAGAGTACCACCTACACGTTTTTCTTTGCAAGAGTGTCAAATATTAAGGATTATCGCATAAACACCTGCACATTTTCTAATCTTCGAAGACGAGCATTTGACATTCAATTACATATCGCATTCTTGACAAAAGAAAATAATCGGCCAAGTGCGAGTCGGACTCGCGCACGAAGGGTTCCGTACTATCATCTATAATACTACGAAGTTTAGTTCTGTTTATAAAATAACGAGAAATCAACGAAATTCCAAGTAGTAAATTGCAAACTTATAGGTAGGTTTTCGATACACATCCGGGCAGCATGACGACGCTCGCGCGAATACGCGCAGCTATGGCTCGCTCCGTGATGTTACCTCCCCCGCTACCCGCGCGGCCGTTGCTTAGCAACCGCCTCGCGCTCGCGCCACCACCACACCGCGGCGCGGCGCTCGCACCGCGTTTAGATGCACGGATTATTTTCATTTTGTGAGTTTTTATGTATTAGATTAGGTATTTATTTTTATAGTTAATATATTTCTAAATATTTACTTACAAATATTCAAGTTTCTACCTGTTAATTAAGATCGAGTCAAAATTGTTTAAAAATTACGTTTGTTGTATGGGAGCCCCCCTTTAATATTTACTTTATTGTTATTTAATTATTTATTTTGAAAGGTAATATACAAGTAAATATTCTGTGAAAATTTGAAGCGTCTACCTGTTACCGTTTTTAATATTGAGCAAAAAAATACGAAATAAACACTTTTATTGTATGGGGACCCCCTTAATTATTATTTTTTTAAGTTTTAGTATTTGTTGTTATAGCGGCAACGGAAATACATCATTTGTGAAAATTTCAGCTTTCTAGCTATCACGGTTTATGAGATACAGCCTGGAGACAGACAGACAGACAGACAGACAGACAGACAGACAGCGAAGTCTTAGTAATAGGGTCCCGTTTTTACCCTTTGGGTACGGAACCCTAAAAAGAGCGAATGAAAAGAGGTCACTTTAAAAAGTTTAATAAAAAAAATATTTCAGTTACCTACTAATGTTTTCTCTGAAAATTTAATATTTACGACGTTTACCTATCGTCGTAGTTATGTATATCAGTCCATATTGTTCCAGGTGTTTGTCTGTCCTTCGCCGCAAATCGCCACAAAACTAATTTTGTGCTACATAATAATAACTAATTGTTTTCGTAATGGCTGTCGTTATTGGAATTCTATAACAAAGGACATCTGTTGCGTGACTGAAAATTCTCATTTTTGTCTTTGTATACGGATTTGCATCGGGTTATGTTCTCATACGGTGAATTTTTGGTTAATTTACATGTTGCAATATTTGGAAGTAAATAGAGTTAAGCAATACAAAGTATTTAACAGAAATGGACTATATAACGGCGTATGCTGATATTCTGTCAAATCCAGTTTACTACTACCGTGTCATTAACCACTGCCACGGAAGACTTTAATAGTCACTGCTTGTAATCTTCTTGAACTTCGATTGGTCCATCTCATGACCTTCGAAGCAGTTTAGTTGCGCTCGAGCAGGCGAAATGAACTATACAATGTAGGTATATTACCACAGGTACATATATACGTCCTGCCAGCTCGACCGGACGCTCCAATATTTTTCCGCGTGTCAGAAGATAAGAGCGACCTACAACAGGACGAAATGAACTAAGGCCCTTGGCGCCTGTGCAAACTGACTTGCACTTTATTGCGCCGTAGCAACAGTCGTTATTTAATTAGATATGTTTGCGGAGTGAGTTTCCAGTACCTGCATGTACTATTACATATTTTGTGCCTGGACGACTGACTGCTATAATAATGTTATTACATAATTGGTATGAATTCTCAATTTGTGCGAGCAATGGCCAGTAAAATGATTGGAGTAGACCGGATTTGATATGATATTGAAATCCATCGTGACACATCGATATAGACATGTATTTTATTGTGACGGAAACATACAAGAGAAAAAACATAAATTTGTCAACAACTCTTTGTATTAAAAATAAAAACAAAGTTTTAGTCAATAATTACGCTTTCGGATGGTGGCCACAAAGGCGTTGACCGATAAGAAACTATCAGTACTTCCCTATAAGCCACATTCAAGATTACATTATCAAATCCAGAATCTGAATGCAACAACTCTATTATTCTTACAAATTACACACTTTTTCTGAATTTCTTTGCAAGATAATATACCATATTAAAATTTGCGACAAATCCGTTAAAAATTGTTTCATTTCAATAAAATGATATTTTTACCAGTAGGTATATTTTAACATCGAGATCGAAAATTATAATCCGACAAAAAAAAAAATACAAACTTATCATGCCTGAAGTGGTCTGCCAATGGACCTGCCAAATAGTCCAGCCATTTGCAGGTAAAACCGCGGCGATGGTGTTAGCTTACCAATGGGTATTGCTGTGATCACCCGGTTACCTTGAATGCAGTAAGAACAAGATGCAGTTTTATATGATTCAAAAAGTGTACGTCATGCTACAGAGCTGTCCTTTGATGCATCTACAATATACCTCACTAATCAGGCTTACCAAGCCGCAACAAACACACTGACTAATCTAATATACTCTGCATAAAAAATATAAGTTAAGTTAAAAACTATAAGTTATTTTATAATTTTCTAATGCTACACATCATAAATATAGAAAATAACTTAGAAAAGAAACTTAACATGTTTCGACTCTATCTAAGTATATTAATTTCTATAAGAATTAATTGATTATTTAATATTCAATGTAAAAATAAACAATCTATACATAGAAAAATTTAGAACTCCTTATACCTGGTTTTAGTTTCTATTCTTACAAAAATATTTTTAAGTGATCATACGAGGTATCAACGATACCTCGTTCTGTTAAATTCTGATAAGAAGCTATGCGGGTTGCGGGAACAGATGAACAATTGAACATACATACAAACGGGATGTAATTATAACCCCCCTTTTTGTCTTATATGTGTATAAATTAGAATTATATAGAATCTATAACAAAAAATGTAGGTAAATAAGGCACGCCCAACGTAAAATAATTCTTAAATTAATATTAGGATCCCTTTTGCTCAGATAAAAAAAAAAGACGTGTGGCACTCGGAGACTGCCGCGGTAAAGCTATTGCATAATAGCTTTACGCGCGGTGTGTTAGGTTATTTTCGTTACGGAATTTCTGGATTCGGTCTCCACGCTCAAGGCCCGCAATAGAAGCTATGCAATAGCTTAATAACCCTTTAGGATTCACCGTAAAAACGTTCTCTAGACAGTGAATGTATCCTGAAAGCATTTTCTCACTGTCAATCTGATCAAGTGATCACATACGCATCTGACATCCTCGGTGTTCCTTATTGCCTGACGGAATTGCGGGCCACGCCGCGGGCGGTTATCTATCATCTTATTATACTGATTTAGGGCTGCCACCTGCGTTATTAGTAACCAACAGTTATGATACGAATCACTGATAACGGCTAAACTTTATTATAACAAGTTTTAGCTTATTGCACAATAAAGGGTTGTGAAAAGTGCGCAATGTAAAGTATCTTTTGATAATTGACAGTTTTGTGGATTTTTTCTAGTTAATAGCGACTGACTTTTGAACTTAACAGACTGAGTTAATATGTCATTTTAATGACATATTTTAATATGGCATACCTAAAGCATACCGATTTGCTTTGTTTGGTATTGAACACCCAGGAAAAATGAAAGGAAGAAAACTTTTTTCCCCTATTGCTTTATTTCTATAAACGGAATCTATTTGGTATGTACTGATCTCTAGGGTCAGCCGAAGCCGAAACCGTCTCGAGGGAAGTCTTGAGACAGTATATCGAAAAATTAACCTGGAGATGCGCCAAGTTTGTCTTTTCCCGATCGTTATAATCTGCGTGTCTTTAAATCGCAAGTGAATTGGTTTCTTCTAGATAAGCAAGATACAGCGTAGACTTCAATGGAATTTTATTTTACATTTTATTTTCATTGCCAATATTATTTGTTTTAGTACCTACACAGCAGCGTACATAAAAAAATTACCTAAAATATTTTCTTAATCTTTTTATTTTTATTAAGAATACACTCGAGTTGATAACCTCCTCCTTTTTGGAAGTCGGTTGAAAAGATTATTTAAGACATATACATATTTTATCGTGACAAAACACACACACAGAAATTAACAAACACAAACAATTTAACTAAATAAACATTTTGTCAGCCCATCATTGCGCTAGTTGTGAGCAACCAGCAGCGCTGGTCTTCCGCGGGACCGGCAGGTGACGCCATGCACGAAGAAACACGATCAGATTGTTCCCATAGAAATTTCATCAAAATCGGTTGAGTATCTTGGTTTTTAAAACAAAATTGCGCATTTTAAAAGATTATCAGTTTTTTAAACTATAGTACTTAATTCATTTTTAATACAAAATAAGCCAATAATTATCACACGGTAATGCTGTACAAATCATGTAAGATATCGCAACACGTATAAAAATATTATCTCAATGTTTTTTTTTTTCATCAGTTTCATAATCGAAAATGCAGCACGAAATTGAGGCGGTCGTACTCGGAACTATTCCACGAAGCCGTAGCGACAAATATGAGGCATAGCTTCTAAAATGAAGCCGGAACATGCTTTCCTTTTATCAGGTACTCCGGTATATCATGAACCCTACAAAGCACTTCCCAAACAATAATTCATTCAAGTGAGAAGCCAGGAAAACGTTCTATTGAGATTGAGAGTTTTTAAGGGTTAGGATTATTCTAACTCATCTGTTAAATGATCGGACTTTTTTGCGTTTCAGTTATATTTCGGCCAACCCTACGCGCAGTCGCATTCAATACGACATTGGGTCAGTGAGCCGGGTACAGCCCAGCGCTCCTGTGCATGTGCGCTATGCCCAGGACCCAAGTCTGTACGGAACGTGTTGTACCTATTTGTTACTCGTTTTTTAATGTTGCATCTTATTAGCCGACGGTGCATGAAACTTGGATCCTTTGTCGGTGAACATAGCTATAGAGGCATGCGTTGTAACGAGCAACGTTTGGGCCTAAGAAATTTGAGACATTTTAATAAGCGAAGTGTAGATAGATTTGTTTTTACTTTTCTGGTTAATATCGACAGATTAGTTTTTCGTAGAAAATAAGTGATTATTTACATGGTTTATACTTTATAGTAGTTTATAACATCAAACAATGATCGAACAAAAACTTAGGACAAAAATAACAATTGCAAGTCCCCTAACTTTAACAAAGCAAAAAGATTAAACAATTAAGGTGCACAAGGAAGTCATGCCGTTTTGTTCTATGGCCAATAAACGTATTCTGCCATAAACGGCGTGCTCTGTTTTGGACTTTTACTTTCACTAGACAAAGGCTGGACGCTATTCACAGCGATGTAACGTTATTCTGTTTGTCATCTAATTGCTGGGTAATTACTGGGAAAGCATTCTGGTTACTGCTAGCGGCCGAGGGCCGAACGCTATTGTTACAACTCTGCCACGCGTTCTTAGAGTCAGTCCACACGGCGCGTTGCGTCGGCGTTGCGTCGTCGCAACGCAAATATCTTAACATTCTTAACACATAGACGGCCACACGGGCGCTGCGCCATCGCAGCGTTACTACAACGCAGTCGTGACGTTCCGTCGTCGCAGCGGCGACGCCGGAAGGTCACGACTGAAAAAACTAAATGAGCTTGCGTATGTCCTTCCTCCCTATCAACGCACAAACAACTGAGCGCTGCCATTCCGGCGTCGCAATGAGTACACCCAAGCCCGCTTCGTCTCGGAGGCTGCAGTTCCGTCGTGTGTGCGTTGCGTCGACGCAACGCACCGTGTGAACACTATGATTATAAGTATGTAAAACGACGGAGCGACAGCGCTACGTCGACGCGACGCGCCGTGTGGACCGGCTGTTACACCCACGATGGCCGTTGACTCCGCGATGACAGCTAAGCCCTAAATATAGCAACATTTTTAGAGAGCGCCCTTCGTAAACTAATGCAAACGTTTCCAACACATGATAGAACCTACGCACGAATTACGGGAACAGATATATTAATTTAGTTTAAATAGACCGTAAAGGAGATAATTTAGATACGATTGTAAATAAATATATCAAACAGCACTTGAGCATCAAAGAAAGAGCATATCAAAGAGACGCTTCCCCGGAATGAGAGGGTGCGCGGGCGCATCTACCTGCGTCAAACTCGCCGCACAACGATGGTACCGTTACTTTCAATAAAAAAATACATCTCCTGTTGCCAAGCAAGGGTGCACCGATTAGTAACAGGCTGACCCAAAACAGATTGTTATAAAATAATAACATAACGTGAAATTACCACAGCTGTGTTCGGGATGACATGTGGAAGCAAAAGTTTGGAAAGCGGATAATTGGAGGAAACAAGAGTTCGCCTCAAAGGGTTGCTATAAAAAGGATGTTGTGGTTTCGAAAAATTTATTTGTGATTCGTATGTGTCAAATATGGCGTGTATCGTACAGGAAGTCTAAACGCGATCTGGCAACGAGCCAGCCGCATGCTGGTTGGTATACTTCGTCTATGGCCGCAGGTACCAGAGGCTTAGTGTATCAACATGGAGCTTGTTATGGATTTATGGATGTTTCTGGCAAGCATTCGAAAGATCAGTTGGACTTGGACTGTGTCCGACATTTACTTAGCCAAAAAGTTTTAGGTATTTTTACCCGACTGCGAAAGAAGGAGGGTTATGTTTTTCGAGTGTATGTATGTATATTTCTTTGGCACGCCCTAGAGCCTAAACGGCTTGTCGTATTTTTATGGTGAGTGGTGTCAATAGATTCGTCTTAGTCGTGAGAGTGACACTGGGTACATCAAAATAAAAAAAAACAAAATTAAGTAATTTGGCGGCAAAAAGTAAAGCCAAGTCCTGTCAGTGAAGATGAAACTTATCACAGAGACAGAGATGTATGTTTGTATGTATTAGGGTATGTATGAGGGTATGTTGTTAGAACTATATCAAAATAATATATTTAAAATACTACTAGCGCCATCTCTGATGCACTAGTGTAGTTGTCTACCTACCTGCCGATTTACTACAAATAAAATGTTAGTCTATGCAAAGCCACTACGCGTGTTTTATTAGGTTATGTGCCCGGTACATATTTCCTACTTATTTTTCGGTATAATTGTATAATTGTGATTGATTTACGTGCGAAAGTGTTAAAATGTCGACGGCGGGTTATTTGGTAAACGTTCCGAGGCTCAAGGGTCGAGAAAACTACGACGATTGGTCGTTCGCGACAAGCAATTTTATGCTACTCGAGGGCATCGATATTGAAAATGTGCCTGAGTCTTTAACGGAAGCAGACAACAAGAAAGCGAAAGCCAAGCTTGTGATGACTATCGACTCCTCGTTATATGCGCATATCAAGAATGAGACTACAGTGACTGGTGTGTGGAATAAATTGAAAAAGTTGTTCGATGACACGGGATATCAACGAAAGATAAGTTTGCTTCGAACATTGATTTCAACACGTCTTGAAAACTGCGATTCCATGACAGCCTACGTATCTCAGATGGTCGAAACTGCGCAGAAACTAAAGGGGACAGGTTTTGAAATCACAGATGAGTGGATCGGATCATTACTTTTGGCTGGGCTGCCAGAGAAATTTTCGCCAATGATAATGGCGATAGAGCATTCTGGAATCGCCATTAGTGCCGACGTCATAAAAACAAAATTACTTGACATGAGTGTAGAAATTGGCACTGAAACGGATACGGCTTTTTGGTCAAAGAGAAGTGGTAACACTAACCGTGGCGCCAAATCTCAATTGTCAATGTCAAATAACACTTCAAGTACTTCAACCAGCCGAAAACAAATAAAATGTTACAATTGTAAGAAGATTGGCCATTTTAAGAATAAATGCCCAGATTTAAGAGCGAAAGACACAATGAACGCTTTTAGTGCTGCATTTTTAAATGGTAGCTACAAAACCGAGGATTGGTATATTGACTCGGGAGCAAGCATGCACATGACACCAAATCATGAAAAATTGTTGCACAGCCGACAAGTGCTCGAGAAACGGGAGATAATCGTAGCAAATAAGATGTCCGTTCCTGTTTTGTGCGCCGGAGATACACAGATAAAAACCAAAGTATATTCTCAGAACTACGAAGTGATCGTAAAAGACATTTTGTATGTACCAGACCTCTCAACGAATCTGCTGTCAGTCAGCAGGCTGATAGAAGCAGGAAATAGAGTTACATTCCGACAAAATGACTGCCTAATACACAGTAAACAAAACGAGCTGATAGGAATAGCTGAGAAAGTGAATGGTGTGTACAAACTAAACACAGTGAAGTCTGAGGTGTTAGTGGCAGGAGCAGCACAGATATCTGTCAGTAGCGCGCAGTGGCATAAACGGCTAGGTCATATAAACAGTAAGGCCTTGCAGAAAATGAATGAAGGTGCTGTAGAAGGAGTTTCTTTTAACAAGAAAGCTGACATACAGATCCAGAGTTGTGAAGTATGTTGTGAGGGCAAACAAACACGTTTCCCTTTTCCATCAGCCAACCATAGAAGTGAAAAACTATTGGATGTAGTTCACTCAGATTTATGCGGGCCGATGGAGACCAAGTCGCTTGGTCAGTCAAAATACTTTCTACTATTCGTAGATGATGCCAGCAGAATGACTTTTGTCTACTTCTTGAAAGAAAAGAACCAGGTATTTCAGCGCTTCAGAGAATTTCGAGTTATGGTTGAGAATCAAACAGGAAATAAAATAAAGACATTGAGAACCGACAACGGAGGGGAGTATTGTTCACTAAAGATGGAGAACTTCATGAAAGAAGCTGGTATCGTCCATCAGAAGACAAATCCACACACTCCGGAGCAGAATGGTCTCTCAGAGCGTTTCAACAGAACTATAGTTGAAAGGTCTAGATGTTTACTGTTTGAAGCAGATCTCAACAAATGTTTTTGGGCTGAAGCAGTACATACTGCTGTATATTTAAAGAATAGAACGCCAGCCGCCAGTTTAGGCATGATGACACCATTCGAGAAGTGGACAGGTAAGAAACCAGACCTGAGCCATGTCAGAATATTTGGCAGTAAGGTAATGGTGCATGTTCCCAAAGTACAAAGAAAAAAGTGGGATAAGAAGGCTGACAGATTGATTCTAGTAGGGTATCCAGATGATGTAAAAGGATACAGATTGTACAACCCAAAAACAAGAAAAATTACTACGAGCAGAGATGTCATCATTATGGAAAAGCAAGACTCAGACATGGCTCAGGGGATAGTAAATGAGAAAGAAAAAATGTCAGAGATAGAAGAAAACTCAGAAAGACAAGAAGACTCAGAAAGAGAAGAAAACTCAGAAATAGAAAATAGTTCATTAGAGGAAACAGTGGTAAATAAAGATGACCCTACATATATCTGTGACTCATCGAGCAGTCAAGATGATTCATATCACTCTGTGTCCGAAAAAGAAAATGAGTCTATCATAGAGGAGGTAGTTCCAGTGGAGGTGATTAGTAAGCGTCAGAGAAAACCCATTGAAAGGTATGGTGTATCCAATCTATGTGTTTTGGATGAGCTGGAATCCAGTGGTGGTGAACTCAGCTATGAAGCAGCAATGAACGGACCGGAGAAGGAAGAATGGAGACAGGCCATGATGGATGAACTGAAAGCTTTCGACGACAACCAAGCATGGGAATTCGTAGACAGAAGAGAAGCTGATAGGGTAGTGCAGTGTAAGTGGGTATTTAAGAAAAAGTTCAAAAGTGATAATAAAGTGAGATACAGGGCAAGACTGGTTGCGAAAGGGTATACTCAGAAACATGGACAGGACTACAATGAGACATACTCACCAGTACTTCGATACTCAACTTTAAGACTTTTATTTGCGATAAGTGTAAAACTTAACTTTCAAATTACTCATTTAGATGTAACTACAGCATTCCTTAATGGCTATCTGAATGAAAATGTATACATGAAAGTACCACCTAATTTAGAGTGTAAAGATAATTATGTTCTAAAATTAAAACGTGGATCTATGGCTTGAAACAATCCGCTAGGGCTTGGAATGCAAGAGTAAATGATTGTTTATTGAAAGCCAACTTTGTAAAGTCAAGATTAGAACCATGCCTGTTTATAAAAAAATGTAAAAAGGAACAGATTCTTATAGCAATTTTTGTAGATGATTTTTTCATTTTTTCAAACAGTAATAACATGCTAAATGAGCTAAAAATGATGTTAATGTCAAAATTTAAAATTAAGGATCTGGGACAAATAAAACAATGTTTGGGCATGAGAGTAAAAATGTATGAAAATGGCTGTATTTCCTTAGATCAAGAGAATTATGTAGATCAAATTTTAAGCAAGTTTAATATGACAAATTGCAATGTTGTCGATACACCAATTGAAATTAATTTAAAATTAGAGAAAAGTACAGATGTTTGTGAATCATACCCATATCAACAACTGATAGGTAGCCTGATGTATTTAAGTGTCTTAACACGACCAGATATCTCCTACAGTGTAAGTTATTTGAGCCAATTTAATAATTGTTATTCTTTAATCCATTGGAAACATGCAAAAAGAATTTTAAGATATTTATGTAAAACTAAATCTTATGGGCTAATGTTTACTAAAGATAATTGCAATTTAGAAGGTTTTGTTGATGCAGACTGGGCCTCAAATACTTTGGATAGAAAATCCTACACAGGTTTTTACTTTAAGTTCTCAGGAACCGTTATTTCATATGAATGTAAGAAGCAACCAACTGTAGCTTTATCAAGCACAGAAGCCGAATATATGGCGATAACGGAGGCATGTAAAGAGGCTATTTATTTAAAAAAATCTATTGTCTGAAATTGTACATTTTTGTGATTATGTTATCATTTTGTATAATGACAACCAAGGTGCTCAGAAGTTGACAGAAAATCCCCTGTTTCATAAAAGAACTAAGCACATAGATGTGCGTCACCATTTTGTTAGAGAAACGGTCGCTAACAATCTTGTGAAGATAATTCATCTGCCAACATCTGAAATGCCTGCAGACCTACTGACTAAAGGGTTAAGTAGTGTTAAGCATAACTATTTTGTAAAGAAGTTAGGTATTCAAAATATTGTTTGATGGCTGTATGCTATTAGTTTATTTTTGATTATTTATCATATTGTAACTACAAAAATTAAATGTTTAGATTATTTTGATAAGTGGAGGTGTTAGAACTATATCAAAATAATATATTTAAAATACTACTAGCGCCATCTCTGATGCACTAGTGTAGTTGTCTACCTACCTGCCGATTTACTACAAATAAAATGTTAGTCTATGCAAAGCCACTACGCGTGTTTTATTATATGTATGTATGTTTCTATATGGCAGCCTACAGCTTATACGGCTTGTCTTATTTTGATGTGCGAGATGTCATTAAATTCGTCTTCATTTCCAGAGTGTCATAGGCTATAATATTTTGTAATAATAATAATACATCTCTTGCAAAAATAAAAAGATGCTTTTTTTTGTAACCTTCAACAAACTATTACGCAACAAACAAGTGACTTTACTATAATTATTCTAAAGAATGCGCATTTATCAGCGTAACTCAACAGCGTATCAAGTGTAACGAAATCGTAAGTTAGACTGCAAAAACTGCTTTTCTGCAGTCGGTTATTTTGTTTTTTTTTTTTTAATAAACCTACTTGTTATTTCAATCTATTTATCTGTGCTAAAAAAAAGGGTTTAATTTATTGAACTTTCATTAATCATCACTCGATTAAGATATTTTGTCATAAAATATCTTGTTCGAGTTATGATTTTTGTATACAGTTTTATGAAAGCCCAAAACATCGAGTATATTATGGACCTTCAAAAAATGCTCTATTAGGCAATTTTGTTACCGGGTGTTGCGAAAATTACACACAAACTTATGCATCTAATTGTGTTGCCATTATTGGTAAAAGAAAAAAAAACTTGTAATATAATAATATATCGATTTACAAAGACCGTATCCCGTTATATCTTTACGAAAATCGACAATGCTTAGATCCTGTATAATTACAGCATGTGCAGAGCAGACTATTGTCGCATTGTTGTGAACGCACCTGCGCTTGATCAATACTGCTAAACGATATTTTGGCAATTTCTTCCCTGAGCATCGTGGGAAGAAGTCCGCAGAATGCGAACAAAATAGGCGATTTTTTTGATGGGTTGGGTTAAATGGGTTATGAGGGCGTGACATTTTAAAGTTTATGTATTTATGAATATCGATTGTGGAGTTATGTGAATGTATGTATGTATATGTATACTCTGTGGCTGAGTGGCTTTCAATAAAATATTTGAAGTTGACGTAACCTATTTGTGCTTATCGTTGCGCTTGAGAGTCTACTGTTAACAGAGCTGTGTTGACCTGAACCAGTTTATATTTCAAATTAGTGAGTAACATCGGCATATCTTTCAGAACTTTATCACTATCAATGTTGCAACATAGTAACGGTACTTAGCACGTCCGGCGTATACTTATTACTATGCCGTCCTTATCGTAGTAAAGAAGCTAAGTCATTACCCTAATCGTCGGTTGATATTATCACGAATTAGCTGCCATTGTCTGTTGGTAATTAAATTGTAGATACTTGGGATTAAATTCTCCTGATGGAACCAGGCCAAGGTTCGCTGTCGGTACTCTTTTGTTTAAAACGCGGACTGACGCTAAAAATAGGCCGAAGCGACGTTGACACTTGTGCAGTACATCCTAAAATAGTAAGGGTTATAGGAACATGCCGGGGATACCGAACCCACTTTTTAAAAATTAAAAATAAGCTTACGATTGACATGTTGCACACTCCATACAACAGCGCCCTAATCAGTGACACATACTCAAGTTAACGTCTGTTTAAGATACATATACAGACATTAACCGCAACGTCGCTTAACATCAGGCGAGTTGGCGGTCAAGCGTAAACATATTTTTACATAAAAAAAACAACGGGTTGCACTCCGGGGGTGCCGGCAGAAGTGAAAACTAAAAAATAAAATAGCAAAAAGACTGACTCGTGAAGGATTTGAACAAAGATATTGTGTTTTACAAACAACCCCTACTCATCGCTGTACGCGAAGCGTTAGCGTGTTTTAAGACTATACAGCGCCATCTAGTACGTTGGTCTGGAACTAACTTTACTGGACAAACTTGCAGAACGTTAGAATAGGTTTCTGACTGTCCGTCTTGCGATCGGACGATCTGACGCGAGTTTAACATTTTTTACCAATCCCAAAAATGCACAACGCCGCTAAAGAAGTTTTCACTTCAAAAGAAATATATGCATGTTTCGTTATCTGGTTGCCGCTTGCTCGTGATTTCAATTTCGGGATTCGAGTGCTTGAAGGCCGACCGCCAGTCTCGACTGACAACGAATGTGCCATGCAGGCAAACTCCGGCAAACGAAAGGGCGAGCGTGGGGAACAGGCGAGGAACCCGAGATTGGTAGGAGACGGCGAGTGACCGCCTGTATGTAATAAGTATATGTGGTAATACATAGGATTCATCTAACAGCACCGGCAAGCACAGCGTAAGACCCACGAGATGGACAGATGACCTCATACAAGTGGCGGAAAGACGGATGCATGCCGCTTCTAATCGATCTTTTTGGATATCCATGGGGGAGGCCTATGTCCAGTAGACTTC
This sequence comes from Lycia hirtaria, assembly GCA_947563715.1. Taxonomy (NCBI): domain Eukaryota; kingdom Metazoa; phylum Arthropoda; class Insecta; order Lepidoptera; family Geometridae; genus Lycia; species Lycia hirtaria. Next base: position 4,412,187 of record OX387376.1, on the reverse strand, counting down.
TTATGGGTGAGATGATGATGATCGGACAGAAAGAGAGACAGTTTCGACATCAACGTACATAAGTACATGCATCCGTGGCTTAGTTGTTATAACATCCCTGACTGGACTGGCCTTGTGGCTCAGTTGGTAGTGTGTTTACGTCTACCTGCTGAACTGAAAGGTCGTGGGTTCAATCCCCACCCAGGGCAAACATTTGTGTGATGAGCATGGATGTTTGTTCTGTGTCTGGGTGTTTCTATGTATAAATATGTACATATTTACAAAAAAAAAGTATATATATATTCTATCAGCCATCTAGTTCCATAGTACAAGCTTTGCTTAGTTTGGGCTAGATGGTGTTGTGTGAAATGTCCACAAATATTTATTTATTTATTTATCCCTGCAGCCTGCTACTGATGCGGAATATGGCTGGTTCAAGTACCGATGGATGATATATTTTTTGCATTGTTTATGATTTTATCCATATAATAACTAAGTATAGTAATAGTTCACAATATAGTAGGAATTTCTTTATTTTTTAACAAATATTAATTACTTCTTTGTATACATGTAAGTTTAGAGATTTATATCGGTCTTCGGGTAAAGTGTAATCTAACAATAAAAAAATAATTACATCACCCTTACTGGATATATCGCATATGATCTCGAAGCGGGGAAACTCAGTGCTATTTTAGGGAAATAATTCATTTCTACATCTTTTTAGGAGTATAAATTTCCAACACTCGGTGTTATTTAAAGCGCAACGTCAAGGGCTCCGTCGTTGCCATAAATAAAATTGAATAAAATTGATTTGTAAGGATCTTCAAGTATTGAGCGACTCAGGAATGTATAAAAAATTGGCCATGCTTTATTCTCGATTATATCAATTTTAACGTCACTTACTTATGTGCGATTTGTCATATGATGGATAGAGGCAGCTGTGTTATACACACAGGCTAGACCAAGATATTAACCATAACTTACTCCCTTCCTTTCTTTCATACAAAAATCACATCTTTAGTACCAGCGGATTAAGATTGTGTTTTGTTATGTAAGTAATAATAATAATTCATTTATTTACTCATTCATTCATTAGCCATAATTGCAGTTTCAATTATTATGTATACATAAATTATAATAACACAAAAACTAACGTTAATTAGATTATAATTATCATTACTAATGAACCCCAAACTAGGCTAAGCCTGTAACTTGGGAACCCTATTTCGTCGAGTCCCAATTTGTATAATATTTTTTTTAAATACAATAAAGATCTACGATTGACCACCAACTCGCCTGTTGTTAATATACCACTGTGCGTCTTAGTGACAAAAAGTTTTTGTTATTACATCGCTTGAATTTGTTGGACAGGTTACAGCAGATTGTAATTATAGCTAAGATAATTCAAATTAGAAACAAATGATTACTTGTTCAATATTAAAGTAATTAAGTCAGCCAGGACTTTGAATTTCAACTCGCCTGATGTTAAGCGACGTTATGGTCAACGATGAATCACGTTGATTTAGAAGATACCTAAGACTTTGTCAAAGTCATATAAACAGTTCAATTAGATAACTAATGTGGCATTGAGGGCGCTGCTGTCCTTATTTCATTATTTTGTTCAGTCGAGACCACTCAATATATAGGTATATCATAGTATAATATACTTCCAAACTTTAATTCCCGGGTTTCACCACGACAGTTCTATATTTAAACAGACTAACGCTAGTTATCGCGCATTCGTCTAAATTATTAATAAAACTTGACTAGTACAAGTTTCACAATCCGTAGTTTCGAAATACTTCGACTAGTTGAAAGCTATTACCACCTATTCACTTGCCACATTCTGAAGCATTAATCAAGCTCTATCTGTAACTTGATCTCCTATTACTAAAACAATTGGCCGTCCAATTTCACGAGACAAAGGCCGAGGGACATTCCAGCACAATATTTACGGGATCAATTTCCATATTTTGTGTCGACCGCCATCAATACGCTATGAATATCTACTTTGAATTCACTGAATCGGATATAATATTGGATGTGACTATGACGCATACGTACAAAGCGATGGGAAACTTTGGAACTACGCTACTGTCAGCAGTTTCATCCAGAAAATACGATAGTGTCTCCTTATTTCAGTCGTATAGATATAAATTTGTTGAACTATATATATGCTCGGTGGTGATTCAGAGACGCATATTGGTTTCGGGACCTTTGACATTTCTGAAATGTCACAAGCTGCGAATATTATAGTACGGTTTTATTATGCAAATAGCAATGTTGTGGGGGTGTCTGGAAATCAAATTACATCGCGTTGATTGGGGAAACCTATAAATAACGGGACCTACGGGTGGGATATTGTGGGAAAGCGGGTTAGTTTGCAGTCACGTGCGCTGATTTGTTAAAAATAAAATTTGTTTTTCTAATTAGATTAACAATAAGTGAAAATAAATAGAATAAGCAACTTTTAGCAGTGTGTGTCACTCCTTGTGATTAAACTGTGTTGAAAACAACATTGACAGAAGAAAAAACGGTGAATAAAAAAAACCAGCCGAAATACAGAAATAATATCTAACAATTAGCTGCGCTCCGCATTTTCACAATATTTTTCTGGGATAACAGTATATGATATTTTAGCATGAAATAGTAACAATCATAAGCACCTACCCAAAACACACACTTTTCAATTACATATATATAATTTACTAGCTGTTACCCGCGACTTCGTACGCGTAATATTATTGAAGTTTTAGTAAGGATCCCTAATTTTTTTCTACTTTAAATATAGCTATGTTACTCAGGGATAATGAAGTATTCTAGTGGTGAAAGAATTTTTTAAATCGGTCCAGTAGTTTTTGAGTTATTTCATGACAAACATACAAAAATACAAATCTATCCTCTTTATAATATTATTAGTATTAGTATAGATTAGAGAGTTGTGAGTAGTGAGATTGTTAACTGAAACACATCAAATATTGTAGTGAAAAGGCATATTCTCATTCCCTAATAGAATATTAACTGAAATGTTATGAATTTTTAATCAGTCGAGATCGGCTTCACATGAGTGAACGGGCATAAGTACGTAGAGCAGACGGCAATATGACGTACTCCTAGAAATCTCGCTCAATTGTAGTAACCAGGTTACATTTTAAGCCCCGGAGTCCCGTGAGTTGGCGATCAATCAATCAATCATAAGACTATATCATCGAATAAAAAATGTTTGTATGAAAATGTGATTTTACACACCTCGCCTGGGTGCTTTGCTGCGGGCCTAGCCTTAATTTCGGAGGATTTATCGCCCGCACGCTTAAAATACCGTTTAATGAAATGGTTTCAACGTTCACAGATGTCAATTCGCTTTATCAGTTGTAAAATATGAAATACGCTTCCCGAGTGTTTCTTTCGAGACATAATTATAAAATTATAGTGTCTGAATTAATTTCTTCTAGGTAAGTGAGCTCCATCTAGAACCGCAAAGTCATGGTGTCGAGGGTCAAACTCAAGTCTATTACTTTTATTCTAATTATTATTATTCTAATGTTTTAAAACTTAATTAACTTAATTATATTTTACTTATTATTAGCTCGTGTCAACTTGTTACATAACATGTAGGTACATCTGCCTCGGGCTGCCAAGATACCGACTTTGCCGAGTTTGGGGCCCACTGTGAAACCATTGTATTATTTTAAATCTGACTGGAAATACATTTTTACTTTACTTTAATACTTTAAAAAAATACAGAATATCCCACAAGTAATGCAATAAGTTAAAATTATTGCAAGCCATTTGCGAATAATAGCATTATGGCAGGCACAATTTGGATTTGACAGAATATTGGCAACTGCAGTTAGGCTGCGTTCTCATTAGGCGAATGGTCAGCGGCTCACCGTCCGCCGACTGACTCTGAGAGGCGTATCGACAAACTAGTATTGGATGAGCAGCGAACTGCTCACTGAGTGAGTCTGCGAGCGGTTGTTGTATAACGTCTCCGACCTGTGTTGGAGGAGATAATGACAAATATACAAAAAAAAAGTCTGCAAAGGAAACGCAGAAAACTGTGTACAGGCCGGGCTGTATGGAAACTCCATTCAGAATACAAAGGTCATCTGCACACGCAGATGACACGCATACGTGACTGCGATGTATAAATAATATAAAATAAATATTTGGGAACATTTCACACAACACCACCCACCCAGCCCAAACTAAGCGAAGCTTAGTTATTTCATAAATTTTTATCATTTCGACCCACCGTATCGTGTGCTAAACAACAACTTAAAAGCGACGCGTAGGATACCCTTATCAAACTAGAGTTGCCTTCCGAATAGCCCCATGTGTGTGTACATGTGTCCAAGGTTGTCTGGAAAAGATCGCTTTTAGCGATAAGACCGCCTCTTGTGCTATTTTATTATGTCATATTACTTTATGTGGTGTCAATAAAGTGTTATTGATTGATTGATGTGCGGAAGTTCATAGAGTGGCGAGCTGGAGGCAAACAGTCAGCCACTCACTGTTCGTCTAAAGAGGACGATACATTAGTCGATAATTACATACATGTGTTGTAATGTTTCAGGAATTTCCGGGAAAAAACTTCAGTCCTTAATCACTCCACTCACCTTTCAAACATCTGCATTCTTAGCGGGCATTCGTATATGCTTACCTGAAACAACACAGATCATATTAATACCATAATGCAGGAGAAGCACCAACGCAATGTTTAAAATGAAATATACGGGATCATCTGCTTAATCTGTATTGTGCGTAAAAAAATAAATATATTTTACTAGCTGTGCCGCGCGATCTCTCATGTGGTGTATAAACATGATGACGATGTTATTTATGTGTCTGTTTGTTTCCAGGGTTCCAGCTGTCTCTACGCCTTACATCATGGTCTGCTCATTTAAAAATGGCTATCAAATAGATAAGATTCTTTTTAAAAGTTTCAGTGTACACATTTCATTTTAGATGCATTTGCAAAGATTTGAGATACACATAGAACAGAAGGAGACTATGTTTGTCGACGGCGTGGCAAAGGATGGGACATGTCCAAGAAATTTATTCGCTTTAGTTTTGAAGATATGTTTATGTTTTAGCTAATTTTTGATCAATTATCATTATGAGCTCCGCTGTTGACATTATACACTTAAATACTTTCGAAACTACGGATTGTGAAACTTGTACTAGTCAAGTTTTATTAATAATTTAGACGAATGCGCGATAACTAGCGTTAGTCTGTTTAAATATAGAACTGTCGTGGTGAAACCCGGGAATTAAAGTTTGGAAGTATATTATACTATGATATACCTATATATTGAGTGGTCTCGACTGAACAAAATAATGAAATAAGGACAGCAGCGCCCTCAATGCCACATTAGTTATCTAATTGAACTGTTTATATGACTTTGACAAAGTCTTAGGTATCTTCTAAATCAACGTGATTCATCGTTGACCATAACGTCGCTTAACATCAGGCGAGTTGAAATTCAAAGTCCTGGCTGACTTAATTACTTTAATATTGAACAAGTAATCATTTGTTTCTAATTTGAATTATCTTAGCTATAATTACAATCTGCTGTAACCTGTCCAACAAATTCAAGCGATGTAATAACAAAAACTTTTTGTCACTAAGACGCACAGTGGTATATTAACAACAGGCGAGTTGGTGGTCAATCGTAGATCTTTATTGTATTTAAAAAAAATATTATACAAATTGGGACTCGACGAAATAGGGTTCCCAAGTTACAGGCTTAGCCTAGTTTGGGGTTCATTAGTAATGATAATTATAATCTAATTAACGTTAGTTTTTGTGTTATTATAATTTATGTATACATAATAATTGAAACTGCAATTATGGCTAATGAATGAATGAGTAAATAAATGAATTATTATTATTACTTACATAACAAAACACAATCTTAATCCGCTGGTACTAAAGATGTGATTTTTGTATGAAAGAAAGGAAGGGAGTAAGTTATGGTTAATATCTTGGTCTAGCCTGTGTGTATAACACAGCTGCCTCTATCCATCATATGACAAATCGCACATAAGTAAGTGACGTTAAAATTGATATAATCGAGAATAAAGCATGGCCAATTTTTTATACATTCCTGAGTCGCTCAATACTTGAAGATCCTTACAAATCAATTTTATTCAATTTTATTTATGGCAACGACGGAGCCCTTGACGTTGCGCTTTAAATAACACCGAGTGTTGGAAATTTATACTCCTAAAAAGATGTAGAAATGAATTATTTCCCTAAAATAGCACTGAGTTTCCCCGCTTCGAGATCATATGCGATATATCCAGTAAGGGTGATGTAATTATTTTTTTATTGTTAGATTACACTTTACCCGAAGACCGATATAAATCTCTAAACTTACATGTATACAAAGAAGTAATTAATATTTGTTAAAAAATAAAGAAATTCCTACTATATTGTGAACTATTACTATACTTAGTTATTATATGGATAAAATCATAAACAATGCAAAAAATATATCATCCATCGGTACTTGAACCAGCCATATTCCGCATCAGTAGCAGGCTGCAGGGATAAATAAATAAATAAATATTTGTGGACATTTCACACAACACCATCTAGTAGTCCAGTAAAAATAAAATTTTGACCTCATAAAATGCAATAGTAAAAAATTGTTATTTATGTGATAGTATCGGTGTTTTGAAGTACATTTGTCACAATGTCATAGTTATGAGATGTGAAGAACTTGAGAAAAACCATGGAAATACCTAAAGTTGTGCTTTTCAAGTTTATAGTTAAACAAAACATTCATATTGGTTGATAATTAAGAATTACATATACTTAAGGATATACTTAATTTATAATCACCGGGGTCATTTTGTAAAAACATAGATAAAACGAGTTTTTTACATTAATTATATATTTGAATTTCCGCGCGCTACCGACTGTCGCAATGGGGAGCTGTGCGCATGCGCGTAGCGATGGCGCTGGATCGGTTTATGCAATAAATTATGATGTTAAAGTACATTTTTGACCTACTGACGGAAAAATAATATTGAATATTTACGTTTTTTTTTTTTTTACTATTTTGCGAAAAGGTCAATATCCTCAGTACTATATTGATTTAAGTGTTTTATATATTTATCGCTGTATCTCAAAAAGTTGTAGAACTAAAATCGAAACCTAGTTTTATTTTAAGAGAGCTAATCAACGATACCCTACACTATGGGGAGGGATTGAAAAAAAAAACCATCCCTTCTTTACTTGTATGGAGTACCCCTATTTTTATTTTTTTGATAATTTGACTACGGTATTTTGTAGTGATTTACCTTCATGCTAAATATCTGTATGTAGAGCTTATAGATTCCGAGTAAAATGGCTGTGACGTACCGACAGACAGACAGACACACAGTGATCGGGAAATCGAGACGACCTTTCATAGTAATTTTTTTTCTAAAATTCGGATTTTGGTTGTTTAAAAGTATGTAACTTTGTTAAAACTAGCATTCTATTGGATAATTTACTAATATACATCCTTTTATTATGCTTGATCAATGTAAACAATGACCTTGAATATTTCAAATGTATGGAAATGAAAATTATTTTCCCAATATCTTTTTTGTTTCTAAAGATGTAAATCTGAAACATTCAGAGATTAATAACGAAGTGCTTATGCAGCTATACTAGATTTGGGCTTAACTTAAGGTGTCCCCTATCAAATGATATGAATGATTGAAAAGCAAATTTTGGTGAAAATTTCATCTAGCTATAGGTAATTACATTAAAATGTAATTTAATCGATCTTTTTTGATCACAATCGTTAAAATAATATTCATTTATTTGAAAATATCTCATGAAATAAGCATAAGCATGAACTTTAATATTTGAGATATCTGACTATTCGGCTGATTTAGCATATAACTTAGAAGCTAAAACCTTTAGGCATTAAAAGATTGCTGACGCATCCATACTAACTTTCACCTAAACTTATCTCGTCCCTGTTCAAAGATATAAAGGATTGAAAAGTTCAAATTTTAAAGAAATGTTAAAACCATGTCGTCAAGATATAATTATCATTCTGAAAGTCACATATTTCAGCTATGAAAGTTCACGTTTATGCTTATTTCATTAGATATTTTCGATTAAATGAAGATTTATTTCATTTAAGAGTAAAGAAAATAACGACTGTAAGAAAACTTTGTAAGAAAAAGAACGAAAAAGTTACATTTTAAGTATATATAACATATAATATCTTGATGACGTGGTTTTTTAATTTCTTTAAAATTTGTACTTTTCAATCCTTTATATATTTTGAACGGGGACGTCATAAGTTAAGTCCAAACCTACTATAGCTGCATAAGTACTTAGTCATTAATATCTGAATGTTTCAGATTTACATCTTCAGAAACAAAAAAGTTATTGAGAAAATAATTTTAATTTCCATACATTTGAAATATTCAAGGTCATTTTTTACATTGATTAAGCGTAATAAAACAATTTATATTAGTAAATCATCCAATAAAATGCTAGTTTTAACAAAGTTACATACTTTAAACAACCAAAATCCGAATTTTAGAAAAAAACCTATGAAATAAGGTCCCGATCTCCCGATTCCCCGATTCTCGATTTCCCGATCACTGAGACGGATAGATGGACATGCCGAAATTATAAGGGTTCCTCGTAATTACTACGGAACCCCAAAAACTGACAAAACTGACTCCAAAATATTAAATTATAAAATTATAATTCAAGTTTTCGGCAGCCTAGTCGGGAGACCGTCTGACTTGCGATCCGCAGGTCCTCCTGGGTTCAAATCCCGCGGGACGCACCTCTGTCTTTTATGCACTGTTCTAATTTCTACGTATTTAGTAATACAAATGAAGATCATACCAAGGTCTTAATTGCTCACCTACGAAAAAGAGTAGGAGTTATTTTTCGAGCGTGTATGTTTGTGTTTTTATACTACCTACGTCCAATATATGTACTTAACTAATATTATCTTGTACACATACATCGTTTTGTGCCTGTATAAGTAAAAAATATCTGGTTTATAAAAAATACTTATTTTTTTACTGTGACTATCATAAGTTGAACGATGGATCATATTAAAACTTTTTAAATCAGCTTAGCATGCAGTTGTTCTTTTATTTTTTACTGACTTCATAAAAGGAGAGGGTTATTAAATCTACTCATTATACTTGATAAGTAATTACGCAACAATAAACGTGTAATGATAACTGCCTGTATGTCCTACGAAAAATAGACAAATTTTCTTTCCATTATTTTCTGCATAGGAAATTAATAATACGGTATCGACGACTACGAGTATATGTAATACGAGTATATAATACAGTTAAAACTTATCCTTCTTCTTGAGCAGTTGCGTAAAAATGTCAAAATGCGAAATTGAAATAAACGCGAGGATGAGGTGGCCGGCCGGCCTCCCCTGCCCCGCGCACCACCTCGCCGCCGCGTCGGCCGGCCGCCGCCGCTTCGCGCTGCGGTTTTTAAATACTTACTTATATATACCTATGTACTTGTGTATTCATCCGCGTGATTTTGTGTTTTTACTGAATTATTAAAAACCTTCAATAGATTTTTTGGAAATTCTTGTCATTTCTGATAAACAGAAATTAATGCTATCGAATCACATAAAAATCGTATGTTATATTAAACCTACAATAGTTAAAATCAAATAAAACATATTTTGTTGCTAATTACTAAGTAAATATGTATTATAAATCGGGGATTATTGTAGATCTATGATTTTTAGTTATTTTGCTATCATAATTTCAAAGAATCCCTCCTACTGCAAATACTGGGATCTGCTCCATACAAACGGATTTATTTTTACTAGACTACTAGCCCAAACTAAGCAAAGCTTGTACTATGGAACTAGATGGCTGATAGAATATATATATACTTTTTTTTTGTAAATATGTACATATTTATACATAGAAACACCCAGACACAGAACAAACATCCATGCTCATCACACAAATGTTTGCCCTGGGTGGGGATTGAACCCACGACCTTTCAGTTCAGCAGGTAGACGTAAACACACTTCCAACTGAGCCACAAGGCCAGTCACATAGAGCCACATAGAGATAGAGACGACTAAATAAATAGAAGTACAACTGTATATTACCTTACTACAAACATTCTACTACAAGTACTGCTATCACCCACTAATACTATAAATAATAAATGCTAAACTGCTAGCGCACCACGCTACGACACGCACTACGAAGGACGAAAAAATTGTATGAGGTATTTTTAACAAAACGCAGTCCTTTGTCCCACGTAAAATATTCATAAGTAAGTACTTTATACCTTTCATAGTGTCATAGTCATTACATATAGTTTTACAAAATTAAACGGATAATCCTACATAATTTATGTTTGAATATCCCATAACTCCGTCATTTATAAACCAATTTGAATACCTTGCCTTGTGGCTCAGTTGGTAATATGTATGTCTGCCTGCTGAGCCGGTAGGTAGGTTGTGGGTTCGATCCCCACCCAGGGCAAACATTTGTGTGATGAGCATGGATGTTTGTTCTGGGTGTTTCTATATATCATATGTATATATTTACAACAAAAAAAGAATGGCTATATGATAAAGCTAATGTACGATTAATTTAGATTAAAAGAAAATGAACAAAAAGTTCGTATGAAGTTACAAAAAGAGCATCTTAACAAGACTTCCAAAAAGGAGGTTCTCAATTCATCTGTTTTTTTTTGTATGTTTGTTCAGCGATTACTCCGCCAATTATGAATTGTTTTTAATGATTATTTTTGTTCGGTAGGTAATACATCAGAAGTGGTCCCAGTACTTTGGTTTTTACAACAAAATAACTGAAATGTCGTCCAAGTAAACGAATTGCGTATTTTGAATTCAGTTTTTTCCGTTTTTAAGCTATGTTTATTTTATTTTGCGAGTGAAATTATTATTATTGCAAAAAGTGTAGCTTAAGTTCTGTGACTCAAGCTAAGTTTGCTCAAGGAGTGAAGACGAACGTAATGACACCTCGCAGATCAAAATCAGTGTAGGAGGTAATATGTTATAATAACATACAAAAATACATACTCTCGAAAAACATAACCCTCTTTCTTGCGCAGTCGGGAAAAATACTATTAGGTAAAATAAAATTAGGTGTCCTAAAATAAGCGTTCGCCATTATACATCACATCTATATCAAGCAGGATATGGTCTAACGCAAGATACATTTAAAGTTTTTTTTTTACAAATCCTGAGTAATCGGCAGGCATCACTACGCCTAGTAAAGACTTTACAGTTGATACTAGGAACAAAACAACTAGGTCCAGTGTTCCATAATGCATGAAGTGGAACAATAACTCGCGTTCTAAGTAATTGCCTGACGTGTTAACTAATCGATTATAATTTAGTAAGTAACGATTGATCGCAAATTAGTTGACAAACGGCGATGTACAAAGAATTTATAATGTTTTCAAAATTACCGATATTAATCCTGACAAATTACAGGTATATAAAACTTAAGCTCTATTATTTAATATTTTCCCTACTCTGAGAATTACTTGGCCTGATTTAGGGACATAAAAAGTGTCACCATATTCATTAATTTTTAATCATGGCAATCCCATTTCACGACGACGATGACGTCACTTGACGGTCCGGGCGGTTGACGCTGTGCTGGTTGCTTGCAGCACCAAGCGCCAAACAGTACTCACCTTGCTGAACAAGGGCCGGATTGTGATAAAAAAATATATTTTGATTATTTAATTTTGTTTAATATGCGTTTTGTTTTTTGTCGCAATACGAAAGTATACGTCTGTGTCTGTTTCAGAACAAACCCATTCTGTGTATTTCCATTTCTCAGAGTTTTCCTAGCAGTGGGGCATTAGGGCTAGCTTCAACAACAGCCATTGCAATGAGAGACAAATTCACTATTTTTTGTTCTAACGGCTCTCCTTATGATATTAGGTGCCTACATTGTTGTAGTTTTGGTATCTTCGGGTATTATATTAAAAGAAAGTATTTATTCAGACTTCAGTTTAAATAAATTTGACCTGTAAAAGCGTTTAGGAAATTTATTTAAACGAGGCAAACTTGCAAATAATTACACCTCAGTCACAAATTTAGAGCTGTCAAATTTTTTAAATGGCACCGACAACAAAATCTTCGCAATTATTGTTCCTCGACAGACCATAGATCACTAAAGCAGTTAAACGCCGTTCGTGTCACATTACAATAACACACAAGCATAAAACCCTCCTCAACGATGACAAGTGGTCGTAAATGTATGGAAATTGGCACTGACATGAGATAATATTGCCGAATTGATTTGAGATGTTATGAATGCATGTTGAACGATATACATAAGACGGTAAGAACCGGGAAAAGGTGAGTTCAAAAAATGTAGATGATCTGTGTGAAAGATGACATGCGTCTGAGGAGTGTGAATGCAGAGCAGACGTCTGACAGAGTGAAGTGGCAAACGAAATATGCTGTACCGAACCTACGTAGTGGGATAAGGACAGACAAAGATGATGATATAATGTGCTTTTTTTTAAATTGAATTTGGTCTCGCTTAAAGCATTTGCCAGTGTCAAGCATTAAGATTTCTTCAAATTCTTAAATAAAACAAGTTATGTTTTAGTCACGTATACAGTCATTTTCAAATTCGAGTCCTGCTTCAGTAAAGTGGTGGCGACTTTACTAGAAGTTTCTATGGAGTTTTGTCGATAACGTAAAATAACAAGTTTCATTGCTTTATTTCACTTGCCCACACTCACGTACTTGATCGAACACTTAATGAATAAAACACCACCATTTTTATAGCATTAATATTCAACCGTAACACAAGTTTAGCAAAATAAAACAAAGCAACAACATGTTTCGATGACGTTCCCGCCAAAACTCTATAATATGCTTATGGGGTAATACAAAAGCAACTTACTTTTTCTATATCTATTGAGTTAATAAAACCAAATAAGGAAAACAATGTTATTTAGCGTTTTACAAATACGTAGTATGCTTAGTAAAGATGACGTATAGGTAGTATAGTGTGTGCATTATTTCATAAAAACACTGAAATCTAGTTAACAAATTTACGTTTAAATTGATAAGTATTAGGTTTCAAAGCGATTAGCCGTAATTTAATTATGACCGGCCGCGTCATTCTTCCTTATTCAATTTCCAATTTTATTGCGCTCCAATCAAAACATTGTCTCTAAAAGGGTAGCGAGACTGTTAATAAATAAGACGTCTTAATTAATTAAACAATTTACAATCAAGCCCGTTCGCCGCAAGTGGGTTAAATGTCGAATTAATCTAATTCGTAGGCGATTGTATGCAAATACCCGCATGGCGTGTGCGCCGGCGCAAGCCCCCATAGCGGGCGATCCGACGATTATTCCTCTTACGAAACCACATGGGTACTTGTCTTCATTAGGCTGGATTAGAGACAATTTAAAGTCCCATTGAATTCGCCATGTTGAGAGGTTTATGGCGAAATTGGTGAAGAGGTTGATGACGATTGTAACGATAGCAGGGGGAATAGGAAAACCGGCCAAGTGCGAGTCGGACTCGCGCACGAACTTCCGTACCATTATCTATAAAAACGGCAAAAAAACATTTTATTTTTATTTTTATTTAAATACTTATTTTTAAAGTGAATAATATACCTCAATATTCTGTGAATATTTCAAGCGTCTAACTGTTGTCATTATCAATATCGAGCAAAAACGAGCAAAAAATCACGTTTGTTGTATGGGAGCCCTCTTAAATATTTATTTTTGTCTGTTTTTTAGTGTTTGTTGTTATAGCGGCAACAGAAATACATCACATGTAAAAAATTCAACTCTCTAACTATCACGGTTCATGAGATATAGGCTGGTGACAGTCGGACAGACGGACGGACGGACGGACGGACAGACAGCGAAGTCTCAGTATTAGGGTCCCGTTTTACCCTTTGGGTACGGAACCCTAAAAAGGGCTTGTATGTTATCTAAGAATGTAATTATTTTTTTCAATTTAGTCATCCCTGTTTGTACAAACTGTCCCACTGCTGGGAACGGGCCATCTTCTCATTGTGAGAAGGGTTAGGCCATAGTCTGCCATGCTGGCCAAGTGCGGGTTGGCAGACTTCACACATCTTCAAGATCATTGAGAACTCTCAGACATGTAGGTTTCCTCACGATGTTTTCCTTCACCGTTTGAAGTTGGCGGCAATCAACAATACGCACATAACTTCGAAAAGACAGAGGTGCGTGCCGTGGGATTCGAACCCAGGACCTGCGGATCGCAAGTCAGACGGTCTCACCACTAGACTGTCGGAAACTAGAATGTAATTTATTCAAGTTTTTCCTACGGCAGATTATTCCAAGAAATCGTCAACGGCAGTGATTAGCAGTAAAGACGACGACGGCACAAACAAACTCTAACCCTCGTTTAAATCGGTAAATATATCAATCAACATATTGAATGTAAACAAAAATTGGTTAGTGTTAAACAACGCATCAATTAAGGCAAGCCTATTCATTAGAGCAGCTTAGTTAATTACAAAACCGGATAGAACAACTTTGGCAAAGTACTTTTTTAAATAATCTATAAGACTATAATATTATTGTGCAAAGATAGCCGTGGTAGCAAATTCCAAGATCGAGTTTACTTTGCCGAAATTCGGTGAATATCTAGTTTGATATTGCTAGGTGAAGTGATGACAGATGGAGTTAGGTTCTGACGGAAAGGAGGCAAAGTAAGAAGCAGAGCGCAAGGCGTCCAGCTGCGATATGAGTCAACGATATTGATAACAATCGTGGATTGAACCTGGACTAGATTGGCACAGGACCAAGGCAGGTGACATTACAAAAGAGACACTTACACCAAGCAGTGGGAAGGGAAGGCTGCGAAGACGACGTTGTGCAGTCTCTATTTTGTAACACAGTAGCTAGTAGGTATGATTTTTAAAAAATATTTCACAAAAAAAAACAATGGTGTCCTTAAGCCTCAATAGTAGTGCATAACAGGTTTTCTAGCAAAGACCCTGCTCTCTACTATCTACGATATGCTTATAGGGCGAGACAATGGAGACAGTGAAATAAGAAAGGAACAGAATGTGACCAGCAAAATATAATAACTAAATATCGCTGAGCAAAAAAAATACTAAAACAATACTTTGCATCTCATAATTAAGACATTTGGACTATAGAAGGTAATATATGTAGAGAGAGAGAGAGAGAGAGAGAGAGAGAGAGAGAGAGAGAGAGAGAGAGAAAATAAGTGTCATTCTCAATAGTCTATTAAATTAAACTACAATGATGTTGAATGACAAAGTACGTCTTTCATTGACGGAGGCGATAAGAAGAAAGATAAAGGGCAACAAATAGAATAGGTAGTTTGTAAACAAAGAATCAATCATCGTACTGCGCAGGCGCATGAGGCAGCCTTGCAGCGGTCGTTAGTAGTGTACTTACGAACCTAATTGTAGCTCACTTAACCGTCAACACTAGATAACAAATATAACAATAAAATAATTGTCTAATCTGATATTAAAATTAATCTAGTATATAATATCTTAAAAACTGGCAAAAATAGTCTTACGTAATAAATTAATGCCCCCCAATGTAATATATATAATCACGCTTAAAATATAATTAACTAATATTAACTGTTCCTGACGGCCTAAAAAGCCAACAAATTGTCTTTCTACCATGTTTGTACTGACCAGTACTGATAGTAAGTTATTTTATATACAAAGAGTAGCAAACAGGTAGACGTCTCGTTTAATGGTAAGCGATAATCCTCGCCTATGGTAAGTGATATAATTCCACGTCCAGTACAAAATAAATTTTAATGATTTCGAATATACCTGATGCTTCAATAAGTATAGCAACAATCAAACAAACAACGATGATGCAGCTGATCTAAAGATTAATTTGTATGGATATAAAAGCAAAACTAATGCCTATTATGGAAATCCATCAAATACTAAAAATAGCACTCATTTCGCGATCCAATGAACTCCGTGATTTATTTTAGAAGTGTTTTTGTCAAGATAATTTCCATCCATAAGACAAATTACTTCAACATTATGAAGGAAAAAAAATTGCAAAATTTTTACACTACGTAAACTTAAATCAGTATTGTTTTTGTATGACAAAACTAAGTGAATAATTATGCATTGTCACTATATGGTTTTCAAATACAAATAGTCTTCGGTCAACATTCTCTTGCAAATGCATACTGCATGCATATAGTAACAAATTGGTCCAAATACTATTTAGTGATGACGATTAACAAATAAAGTTTTAACTATGGACTAATAATGTAAGTTAGAAACTAAGAATGTATCAATTTAGGCGACAATTGCAATTGATTGACGATTGTCTCATTTGCAGGACAAGTTAATTCGAAATTTGAACGAACAGTATAAAACAAATACGCCAGTGGATACGATGCAAGCATGTGTTAGATTAGAGCAACGATTATAAATTAAGTTGTATTAATCATTCACATCATCACTTTATAAAAATGTATTATAGGCAAATGATATTTTTAGGCGAGGCTTCCCCAGAACTTTAGGTATTTTACGCTACCTCAGCCCGTACTTCTTGAGCGCGGTGTTTTCATGTACGTAGCATAGAACTACGTACGACGCCGCACCGACGCGCGTCGCGGGACGACTGCTCGCAAGCAACATTAATGTAAAAAAAAATACTGTAACATAGAACACTACCTAAACGTATCAAAAATGTATACCAGTAGAACGTTAAAAAAAAATAGCTACTAAACATGGTAACTTTGGTGTTGGTGGCTTTTAACAATTTGGAGATCAATTTAAAAAATAAATATAATGGCATATTTTTCAAAAAATAAAGCTTTCGAGCCTTTTTTCAGCAATCGCGTTTTAGTACCAGGAGACCCTAGCCAACAGACCAATATTTTACATACAAAAATTTTTAACTTGAACTAATAGTACAAGTATTTTTTGTAAATTTTCAAAAAGCTGTTTTTTGCTGCTTTTGCGGGTAAGCGTGGCCCTATTTTTGGAATACTAAACATTTGAAGGAGCGCGGAAATAATCTGAAAGTAGATTTATTTTTGATTATTTTTCATGTGCGACGTTTTGCTAACGTTTTTTGAGTGATGTAATTCATTTAAATAATATCACATTTCGTAGTTGAGTGTTTGAACATGCTTCTATTAACGTGCTTCTTTTAACATATTTCTGTAGGTATCTATTACTTATTTTTTTTTGGTTATAAATAGAATCAGAACTTCAAGTACCCAGTCACATAACTTTAAAATATTCCATAAAGGGTTATATCACTTTATACGGCTTCACACAGGGTACTACATATTCGTGTCCACCTAATTTAAGGTTGGTAAAAGAAATCATTACAACGTATCCAAAACATTGGCCTGGGAAGGTCAGGCCGGGCTTTCGACACAAATTACCGTATCAAAGGATATTATTAGACCCGGCTTCATTTGAGGTCAACCTTACAAACAAGCACGATGGAAATAAATTGTGTCTCTATAGAAAAATAGAAAAGAAGGCAGTCTTTAGAGTGGGATACACGAGGTCACCCAAGGCCTGTCTGTTAACTCAAAGTATAAGGGATATGAAAAATAACAGTTCTATTAATAGCACAGACATATATTAATAGACAGTTAATGTCCGAAGGTAATCCTGTAAACCATTTAATATGAGATTTGGTCTAAGCTTAAAGTTTCGAGTCTAGAGTGAAAAGTTACCGGTGCTTTTTTGTACACAATTCATACTAACTTTTTTTTTATATCTTGCGCTTGTTGCTTTTTAATATCATCTCTTGCATCGAAGAAACCTATTTATTCGCGATTTTGAAAAATTGAAATATTAGCTACCTATCAGAGAAGACTCGTTCATGCAGCGTATTCACAATTTAAAAATCCGTACAATACAAGTCGAACGAAAGCACTTCAACCGGTTTTTTGACGGGGCTTATCCCGAAATAAACAAATCGCGATAGTTAATGAAGCATTCCTTATTTGTAATGGATTATTAAAAAGTAGCACCTTTGTTTGTGTTGTGCATGTTTTTTCGCGTATATTGGCGGACGAGAAGGATGAACGAGGTAGAAATGTGTACGACATAGGAAGGCAGAAGAGGATACGCAATACAAATGAACAAAGTGGGATAGTGGATAAAGAGATTGAGCAGTTTTTTATTAACTTCTATAGCTAGCCAAGACAGATTTTATATATGAGTTTTAGACAGAAACATTTTTTGAATTCGTGTCAATTTACCATAGGCTACAGATTGAAGTGAGTTTTTTTTTTAACAACATTACTTACAAACCTTACAAAACTTCTCTAATCAAACTCCAATCACCAATAACGGTGTTTGATATTACGTTTAAGAAATAAATTATAGTGTTTTCGGTCGAAAATCACCTCTCGATCTTTGGCAACGTATCTATAACCATATCACGTACTTATGCATTATCTTAAATCGTTTCTATTTGTTTTTAAACGTAATCTATAGCATTATGTATGTTTTTCGATACAGTTGATTATGTACGCGAACGGAGAGAGTATTTCACGGTAGACAAATAAATGGCTTACAGCTCTTCAATTTGTAGCTATTCCTGTTTCTATAATGAACCCAATTATTAGAATTATGGTTAAGGGGATCTTACGGATAGCTTCACTTGAGAAATGGTATTACATAGATTTTTTGAAGTTTTTACTTAGTAATAATATTATTACATAATTATATAGTTTAAAAAACTGATACCGACTTCTGCAAAATACGCAATTTTGTTTACTTAGTCTGGGTGTCTTCAAATCGCGAGTGAATAGGTTCCTTCTAGGCAAGCGCGCTCCATCGTAGACCGCAACTGTCGTTAACATCAGGCGAGCTAGCGGTCACGCGCAAGCCTATTATCGCATAAAAAAACTGAGACAACATATTTTCCAATGCAATTCTGTTTCATTGTTTTGTTTGTCCTATTTTTCTCTTCGCTACTTTTATTACGGAAATTTGTAGCGGTTCACAGAATAGCTACCAAATTCGTTTATGTCAAGCTGATGATGCTGATGATGTAGTCTCTGAGTAAAATGGTTGTGACAAAGGGACGAACAAACAGACAGACAGACATGGCGAATTTATAAGCGTTTCTCGTAGTTACTACAGAACTCAAAAAAATTAAGCCTAAGACATTTAGGAAGTAAAATAGAATCTAACGACACCCTCGCTCTTTAAAATCGGTTATAGCAGGTAATATATATATACATACAAACATAACCATATGCATACAATATACCCAAAAACAATACTATCTTATTTGTGAAGTCTATTCGATAATATTTGCTTGTATATATTACTTTACGATATGAATATTCCAATTCCATGTATGGTGGTGTGTACTGTGTATCTCCTTTGTGTAGTCACCTACATGTAATTATTGTAGTATGTTTCATAGTACCGTAATTTTTCCTGTAACATTTTTATATGAGATCATAGATAATTTGATATTGTATAAAAAAGTAGACATAGACATACGTTTTATTTTTTTTACTTTATTTTTTCATTTTAGTAGGCAGGTAGGTATGATTTGATAGCTATATGTATTTTACTGTTGGTAAATAAAACTTTGCATGGAATTGGTGCTAAAAATTCATAAGTTGTTTTACATATAATATTTGTTTTATTCTTTCAATATGTCAAAAACGTAGACATGCACAGATAAATTGTTATACATAAAGACAATCAAGATATTCCAAACTAAGCCTGCCATAAATGAAACATGAGTTGAGTCACTGACTGCAATTACACTGCATTGATTTAATGGAGTAATTAACACACAATCTGGAACAATTACGCACATATATGGTTTTTATTATAAATGCAAATAATTAGAATGGCATGCTGTGTAGCAGTTTAATGATAAATAAAAGTTCCACTAGGCAGAAACCTGGTGAGTCGATAACTATATTCCAGTAGCCACTAAACACAAAGAAATATACATATGTACAATCACGCCTTTCTCCCATTGGGGTAGTTAAAGACTATATCTTTCTACTTGCTACGATCCTGACACTCGTCCTTCTTCTTCCACTTTTATTTAATGTCTTCATACATGCTCGTCAGTTTCGGGTACTTTTGGTTAGACCTTTCTCCAAGACGTATCGATTTTTCGTGATTCCCCCAAGACATATTCGATTTAGTCGTGATTTCTCCAAGACATATTCGATTTAGTCGTGATTTCTCCAAGACATATTCGATTTAGTCGTGATTTCTCCAAGACATATTCGATTTAGTCGTGATTTCTCCAAGACATATTCGATTTGGTGGCGATACGAGTAGGTTGGCCTTCGTCGACCCTTACAAACTTGTCCATTCATACTCAACATATTATACTCTTTATTCAATTTGAATCTTAAATCTAAGTTTTTTACAATAGAAATACAAAAATATAAATATTATAAAAAACTTAAACCTAGGGTGCCGCCGGCAGCGGGGCGGGGCTCAAGCTGCCGGTGGTAGGGGCTACAGAGAGAGGAACCTCCTGACAATACGTGCCGTGTCCAGGATGACTGCCTTCTGTATCTTACCCTTGACCCAACCATCGAGCGAGAGCCTCTTATTATTATTATTTAAAAAAATCAATCAAAATCAATAAATCTGATCAATCTGTTTTGTTGTACTGTTCTGTTTTGTCAACTTTCTTTCATTCATTCTGTCCATATGTCCGAACTATCTGATTATCTCTTTCTCTACCCTTCCCTCTCCTTTTCCCATTTCCTTCCTTTTTTCGAAATACACGTACTTATACAAAATTCATAAAACACGACAGTCTATAATGAAACTAGAATTTACACAGAAAATAGTTTTAATATAGCTTTTATACGTGACGAGACGAGAGCGTACCAACTTAAAACCATTATACTAATTTTTTTAACAGACTTACAAAATGAAAAGATTTATCAATTCATTTGGTTTGTTTCATTATATCGCTGTCATTAATAAACGGATTTGTATTTTTATATGAAGGATTTTCAGATCAAAAACGGTTCGGTATTTTGGTTTTTAAAACAAAACAACTGAAAAAATGTATTATTAAAGTAAACAAAATTGCTTATTCAGAAGTCGGTTGTTTCAGTTTTTTTAATTATACCTAATAGTTATTATCGTAATTAATTATAATTTAGTTAACTAGTTATTTATTAAACTATAATTATTTACGATAATAATAATTAAAAAAACAACGATCTCAATATATTCATTTATTTGGATGACATATTTTTCCAATTATTTTGAAATGAAAACCAAAGTACTGAACCGATTTTGTTAAAATTTATATAAGACTACCTCTGAAGTATGACCTACCAAAGAAAAAAGAATCATCAAAATCAATTCACATTGGCGAAGTACTCACTGAACAAATATAAAAAAACAGCCGTATTGAGAACCTCCTCCTTTTTGGACGGTTAAAAACCGACACGCCACGACAGACATCATCACAAAAATCCGCTGAAGGCGCTTCGTTAAGCGCAGTTCCTAATTAAACACGTGTAACCCAAAACCAGGACAATATGTTAAGATAATTAAAGTAATATTAATATATTACAAAATATGGGAACCATAGGACGAGACCGTTAAAATCGCACACAAATCACCGCGATAGAAGATCGCCGCAACTAATCCTCGTCGAGGTCAACATTTGAGTAGCGCATTAAAATGTGAATTCAATGAGACCGAACGCATATTAGTTGAAAGCAAATTGAGGCAAATAGAATAAGCGTTTTAAAATGTGTTTATGATTTTCAGTTGTGTTTTTATGTTGTTTTGTGTTGATGCGATACGATTAGGAACATGCTGCTAATATTCAAGAAACAAAATTATCACACATAATCAGTGATGTATGGTCAGATCAATATGAAGATGGGTGACCGCGTAACTTGTATTAGGAAAACTACTGAGTCCGTTGGACTTGTCGGGTCACACGCTTAGTCGCTTTGACCATTACCGTGAATTCTATTGACTGACCGAAAAACGTTACTTAACTTTAAGTAATGCTTAGCCAAGCCTTCGCTTTTAGACTGAAATTTCAGTTACTCGTAAACGTCTGATTGGATATTTTTTCTGTCATTGCATGATGATGATAAAATGTAGTCTGTGCCAATTAAAAAAAATATTTTCAAATTTAAATTACGAGTTTATACATTGACAATTCTCTATCCACGCAGTATCATACCATTATACCTATTACCTACCTACATGTTACTGGCATATCTTTACTCATAACCTGCAGGCGTAAGTACCAAGCTGAAACGTTTAAAAAACTACGGAATGTATGTACGTATTTGTTAAAATGTAGCTACGAGTTAGTTACATATTATCTAAAATATAGCTCCATAAAAAAATAAAGATGAATGGCATCACAGTCTGGTAAGCACAAGGTGTTCGCTCGTAAACAGCGAGAGTTTCGTGATATTTTCACTCTTTATGAATTTATAATTAGCGCAAACGTGAACAACGCTTCACAGATACAGAAAGTAAAGTTTAATTGTTTTGTACTCAATTTAAACAAGAATTTAAAATTTTAGCAAAATCGGTCAAGAAGTTATCGAGACAAAAGTAATCAATCAGTAAGTAATGTTTGAAATCGCAGTTGAAAAGAAAATAAGTTTTCTATGAGGCCATTTATCGCCCGATTTTGACAATATTTAGCAAAACATTCGATACTGAATTTTTGCGAGCACTGTTTTTTTTCCAACAAGTTTGTGATCGCGAGGTCTACTGTTCTGAAAACTACTAGTTAACTGTGGTCAACCAACGTCATCAAATTCTTAACTTGTGTACCTAAATGTAAAGCATTTTAATAGTTTAACTATTGAATACATTGTGCGTGATGACTTATGGGTTATGTGGCTTTGAAGGTAAACAATAAAACTGGCCAAAACTGGGCCAAAAGCATAAACTCAATTTTTGCAGTCACTAATACCTACTTATTAAGGGTTACTTATTCGCACCATGGTGTGAATTGCGTAGTCTGAGATTACACATCTATATAATGGTAATTCATAAACCTGAAAATATGACTTTAGAGAAACGTTTACTACGTACAAAAAAAGAAAACTGAAATATCATTAACGGATTTCGATGTACATCAAAATATAATAATATTCAGAGGTGAAAACAGTTCTTTCGTATTATAAAGTTATGTTTCGTATTATAAGGTTCGCTTTTTAGGGTTCCGTACCTCAAAAGGAAAAAACGGAACCCTTATAGGATCACTTAGTTGTCCGTCTGTCCGGGTGTCAAGACCTTTATCTCGGGAACGCGTGAAGGTATCGAGTTGAAATTAAAACCATATACGCAGATCCATAGTATCTTGCTGCAGAAAGAAAAATAAAATTTCTCAGTTTTCGTAAAAAAAAGTTACAGCCGAATATGTCGTAAAAATGCACATTTCGACACTCACAGAGGAATCAAAACCAATGGGGTACTTCCCGTTGACCTAGAACTCTAAAATTTGGCAAGAAGCATTGTGTTAGAGTACACATATAGGAAAAAATCCGAAAACTGGACATTTTTAATTTAATCACAAAAAAAAGTGTCGTTATGCAAGGAATGAGGGTCGAAATTTTAAAGTGAATTAACCGTATCATGTGGGGTATCATATGAAAGAGAAGTGCGAGTCAGACTCGCCCCTCGGTGGGCGAGTCTGACTCGCACTTGTCCGGTTTTATTCTCTATAGAAACTGCATGGGAAACTCGTTATCTCTTACAGCCGAAAGTGATATCAACATCCGAACATTTCAGAACTTACTAAAACTTTCAACCACACTACACCATCTTCAAATATAACGAAAACAATTAGGTCCACATACAGACTCTACATAGTTTGACAAACAGAGGAGGATCCTGGACCTCAAGGCTGCAATTTGAACATCAGTCGCTCGTCACTCGCTAAGACGATTCAAAGACTATTTCGACGAATTTCTAGTCTACTACTATATAAATAGACTAACAATTTATCATTGAATCGTACCAGCGAGCGGTGAACGATTGATGTTCAATTAGCAGTCTTGAGGCCTTAATAAGAGAAATATTATCTAAAAAATAGTTTAAGATATAGACAACGTAAATAAGTCTATGCCCAAAAAGTTTACGCTACGCCAATTAAAAAAAAAACATAAGTAGTACACTCACAGTGAATTTTATTTATTTACACACATTGATAACATAATTACAGAGCAAGCAGAGTTAGGCAAATAACTGATCCATTCTCTCAGAGATAATGGGTGAACTCGCTAACGCAAAGAGCGCGTAAAACAAGAATTGCGCGCTCAACGTTAATCTTAACCGGTTAACCGCGTTGTCAAGTTTACAGGAAACATAACGTCCGACTTATCCGTATATTAGCATAAAACTATCATACCGAACGGCATTCAGCCAAACGCGGCCTACTTACAGGTAAGGATGAACATTTCTCACGATCCCAACGGCGATAATACGTGCCCTGATTATTATTTATTTTAATGAATAATAGTAAACAGCGTCCGGTGAACGATAACAAGTACAATTAATTTAAAAATCGAAACATTCAGTTGCGAACCTAATCATGTACGACATGACTAATTCATGAAAAACATCATAGAGGGGAAGATTGAGGGAAAGAGAGGACGAAGAAGACAAACAATAGATAAATAGAGACGGTCAAGTGTCATGTCGTATAGGGTGAAAACGCTGGGAAGACAGAGGAGCATGGATGTTTCTGCACAGGCAAGAGCTATGCTCTTGAATGTTGAATTATTGAATGAGGATTTTTGATTAAGGGGTGTTTTCCCCAAAAAGGAGAGAAGTTTGCTTTGAAATGTTCTTCACCCCCTCTCATGAAACATTTCGCTAGTAGATTTCCTAGGAAGCTGTAACCATCTTTCGAAAGATAATTAGCAGGTTGTCCGCAAAAGTCGCACATAGATTTATTGCTATTAATTAATAAATATTTATCTATCTAATCTAATACCTTTAAACGAGCAATTCTTATATATATGTATAATCTGCCGTGCCGTGTGCCGTGGGGTACCGGCTTAGAATAGTACCTCCCCCTCTCTTCCCGTGGGTGCCGTAAGAACCGGCTAAGGGAAATACTACCAGAGATGGGCAGCAGCATCCTCTGCGGAAAACGCTACCCACTGCGCTCGCCAACCCGCATGCCAAGCGTGGCGAGTAATGGCAAAACCCCCCCTATGACAGACGACAAAAATACCAGGCCCCCAGTCCCCGGCAGCTCCGCTATTCCGGACTACGGTAGCGGTCCCGGTCACGGCGGAGCAAGGGGTGCTAAGAATCTCCGGAAGAGATCCGGCTACCACCCCCTGCATAAACGACGACTGGCCCTGGTAACACACAATATTCGCACGATGAGGACAGACGAGAAGCTAGCTGAGCTGGAAGAAGAAATGAGTAGGTTACATTGGGATATCCTGGGGTTATCGGAAGTCCGACGAGAGGGTGAGGACACGATAACCCTGAAATCCGGTAACCTACTATACTACCGGGAGGGCGACCAACAGTCCCAAGGTGGTGTCGGGTTTCTCGTCCACAAGTCCCTTGTTAACAACATTCTTGCCATCGACAGTGTATCGAGCAGGGTTGCGTACCTGATACTCAGAGTATCCAAGAGATATTCGTTGAAGGTCATCCAGGTATACGCACCGACCTCGGCACACTCGGATGATGAGGTGGAGGTGATGTATGAGGACATTAGTAGGGCCATACACACTTCTGAGACCTATTTTAATGTTGTTATGGGGGACTTCAATGCGAAGCTGGGCAGGAAATGCGAAAGTGAGTTGAGAGTGGGGCAATTTGGATATGGACAACGGAACCCCAGGGGACAGAGGTTGGCCGACTTTCTGGAGAAAGAGGGACTCTTCATGATGAACTCTTTCTTCCAGAAGCCACCTCATAGGAAATGGACCTGGTTGAGTCCCGATGGTTCCACGAGAAATGAGATAGACTTCATCCTGACCACCAAGAAACAAATATTCAATGATGTCTCTGTGATCAACATGGTTAAAACCGGAAGTGATCACCGAATGGTACGAGGCACTTTGAATATTAATGTTAAACTGGAGAGGTCCCGTATGATGAAGTCTACACTCCGACCCACTCGCGCCCATATCCAAAACCCCGAGAGCTTTCAGCTCGAACTATCAAATTGCTTCGAGTGCCTGGAGAGCTGCGCATCGGTGGATGAGATCAATAACAGGTTTGTGGAAACTGTCCGTACGGTGGGCGCGAAGTTTTATAAACCCCACCGTACAAATAGACCGCAAAAGCTCTCGAGCCATACCCTCGACCTCATGGCTGAACGACGCTCATTGCAACTGCAGTCTTCTGGTGAAGCCGAGTCATATAGGCGGCTCAATAGACTCATATCAAAGTCTATGCGACACGACATCCGTACCTTTAATACTAATCGTATTAAAGAGACGATAGAGCGGAACAAAGGCTCCAAAGTGTTCGCAAGAGACATGTCTATTGGGCAGAGCCAGTTGACGAAGCTGAAGATGGAAGATGGCAGTATAGCGTCGACCAAAGCAGAAGTCTTGAGGGAAATCGAGAGGTTCTATGGACAGTTATACACATCGGTCGCAAAACCTGTTAGCAGTTTGGGCAAAGATCCAAGAGCCAAACTGACTCGACATTATACCGAAGATATCCCGGACATCAGCCTGTACGAGATTAGGATGGCCTTGAAACAGCTCAAGAACAACAAGGCACCGGGCGACGACGGAATTACATCAGAGCTACTGAAAGCGGGTGGAACACCGGTACTGAAAGTCCTTCAGAGGCTCTTCAATTCCGTCGTGCTTGAAGGTACAACGCCAGAAGCATGGAACAAAAGCGTGGTGGCGCTGTTCTTCAAAAAAGGAGACAACACTTTGCTGAAGAACTACAGACCCATCTCGCTTCTGAGCCATGTCTATAAGCTGTTTTCAAGGGTCATCACGAATCGTCTTGAACGCAGGTTTGATGACTTCCAGCCTCCCGAACAAGCCGGTTTCCGAAAAGGCTATAGTACCATAGACCACATCCATACGCTGCGGCAAGTGATACAGAAGACCGAAGAGTATAACTTGCCCCTTTGCTTAGCGTTTGTGGACTATGAGAAAGCCTTTGATTCGATCGAGACCTGGGCGGTGCTTG
This sequence comes from Lycia hirtaria, assembly GCA_947563715.1. NCBI lineage: Eukaryota > Metazoa > Arthropoda > Insecta > Lepidoptera > Geometridae > Lycia > Lycia hirtaria. Next base: position 4,385,031 of record OX387376.1, on the reverse strand, counting down.
AGGCTCTCCAGCGATGCCGTATTGACTATCGGTATGTCGAAGTGCTGAAGTGCTTGTACAACAACGCCACCATGTCAGTCCGAGTACAAGACCAGAACTCAGAGGCAATTTCATTGAAAAGAGGCGTGAGGCAGGGAGATGTTGTCTCTCCGAAACTGTTTACCGCCGGTTTGGAAGATGCCTATAAGCTTCTGGAATGGAAAGGGCTCGGCATTAATATTAACGGCGAGTACATCACTCACCTTCGGTTTGCCGACGATATAGTAGTCATGGCAAAGTCGATGGAAGAGCTCAGTACGATGCTCGAAGACCTCAATAGAGTTTCCCAACGGGTGGGTCTCAAAATGAACATGGACAAAACGAAGGTTATGTCGAACGCCCATGTAGTGCCCACCCCAATATCTGTGGGGAACTTCACTCTTGAAGTTGTTGACGAATACGTCTACTTAGGACAGACGGTCCGATTAGGCAGGTCCAACTTTACGAGGGAGGTCAATCGTCGTATCCAACTCGGCTGGGCAGCGTTCGGGAAACTTAAAAGCGTCTTCTCGTCCAATATTCCCCAGTCCCTCAAGTCGAAAGTTTACAACCAGTGTGTGTTACCAGTGATGACATACGGCACTGAAACGTGGTCCCTAACTATGGGCCTTATAAGGAAGCTCAAGGTCACGCAACGAGCTATGGAGAGGGCTATGCTCGGAGTCTCTCTACGAGATCGAATCAGAAATGAAGAGATACGTAGACGTACAAAAGTCATCGATATAGCACAGCGGATTAGCAAGTTGAAGTGGCAGTGGGCAGGGCACATAGCACGCAGAACTGATGGCCGATGGGGCCGAAAGGTTCTCGAGTGGAGACCACGTACCGGCAAGCGCAGCGTAGGAAGACCAGCCACGAGATGGACAGACGACCTCATACAAGTGGCGGGAAGACGCTGGATGCAAGCCGCTTCCAATCGGTCTTTTTGGAAATCCATGGGGGAGGCCTATGTCCAACAGTGGACTTCTTATGGCTGAGATGATGATGATGATGTATAATCTGAATCTCGGATACGGCTCCAACTATTTTAATGAAATTTTGAAATTTGGTTTGTAGGTAGATTAGAGGACGATAAATCGATCTTGCTAGGTTTCATTTTTAGTGATATCGGGTTTGCTCGTATTTCAGTCATAAAAAATCCGAGTGGAGCTCGGTTGCCCAGGTACTAAAGTATAAACTGAACTATTTCTAACCTGAAACATATATGTACCCCAAAAATATAACTTACATCATCAGTCACATAAAAGGCGATTCTAGTCATTACACTCAACATATCAAAAAGGCAATGACATCCATGACTTCAACTAAGACGACACAACTCTTTGTGATGCTAAACTAAGGACATGCATGTTGACTGTCAAAATATATTAGCCATTCATAGTGGACCTTGCCACTGGCAACAAGACAAGCTGCTCAAACGCAGCAAGGATAAACAAACCGACCGCCATTGTTAATACGTTGTGGATACAATTATGAACGTAAATGACTGTTTGAACAATTTGACAGTAAATCACATACTGTTTATACACTCGACTATGTGCACATTATGGCGACATCGTTTTTATTAGCGTCTATAGAAGTAGCCGTTCGGTAACTTAATAATGAAAACAATGAAAATTAAATTTTTTTTAATTACAGAAACACGTACATAGCCAAAAAATTAGTATATATATATATACATATATCAAAAACGGCTGAACCGATTTTGGTTAAACATAGCTAAGAACACCCTCGATCAAATCCTCTATCAAACAAAAAAAAACTAGATCAAAATCGGTCCATTAGTTTGAGAGCTACGATGTCACAGACATACACAGGAGCTACACGTTCAACTTATAACACCCCTTATTGTGTCTTATTGGGTCAGAGGTTAAAAACCGGCCAAGTGCGTGTCGGGCCACGCGCAGTGGCCCAGATTGAATCCAGTGCTAGTCTACGTTAAGATTACAGATCAAAGTTACGCATTAGTATTATATTACATATTACACTTGGTAATTTCGACCTGATTCAAGGATTAACAATAATTTAACATCGCGTGACATTTCTTACAGATGACAATTATTATTTATGCGTCCGTTCTACATTGTAAGAGCAATCGATTTGAAAATCTGCATACATACTATTTTGACATAATTAATATTTATTCTAAAATAGCATTTTAATAAGCATATTAATAAGCACAACTAAAAGCTAACTTATCCTAGCCCTCCCTTCTCTCTCAATCTGTCCTCTCTCTCTGTTTGAGTTGTATCTGTTTGTTACCATTCCGCAACTCAATGTATTATTAAGAAATCAATCAATAAAACTTTTATGACCCCACATAAATTAATAAGACAATAAACACATAAGAAAATGGCACATTATTTAAGGCGGTATTATCGCTAAAAGCGATCTCTTCCAGACAACCTTGGGATGTGTTGGAAAAAGTATATGTTATATCGTTACATGGTCGATATTCCGAAAACACGTACGAAACGCTTTGGCTCCACTTTCATTGTGCGTACCGTCAAACTGTGGAATGCGCTGAATGGGTCTTTCCGGCTGGATATAATTTAGGTGTCTACAAATCGCGAGTGAATAGGTTTCTTCTAGGCAAGCACGCTTCATCGTAGACCGTAACTGTCGCTTAACACCAGGTGAGTTGACGGTCAAGCGCAAGCCTATTTTCGATAAAAAAAATATAAAAAAATGTAAAGGTGTTGTTAAGAAATGTGTTATACGAGATTCTCAGCTTGCTACATTTTGCTCATATTCGAAATTCTCGTTCAGAATTGAGTGCCGAATGTTTCTGCAAGATTTTCAAAATCGGCCTATATACCTATTGCTTCGTAGAAAACTTTACACTGTTTTTTGAGAGCATACAACAATTTTAACCGACTCCCAAAAAGAAGGGGGTGCTCAATTCGACTGTGTGGTAGTAATTTTTTGGATGTTTGTTCAGCGATTACTCCGCCAATTATTTATAATTATTTTTTTGTTTTTAGGGTTCCGTACCTCAATAGGAAAAAACGGAACCCTTATAGGATCACTTTGTTGTCCGTCTGTCCGTCTGTCCAGGTGTCAAGACCTTTATCTCGGGAACGCGTAAAGGTATCGAGTTGAAATTAAAACCATATACGCAGATCTATAGTATCTTGATGCAGAAAGAAAAATAAAATTTCTCAGTTTTCGTAAAAAAAAAGTTACAGCCGAATATGTCGTAAAAACGCACATTTCGACACTCACAGAGGAATCAAAACCTATGGGGTACTTCCCGTTGACCTAGAACTCTGAAATTTGGCTAGAAGCATTGTGTTAGAGTACACATATAGGAAAAAATCCGAAAACTGTTTTTTTTTTATTTAATCACAAAAAAATAGTGTCTCTATGCAAGGAATGAGGGCTGCCTCAAACGTTCGCTCGCTCGGATCCGAGTGGGAAGCGCCGCTACTATAGCCCCTACTCGGATCTGAGTGGTAAGCAAGGAATGTGTTAAATATTTTTACGATGTATATTTTTCGGTTTATGAAGGAAAATATAAAAAAAATATATGATTTCCCCCTTTTATTTAGTTTGTACGGAACCCTCGGTGGGCGAGTCTGACTCGCACTTGTCCGGATTTATTTATTTATATCTCTATAACCCCTTGACATATTTTGCTCATCACTGCATTAAAATCTAAACAAGACATCATAGCTTCAACAAAGTCGCTAAGTTATGTATGTATAGGTCTAGGTTATTAATACCATAACAAGAAGCACTAAACCGTGACACAGACCTTTAGGCGGCCGGCGAAACTGCCTATAAGCATTCTTTCCTTATAAAGCGAATAAGGAGGGCCACTGAAAATATACGACACGAAATGCGCTTGCGCAGATATAAAGAGGGGTGTTATAAGTTTGACGTGTGTTGTGTGTCTGTCTGTGACATCGAAGCTCGCTCGATCGCGTTTTTTTTTGTTTGAAAGAGGATTTTATCGAGTGTTCTTAAAATCGGTTCAGCTTTTTCCTATAGTTTAAAAAAAATAAAACAAGTTATTTTTTTAAAACAGATGCTTAATTTTTGAAACGCATACAAGATCACCATTTGAACAATATATTGTACAAAAAGTCATTCAACTTAATATTTATATAATTACATCAATTAAATATAACTTTGTATTGACCAAATAGAATAGAACAAAATAGAATAGAATTTGAATGGAATAAGATACTCGTTGCAGACTCGTTGAAGAGAACGGGATATTTACCGTGGTTCGCGTTAATTTTGAGCTCCCGATATTTCGGCACAGTTACATGCACCATGTTCACGGGCGACTGAAGAATGCAGGTGGATGATATGGTTAAGAGCAGGCAAATTCTGTCTACCCTCTTTCTTTGTCTTTTACTGCGAAAAGCGTTATCACTGGCACTCGAACTCGATTGAAAGTCTCGACAAAACACACTCACAATATCACTACATGTCTTGTTTTGGACACATTTTGGACGCGTATCTTTATTTCTAAGATTACCTAATACTGGATTCCATGCACTGGCTAGTTCAAAACCATCACCTCGATTGAAATTTGGGCATTTTGAGATTTCAATGGCTTCCTTCACCAGCCTAGGTAGGTATGTAGTGCCGATCAGTAGACACGATTTCCGGCTTGTGAAATTCTATCCAATGATTAGGTCCTGAGTCCAGCAGATGTTCAGCTATGGCAGATTTATGCGTTAATAATAATAGTGTTTTAATGAAAGACCGTGATAGTTTAAAAAAGTGTTTCGTTGAAGAGACTCGTTGCATTAGCGAATGATGTGAATTCTAATGAATTGATGCAAGCAATTTAGTTGGGGGTCAACCGTAGATAAACCTAGCATTAAAACAAGTATAGAAAACTTAAAAATCCCGACAAAAAAAACGGCTGAACCTGTCTTGATGAAACATAGCTCATAGCTAAGAACACTTTCAGACATAAAAAAGAAAAGATCAAAATTGGTCCAACCGTTTGAGAGTTACGATGGCACAAACATAGATACACATTTAATATATATACAGATACACACGTCAAACTAATAGCACCCCTCTTTTTGAGATGGGGGTTAAAAAAGGTGCTGTTTTTCGAACGAAATCAAAAAAAAAACCTGGATGTCGTCTCAAAGAAATTCGTAATCGTATGCGTGCGATAAAAAAAATAAAAACCTGACCATAAGTAGGTGGAACAGCGGAGCATAGTTAGTCAGAAAAAATCTTCTTGTCAAGATCTGAAGGCAGCAGATTTATATTTTTTATGCAGATAGGTAAATTTCGCACATACACTGAATTTATATAGCGGTTAAGTGTTAGGTAACGTGTTTTGAAAACGCGAATATATATTTTTTTATCTGGGCAAGCGTGATTCATCGTAGAACGCATCTGGCGAGTTTGTGGTCAAACGCAAGACGGATAAATATAAAAATACCCATACATAGACATAAATATTGGGAACAATTCTGAAGGCACCATAATTTGAGTTTAAGTTCAACAATGAACTTTAAGGGCAACCTTTTATAGCGATGCAAAAATGGCTGACGCTCGTTTTTATCTTGCTTCTTCTGTAGTTAAGACTATGAGACAAACAATGTAAACCCTGCAATCTTACAAATTTGGAGACTAGTATCTATTTCCGTATTAAAAATATTGAAGTGTAGGACAGACAGACACCGTAGCCTCACGAATTGCCCCCCCCTTAGTATGGAAGCCTAAAAAAGGATCACCGGTTAATGTTTAGAGGTAGATCTGAGTTTTCTCTTTTTATTAATATTAAATGGTTGTCTCAAATAAAGATTTATGTATTATTGTATTTTATTTTGCGCTTTTTGCCAAATTATTAACGTTCCATGAGAATCTCAACGAACTGCTCCTAGAAATGCTACTTGGAAACACACACCGCACGTTTTTCGTAACGTAAATTTACGACCTGCGCTGAAAACGTGCGGACGTGAGGAGGTTCAATTGAAAACTAAGGAACAGTGACTATGGCAGTCAACGTGTTAAATCACAAAGTACTAGAAACATCAAATGATAAATAATGTCATGCCATTAGCGTGTCAGTTAACCGCGTTTAGTGTTAGGTATTATACTGCGTTCGTAGCACTAAGTGGTTTATTTACTTGTAAAGCAACTCGCCGAGATAACTTGAAAACATATAATTTTGTCCGAGGTTGGGGTCATTATGCCTCATTACCTTGGCTAGCGTATTAAAATGCGAATTATCTGTTTACAAATTGTTATACTGACGATGAATTATACAATAAATAATTATAAATAAACTATTTATCATAGTTATAATTATTAGTTATCATAGTTATATTATTTTACGTAAATTTAAGATTTGATGGTATAAACATTGTAATGTTTGTGGACACAGGTAAATCTATATTTTACAAAATAGATAGTAGATAAACTCTTTATTGTACATATCATGAAATGAGATAAAAGATAAAGAAGATAAGAGATAGATCTACGTTCGACCACCAACTCGCCTAATGTTAAACGGCGGTGTGCCATATAATCGCTTAATAACTGCAATACTATATTATGTATATTTAATCTGCAGGCAGCTCTTTATGTGAGGCAAAATCTGGACTTGTACGGAAAACGGGGAGCATGCTACTCTTTCCAATATAATCTCCGCAACGCGAACAGACTCGCGACCGTAAATACGAGACTCATGCGTTCGAGGAAACTCACTCACGTGCTGGGGGTGAAAATTTATAATTGTTTGCCGAAGGAAATCACCAGTATTGGGATCGATAACCTTTTTAAATTAAAATTAAAAAACTGGCTCGTTCAAAAATCTTTTTATACGCCTGACGAGTTTTATACGAAACAAATATAATATTGTTGACATAAGACGCTTACTTAGTATACTCATTTATTATTTGACATTATCTTATCTTATCTTTGACATTACTGATTATTATCAAATTGCAATTGACAGTCGATGACATTTTATTTTATAATTTTGAAATAATAATTTGAATTTATTTATTTATACGATTTTTTAGAATTTTGTCTTAAAAAATGTATTTTAATTTTTGTTGATTATCTATTGAACTGTCACTACATGATGTGTAGTGTTACCAAGGAAATGGAAATTATGACGTAAAATTGTACAAATTATCAATAAAAATGTTTTTCTGTTTATCTGTTAAACTATAATATTTTATGTGGACAAACACATTTATGAATCACATTTTGTTATTTTGTTGAGTTACTAGACCTTTTTTTTTATGTTACTGTTTATGTAGCGTGAGTGTACGGAAGCCTCGGTGTGCATGTCAAATTCACATCTAGCAGTGATACTCACAATATATGTGAATCAGATCGTGACAAAACAACCGAGTAAATTATACTATGATTCATAGTTAACAAATAATAGGTGTGTTAAATTAACCTATTTAAAAAGTAACTAACTGATGTTTATTTTGCAATTTGGTCTAAATTGTGTCAGCAAATTATATAGAATTTGTGTTGTCGTTGATAACTTAAAACGGTAGAAACGTAATACATGGTTCTCAGCATGGGCGTAGCTTATTGGGGGGGTTCAAACACCCCTCCCCCCGAAATTCTTAGTCAAAGTATTAAATTCGCCGATTTTCGGGTGGCTGTGAACAAAACCTTTTTTGAAGGTTGGATCCGCGATTGCGTTTGTGTTGTTTTATTTTCTAAAGCCCCTTCCGAAACTAAAACCTGTAGCCAGACTTTAGTTAGAAGCCCACGGCAGAATATATATTTGTATTTATAGTTCAATTCCCTTAATTCAATATTAATGCATTTGTTGGCAGCACAGTTCGTGTAAAGTGATTTTCTATTCTGTGGAACTCTGCAATTTGACAGAGATGACTAAATAATCGAGAGGTAACGTACGATACCAATAACTGGAAAGATTTGTTAATGTCTGATGTTGTTTAAAATATTTTACAAGAGAAAGCAAACTTTTTTACTAGACAATTAGACATACAAAATTTCACGTGTTCCACGAGTTGGATAAACCGTTTTAAAGTAAGACACAACATCGTCAGTGGTAAGATTGCTGGCGAGTCTTTGTCAGTTCAACAAAGTGATGTAAGCGATTGGTTAGAAAAAAATAAAGCACAATTATGTGATTCCTATAAAATGTTTTATTTATCTAAATGTTTTATTTACCTAAAATACCTTTGGCATTTATAATATGTATTCGTTAGTTAGTGTATGTACGTAAGAAATAATCTCGCCGTTTTGTGCGTCATCCGGTTAGTACGACATAGTATCGCCGGTCCCTTGAAGGTCGTTATATCCGGATTCTACTGTATTTTGGTATCGCCTATTTAGGCACTAAATTTTAGCGCGAAGTACTAAAAACTAAGTAACAAAACTAAGTAAGAGTGGAGATACTGCTTATTTTTTACCAAAGAATCCAAGTTCGCGGAAAAACTATCAATGGTCTTGTGTCAAATATATCCTTGAGTGCTGTGTCAGTTGACAGTTCAATTAACTCGTCGACATCTGAATCTGGCAAATTAGTTTCGGAATCTAACTTGTTGCGACCCGGTATTTTATTTTGATGGCCAGGTACCGGGTCACGACCCGGCTAATGGGAAACGCTGGTCTGGAGGCGTTGTATTGAACGACTTTAGACGCATTATAATAAGAACTCTATAGTTAAAAACTGAATTATAAAAATCTAACGATACCAATGGGGCATTACGGGCGCATTTTTAACTATAATAGGCTTATCTTTGGTGGAAAAGTACCAAAACAACAGGCGGCCTTATCGCTAAAAGCGTTATTTCCCAGGCAACCTTGTGATGGACTTGCGAAACAAGTATATGTATCTGGTTGTGTGTAGATTACACACAGAAAAATAAAGATTACACACAGAAAGAGAAAGAAACAGAAAAAGTACATTACACGAAAAAGCGTCACAGTTTCATTTTGGATATTCCAAAAACCCGAACGAAACGCTTTAATTCCACTTTCATCGAGCGGACTGCTAGATTGTCGAATACGCTTCCTGAGTGGGTCCCGAAAGATATAATCTGGGTGTCTTTAAATCGCAAGTGAATTGGTTTCTTCTAGGTAAGTGCGCTCCATCGTAGACCGCAATGTAGCTAAACATAAGGCGAGTTGGGGATCAAGAGCAAACCTATCTATACTAGTCTACACTAATATTATAAATGTGAAAGTGTGTGTATGTGTTTGTTACTAGTTCACGCTGAAACGACTGAACTGATTTACATGAAATTTGATACGAAGGTGGCTGACACCCTGGATTAACACATAGGCTACTTTTTATCCCGAAAAATAATATCTCCTTTGATATAATCCATATAAAACAGCGGATAACACCACGGGGCGCAGCTAGTTACTACATAAACATAAAAATACCTGAGCATGCAGGTGAGTTGCACGTCGTGCTGGTAGCGGTGTAGCGCAGGCGCACCCTCCACTCGCACAGCATTGACCTTATCGCGCAGCGCGCCGCTTGCGCAGTGCGGGGCGCGCTCACGCAGGATCGACATTATGTTGGGCTGCCGCAGGAACGCTATCACCTGGACCCGTGTCAAAACGTTTTATTGCGGTTTGTGAGTACATTAAGAACTATTCTGAAGGCACTTAGCTAATTAAAATGTTTAAAATAACTAAATTCAACAAGTGTCTATGTTAAAGGAAAAAGAAAATACCCGACTGCAAAAAAGCAGTTTTTCTAATCTAATTTCCAATTTCTTTACGCTTGATACGCTATTGCGAGTACGTTTTTTGTGAGAAAGTATGCGTAAAATCGCTGTAAAAGATTATATATGCGCATTCTTTAGAAAAATGCCAGTAAAACAACTCGTTTGTTACGAAAATGTTCGTTGGAGGTTACGAAAAAACGTATTTTTTAATTTTTGTGAAAGATGTATTATTATTATTACAAAAAATATAGCGTATGACACTTAAGAAGTGAAGATGAATCTAACGACACCTCGCACGTCACAATCAGTCAAGCTGTGCTGTGGGCGATCATAGAGAAACATACATACATAAACTCGAAAAACATAACCCTCCCTTCTTACGCAGTCGGGTAAAAAACGAACGAAATTCCCATACAACTTTTGTTCCCTTTTTGAATTTAATGAGTTTAAGAATTCTAATTAGTTTAGTGGTGCGTTCAGAATTGACCGCAATATATACACAAACTCTTCAACGCCATCCCTACACGGCAGATATGCCTTCAACTCGAACTAAGCTATTTGATTCCACCTTCCACCAATTCCACCAACTTCCACCAACTACTTACTACCATCCTTGTTACTTAAACATTATAACTCGGGTGTCTTCAAGTGTAGAGTGAATAAATACCTTCTAGGTCCACGTGTCTCATCTTCGGCCATCATCGCTTTCCATCAGGCGTGCTGGGCCTCAAGGCTGCTAAGTGAACATCACTCGCTCGCCGCTCGCTGATACGATACAATTTTGGCAAATTGTTATTCTATTTATATAGTAATAGACTAGCAATTCGTCAAAACGAGTATGCCTTTGAACGAGTGATGTTCACTTAGCAATCTTGAGGCCCTGGTGGTCAAACAAAGAGCTATTCTATATACATATAAAAATATGATCAATTCTGAATGCACCACTAAATTAAAATAACTAAATTCCAACCAGCCACGAGATGGACCTCATACAAGTGGCGGGAAGAAAATGGATGCAAGCCGCTTCCAATCGGTCTTTTTGGAAATCCATAGAGACGTGTGGTTTCATGTTTTAAAGTATTTGAAAATCAAAAGTGAACAGAACGTACCTTATCATTGTACGCCACGGGTATTTCTTGCGTGTTGTGCGCGTACGCATCGGCGGCCGTCAAAGGCGGTCTCGGAGGCGGTGTCGGCGCCTGCGCATAAACAAATATAATTAATTAAAAAAAAGAGTTACCGATAAAAGAACCCAAATGTGTTAAAAAATTATTTGACCGGTGATAATAGGACCAGCTAGTTAAACTTACAATTAAAAAAATATCTGTTTCCATCTGAAAATTTAAGCTGTTGATTTTCCAATAAATATATAATAAATAAACAATGGCCACTAATGGATATTTTGTTAACGACCCGCACTGAGCCAGTAGTGTAGTGAACTGTGGCTTTACTCGGCTCTCAATGAGAAGAGGTTCGCATCCAGTCGTGGAAGAATAAACAAAACAGAAAATAAAACATTATACATATGTGCATATATTATATTACAATATTAGAAACAGAAGTATGTACGTCCTTTCTAATAAGTACGGTTACATAGAATAATTAAACACTAGTGAATTAGAACAAAACGATCTACGAAGTACATTCAAATCTCCGAAAAATACAAAAATACATTATTCATAAAAGATATCAAAGTATTAAAGTTATTTAAATAATGTCAAGCTTTGCACTGAACATGACACCAATATCAATGACTGCCGATGTCATGATTGTCAATGATCAATGACCTGCTATAAAAACGGTGTTTCACTTCACTGACGTCCGATTATTTGTAAGAAAGTTGCAAATTTTTCATGGACACTATAACCGATAGGTCCCTTGAATAAGACCTATCTCCCACGTAGCAAAATGCATGAAAAACAATTTTAATTTACGTCTAATAAGCGAATGTGAACTTCGGCTTCAAACGATTTCTATAACGTCACTGGACATTTCCGCTTTACGTACCTAAAATATAACAAGTATTATATTTGTTTCTTTAACGGTAGTCTGTTTGTATCACAGTTCATAAAAATTTGGATCAGTGGTTTGGATAGAAAAATATCGTGGTAAAAATGGGAAGTATCTCGATGGAACAAAATAAGGACAACAGCGCCCTTGTTTTTGAACAAAATAACGATATAAGGACAGCGCCCGCAATGCCACATTAGTTTGTATCCGAAGAAATTCTACCAGACATTATTCCTATCTGCACTATATTACTTGGTTAGTAACAGATGCTCATGTTTTTCTGCGATACCCTTCAGAACGAGTATTCACAATCCATTGGAATTCAGATTCCATCCGGATACTACATGTCAGAAGGACAGACAGAAAGGAGTTGTCATTTAAAAAATATTTTTGAAAGTATTATTTACAATATTGAAATTTTTACGGGTGGTGGCATACCAATGCCAATGGTCATAGAAAAAATAAATAAAATCACTAGAAAAGATCAAACAATTTACATTCATATTACAATAAGAACAAAATTATTTATTAGATGAAAATAATTATAAACAATTAATTTAATTTGCAACAGTCCTACTGCAATCTAAGGAGCATTGTAAACATTGAACATTCCAAATTATTGAGCTGAATTTGAGCGCCCTTCATTCTCTCGACCCTTTTGTTTGCTCTTTCAACTGCCATTTAATTTTAGACAAGTAGAACGGTCCCAAACTTTAACGGTGTCGAACCCGAAAACCACTTTTTGTCACCCTGAACCACAGGCCCGTGGTTCCACCAAACTCTAGGCCCGTCCTGAGAGTCGTACAGTCCTAGTTTGGACAAAGCTTATAAATAGAATATCAATCGTATCGTAAGCTTACAATTCTCCAAAATGAAGCAAAATCTGAGTGGAAACGATTAAATATAATGAAAACCAAAAACATGCCATGCGAATAAACAAACAACTGCAAAAAAAAAACAAGAAACAAATATCGAAAAGATCTATAACTACAAAATCCAGATACAACAAAAACCAAAACACGACTACGTTTTAATAACGGAACGGACTCTCTAGGAAGTGATTGACAGGAGTTTGACGTGAGCCACGTTTGCCACAAACGGGCGGCTGATTGGCCGTTTGTTTGACAGTTTCTAATTAACAGCCACAAGCTGCTCGTTTGTGGCAAGCTTTGTTCTCAACAAACTCCGATCAGTCACCACCGATACGTTATATAGGTTAATAACCTATGGACGAGTTTCGCGGTTAACCACAACTCATCTGATATTAAGTGAGTGTGGTGGAAGATGGCACGCAGATTTAGCCTGTAATGGTAACTGGTTTGCAAAATCATTATACGCGTAAGGTGGTGACTTTGAAAACACTTTTTCAAGGTATCCACATCCTTGTATATAAATAAATTTAGTATCTTTCTATCAAAATAGATGAAGAAATTGCAATTTGTACAAAATATATTAATGAAATTGAACTTTTATTACGTTTTGTTACACATTTATAGTTAATTTAAAAACTGCGACAGTTGCGGTCTTATTTGCAATCTATACGTCCTTTTACATATTACAGCGCCATCTATTGATCTTTTAAAAATACGCCTAGTTCAAGTTAGACTTAAAAAGCTTATAAACAAAGTTGATAAAAAGTCCGTTCCGTGAGCTAGCAACCCAGTACAAAGCAGAAAAGAGTGAGACTGACATCTTGGAAGACGTGGTCGAGTCTGACGGGGCGGCGCCGCTGCGGCAACAGAGGCGAGAAGGGGCCGGCCTGCGGCGCGCGGGGCAGGCGCGGGTCGATGAACGTCGTGCGCCGCATCACGTGGTCCACGAAGAAACGCTACACCCAGGACAACACACGTTACTGTTCGCGCCGATCATACTTCGCTGATCCATCCAGTCGACCGAGATCGAGCCGAAACTCTGCATTAACAGGCAAGACTTAATTCATTTGTGCGGATGTTTGTTGGTTTAGAGTTGGTACTCCTGTACAGGCTGTATTTTTCAACAAATCTTGAAGAAACTTGATACATAGTGCTACAATTTCATAGTTTTTTTTTTTTTGCTATCGGCAAATTTTATTTTTGATTGGTGTTTTGTTTCCCTCACAAATGGCATAAGTTTGCTACGGCGCTATTTACCGGCCGTTTTTATGTTCCTTCGTACTCAATATTCTAAATAATAATTTCTAATATGAGAGAAAGCAATGAGGTTGTCAAGATATAACGTCGTGAAGTCGCAGTTTAGGAGGAACTAAGTATGAATTATTTTTAGTTACCAAGTTTTATTCCAAAATAGCGCATAAGAATTCTATTCTATTAGAATAAGGGAATTGAGTTCTTGAATACACAGTAGACACAGATGCACTAGTTTTATTCCTTTTTTTTTATTCATTTACCCATTAGTAGGCGCATCCAGAGATTTTCCGCTATTTTAAAATATTTTCTTAGTGGATATACCTATACTTCACAAAGAAGGCTCCAAATTTCATGTCTCTATTAGACTTTCTTTTTTCCCCAGTTTTTTACAATTATGTATTTACTAGATCGGTTGGTAAATATCCAGATATAAAAATAACCACGTTTTTTACCTCCTTATTTTTTTTATCAAGAGCGGAAGGTAAATAGCCCCGCTGTAAATTTCCCATTTATTTGGGGAGAATTTTCTTTCTACGTAAAAAAATCTCGAAGACCCGTATTAGTGACCGTTATGAAAGCCGCTGTCAGTGTGACTTCACGCACCATATAATATATTGGACACTTCGAATTCACGAGTTGCAAATAAGCAAACAGGTTAGTTACCTTGCCATTCCTGTCAAGCTTGGTGTCCCATCCGAGCGGCAGGTCCCGTTCCGATTCGCTGAACATGTTGACCAGCGCTACTAGGTCCCTGTTGTGTTGGTAGCGCTCAAAGGATGAGGTGTCTCGTCTGATCTTCGATATCATATGCTTCAATGTTGAGTTGCAGTTGTATAATGATGACGCTTCCTGAAAATGAAAGATTATGGCTTATAGCTTTTTTAAGGGGGAAGAACTTATTCGGCTTTTTTATACTAAATAGATAGGTAATACGTTTGACCCCCAACTCGCCTGATGAGACAAAATTCAGAAAATACCAGCCGAAAGACTTTACCCTAGTGAAAAAGGTATTTTTTTATATGTTCGCCAACAGAGTATACATCCCTTCATGCATTAAATAAATACTAAGGTAGGGCGTTTCCGCGAAAACTTTACTTAACTTTAACCGACGTCTTAAATTCTCTGTCTTCTTTCCGCAAATGTCATTACGTGTCAGCGAGAAGTTGACATATGTAATTTTAAGCATTGCTTAAAGTTAAGTAACGTTTTTCGGTAAGGCCGTTAGTTATTAGTGATCCTCTAATTAAATACAAACACAGAAATACAGTTTGTTAGAAGATAGTTGTCGATGTGTGTTACCTGGTTGATATGCAGTATGGAGTAGAAGTCCGGGCGCGCTAGGAACTCGGCCGCGGGGTGCGGCGCGTGCGGCTCTGCGCGGGAGGTGGACGCACCCGCGGGGGGAGGTGTCACCGCCGCGGGGGGAGGGGGCGCGCCACACGCTCCCTCCGCCTCAGACAGCTGCGTGCGCGTCATCGTGCGACGGATCGACTGATACCTGCAATATACAAGACGAAATCATACAGTTGCGATATGAAGAGGACTTATACTATTTTTAGATGAAAACTACGGGTTACTAATGTCTGTTTTGAGTCGAAATATCCGACTATAGTTTCAACCGCACTAAGCCCTCTGCGACTTTTTAAAAGGAGCAGCACAAACGTTACTCTCGGTCAATGACGCGCCTCGAACTGCGACGCGCCGTTTGCGCTGCTCCTATGAAAAATACCGCCAAATGGAGATGAAACTGTGGATATTTCAACTCAAAACTCGTAGTTTTTACTAAAAAAATTGTGAAAACCACGTTAGTTTTCATAGTACTTATACCATTACGAAAATGTTACAAAAAACATTTTCGCATGCGCGACGCGAGGTAAAGAATAATAGTATGATTGCGTGTTATTTCTATCTTTTCTGGTTCTTATGGGGTCGTTTCCATGGCATAATTTGTAGATATTGAAATAAATACCATATATTAGTTGCCGGTCACTATTCTTTAAGAGTATCCATATAGGTTAAGACATCTCTGTTCCACGCTAATTGGTGTTTTGCGTCAATGAGGTCTGTGCGTATAACTGAATTTCTTTTTAGCAGTTATCACACACCAATACTACAGAAGACATTAATAATATTTCATACAGAACAGCAACTCTCTGTCTCCCGCCAATCACGGGTTCTTCACTCGCTCCCCACGCTCGCCCTGTTGTTTGCCGGACTTTGCGGCGCAGTTGTCAGTCGAGACAAGCATTACGGGCTTCCAATGACGTCTCGGTAATCAGACGACAACCGAAACTTCATACATGTGTGCGTGTTATATACAGACGTCAACTTGTGTATGTGTCAATGACTAGTGCGTCATTGATCATTGTATGGAGTGTCCGATGGCGCTATGTTACCTTCTGTCTAGTTGCCGCCGCTGCACGTCGGGCGCAGGAGATCGAGCGCTGCCGTTAGCTGCGGGCCGCTGCCACGTGGTGGTTCTATTCACATGGTCGATGTAAAACACGCGCCCGTGGCTGTCCATGCGCGCTTCCCAACCTGGAACCCGTCGTAACGAAATTATAGCAAGATTCTATTGCAGGATCCTATTGGTAAAGAACTATACTCGAGTAGGTTATTCAAGACCCGTTCTGATTGGATAAAATAAACCGAAACTTTTCTCGGTGCGATCTCTGTGCTTCATTATTAAGCTAAAGTATGTTCTAGAAAAGTATTCACGGTTCAGATAACAAAAAATCCTTAACATACTATGGTTCTACTGACCAGATTTTTCACAATTGTCATAAAATTAGTTGTGATTTGCATTATACCTTGTGGGGTTTATTTTCTTTAAGTAATAATCTTCGTTCTTGATACATACTGCACAGATATGGAATTTAAATATTATTTTAGAGTTGAACAGATATCTTCTAAATCGACAAACTCTATCTTCGGCCACACTGTCGCTTAACATTAGGCATGTTGGTCGTCAATCATAGATATTAGCTAATATAAAAAAATGTTTATTGGGGCTGAGATGTCAGCAATGAATGGTTTACCTGCTGGCAAGGGTTCTTCGCACTCAATAATTCCACCGATCATGTTCGCCGGGAAATCCCCCGTAAGGGCCATCTGTCGCGACGCTCGCTCGGGTATCGAAGGCAGTCTGATACCTGCCATATGCCTCAACGGAGTCGGCGACGCGACCGCATTGTCATTATCATCGCTGTCGTCCATCCTAGGCCTCCGCAACACCACGTCATCAGGCGGGCCGGCGTGCACTATCGTGAAATGATTGCTGTTCACAAACTCCAAATTAGGTGATCTAATTTCGGAAGTCCTCAATTCATTCGTGAATTCAACCATTTCGAAGTTCTCGTGCAATCTGGATTCCGGATTTTGAACTGGCGGAGGTTGCAGATCTGAGGGAGGCATCGGTCGCGGTCTTCTAGCGTGGTGGGTCGGAGTAGGGGGGCATTGTGGGACGGCGGAACCGGCTAGAGCGGCAACTCGCGATAGAACTCTTGGATGAGGCCGCACAGGACTGTCCACGCTTTTACTTTTGTGTGGAGAGTGTTTCGGTGTACCGTCGCAGCCCAGGTTTTTCAACAAATGCCGCGGCAGGCTCGAATGTTTCGGCGTGGAAGAGTCCGAGTATTTCCGATTCATCAACATAGCTCCGACGTTGGAAGGCGGGTGCTCTTCGACGGGTGATGAAGAGTGCGAAGAATTGCAAGAGCTTTGCTCGTTGGAACCGTTGTCGTTTTCCCGAGCGTCGATATGTGAGGAGTTTAGGAACGCCGTCATCATAGTCGGTGTGTGCGCACGACCCGAACTCTGCCTCGTGAGAGGTTTGTGCCCTTTCACTGTGATCTCTTTCTCTTCTATTTGGTTTCTATTATCGTCCTCGAATTCTGAATGGTTACTTATGTCGTTTATAAACGTGTGCTGAGCTTTTTCTTCCGATCTCGACGTTAAGCCGACTCCGTCGACGATGTCTCGCGACGGACTCGATTTGTCGCGACGCGCGAACGTCGTCGTGATATAGTTGTCAGGTCCGATGTCCTTTATAAATAAAATCTTACTCTTACTAGCTGCGTCTTCAGGTACAATTTTTTTCTTTTCCTCGTTCAGCTTGGTCAGTTTGGAGAGCGAGGATTCGAAGCTGCCGTCGGTTTCGGGTGTGGCTAGCGGGGCGACGTTCTCCCCGCCGCGCCACAACCCCGTAGCGGATGACACCGCCACCTGGTTTTTCGAGTAAAACTCGCCAGGTTTAAAGTCGCCAACATCGGATTGCAACGCCGCCGAATTTGTGATGTTATTATCCGTAAAGAACTGCTCGTCCGTGTCGATCAATTCGAACGTGAAAGCGTCTTCAGGTTTGGTGAGCTTCTTCGGCTTTCTATGCCTGGGAACTAGTGGAGGGGATATCGCGTGCATACGTTCGAGCGGTTTATGCGCTTGTCGCGGCGGCAGCGGAGGTACGGGCGACTTTTCCGCATCGCTCGGAACAGACGCACTCTCTAAATCGTATACAAACTTCATTATCTTGCAAGGGTTCTGCGGCGACCATATCTTGTAGTACTCGCCGCCCGGGGAAGTCGGCGAGTCGACGCCGCTGTGAGCTTTTGGCTTTTTCTTAGTCCCATTGAGCGTTCCACCGCCGGTGTCGACGGGCGGAGGGCATTTCTTCTTCACTCCCGACGAAGTCGGTCTGTCTGTAGCACACTGAGATTCACTATTTACACGAGATTCCTTACTTACACTAACTAGAGATTTAGGATCACATGTTTGTTCGAGATTGTTCCCGTTAGATTCTAGGTTGCTAATTGAGCATTTGTCGACGTTTTCGCTGAGCCGTTTGATGTCCTGCGAAGGTACGAACTCGACGCGTGGACTCTCCGAGGTGCCGTCGAAGCTTTCATTGTTATAAGAGAAAGGTGAGACGACTTGTTCGCCGCTCCGCTTCCTGGACATGCCCTCTTTGAGCCTGAGAGGCAGTTTCTTGAGGTCCACTTTGAACCTCTGGGGGATGGGCGTGGATTCCGCCGCGCACTCCTCGCCCTCGCCATTGTAGTAACGAAAGCAGAGGAGTTGCTCGCAGTCTGAAATAAAAAAATATCAACTGTGAAAGAAGTATTGCAACAAAGCTTATTAAGTAATATACTTAAGGTTTATTTACTTTAAAAATTTACGAGGTGAGCATCTTATATTCTATTTACGACAGTCGGTACAACCGATAGATTAGTCGATTCAACTTTAATTTTGTTTCGCATTTATAATTATTTATTGAGTGATAATTATTTTTATTAAAGTAAGAAAACTTAAAACCTCTATCAATAAAAAACGTCTGAACCAATTTCGATGAAACAGAGGTAAGCACCTTGTTTAGTTAAAACGCTCTATGTTGAAGCTCGACGAGAAAACCTCCGCATAGAAAAATTGCACATCTCGCCGGTAACCTATTACGTTCTCAAATGCTGATTGTTTAATTAAATAAGCTAACGGGCTACCAACACTAGGGCTCTGTGAGTGCAGTCGCGGTAATTAGCCGCGCTGTGCGGTGATTATTACCTTCATAAGGCTGATTGGGCTCATCAAGCAGCCACATTATGGCGCCGCTTGCGCATCCGGTCGCCGGCACGCGCGCGACCACGCCACAACACTCTGAAACAACGCACCGTTCATTCGATTAACACACACATTCGAACAAAACATATCAATCAAACAGCTGTACGAAAACAATCGACTCTTTTGAGTGCGCACGCTCGTTTTGGCATCGGTTCAGATCGCGAATGCAGTCAGAATTATTGTTGTTATTTTTAAAGGTTTTATGGCAATTGGATACTATTCATTTTTGCCTTTTCTACGTTTCGTCTTCTATTTTGTTTATGTTGTTTTGTGATTTCCGACTATTTTCTAATAAGAACAGTGAAGCATTAGAACGCACTTCCAGCCTCAATGTTCTCCAGTATAAACAATTTTACAACTTGGATATCAAACGTACTTGAAACGTACTTGTGAACTTAATCGTAGTTATGCTCGTCATAACGAACATCACAAATTAGATCTATTCGGAATTAGTCTCAATCGTTTTCGCAACAATGTTTGTAATTCTCTGTAAGCTACCTACTTATCCTAACGATAGCTACATGATTGAGCGATTTTGTACTTGTTTCTCGTCTCAATTTTATCATAGGTAAGCTACATGTATTATTCATCTACTTTTAGTTAAGTTAAATATGTAAATACACTGTTTAATACCATGCTGTGCGCTCTAAGAGTGGATTACGAGCGGATTACAGGATCGACCACATCAGTAGCATGTTATTAAACGCAATATTTCCTGTAATCTGTAATGAGTGCCAAATAAATAAATAAAAGATCAAGAAAATAAAAAATAAAAATTACTCTTATGGACTCTTATGGTAGTCCATAAGAGTAATTTTCATAGTGCCCATATAGCTAGTTATCATAAAGAAACTAAGAATCTTTAGCCAAGGATCTGATGCACTAATAGTCTCATCCGAAATCAAGTTTCCATTTCAGATTAAGGAGAGCTCTCCCAGCTCTCATAAGATCAGGTCATCTGTGTGGCCAACCCAATGCTTAGGATTCCAACCACTTTAGGCACTTTAACCACCAACAAATTAGGGTTGAATAAAATAATAAACATATGATCATGGGTTTGATACACATATAAAAATCGTGATTGATCATATTCGCTGATTTGTAACATACGTCAAGAAATTCTACGAATCTTTAGTTCAGTATTTGTTTATTATTATATATTTGAGAATATATAATTGATATGATGTCGGTGTTCCTAAATATGAAGACATTTTATTTATTTATGACTAACGAAGCTGAAAAGCTCTTGCTCATGCACATTCGCTAACGAGAAATCATTTACTTATACGTTTACTTCGACTGAGAAGAGAACCAAGAGTGCGGGCGATAACACAAAAGGTTAAAAATGACGACTGTCAGAAACCTATTTAAGAAGAGCGAGGGCCGGCGGAGCGGGTACAAGCATGAAATACAAAACGAGCGCAGGTGCAAAACAGTACAAACAAACAACCGGCTCTGGTTTGCGCTTTTTAGGGTTCCGTGACATAAAAAGACAAAACGGAACCAAGATCAAGGAGGACATCATCAAAAGAAAACTTTTGTTTATGTTAGACAGACCCACGAGAGACCACCAATTTGTCTGAAGTTAAGCGACAGTGTGGCCGAGGATGGAGCTCGGTGACCTAGAAGATATCTATTCACTCTAGCCTGTAAACTTGTAAGAAGTTTATGGATCATGAATTATAATTGATAGGTTCCAATGGAAATATATATAAGAACATATTTTAATATTACTTGGACTACGGAACCCCTGTGCGAACCAAACTCGCGCTTGTCCGGTTTTTATCTAAAATCAAGGCTCGGTTCGGCGCAGGCGCATCACAAATTATGCGCGCCGTAATCACCGGATGCGGGAGTCGCCCGCACGTTTTATGCGAAATAATCGAAGCCACCGAATTGCCAGTTAATTGGGGAACAGGACCGTAAATTACACGGTGGCAAATTGATTCCGCAAGCTAATCCACCGGGAGCCCGGGCCTGCATTAACATATTTTGATTGCACTAATATACGAGCGATGGTTAATATCTTCCTGCCTACGATGAAGTGTTCGGATCGATCGTAAATATCTGAAGTTAAAGGAAATACCTATTTACATCGAACGTCACAACTTGATTTTATTTTAGATCGACCATGCCGGCGCGAGCGGCAAATGGAAATATTGCAATATTCAAATTCATATGAAGCTGTATGTACTTACGTACTAGAGGAGCTATCTGAAGCAAAATTATTGTCACATTTTTTGGCAAAATAAACAAAACAGCGTTACAGCGCTGGAATAATAATTACATCGTTTATCTACGATTATACGATACGATTGACAATTGCAACGCAGAATTGCATCTATGGTGTGTTTTTTCGCCAGCAAAATGTCGAAAGCACTCACTTCACTAGTAAGCCATTGAGTGAGGTGCGGCGCTCTCGCCGCAGTTGAATGTAATAAAGTAGCTATGAATGGTGTCTGCTCTTGTACGTAAGTACATACAGCTCAATGGGTAAGGCTTCGTTTGCGAGAGGAAAGGGCGCGTCTCCTCGTCGAGCAAATGAACAAGCGGAAACACGTAGGGCAGGATAAATCGCAGCATTATCTCTTTGCCGTTTCCGCTCCGCAATAATGACTCGTTTATGTCAGAGAAACGAGATCAGTTGCAGCAACTCGTTTCCGTTTTTTTATTAATTTATAATTAAATATTTTTTATATGTGTCAGAATTACAATTGACCAATAACTCGCCTGATGGTAACCGGCGGTGTGGTCGCGAATAGAGCTCGTCGTTCTAGAATATACGTATATCCAATTCACTCCAGCCTTGACCATTACAAGGTTGTATCCCACAAGAAATGAGCAAAGCGACAGAAGGTTCCATTCCCCTGCAGTATGCATCAAGAAAAGTGGACCGAAATCGTTGATTACGGATTTTCTTGGCATTTAAATGAGGAATTGGTAGTGTATCAATTTTCTGCTAGTCTTGTAGTAGAATGGGAAAGGTAGAATAAGGTCGTGAAGCTCTTGCGCACAATCGCCGAAATGAAACCTATAGAATAGAATATAGACAGACATGCTACTTTACGTATTTTGTGGATTTTAGAACGACGGTGATCGGCATAGGGACAGGTTCACGCAGTGCGATGTTGCTAGTGAAGTAATGACGAAGCGCTGGTGACGTGAGGAGACACCGCGCACACGCGACGCTTCGCGATGACACAGAGGGCGTCTATTTCCGCCCGATGACGCAACATCCGCGCTTCCGTCCGCAGGATATGGGAGGAGATACAAATGTCGCGCCGTCGCGAGATGAGCCGGCGCTCTTCAGCGGAGTGTGCGAATATCGCCGACGGTTACCTATTCAGGACGGTATATTATCAGGGTTGGATTTAGGTACGACAATTAAGTTAGTGGCAAAAAGTCGTATTTCCAAAACCGTATTTTTTCCTTAATTACAGCAGTTACAGTGCTTGCTGCAAAGTCATAAATACAGCACCCTATCCCCAGAATTAGCAAAATTAATGACAATGCCAAATTTAATAACTTACAATTCGCAATTTTGGCCATTTATAGAATCATTAATCCGAATTTAATAATCTTTTTTAATGCGGTTAGAAGTATAAACGATTTGGCTTGTACGATTTGATATTTCGAAATTAAAAAAAAAAAAATTAAAGTTTTGCCATTTATGACTCCAAACATATTCGAATATTAATAAATAAAGATTCATCGGATAAAATTTTGGTGTAGATATACTACACCTAAATATTGACCGATGAATCTTTATTTCTTAATGAGGATAAGGGGATAAGATTATCGAATATAATCCAACACTTAAGTTGTCGTACAAATCCAACCCTGGTTATTGTCAACCTCAGTTGTCAATACAATTTCTGCGAACCCCGCCGCGCCGCGACATCATTATTTATGTGCTAAAGTAAATATTGATGTCCAAGTGTAACGCCACCCATGCCATAGACTCAATATAAGCTGAAACGATGATGACACGAATGAAACATCCAAATCTCCGATCGCTTCCGTTTCATTTTCGGGAATAGACACTACAAAAAGAATAAAGCCCAGGGCTTTTATTCTACCTACACAGGAAACATATGTTATACACTGCGTTTCCTCGGATTATGATGGAAACATACACTGACAGATATAATGTTGTTAGCAAAAACGTAGATTACCCACATACTCAAAGCCCACACATTCCAATTCGGGATCCATAACATTCTAGCTATCAATATTGAAGGAATGCTGTTACTCTATGTATAAAAAGCTTCGTAGAATTTAATAAAACAGCAGTACATCGTACAATCGTTCAGTTTATGAGCACAGTCAGTGAGTAATTCGTCACCCGAGAACGTCCTAACCGTTCCCTTGGCGGAAGCCGGTAGTTAACTAAACTACGGTCACTGCGACCCCTGAACAAGCGTTTATATCTTAACGCCCACGCCCCACTTTTCAAGAAGTTTTTTACAATGAGCGTGATATCATTTTAAGTGGACCCCTCAGTTACACTTCAACATGACATCTTCCAGAGTCGCTGACATGCCGTATCCTTTCAATACTCAACACTGAGAGAGTTTCAAATGTCAACGGTCTTTCATGACAATGTGTCGCTCAAAGTGCTCCTGTTTTTGTAATCAATACACAAGTCATCGCAGCAACAGATGGTGCGCCTCGATGATGAATTCTTAACCCCCCCGGTATCCCGGAAACAAGGGAGAGTTAAAATCCAGATGACAGACCCTCGTTAGCAAAGTGGCGATGTGACAGTTTCACCAGCGCATTAGTATATCCACGACCCTTTGTTTCTGAGTTTCACACGATCACCTTTCAACGTATTAACAACTCGTGACGACAGACACAAGAAGGGATTTAAAACGGGCTCCGAACCTTCACATGTGTAATTTATTTTTACCTCCGGCTTTACAATAAAAGGACCTGACGTATGTGTTCGTAAATTTGGCCGATGTTTTTAAACGGATTTAAAAATTACATTCCATTCACTGGCGCCCATTAAGGACCGGTTAATTTTGCGAGTGTAGATCACATAAAATTCCTAAGGGTGGACTCGAAACGTGGCGGATATTGTGTCTTACAACGGTAGGTGGTCCATTAGCGCCTTCGTAGATAAGCTCATGCACGGCGACACTTATTGACGTTAATGTCAGTCTCATGATGATGAATGCGCGCGAGACACAATACCGATCGAGGAACGGTCACGCTTTCCAACTAATTCCGGCTCAATAGTCAAATAATTTGATGACTGAACGATACATTACACATTGCTAGGAGGCTAATCAAGTTCGAAATGTAACTTCCACTAATTGTGTGCGCTGGATCTAACCAAAATAATAATATTAGCTATATAACGTGTGTCGCTGTGCTTATAAATTTTCATACTTGTCATTTTTAGGATGCTTTACTTAGGTTTTAATTATAAATACGAAAGTTGTGAGTATACAAATAAAGTTGCCTTCATTATCCACCTATCTTATAAAACGTTAATATTCTTAGATTTTTTTAGAAACTGCAAAACGCCGTCAATACTTGTTTTTACCACGATAACGTTAAGGATCTCCGATCAATTATCGACTTCCGCTAAATTATTCACATGTTCATCTTAATTATTCGCGCGATTTCTCAGAAAATGTAAAGTAAAGCTCCTTCGCCGCTTGTTTTTTCCACTGTATGCAAATCCGGCGTGACTCATTACCGCTAATCTTAATAGTAACTACGCGTACACCGCCTCTGATTTAATTATTGATACCAAGAAAGGAAGTTTCTGATTCACTATAGACAATCATGGATACAACTAAACGTAAATATTTGTAGTATTATATGTAAAACTAACATGGCTGTCACACATTTTTAAATAAAATTACAGGTTATTCATGTCTTTTCGAGTCTAAACTTGACTGTAGTTTCAACGGCATTCGGTGGTTTTTTTTTCAAAAGGAGCATCGCAGACGTCACTTCCGGAGAGGTACCTAATCAAGTCCCTCACTGACGTCACTGTCACTCAGTGACGAGTTGAGTGACGTGATTAGGTACCGTCGTCTGGTACCGATATCGATATCGTAAGAAACTACGTGTTAAGGATGGGCTCAAAACGCAGAATCTATATCGCATCACAACATTTTAAACATATAAAACCATTGAGTAGGAATATTAGAAAAGTGAGAGATGAATTTGTTTATATAGATAGGAGAAATATTAAAAAAAAAAAAAAAAAACAACGGGTTGCACTCCGGGAGTGCCGGCAGAAGTGAAAACTAAAAAATAAAATAAAAAAGACTGACTCGTGAAGGATTTGAACCTCCACCCTCCGATTGACAAATTGAATTGAAATTAATATCGGTGCTCTAACCTATTGAGCTAACGAGTCTTACGTGCATGTGTCGAAAATAAGCATTCGGCGCAACGAAATGACGTCATGCTAGAAGGACAAACTTGTACATACAATAATGAACTTTAAATGCAGAACGTTAGAATAGGTTTCTAACTAAAATAATGACGTCATGCTAGAAGGACAAACTTGTACATACAATAATGAACTTTAAATGCAGAACGTTAGAATAGGTTTCTGACTCTGTCTTACGATCTGACGCGAGTTTAACATTTTTTACCCATCCCAAAAATCCACAACGCCGCTAAAGAAGTTGTCACTTCAAAAAGTTTTATTTAGATACCATTTATATTTGCGACGGAGTAGTGAAAAAACATATATTTTCCTACTCTTCAGCCAATTTAAAAGATATCGACGAAAACTTTCTTTTAAACATTTCTCCTATATAAATAAACAAAATGATAACTCACTTTTCTAATATCCCTACACGATCATTTTATATGTTTAAAAATGTAGTGATGCGAAAGAGAGATAGCTGTGCGCTTTCAGCCCCACCCTAGAGTAGACGTGAGTAACCCATTATATTATTTTAAAATCTGTCGATATATACACACGGCGGCGGTTTGTTCTGTCAGCTCTACTAATTCAATCACATCACTATTATCATCAAATTAGCTGTGGTCATATCAGCACTAAAAGCAATATTACTACTATCAAGTAAATGTTAACGTAGACTTAATTTATTTAATAAGAAAGAATAAATAAAAAAATTAAAATGCATATCGCAATCCAAGTAACACCAACACTCGGTCTAATTAGCTCGCGCCGCCACGGGTTACCTCAGCGTGTCCGAATATGGCATGATATTATCTGACCATTAGGTATGGCTGCCGCCTCATAAGGGCTCCGCGAACATGGCAGCCGGGCGGCAAACGCTGCAACCATACCCGAGCCGCCGTGCCTCTAAGGCCGATCGTTCTACATTCCACAAATGGAGAGCCAAGGAGTAGCCGTTATCGCCGTGTTCGGTTCATTGCTGTTATTATGAATGGAAGATATCGTCATTTGTATTCAATGGACTATTTTATCGTCATTATCGTAAACATGTCCTGATCTCGGCGCGTGGATACAAACGTGGGCGAGGCACACGTAAATCAGACGAATCCTATGCCATGGTGATCAAAGTCAATAATTATATAGGATATACATTTTCAATTAAAGAGGCCGGAGGTCTACATCCGTAGCTAAACACTAAGGACTACATCCGTAGCTAAACACTAAGGACTACATCCGTAGCTAAACACTAAGGACTATATCCGTAGCTATGCACTACGAGTGATGACTGATTTCACTTGCAACGACAACCAAGCTGGAGTTGAACAGGGCATGCTTTTGTTAAAGCATTAAGTTATCCTTTAAATATAATCGATCATCAATTTGCTGCAGATACAGCGCCGCCCCAGTTTCTCAAATTGGCCTATGAGTGAACGAATCATATTTACAATTGAATTAGCATAGTATCAATCGCCACGTGCGGCTCAATGATCGAGGAGATGGCGAGGGGGCGGGGTGGATCCATTCATTTATATCGCGCACGCGCAGCGCTCGTGAGGTCGTGGCGGCGCGGGCGCATGCCAGCCACACCGCCGCCGCCGCCCTCGCCACAAAACGCATGTTTCCCATTGCTCGTATCATCATCATACATTATTCAGATATCTCGTGATTCCTAATGGTGTCATTGAACCGTTACAAACGCATTGTTATGATAAATCTCTGGGATAAATCATAAGTTTAATCCTCGATCGACGCCAATCTCACACATTGCTGACAGTCGTCCCATACAATAAACCGGCGGTTGTCATTCAAACGTCTCATGCCGACGCCTACGGTGCAATTAAAGAAACGGAATGCCGTTCTTAAAGGTGAGTGTAGGTGACAACAGATCGAAATGTACAAAATTAAAGTACCGATTAGGCAATAGTTTCACGGGCAGTGCGTTGGGCAAGGAGAGCGCTAATATTTGCGAACACCTACATCCGCCAACCTGCCGCCGATGCCGGCGGCTCTGCGCCTCGTATTGATGCTGGACGAGTCAATAAACTCCCACAGATTCAACAAAAACCACTAACGCTACAAACGGACAAACTAGAAAGCTGGTTTCTTCTATTTTGTCACGACACCGAGTTAAAACAAAAGCCGGCGACAATCAGGTCAGGCTTTTTAGTAAAACAGTTGTGAAACAACACGCCAACAATTTAAAAACGTCTGAAACTTGCGATGACAAACGTACCAATTACTACCCATATAGATAAGTAATAAATTATTTAAAAGCCAATGTAAAGGCAGGTAGGTAGACATAATACGCACCAATTATGTGGCAAGAATGATGTGGGTCATAAATAAAAATGTACACTTGTGAAGTGTCAATATATTATATCTATAGTGTCGATCAGTGCTCGATAGCAAAGGCGGTCCCATGGGTGTAGCTAACGACAATGGAACGCAGTGTCCCGAACGTAGGCTGCTCTCTATGAAAGTCGCGCCCACCGCTGCGTAGTTACAAATCTCTGTCGATTCAGCACAATTTATAGGAAGGTTGCCAGCGGCGTGACAATTTCATAAACTTCGATGCATTATAGAATAAATTCGCTGATCGCTCGGCACGATTCAGCACGTGTCACTCTTGCCATTTCAAGAGTCACTTCGCTAGCTCCGCATCGATTCTTAAACACGATTGGCTTTAAACGAGTACCTTTATCTCTGTCAAGATATCGATTGGGTGATCTACAGCTGGTTTCGAGCATTTGAGATTGAAATGTTACGTACCGAATAGATACGTGAGCATTTATTAGCATTTTATATTTAAAAAAAAACACAGAATACTCGACAGAAATAAAATATTCATACAGCGCGGTGCTTCCAATGTGTTAATACTGATACGCACGCGGAATCGGGATTCCGATCGCGATGCGCAAAAGAATAAGTAATCTCAGACTAGGCCCGGGACGAACGACCTCCACGGCCACTAAACGAATACAAATGCCCTAATCGGGGAGTCCACTAATGTAGCCCGACAGACACTGCACAAAATGTATAAATCATGGGAAACAAACAAGAGATCAATGTTAACGATGATGTTAACATTCGTCGGGGGCCCGTAATAAAATTGAAAAAGTCTTGTTTCGCATAGCAAAGGTGCAGCGGATGATGTAAGAAGGAAAACTACTATTTCACCGCACAGTGTGGCCGGCAAACAAGGTTTACGATTAGCATATTCATTTGTACGCCGACGGCGACGGTCTAACTGTTATAATTTGGCTACGTCGAAAGTGCCTTCGTCGAGTTGCGGCGGCATTGTGGTGGCCTTTCAACGGACGAATGCTTACACGCACTTCCTGTCCACAGTTCGGGCGACGAAAACAATTCCAATAAATACTTATTACTACAGAGAATACATGATTGACAATGCTTTACGATTATACAGGGTGGAAAGTTATATACAATATACGAATATTACGAAATACCTTAAGCGTTAATATACAGTACAACAAGTATACAATCTTTGGAGAAATTTAATGGATTCCGCTCTTCAATGTAATTAATTTAGTTCATTAATCAAAATATGTAATAGCCAATTACATTAATCAATTAAAAATTAAAATTCAATTCGTCGAAATAAAAGATCTATAAATGCCAATAAAATATAATTTTAAATACATTTATAGATCTTAAAAGTAAAGTACATATAAGGACATCGAGAAAATGGTATACCTATACCGAATTGTCGATGCGCGTTCATCGAAAATTTATTATATGAATCGAAATCTGTCTTAATATGTATCTATTATAATCTAAGTATAATCTGTAATAAAAAAATTACAAAAACTAATTCCTTCGTTACAATTCTGCACAAATTACAAAATATAATTTCACAAATATTTGGAGAACATTACCAAATCATAAATACGATTTTGTTTCCTATTGAAATATGTGGGACTTAGAACAAAATTCTATGACACATCTCAACGATCCAGAGATTTGAGTAAAGATGGTGGTGATTCTCCCATAACTATGACAGCTAAATCAGTTTGACCAAGAAACCAACCAATATTACGAGAACACTGGTCATCATTAGATGTAACTGATACTCTCAAACACGTCAACAGGCACGTTTGCCATTGACCATGATCCGTGTTCAAATGTCATAGGTCACAGCGAGGATATCCGTCTGCTAATAATGAACAATATATATTATTCTATTCACAGCGAAGCAATAAAACCATTGTCGTATTTTCAGAACATGTTTTCTTAACAAGTTATATGATTTTGAAGTAGAATGGGCGAGAAAGAATTTGAGAAACGCTCCGTATAAAATTAATAAATAAAAAAATTCA
Source organism: Lycia hirtaria (assembly GCA_947563715.1). Classification (NCBI taxonomy): domain Eukaryota; kingdom Metazoa; phylum Arthropoda; class Insecta; order Lepidoptera; family Geometridae; genus Lycia; species Lycia hirtaria. Next base: position 4,354,850 of record OX387376.1, on the reverse strand, counting down.
AATAAATATATTTCCTATTAGATTAAATATTTCATTTGTCAATAGTTTTATTTATTAACCTATACCGTCCCACTACTGGGCAAAGGTCTCCCCCAATTCCTTTCACAAGTGGTAAATTTTAATTTTATTGACATTTAGTCGTGACTTTGGAGTAGGCCTCCCCCAGAGTTGGAGGAGTCCCTCTCCAAAGTCCATCCAAGTCTCCTTGTCTATCTTTGTTTTGCTTTTGTCATCCAGTCATCCGCTCACCTCTGCCTAAATACGTCATCCCATCGTCTCTTTTTTCGACCTGGTTTTTAACCATCTTCCAAAAAGAAGGAGGTCCTCAATTCGACTGTGTTTTTTTTTGTATGTTTGTTTACCGGTTACTCTGCCAATTGTGAAAAGATTTTGATGATTATTTTTGTTTGGTAGGTTCAGAGGTGGTCCCATATAAATTTTATCAAAATCGGTCCAGTACTTTGATTTTTATAACATTATAACTGAAAAAAAAACATCCAAATAAACGAAATTGCGTATTTTTAAGTCGGTTGTTTCAGTTTTTTTAACTATAATTATTTAGTCCACCTGTTGTCATCCATTCAGCAAACATGTTCAATGTCAAGCCCAGCTCCATTTTTTTTTCTTCATTCTAACAGTCTTACCGTGGTGACAATATAACGTACCCTCGTTTTTGTATCAACTCTTGGTTGATTAACTGGTCATTGAGTTTTAGTCCGTGCATGTTGCTCTCCATCTTTCACCGAGGCAATTAAACCATTGTCGTATTTCTGAACATGTACATGATGATTTTGGAATAGAATGGACGAGCAAGAACGTGAGAAACGCTCCGCCTGATATTAGCAAACAATTGGGTAAAAACAGAATTATCCGATGTTTGAATAATTACGGATCCTTATTACCTCGTTTTTGAAATGGGTATTGTTGTTGTGAGAATGAGAAATCGCAAAACAAAGGTTTTCGAAGAAACTGCAAATAATTATGAGAGTCGTTTCGGGACTGCATCTTTTTTATAATCAGCAAAATTATATGATTTCCAACGAAAATGAGAGAATATTTAATCTAACTGATTATTTTGTGTATCTCCAGTAAAGTAACGGCTAATTTTAATATTCTGTCAAATCCAGATTATCTCATTTTTTATTTATTTATTTATTATTTATACATAAATTTAATACACGTTGATATAAAATCATCTAAAAACCTAGTTAAGGTTTATCTAGATGACCTGTTCTCGTAATATTACATTTACTTACATTATTATTTACAAACAACACAACATGACTAAATGTTGTGCGCGATCACGCAATAAGACAGCTGATGTAGGTACCAAGCACTCATTATTTGCGCGGAATGTGATTGCATGCGATATTATGTGGATTGAAATCAATGAAGAGTGACATGATAGATAGATAGATAAACTCTTTATTGTACACACCATAAAATTTACAATCAAAATTAATTAATTAAAAACTACATGGTAACAGTAAACAAGATTTGTCAGAGTATTTGCATCCGTCGTTAGTGGTTTCAAATGTTAGATTGGTATTTTTTTCCAAATGTCATAGGTATACATATTTAGCGGACGGGTTTTCTTTAATGCAGACAAGATTATCTTGTCACGAGGAACTCCTCATAGGCAAGTGGCATGAACATGTAATTTAGCGCATAGGTCTAATTCTGATAGCGTACGTTTCGCAAAATTCAAATTTAAATCATGAATTGACGTTGCATTCAGCAAAAAAAACTTTTCAACGTTTACTAACATGGGCATAACACGGTTTCATACACAATATAAAAGCTTGTTTGTACATTTTTGATTAATTGAACTTATTATTATAATACCACACTTGTCATGTTTATCTCTATCAATACAGTGAACACTAGATCCTGCGCAAGCGGCGTCGGACGTCAGATGGATATATTTTTTCATCGAAAGAGAAGCGAACAGGTGAGCCAGTGACGCAGGAATGAGGGCTAACAGCAGGTTGTCCGAGGCGTCCCGGTCCCGGTCCCGGCCCACATTCCGAGATAGGGTTATCTACCAGACGATACCAAAAAGAATTCTGGTTTTTTATTAGCTTTTTTTGCGCCTCCGTTATCTTACAAGTTTTCTTTAGAGTTATATTTGAGGTCTACAAAACTCAGTTACATTTATTTTGCATACGAGACACGCAGAGTAACAAAAACAATGGTGCCCTAGAACGGTTTTTGAAAAAACATGTTGTTGGCTAGCAAATTGTTGGTTGGTGACAGAGGAGCCCATCGCTTACATAAACTCAAAACGCCAACTTTTATCATATTTTCGAAATATCAACCATGAAATAATGTTTCGGACTCCTAAACGTCCGGAAGAAGAAAAGGGAAGACGTGATCATGTATTTCAAATAAAAAAGGTGTCATGACATTTTTGTCGAAAGTGACCCCAAGTTTATCGAAATTTCCAATTGCGAAATGAGCAAGTTTTTCGCAAGACTAAAAGGTTATTTTTAAATATCAAGTTGAGTCAAGAGCCGGCCCAAGTAACGGTGGAGTGCAATCGTAAGTAGAGCATTGCGTTCCCACATGGAAGGCAAAAGAAGTCAAGTACCGCTGTGCCTTGTCTATACCTCTATGCAGTGTGGATTTATCTTTCTGTACATTCATTTCCTTCGCATTGTTTTTCGTGGGAAAATTAGAAACAACAACTTGCCTGGATTACATGAGAAAAAACGAGTTATGAGGAAAATAATACTGGCAAAGAAAATAACTATATTATTAAAAGGCAAAATAATACAGGCATACAGGGCAGAAACTGATCAAATGAGACCTAATCTATATAGCGACAGAACAACTCAAATTGTCTACACTACAGTATCGTGACAAAACTCCTTTCAGCCGTCAGCGACTGTCATGACGCTGACAAGAAAAAACAATAGCTGAAGAAGAATATTTCGGCCGCAATATTTTAATCATGACATCGCTTAATGTAATTTTTAAATAACAATATTGTGATTTTTGCGAAATGGCGATTCATGCATTACATTTCAACACTCGCAGGTAAATCAAAACCTACAGGGTACTTCCCATTGACCTTGTGAGGGGTACGGAAGCCTTGTGTACGTATCAAACTCGTACTTGACCGTTGTTTCTTAAGTTTTGAGATGTCTCTTAGATTTCGAGATATACCGCTTAAACTTTCACTATTTGCTTAGGGATCATAATGGATTTTAATTAACCTTGTTCACATGGCGCTGTCACATTTGGGTGGGATGCCCTTTCACAATGCGGGCTATAATGGAGATAGAAAATGCTGGTGGCAAAGTAAAAGTAATCACACTAATGTTACAAATGTGAGAGTAACTCAGTGTCTGTGTTACTTTATTCTATATCTTATACAAGGTTATTACAATAACCGACGATGAGGTCATTGTACTCGCCGTTATAAACAACTTTTACGACGGGGTAAGTGAAAAAACAGCTGCTTCGTAGAAACAGTTCATTGACCCTCAACAAAACTTACAGAACAGCCATTTTATTTTGCGCTAATTTTGAGTTGTGCCCATAGTAAAAGTTGTTCAATGAACGAATTGCTCGCTGCAGGTAAGCCCGCAGGATACGTCTAGTTACACAGAGAAATAGGTGAGTTAACCGTGACAGAGCGCTCCATCGTAGATCGCAACGACGCCTTACATCAAGTGATTTAGCGGTCAAGCGCAAGCCTAATCATCATTATCATCAACCATGGCTGAGTATAGGTCTGCTCATTAGCGCACCATTCTTTTCGATATTGTGCCAATCTCGTCCACTGTCTTCCATTGCCTTGTCGATGTCATGTGACCAGCGAGTTCAGCAAGCCTATTTTTTTTTATCAGCCCTGTTTGTACAAACTGTCCCACTGTTGGGCGCGGGCCATCGTCTCATTGTGAGAAGGGTAAGGCCATAGTCTACCACGCTGGCCAAGTGCGGGTTGGCAGACTTCACACATCTTTCAAGATCATTGAGAACTCTCGGACATGTAGGTTTCCGCACGATGTTTTCCTTTGAAGTTGGCGGCAATCAACAATACGCACATATCTCCGAAAAGACAGAGGTGCATGCCGCGTGATTCGAACCCAGGACCTGCGGATCGCAAGTCAGACGGTCTCCCAACTAGGCTGCCGGAAACTAATTAAGCATGAAATATAATTAGACAGAAAATATCGCGAAAATGGATACAAAATACTTTTCTCCTAACTGCAGAATAAAACCACGAGATGTTAGACTAAGACTTTTCATAATATTTGAGCAGTAACCAAATTAAAACATCAATTAAGGTTGCAACAATAATTAAGGCTTTTTTGTAACGTCCGAAGGTCCACATTGACGACACGGAATTTTATGAATGTTTCATTACAACGTCGTATTATTGCATTATGGTGTTGCACAATGCGAATATGGGCCGATGAACTGGCGATAGAAGACCGGCCCAATGCCGTCGTTATGCGCTACACAATCGATCTCAGATAAGCGTTGCGGATTCTTCGACGCATTCACAATTACTAAAAACCACATGATCGCTATAAGGCTGCGTTTACGCTGAATCGCGGATGATCGGAACGAAGCTGAGTGGAGCTAAAAGAGTGGAGCGGAAATTAGTGAAAAGCGGAATTATATGTAGCGGAGACGAGCGTGACTGTCTAGAAGAGCTGAAATGTGTGGAAGAGACGAAACTTTACAAGAAATCAAATCAAATTACATTTAATTCAGTATAACAAGCTATACTTATACATCGCCAATATAAACTAGTTCTACGAACAGTAGACCTCGCGAGAGAGCTTATTTGCAGCTCACCTTGGATCATCTGTACATAATACCTACATAAAGTTGGCTTAGGAGGTCGTATGTAAAATTTTAGCCGATTACGCAATTTTAAGTGATTTTACAGGCGTTATTTCACGGTCAAAAAACAATTTTTTTCATAAGTTTAAGCACCTTGAAAGATCAATTTAATTTTAATACACAATTAAAACAAAAAATAGGATATGTTTAGATGCCCTTAATAAAAAAAAAAACAATGTATATTCTTAAAAAAACAAATTATAATTTTATAAATGGAGAAAACGTAAAATCAAGAAAATTATTCAGCGCTAAAATGCATTAAGCACATCCACGCGCTCTCACTGTTACAAGCAATCTGAAGTTGGTTGTCATATCTCGACAACCACTTGACCAATTCTGTTCATTTTTCCTACAAGTTGTAATAATTGTGTACTTTACCTACCTACCAAATATCGTTAAAATCGGTTGGTAATTAACGCCGCAATACACTTCCCCCTTTTTTATGGGAACCACCCCTCTTATCAAAAATTGCCGACGACATTTTTTTTAAAATAATCCATAGAACCTATACACCAAGTTTTATGAAAATTGGTTCAAAATTACGTCCTGTACGCGAGTACGAACTCACAATTCACAAACAAACTGACAGACGAAAGAAAATTTGGCTAGTTGATGCAGAGATACTTCGCTCGCTCGGTCAATTAATTAAAGACAATCATAACTTGTTATTTATCATTATTCTAAATCGTGTAGCAACTGGTCTAAGTAAATTCTTGTATTCTTTTTACGTACTCTAATTTGCTCTTTGTCGCCACTTAAAACCACAGTGATTGGTCGATTTTTACATCTTTATTCTCCGTTTCGCTCCACTCCGCCTAACGCAACGCAAACGCAGCCTAACTCACTGTCTGGGTTCACATGGGCGTCTACCAGCACGAAAAGCAAATATACATTTTAGCGTTGATTAGCAAGTTTAGACACTTGACGATAAAAAGCCAACATACCTACCTATTACACTACTCGCACACGCAACTTGAGACCGCAAATCTAACCGAACAAGCGCAGAGCCAATCCACAATTCACACGTCAAAATCGAGCCTAACAATGAAATGGAAGTTGAAAGATGTACCAGATATTTATAGGATAATAAATAACAATATAATTATCATACAAACGATAAACATTAATAAGTACTGAAATACGACTCGAAACAATGGATAACCGGGCCATATTGGGGACAAAAAATATCAAAGAACATTCCCAAGGACGGTTGTACGATCGTGCGTCCAAGTGTGGCCAATGCGATTAGCATATCGCTTGTGACCGGATGTCGAGGAGTGACATCGTTTGGCCAACGTGCATCGAATGTTGGACATACTCCAAGCTGCCGGCGCTGGTCAAAACTGACCTTGTCGTAGACCACCCATAGGTGTAGAGAGGTTACCTATCTATAATGCGAATTGTGAAACAACAAATATCATTTCCTCGAAAATGTTTTTTTTTTTTTTTCAAAAGATACTTTATCAAAATCCCGAAAGCTTAATTGACAACCTTGATAGCCGAATCTTAGCAATACGAAAGTTTATGTGTATAATAAAAAGAAACCTAACGAACATAAATAAACATATCCTCGTAATTGATATACCTGATAACCGAACCTTTGTAAATAAGGTTTCTGAATATAATGTAATAGAAACCCAACAAACCTAACCTAACAACTGTTCGGGCAAATGAAACGGTAGTATCAGAAACTCGTGTCAAGTAAAAAAATTGGAATCAGGCAGTGAATGAAACGGATTCGGGCAAGTAACATTCAAACAAATGTATTTCGGATTATAGATAAGTTACCGTGTAGGTAGAGCATTTAGAAGAAGTATGTAATTACAGTTTTAATTGAAATTATTTCAAATTTGCAAAAATAAAATACATTACACAATTTACACATAATAAATACTTTTGTGGATAACTCAGTCAAATCAAATTTAAGGCTAAGTGCGCCAATATAAACTATATATTTATTCATCTGCCCAAGAGGGAAAGTGAAGTTTTTCGAGAGTATTTTTTTTTGTGGATAATTCACACATCACCATCTACCCCAAACTAAACAAAGCTTGTACTATGAAACTAGATGGCTGATAGAATACTTTACTTACTTATTTTTTGTAAATACCAAACATCCATGCTCATCGCACAAACGTTTCCTGAGAACCTCCTCCTGCTTGAGTCAGTTAGTAAAAATAATGAAACAAGGACAGCAGCGCCCTCAATGCTACATTAGTTCTCTTTGCAAACAGACTATATACATTTTCATAATAAGAACGACAAGATGAGAGCATTCACAAAAATATATTTAGCAGTGTGTGAAGCGGTCAGTACACTAAAAATATAGAAATACCTGAATAGAATACGTAATTTTATGAGAAGGGTTCTCAGTATCGTGCCCACTAAACACGGCCTGCGGATATATAAATTTAAAGAATCAATGCCGATGGAGATTGGCAGGCTTGGAGGATACACTAAGTTAAAACCAGTGATGATCTTCATCAAGATAAGTCCATTAAAACTATGGTATATGATAGTATGGTATTATTTGGGATGCGCCTGCAAGCCTCTTTGTTCCTAGATATTAGTCTCGAAAATCGCCTAAAAATAAGGTATTCTGGCGATAGTTTGCCGGGTCAATTTCGGCAAAAGCTTCACGACCTTATTTCCACCCTCCCCGTTCCACAGAAGGTCAAACAGTAAGTCGGCACACTACCGTCCATATGTTTCGGCGAGTACGCGCAAAAGCTTCACGACCTTATTTCAACCCTCCCCATTCCACTGAAGGCTAAACAGAAAGTCGGCACACTACCGTCCATGTCATTGAAATACCAAAAATCCGTACACAACAATTTCGGGCCATATTTTTAATGCGCTCTGCACAGGACCAGAACTCTGAACGCTAAGCTAAACTGAGAGCAAAAATCTTTGAATTTTCAAAGATAGAATGAATTAAATAGATAGATACCTTATAGATCGACGTAGGGCGACGGAGACAACGAATAAGCACTTTTTTTATTTTATGGGAAAGTTTCGTTATAATTATTCCAAAAATAAAGAAACATTAGAAAGTGACTAACATACATACACCCGAAAAAGATTACCAATCTTTTAGCGCAGTCAGGTAAACCTGCGATTGCGTTAATCCGCATTCAACGGTTCAACGGAAGGAGTAATGCTACAGAATAGTTAATAGTAAGTGGCAACTAATACGCAGTAACACCAACTACTAGCTAGACTAGACAATAAGCCTACGGATACTACCACCGTTTTGGAGGCACGTGGTGACATTTCGGCGCGCTCGAGCCGCGCTGGCGTCGTCACATCCGCTTGACCGCTTGCGCAAGCGCGGCCGACATGGGCATTGTATGCAAAACTCGCGCCCGCTGCTCGCCAAATGTCAAGTAAAATGCGATAACGGTACATTTCACATGATCACCGTCAGTCTTTTTATTTATATGGTGCCCTGATTCGACCCAGTGCAAAGTGGGGCTAGGCATGGAATAAGTTACAATAACCTCGCAACTGTTTCTTGACAATTTTTAGGGTTCCGTACCTCAAAAGGAAAAAAAACGGAACCCTTATAGGATCACTTTGTTGTCCGTCTGTCTGTCTGTCCGTCCGTCGGGGTGTCAAGACCTGTATCTCGGGAAAACGTGAAGGTATCGTGTTGAAATCAAAACCGTATACGTAAATCCATAATATCTTGCTGCAGAAAAAAAATCTCGGTTTTCGTAAAAAAAAATTACACTTACAGCCGAATATGTCGTAAAAATCGCACATTTCGACACTCACAAGGGAATCAAAACCTATGGGGTACTTCCCGTGACCTAGAACTATGAAATTTGGCAAGAAGCATTGTGTTAGAGTACATATATAGGAAAAAAAATCCGAAAGCTGGACATTTTTTATTTAATCACAAAAAAATAGGGTCATTATGCAAGGAATGAGGTTAATTTTAAAGTGAATTAACCGTATCATGTGGGGTGTCATATGAAAGAGCTTCATTAGCATAAGCTAAAACAGGTTTTTAAATGTTTTTACGATGTATGTTTTTCGGTTTATGAAGGTATGAGTATGGTAAGTTTATGAAATATATTTTTTTTATATTTAAAAAAAAATATATATGATTTCCCCCTTTTATCTACTAGTTTGTACGGAACCCTCGGTGGGCGAGTCTGACTCGCACTTGTCCGGTTTTTTTTTCTTGATTTTGAATCCATCTATACTTACATTACATCATCATCATCTCAGCCACAAGAAGTCTACTGCTGTGGTAGGCCACCCCCTTACATTGCACACAGCGCCTTTGTCACTTGTATGAGGTCGTCTGTCTCTCTTGTGGCTGGTCTTCCTACGCTGCGCTTGCCGGTGCGTGGTCTCGAGAAATTTTCGGCCTCATCGGCCAGCAGTTTTTCGTGCTATGTGCACAGTCTACTGCCGTTTCAACTTGTTAGTCCACTGTGCTATGTCGGTTACTTTCGTATATCTACGGATCTTTTCATTTCGGATCCGATCTCGCAAAATCAGGGCATAGCCCTCTCCATAGCTTCAATGCAACAGTTACAGGAATCGCGAGTCCTAAGAAGATTCAAGTGTAAAATTTTATTGTTATTTAGATACTAGTACAGATGTTAATACATTACATTAGCATGAAACAGCGACAAAATAAACTACAAACAAATACATGCATAGCTACTTCCGGATCCCGGATGCACACACATAATACGATTATTTAGGGCCCTACGTTAGCGCAGTAAAAACACAAAAGGCTGAAATCACACACCCGGCCAACAAATAATGTTTGGCCAAGCACGGCCAGACAAACACTAGCCCTTTGAAATGCGCGCGCGCCGCTTATCCGTCATATCAAAAGAACCGGAAGGATTTTTCGTAACTGCCCTATTCCGTCGTTTCCTAACATATGAGATGTGATGAAAAGTTGTTTATTCTCACTGTAAACAAACCTCACGACCTTTTCATAAGCATGGGTTTTTTATATTCATATTTGACGGGATCTCACATATATTTTACGCAACAATGTAGATTATATTCCATGAAAAAAAAATATCTCATCATTTACGAAGGCAAGGAGACGTGGTACTCGTGTGAAATAAATCCTGCCCTGTCGGGACCGGACATCCGCCTTTGCCGATATTCCCGTTCAACATCAAAGGGAAACACTAATTTCGAAATAACAAACAATATTAAGCTCTAACATAATGTAATAAGGCGTCAAGTATGATGTAGAGTAGAGCTGGCCTGCTTGATACATCTCCTCACTTGAAGAGATGATTAATCTGTAATGGATAGAATTACAATAGCGAATGGAGAAACAAATCATAGTAGAAGGGATTGTGATGCGCTGCACGTTGAAGGGACGCCGTCACTGTATTCTATCAGAATAATCAATGAGTTTACTTCTAAGATATACCTAGTCCTACACTGCGAAAGTACATGACAGGAATCACATTGTAGGTTTTTTATAATCAACTTCAATAAAAGGAGATCAATTAGTTTTTTTTTTTATAGTAGATAGATCTACGATTGACCACCAACTCGCCTGATGTTAAGCGACGGTGTGGCCGAGGATGGAGCTCGTCGATCTAGAAGATATCTATTCACTCTAGCCTTAAAAATTCCAAGATTGTAGGTCTCAGGAAACAGAGATGGCGGCAAAGAATTCCATACTTATGCGCTACGCAACAAGAGTGTGGATGTGAAGGTATGTAATATTGTTAGAATTGCACAATTTTCACGAGGGCTTCTAAAAGTCTCAGTAGTACAATCAACCGGACTGGCAACCGTACTACTGGGAATAAACGTTCTAACCACGTGTGCCAAATTTCATAAGTGTATGTATGTTTGTCCACGTATTACGCGTAAACTAGAAGTCGTATAGAAAAAAAATATTTCTTTATTGAATAAAGTATCTGCAAGTTTTATCAAAATGGTTTCAGTACTTTTCAAGATATGAACATTTTACTTTTTAAATATAAACGTTGAATCGACGCAATTCAAACTACATGATTTGAATGATGCCTAATAAGAAATAACCGCCAAAAATATAAAGCTGAACAGAAGTACTACAGACTGAACATACACTTGAGCACCTCCTTTCTTTGAAGTGGGTTAAAAACGTAGAGAAAAAAATGTACTCAATATTCAGAGTCACCGTCACATTAGTCGTCAATAGATCGGTTTAGCGGATAGACTGTTACGTGCGGAACATTACAATATAACTTCAGAACCATCCGATACCCGATAACTATAATTTAATTGATTGATGAAGAAGACGACCTTCAACCACTCGCGACGGTTATTTACCTAAAACAAATGAGCATAAAACGAATTTAGAACGCGACAACGCGGTGAGATGGGATGGGAAGTAGGCAGAATACAGAAATAGGCGGATTAAAATTTGTCACCGCGCGTGTTGAGAGTGGTCACTTGGGCACTCCGTAGGCGTCGCCCACGCTTCCTGCGCTTCCGCTGTGGACCCGAGAGACACAGATTGTACAATCCGCCGTGTAGTGTGACGACGTCTTGCAGCTAGTTGTGGAGTAGAAGATGAAAACTCTGCTCGATGTTTTTAGACGTATCGAGCAGAGTTTTCATCTTCTACTCCACAACTAGCTGCAAGACGTCGTCACACTACACGGCGGATTGTACACAGATCATCTCTCGCACAGCTCCCGCTAACGCTAACATTCCTATCAAGATTTGTATTGAGTACAAAGATTACTTTTGTCTCCTTTTAAGTCCGCTTTTGACCAACTCTAGACACAAGACCTCGTACAAGCGGCAGGAATACTGGTTGCACGCCGCTTCCAAACGGGTGTTTTTGGAAATGGGAGGCTTATATCATGCAGTGGACTTCTTGTGGCTGAGATGATGATGACGTTGTCAAAGACGAAGCGCGAAGACTTATACCTATGTTATATGTCAGAGTATTAGATTAAAACCTAGGACTAGAAGAAAATTAGAAACGTATAACTAAACAGTTTAGGAAAATCCACAATGGATGATAGTGGGCGGGCTTTTTATTTATTCTGTAGCAGAAAGAAGACGGTATTATAAAATCGTGTAGTACAGCTGTACATTCTCCGAAACGTATCCTGTAGAAAATGTATAGAATCGCTACCTTACAGCTGCGTTCCAGGCTAAACAGCTCGTCGGATTTGCAATTGTAATGGTTGCACCGGCCGATCGGACTTGGGGTACGAGTACCGCCGACCTTGAGAAGAGCAAGGACTCGCGACGGACGTGGATGCTCGTAAAATAAAAACGGCTCTCGCAGCTAGAGACAAAGTATAATATATGGCGAGACGCTCGCACGATCGACGGCCGATAGCTTCTCCGAGTGCGTCGCGTCGCCACCGGCATCCGGCGTTCAAGGTGACACCGACCATCCCTGCAGATCCGGTCCCAACAGAAGACAATAACATTCGACCGCCGCGACATTCATTAAATTCACCGAGAAAACAATTAAATTTCTACATCGGACACTCGCATTCACGGGGAACTCTGACTAGCGAGCCATAATTCATAACTTCATCTCCGAACATAATATCCTGAGAAATATGAGACCTTTGACACAAAACGCCACTAATTCAACACTTTATGTCGGAGTTTATAGCCAGTGGGCCATTCAGTATTAAGCGCTAAATCAAATTGATGTTGAGCTGAATAATGCGGGGCCGTAAATCAAACGAAGGTTTGAAATTAAAATCTCGTAGGAATTACATTCGGAGAGATTATCTACGAGCGGTAATGCATACAATGAAGGTTACCTAACACGTGACGGTGGATTGTCGCCGCGTCGCCGTCGGTGTGCAACGGATTGTCATCAAATCGAATTAGTGCGCACCACCGGCAAAGCCACCGGAGCTTGCGCCCGCGCAGTTCGACGACCGATCGCCCACAACACTCACCATATTATTGATCCCATTCAATCGATCCTTGTTGATTGATAAATCTCGATGTGGGAGTGACAGCGTTCCAAACATAACGAGTTTCAGAAATTCTGTCTTTATTTGTAAAAGTTGTGATGCAAGGTGCAGTTGGAGGCTTTTTATAAGAATGGGCCTGTGCGTAGGGTGGTTGGATACGCGTGGGCTAGGTCCGGGGGCGAGCCTCCTGACGCCGCCGGCGATCTCATTAGAGAGACCTCTGAACATAGGATCCAATATATGAGTACTTTACACATTACATTCAGTGCTCTCCGTTACTACACAGTCACAGACTGAATAGGCGCAGGCCGCAGACGGGAAGTCAGCGATTAGAGAACGAGTACAAGTTATGCAAACGAGGAATACTAGTAATGTGCGCTTTTATGTTAACTGTAATCATGAAAACAGTATCATTACAATATAAATAAAATGGAGTTTGTCAAGTTGTTAATAGTTATTTGATATACAAGAGTGCAAAGTTGCTTTTTAACCGCGTGCTCAATTTTGATGACCGAGCAAGCGAAGGATTCTAAAATTGAATCACGAGCGCAGCGAGTGTTTCAAAAATTAGAATCCTGAGCGTTAGCGAGGGAATCAAAAGAGCACGAGGTGAAAAATCTTTGCACTCGAGTGCAACACGTAACTTTTCATCCCACCTCAGCGAGGAAATGACTAAACGCAAAAAAAACATTTACAATCACAAGATACTTTTATTTCAGTTTAGGTATTAACTACTACATTATGATAGGTAAGTATTACAGAATAATCTTTAAATTATAACAAATAACACTTAGGTATAATGGTTGATGACCAGATAAGGCTCTTTTTAAAAATGACACTAATTTAGGATAGGTGTCGATATGTATGTCTTTTTTCATCTTTGTTTCTTTTAGGATTGAATACGTACTCCATAGAGTGCTTAATTTCTTGGTCTCGGATAATTCAATAAAATATGCCAGCAAAACGTTTTCGGAGAAAGTTTTGGTTTCTTTAGCTAGTCGCCACGTGTTAAGCATATCGTACTGTTTCAAATACTTCTCGCGTGATTGTTGAGGGAGAAAGCTCATTTACGCATTATAATCAGTCAATTCTGTTGGCGTCAAATAAACTTCTTCGTCGCTAGAATCACTCATTTTAGGCTTTTCACTTGTTTTCCAATTTCTTGTTTTTAACCTTAGATTATAACAATACGTCGTGAATAGAAAATGGCGCGCGCAAAGCAAATTAAAAAAAAGTACACCAAGAAGGTTCTGAGTCTGAGTTTTTAACAAATTAAAAAAAGGTTGTATGATAAATTCGGCACCATGGAGGTAGAAGTAAATAGGTTTAATGATGTTTTGAACTCACGAACTCAGTGCACACGATGTTCTAAATATGAATTTATTTTATCCTCTAGAGGATAAAAACGGCTTTTGCACTCAGATATCGAAGAGCAAAAATACTCTTTCCGAGATGGGGGGATGAAAAATACATTTTCTAACTAGTAAGATGAACATTGAAAAGACAAAACAGCCAGCCTATAAATATTTTTACTAGGACATAGAACACTTCCTTGACTGAAGTCGGGCGTTTAAGTTTATCTTACACCTGACCAGAACTAAAGGCAACATCGTTCGATACACCATGATGGTTACATGCCTGAAAGTGTGTTTATAGCATCCGCTTTCCTGCCGTGGACCGACGAAAATACCGTTACACTCGCACAACCGAACTCCATTGAATTACATACGCAAATCATGCCGAATTGCTCACCATACTGCACGTTCAAAATACGCACCAGTTCCTCTGATATGAACCCATATCGCGAGGTGATTCATCACCCGTTTCCTCCCACTGAAGATCCATATTAGTTCGAATAAAGACATTATCCTTAGACTGATTCGAACATTAGTCAACCCAGGTGCGTTTAGGTGCTTTTGCGAACACCTCGGATATTTTACCTTCATGCTTCAATAACATTACCTCAATGAATGCAACTACAAAATGTCTTCAACCGCAGTCACAATTTCCTATGTAAATGTCAGGAACGTTTCATATAGAAACATGTCTGAATGCAAGTTGCTATTCAGATCAAAAGCTCCGTCTCCTGTTTATTAACGTCTATTCAACCGGCTAACAAGTGGGGAGCTGCAAACAAAATGTTGCGCAGAGACGAACTTTTTGCTACAACTCTCGCGGAATGCTCAATGGGAAGGCTATTTAATTTGTCGTGGATTCTTTCGAAGGAATCTAATGCCGCTAATAAGCTCTAATAAATGGCGAACTCAAAAATGCAGCCACGGAAAAAGTCGTGGCGGAAACGCACCGAACAAAAACAAACTAATGTCGCACAGTGGGGGTTTAAAAAAAATTATACTCGTTAGTGCATCCGGTGAATTGCGATCGCGTGTTTTTTTTACTTCGATTGGAAAAAAAGAGAAAATCGATCAATTGAACAACATATCCCATGGCAAGGAGAATATCCTGTCGCGACGAGAGTGGGAGGTTGCGCGCAGGCATCCATGAATAGCCCTAACGAACCCGCTGGCCTTGGCGTGGCGACCCTCAGCCCGCGCCACCACCGGCCCCGCGCCTAGCCTTCGCTTCTTGGACACTAAATTACGATTCATCCTTTCCAACTAATCCATTTATTTGCTAGTATTGCAACATTTGCAACCATGAATAAAACAACAGCTTATCAATAAGATTTGAGATTTATACTTTATACATCAGATCAAATTTTCCTGTATCCTCGAGAAACAGGAAAGTCAAAAGGTAAATGACGCCAAAAACTTAATCTTACGTTTGAAATATCTGCCTTATTCATTCAAAACAGGAAACCTCTCGTGAAGGTACGTACTACATACCCAAACGCGGTAAACATCTCATTCACAATCCTTTGATTACGTCTGAATGAGTGACGTGCTCTGCGTTTACAATTTGCCTCGTAGCAGGAAGTGAAACGAGTCCAACGATATCAAGGACGATAATATTGAAACTTGATTTGTACCACCATTCATCGGGACGACTATATCAAATATAGAGGCATTTCGATATTACCTATTTATTGCCGATGGATCTTTTTATTTATAGAGATCAAGTAGATAGATAAGTAATAGATTGTAGATATGACCTTGAGCAGCCAAGATCGACATGGTAACCTACTTGAATGATACGTGTCCGCGCGTACCGATAGAGGATTACGGATCAGACCGAATGATGCAGTTTACAAGTTGCATCTGCTTTTGCATTTCTATATACGCTTATTTCAATTTTGATACTTTTAAATTGTTCATATCGTTTTAATGTAATTGGTTATCAGTATTTTTGTCATTGTTCAAGAAATAATGGTTGGTTTTAATTCTTGATAATTCCATATTAGTGAAGAAACTTCCGTTCTCAGGCCGGCTACGGAACGACGAACCTGCCACGTCCGGACGCAGCCGGTCGAGCATTTCATCACTATTCTTGTTTATTTGTCTATCTCTAACTACATTCATCCGACAAATCTCACTTGAACCATACCGAAAATTAGTAACGCGTTGAATCGCAGAGCCGACTCGTGATCTATGATTTACCACGGCATACTTACTGCCTGCCCCCTCACTCGCACGAATTCCAATTCTTGATCAACCTCTGCTCTTTTGAATGGAGCAAATACCAAAGTCATTATCGTTGGTAAAATTACCGCTACAGATCCGTGAGGGAACATTGACCTGGATATGTAAAACAAGATCGAACTGAACACTGTTCATATTCACGTCTGACCGACCCTCGCAAAAGGATTTAGCAATCGGTTCTCAGTTGCAATCTGCGCCATGAAAACAGAATCAGACGCTGAGACGTGAACAATGCCTCATTATAGACGGTGTAGTGGCAACCAGTGGCAGAACCAAGGAAGTCGATATCTATTAGCTGGGCACAATAGGTGAGCGACATCCGAAGCTCATTACTGGCATTCATTTCCGCTGGCGATCCGCAACTTGGGATTAAATCGCGGCTTATTGAAATATCAGTACGTTTATTATGTACGGAGACGACAGCAATGGCACTTTATCGTCCAATCGAGCATAGATTCTGATACTAAGTCCTGCGATTTATATTCAACACGAACTGCCGGCTTCTGGCTGCATTGATTCGAGGTCGATTTTGAACTTTAATTATGCACTTTTCGATAAACTGCAATTTTTTTCCAATAAATATACCTACTATCAATATCATACAGATCAGCACTGTCGATGTCAGCAGTAATTATGAATATTTTTTATTTTGTTTCTCCAATGTTCACTTCATAGTATAAGCTCTAGGAGAGTGTAAACATAGTCGACCTTGACGAGTGATGTTTACGGATGCTAAAAGCGTTGGCAAATCGACTCGAATACCAAGATAATTTTGTAAAACGATGACACCACTGTACTGTGTAAGAATTTAGATATTTCGGTAATTGTAAAATAATAGGTGTAGATTTTTATTGAGTCACACTCACAACATGCGTTTTTAGATTCGTGTTTGGTTGCCATTTTGCTTGCGATTTGTGCTCTATGATAATGAGAGTTTTGGTGAAAGAAAATATTAAATTTGCCAAAATTTAACCTGTCAGTAATTTTACAGGGGATAGTGTTTTATGTCACGGGCGATATATTGAATCCCGAGTGTAACGTAGGATCCTAGGGTTCAGAGTTCGCTCGAGATTTAAGACTATAATACGAAGTGTAACGGGGGATTCAAGCTCGCCCAAGACAAAAACACGTACATCCCCGAGGTGCATACTCTACTTTTTACACCTACTACTGCGAGATAATAGAAATAAATGGATTTGAATCTACAATTTTTTACCCAAGCGGAACGTTTTGTCATTTCTTTTACTGTGTACGAACTTCAAAAATTGCAGGAAGCGCTAGCTTTATCTTTCTGTAATAGATATACTTACTCGTACCTACATATGTAGCTCTAGACGTCTTTAATTCGCAAGTAAAATAGGGTTGTCCTAGGCAAGCGCGCTGCATCGTAGATCGTAGCGAAATCGGTGGTCAAGCTTAAGCTTATAAAAGCACAAGCTAAACCCGATTTTTAAATATGATTACTATGCATATTTTTCGATTTATGAAGGAAAATATAAAATAAATATATAATTTACCCCCTTTATCTACTAGTTAGTACGGAACCCTCGGTGGGCGGGTTTTATTTATGTTCTATTCTCGGTTGCCAGATTGATTATAAGAAGTTATGAGGGAATACATGTACATAACATATATGCATAGCAATCAACAAACACATAGCTCTCCCTTTTGCTTCTTTGCGACGCCGTAGACGGGTAAAAATAATTTTCATGATTTTGAAGGGATATATCTCGCAAACGGTAACGCTTGACAAAAATATGATGTTCCCTTCATTTTAAAATCCCTGTTCAACGATACCACAGTCGATGGGGTGAGGCGAAAATGTTTTTTTTTCTTGACGTCGTGCCCTCTAGAAGGCGCCATATCCTATAATCAGCGGACAAACAATACGCTTCCAACGACACCTCATTTATCAAATTGTGATAAGTAGGTTAGAAGCTATGAGGGATCAGATAAACATGCATATATACATACTAGTCAAAAACATAACCCTCCCTTTTGCTTCGCCGTAGTCGGATAAAAAGGAACATTATTGAGCAGGTGGTGGTGTAAAAATTACACATGTAAAGACTCAGCCGGTAAAATATATGAGCGTAATAGATGACCATGCTAAAACTACATAAGTGTGTGTGCATACAACTGCACGCTCGTATCCATAAACCAATGCAAATAGAACGTGAGGTTGCGCGCGTTCGTGGGCTAGTGATCCGTACCAGAGATCCTTAGGACATAAAGTAAGCAAACATGATTTGTTGGGTGCAAACAGCGCGCGTTATCTCGACGTTTTACAGCCGAGGTTTATCATCTGTGGCCGCCGCCGCACCACCGCTGTTGTACGGAGTAGCACTACGGGCGAACGTGCTTTTTCTACTACTCAAACATTTACAGTGTCAATATTTGTCGCATGCCCCCGCGAGTGTTGCAAGAGCCCGCCCTTCAGAAACCCACCTTTGAAAGGAACGATGATCTCTAGCGTGGACTTACCTGCCAGTGTTTTTCTGTTACTAAGTTTCTTGTTTGTCATAAACACAAAAACAATAACTTACTAATGTTATAACCCAAAGCGTAACGAAAAAATATATGATTGTGGTTATGCCACTGAAAGGCCTATACTAACTTCATTAAAAGAAAAGGTTTATGCTTTTCTGGCACTGAGTTTTTGGAAAATGTTTTCAGCGCTCGTCCAACAATCAGAACTAACAATGCGTCTAACTGAACGGCGATTTACTAGTAGTTCTACGAACAGTAGATTTCGTGAGCAAAAAATTTGCAAAATAAAGTACTTGTTGCAAAAAGAATGCGCTCGCGAAGTAATGCTCATATTCAAAATTGTTGATTAGAATTCTGTATCAATTTTTTTTGCCAAATATTATCAAAATTGGCTGACAAGTGCCTCGTAGCAAAATTCAACCTAGACTTCATAACATTTAATCTCGACAACTTCTTGGCCAATTATGCTCATAACAAAAATTTTGTTTAGAACTACGTACCATTTTGTCAAATATAATTAAAATCGGTCAGTAAATAGCGACACAGCAAACTTTCTCCTTTTTTTGGGGGAAATACCCCAATTATCAAAAATTCCCGACGATAAAAAAAACTATAAAAATGAGGAACTGCATACCAAGTTTCTTCAAGATTGGTTGAAAAATACAACCTATACGCGAGTACCAATAAACATCCGGACAGAAGAACGAAACTCTTGCTAGTTGATGAGATTTCGTTCGCTTCGCTCAGTCAGTCAATAATTTTAGACCAGATTTAAAAAATACTGAAATAAAAATGCTAATTGATATTTCAGTCAGATAACGCTACAGACAATTTGTTGAACATGGAATGAATGTCAACTGCCTTACCGAAAAACGTTACTTAACTTTAAGCAATGCTTAACATATTTTGTCAACTTCTGGCTGACAAGTAGTGACACTTGCAGAAAGAAGACAGCGAACTCAAGACGTTGGTTAAAGTTAAGTAACGTTTTTCGGTAAGACCCCAAGTGTTTAACCCGCAGCGAAAACACAACCGCGTGATCCGTTGATAGACGATTAAATGAATATTTTACAGGGCACCAGTACACCGCACAGCGGAAAGCGCATAATGACTTCCGTCGGTCAGACAACGAGAAACATCGAAAATAAAACGACCCGTCGATCCAATGATTTGGAATCTCCCAAATCTATGAATAAGATGACGATTTTGTACGCTTTATGTAAAACCTATAGCCGTCGTTCCATTTATATTGAATGAAAATCTGTGACGTAAATCAGTTGACGTCATCAGAAGTGGGATAAATGTTTATGGTGAGCTGGGTTTGAAATGACGGAATGTTGATGGCGAGGGAAGTGCGCTCGGTGAAACGTTAGTGGCTGCGACACTCGCGATTCTAATTCTGATATATCCTGCGGGCTTCCTGTGCCAGCAGCGACCGGAACCTGCCCACTCTCCCTAATAAATAAACCATACGGGTTTTCACAGAGCGTCGCCAACTATCAACTAATCTACACTGGCATCATGAAGTTAAACTGTAAATACACGTTTATTCGATACGGAATTTGCGATGATGAAATAGTTATTTATGATTCAAGTGCTAAAAGTTGATTTTTACAAATGAGTAGACGAATGTAAGGTCCAGACACAGTTGAGGGCGTACGATCGTTACGAGTTTGAACGCTCTTGAAATTTCTATTCAAATTTTAAATTCGCTTATTTAAAGTTCTCACAAAAAGTACAAATGCATGTTAATTGGCTACATTTAGTGATCCTGTATAAACGGTTGCTGTTGTCGTACTAGGCTCGCGCCTTTGTTACGGGGTTCAGTGCCTTCCCCGAACTATTCACAAATATTCTAGCCCAAATGTTATTATAAGAATCTAAGTGAAAAATTATAGTACATTATTTGTTATATGTCGTTCGTAGATTGAATATGACGATATATATTTCAGAAAATGAGGTCTAATATCAACATAAAAATTCCATTCTAAGTAGTTTTCAAGAAATTAAAAATATCTCTAGTAAAACCTTTACCGCACTAGTGCATAATGGTTAACTTACGACCGATTTCGTTATGCTTAATATGCTGTTGATTGTACGATTTTTGTGAGGTTGTATGCGTAAAATTATTGTAAAAGATTATAAATGTGCATTCTTTAGATTAATTCTAGTAAAATCACTTGTTTATAACGGAAAAAACGCATTTTTTATTTTTGCGAAAGTTGTATTATTATTATTATAAAAAAAGTATAGCCTATGACACTCAGGAAGTGAAAACGAATCTAACGACACCTCGCACATCAATATCAGTCAATCCGTTTACGCTGTAGGCGATCGTAACATACATACTTACCCACATACATACATTCGAAAAACATAACCCTCCTTTTTACGCAAACGGATAAAATAGTACTCCTGTTACTTACAGCATCATAAACAATGATTAATCTTTCACACAATCTACCTTGTCGCTTCCTGAACCAGGCAGATAACAATCTTAAGCTATGAATTTTTTGCTCGATCTTTTAGACAAAAAATTTAGACGCGTAAACAACATTTTGATTCTTAGCTAGGACGAGATCGGACGTGTAAATCTGTGCTTAGTCAATATGAAGGACAATCTGTAGATTGTATTAGTCATGTCGGAAGAACTATAGAAGAATCGATTAAAATTCTTTAGACAAATTAATAAACAAAGCAATTACGGATAGTGACTATTATAATTGAATGAATACCGATCGCATTAACACAATGAAGAAGCTAAAGGTAAACAATTTGCTGTCGACGGTTATTGTCTATGCATGAGTGGTGAATGATAGTAACAAAAACATTCTGGTTCATATCAGCATCGGCACAGTGTTTACATATTCGTTCGAATATAAACACGTTACGCTCATCCCAGAGAACGTAACATTATTCATTGCGAAAAAAACTGAACAATATCGCAAAATGAATTACGACACCCACCTTTGAAGGCTAAAAGTTTTTAATTTTGACGAACGAAAAACAACTAAAGTTGTAGGGTGTAGGGTTTACTTTCGCACTTCGAGCTTTGACAAAGATAGCGTTAACCGAACAAATAGTCCGCCTATCAGTAATCAGTTCACATCCTCTCCAGCGGTCGCTAACTGCAAGTTAACACCTATTGTTTCCGCCGATGAGTACTATCTTTCCATTCACAACCTAACGTCCCCATTCACCAGTTCTAGGAACAGCTGATGCGATTGTTGGTTTCTCAGGACGGCACCTTTACCTTCTGGAACTTGAAGTATCTGCATCATCCAAGCTTTTCCTCGAAAATGATTGTTTGGTACATGAGTGAGAAAACATGCACACATTTGCCGCTTTACCGTATGGAGTTACATGCTAGGTTGCGTATGCTTTGAACAAGTAGTTGTGTATGGTCACAGTCCAGAACCGCCATGGGAATCAGAAGGCAGTACAGATTACATACTCGCATTGTAATGAAGATGTGTCGTGGGCTGTTGCTTGTGAATCGAGGGGTGACTAATTGCAAGCTATCATAGCAATTATAGTGAGAACTTACTAATTCCAAATTACACTTGGTTGCAGAAATAAAAAAAGTACATACATTACTTTGTCGCTTCTTGATGACCAAGATGATAATTAAACATAAGAAGTGTCCTTAAACAAAAACGTTTTTGTAGTTGACCAGTAATGCATTGCAACAAATAAAAAGATCGCAAAGATAATCAAAACGGATATTCTCATTAATGAGACAAAAAAAAACATCATCAAAGATCACAACAAAAACATTCTCAGAACCAGTTCAACGTTAGGTACGGACTTAAACCCACTCCGTCGTAAAGCTTTTTATATGCAATTTATCGAGTTCAATTAAAGCTACATTACGAACCCTTTCAAACCATAATGCTCATAAAATTAAAAATAATCGTGACTGCGCATCAAAAGGAGACAAAGCTCAGCATGAGGTGGAGCCTGGAGGGGCATTTAATTGGATACGTATCAAACCTTCAAGTCGCCTTTTGTGGAGGATTTCTCTCAAGCAAAAGGTGGTCACGATCTCGACCTGTCGCTTGATGTCGCAGACAGGAAGCCGAGAGCAATGCGGGGGCAGATACACGATATCCCTTTTACGCAGACCAATTAACGGACCCTTGGACCGGATGTGCGTATACACATCCATTAGCACCTCCACCCCTCACTAATCCCTTTATGGAAGCTAAAAAACTTGACGATATATGATACGGCTACGCAAAATTCGTTCAAGTTTATGGTTGGTCACGTTTTACCTAAAGAGTAACATAGCTTAGAACGTGACTCCATTGGCCGGATTAGCAGCGTCCTTGGGTTCCCCAGTTAGGGCCAGCCTCGCTCGTCTATGGATGTACAGGACAATTATAATGGTACACGAGCACCGGACATGAGAGCGATTGTATTCAACACGTGTATAATACTGTGTCACATTGAGATTATTTCTCAATACCGTGACCGTACAGAGATTTTATATAACGCCCTCAACTCTGACGAGTAACGTTTTTCGGTAATGGTCTTACTTTTTAATCGACTTAAAAAAAGAGGTTATTAAATATTGGATAGAATGCATGGTAATAAGCAAAACTTTAATATTTTAACCAAAAGATCGGTTGGTTAGGTTGTTGTGTATAATTATCATAAGAAAGAAATCCACTATCCATTGAAATTAAAAATAACACTGACACTGAAATAATCGGTGGTAAAATATAGAAACAAATGGCTCGCATTCATATTAATAGTTTTGAAATCTATATTTTATCGACTTCAAAAAAAGAAGTTTATCAATTTGTATGTATGTACGAGTAATATTGTTAGAATTGCAGAATTTTCATACATGTTCATCTATGTGGGCTTCTGAGCACGTGTGCCCAATTTCATAAGTGTATATTATGTATGTATGTCAATTACACCGAAATTATAAGTCGTACTGCATTAATTCTTTTTTTTTGTTGAATAAAGTATCTTCAGGATTAGGGAACAGTGTAAGTTTTATCAAAATCAGTTCAGCACTTTTCATTAATTTTGGACCTTTTAAATTTTAAGATATAAACGTTTCAATGACGAAATTCAATCTACTGGGCGGATTTGTATGAAATTTCGTAGGTTTATTACTCATACAATGTAAAAAAAAAAACTACAAAAATATATGTGCACGGCAACGGGGTAAAATGTAAGCAAATGCAAATGGTGGTGGTGGGAAGTGGATTTTTGTTATTCTTATAGTCCCACATAGTCTTATTGCTCTCTTTCCTCTTTCTTGTAACCTGTCTTATTGAAACTTTTAATGTCATTTAAAACTACCATACCGAAGCAAAAAACAAAGTTAGCGAAGTTTGAAGAAAGTTTAATTTCAATCCAACTAGTCTGCAGATGATGGCATTTGCGCGTCACAATCTGATATTGTAACATGCTAAAATAGCCCAAGAACACGTTTTCAAAATTCCAACGAAAGTATTGAAAACAATGACGCAGTCAGTCTGTGGTAAACAAACCGTTCTGCTACCGGCTCACACTTCAAACAGTTTATGGATTTCGCAGCTCATTATAAAGATCGATCATCAAAGAATCTTTGGTAACTCCAGACTATATTAATTGGCACTTCTGCTGGAGTATTTCTGTCCTTCAAATGTGTCTGGCTGATAAGTGGTTTATTGCTTTTAAAGAAGCTATTAGTCTTACAACTTCCGCTCTGTAAGTGTTCCTTTTCCTCGCTTCAATGAGTTAAGATTGTGGAGAGGTTCACGGTTCTCTGTTAATTATTTTTTAAGGCGTACCATACATACCATGTTTTATACATATTTGTATAGGTGTGATATCAATATCATTGGCTGGCCTTGTGGCTCAGTCGGTAGTGTGTCTACGTCTACCTGCTGAACTGAAAGGCCGTGGGTTCGATCCCCACACAGGGCAAACATTTGTGTGACGAGCATGGATGTTTGTTCTGTGTCTGGGTGTTTCAATGTATCTTATGTATGTATCTATGTATTTACAAAAAAAAGTATATATGTATTCTATCAGCCATCTAGTTCCATAGTACAAGCTTTGCTTAGTTTGGGCTAGATGGTGTTGTGTGAAATGTCCATAAATATTTATTTATTTTATTTATCATTATAAATAATGTAGGTACTCGTACTTATTCAGCATTGCTGACGGAAATAATACTGTAACAGATATATTTTTATGACAAGTTGAACATTTTATAGCACAAATAATGCACGTTGCAAAAATTCATCATTTTCTAACATTATGTAGTAGTAGAGATATATGTACATTACATAACATTTTGTTCGTAAGCAACAAAATGTTTTTTAGTAAGATAGAAGGAAATAGATACATTTATACACAGACAATTCGTCTATTAGTAAGCGATAATCGTCGCCTATGTATAAATGCAACATTGTTTTAAATAATAATTTGCTAGACCGGAGAGATGCGTTCGAGAGATGTGTACAAGAAATAATATTAAGGGCGGTAGAGGTAAAATAAATAGTATTATTTTTTACTCAAAGATTTAATTTTAAATCTTACAAAATTTGTCAGTATTGAAGGTTTTGTAAGCTTCACTCCTTTCAAAAAAAATAGTAAAATCACAATTTTACTAAATGTATTGTAACTCTAACTCGGCCGAAAGGTTCTCGAGTGGAGACCACGTACCGGCAAGCGCAGCGTAGGAAGACCAGCCACGAGATGGACAGACGACCTCATACAAGTGGCGGGAAGACGCTGGATGCAAGCCGCTTCCAATCGGTCTTTTTGGAAATCCATGGGGGAGGCCTATGTCCAACAGTGGACTTCTTATGGCTGAGATGATGATGAACTCTAACTACTAATGAAAGATACAATATTTTGCATACCTTATTATTTACTTTACTTTTGATGAACAGAAAACAGCATAAAACAGTATAACATCGTTTTTAACAATATGATTGGTAACCCTAGCGTATAGATTTCCTTACAGATAGCCCTTAATGAGTTAAAACAAATGGAACAAAATGTTCGAGAATGTTTCCGATGTTTTAAAAGTTACGCAACATACAGTGTACAACCACGGTTACATGCAAATTACAACAATGAGCTTAGCTGTCGGAGCGTGAAGAAGCCTTAGCATAGCGATAATGGCAGAGTCGTGGATGTCGTGGTAAAGCATAGTCTTAGTACTTAGTATAAAATTTACTACTATCTAGATAGTTTCCAGGCTACGCGTATTTACCTTATTTTTTATTTATTTTTATTGACGCGTATTTCGATCACGCTGGCGTTTATTACCCGACTGCGAGTAACGAAGGTAATGTATTTCCGCGTATATATGTACGTACACGTTCTCGAGTGGAGACCACGCACCGGTAAGCGCAGTGTTGCGCAGGAAGACGCTGGATGCAAGCAGGTTCCATCAGGTTTTATTAGAAATCTATGGTGGGCGGTCTATGTCCAGCAGTGGACTTCATGTGGCTGAGACGACGATCATGAAGACTATAACCGACTATAACTTAAACTGATTGACGGATTTTGACATTTTAAAATAAAAACTACGGGTCACTCACGTCTGTTTTGAGCCGAAATATCCGACTATAGTTTCAACCGCATTCGGCGGTCTTTTTCAAAGGAGCAGCACACACGTCACTCTCGGTCGGTGACGCGCCTTGCACTCAATTGGATTTTGACATGTGAGGTTTTTTTATGCTAGATACATAGATCTACAATTGACCACCAATCCGAGGATGGAGCTCGTCAATATAGAAGATATCTATTCACTCTAGCCTTGAGGTGTTGTTAGATTCGATTTTACTGCTTGGGTTTTATTTTTAAATAACACACAATATACACTCACCATAATCAAGCGTAACTTTACACTGCGAAAATAGTTCTTATGCAGTCGGGTATTTTTTTAAGTATTAATACTTTTCATCAAGTAGTTGTAGTTAAAAATAATATTTACAAACAGTAAATAAAAAGACGTACGAAAAATAACCTAAAAAAGAAACGTCTGTAAAAGGTTTATTTTTATCAATGTAAAAGGAACCGGAAGTGCAGCCCGTGCCGCCAATTACAGAACTAGGGTAAGGCGGCAAGGCGGACGTATGCTACTTCCGTTTTTGCTCGAGCGCATTCTACCCTCAACAGAGGGTTGCTCCGGAAGGCACAATTATTAATAACCGCTTAAAAGTCAACTGATCTTTTGTTCCGTTTGTGAGGACTTCCGATTTTTTTCAATTGCATGCTTAACTAGCAAGTATAGTATCTAAAATTGACTATTTGAAATAAGTAATAAGCGGCGTAAATATGTTAATCTCGGTAGAGGTTACATATTTGAGCCGTTTGGTGTCGAAACTTTGGGTCCGTGGGGACCGGGAGCTCATCTCATTTTCAAAAATTTATCTGAGCGCCTGATCGATGCGACGCGTGACCAAAATGCTGGCGCGTATCTGGCCCAACGCATAAGCATTGCCATTCAACGTGGCAATGCGGCCAGCATGCTGGGTACGCTGCCAACTGGTAGTGGGTTTGAGCATTTGGATTATCTTTAGACCTTTATCGGTCTGGGGTGATCGATGTGCTTTTTGTGTAGTAGTTTAGTTAATTGAGTCTGTATATTGTTGTGTTGTAGTTAATAAAGGAAAAAAAAAAAAAAAAAAACTATTTGAATATGTGTGAAAAATGCGAATAGCTGTTGCACACCAAACGTTTTTGTTTAGGATTAGGTGAGCAAACAATACATTAAAATGTGATCACTCACTAAAGCTCACATGATACGAGCTATGGAGACGGCAACACTAGGAAACTGCGAGATAGAATCAGAAATGAAGAGGTCCGTAGATGTACGAAAGTCTGCGATATATCACAGCGGATTAAAAAGTTGAAATGGCAGCTAGTGAGCAGGACACAGCACGTAGGGTTGCTGGTCGATGAAGCCGAAAGTTCTCGAGTGGCGCAGCATAGGTAAACCAGCCACAAGATGGACAGACTAAGCTATTAGGGGCCTTACCGAAAAACTATACTTAACTTTAACCAACATCTTAAATTCTCAGTCTTCTTTTCGCAAGTGTCATTACATGGTCAGAGAGAATATGACAAAATATGTTAAGCATTTCTTAAAGTTAAGTAATGTTTTTCGGTAAGGCCGTAGACGTTAAGCCTCACGCTCAAAATATGACATTCAACGCGGAACGGAATAATACTCACACACACTACTGCTTAGTTACTCTACTAATTTAGGTTTTCTAAAAATATACTCACTATCATAAATAATTTACTATAGTAATAACGCAAAATTTAGGCGATATAGAATGAATTATGCAGAAAGTTTTTCATAGTACCAAGGTCTTGTAAACAGATCACCAGTTAAAAACACGTGGATAATACAGACCTAGTACAGTATTTTTGGTTTGGTTACACTGGTTTTGTTGCCTTAGTTATAAGATTGATTTTGGATATATTTATGCTCACAATTCATGAAACTATCAATGATTTTGTAAGATTTGCTTTTTAAAATCATTATTTTCATTTTACCTTTTTACGTTACAATTATCTAAAAACAAGAAACGCAACAATATAAGATAATTATGTAAAAATCATAACAAGTATCAATGTTAAAAGAAAAACACAATACCCGACTGCAGAAAAGAGGTTTTTGTAGCCTAACTTACGATTTCTTTACGCTTAATACGCTTGGAAGTTACAAAAAACACGCGTTTTTTATATTTGTGTGAGATGTATGATTTTTATTACAAAAAAATATAGCCTTTGACACTCAGCAAGTGAAAACGAATCTAACGACACCTCTCATATCAAAATCGGTCAAGCCCTTTAGACTTTAGGCGATCATATAGAAACATACAGATATACATACGTACATACATACACTCGAAATACCCCCCCCCCCCTCCCTTCTCCCCTCTCCTTACCTTAAAACACAATTATAATGGAACAGGTGTCGGTGATTTTTTTGAGGTAGGAAATATGTTAAATCCTGTTTTACCCGTTCCCGCAGGAATCCTGGGATAAAAAGTATCTTATGTGTTAATCCAGATTATAAACTACCTGTATGCCAAATTTCAGCCAAACCGTCAAGCCGTTTTACCGTGAAGAAGTAACAAACTAACACAAAACTTCGCATTTATATTATAAGTGTGATGTGATTTATTAGCATTTCCTATTCCAAACCGCAATAAAACATATAAGTTATATATATATTCGTAATCACTGTTAAAAATTCTTTATTTTGATACCACTATCGATGTATTTTGAAAACTTTTTTTTTTGAGATTACTTTTTGCCGCCAAAAATCCTAATTTTTTTATTTTTTTTTGATGTACCCAGTGTCACTCTCACGACTAAGATGAATCTATTGACACCACTCACATCAAAATCGGTCAAGCCGTTTAGGCTCTAGGACGTGCCAAAGAAATATACATACATACATACATACGCTCGAAAAACATAACCCTCCTTCTTTCGCAGTCGGGTAAAAAAACAAGAGCACATTCAGTACTTTCATGAATAAATTCATAATCTGGGCACTTGAAAACATAAAGATTTGCAAAGAAATACATATTTTTCTTTTTTTGTAGAGCTGTGTAATCCTAACTGATATTATAAAAAGGAAAGTAACTCTGTCTGTCGTCTGTCTGTCTGTTTGTTACCTCTTCGTGGGTGATCGGCTGAATCAATCGTTATGAAATATGGCATTGAGATTCTTTAGGACCTGGATGATACAGGTTATATTCTATCATCATCACCATTTTTCATCACTACACGGGTGACACCGCGGGCGGGTGGTATAAAGATAACGTCCTTTCATGTCTCTATGAACAGCAGTTTTAGAATGTGCGTTGATTATGACTTGATTATGTCGCGAGGTGTTATTGTAGTATGGAAACTAGCGTGGTTTTCACACATTTTAAATAAAAACTACGGGTCACTCACGTCTGTGTTTTGAGCCGGAGCGAGGCGCGTCACCGACCGAGTGACGTTTACGCTGTTTCTTTGAAAAAGACCCCCGAATGCGGTTGAAACTATAGTCGGATTTTTCGGCTCAAAACAGACGTGAGTGTTTTTATTTCAAATGTTATTGTAGTAATTTATATGGTAATGGGTTGAGCTCGCGATCGCAACGCAACGTCAACTACTTTAGAGGTGTTTCCATGGATTATGCAGTGGAAAACTCTTAATAATATAAACTTATGCATAAATTTCATACTAGATTCAACATTCACCGATTGATATACTTGTATTATTCAAGAGTTTTCCACTGCATAATCCATGGAAACACCTCTAAAGATAATGACGTTGCGTTGCGATCGCGAGCTCAACCCATTACCGTCGGATCGTATAAGCCTCGAACATAATTTATAGCTTCCTCTCTGTTTTTCACTCTGCAACAATAACCCGCTCTCTCGGTATGAAGTTAATGCCTTTACGACGTGTTGAGAAGTAATTTGCTTTAACGAGCTTGTAGATACAAAAGAAAACAACATCACGGTATATCACAACACAATGATGCTGTAATGATTGCACTAGCTAAATCTACACAAGATTCAGCAAAATAAATAAAAAAGTTTAAATTTTGAATAATTATATAGTTAAAAAAACGGAATAAAACCGACTTCTGAATACTCATTTCATTTACTGGGATGACACTTTTTTTTTCAATTATTCTGTTTTATAAACCAAAGTAAAGTACCGATTTTGATAAAATTTATATTGGACTACCTCGGAAGTATGACCAATCAATAAAAAAAAAAGTATTAATCGCGTAAAAAACATACGAAAAAAAACATACAGTTGAATTGAGAACCTCCTCTTTTTGGAAGTCGATTAATACGCAATCATTAAGATTTCCAACAACATAAAAAGAATTATCCAAATCGGATAACATTTAGAGATAAAAAACAGTTTTCTTCTGTTGTATGGACAAATACTTACTTAAAAACCTTTTTAAGTTAAACGGTTTTATTGAAAAGAAAGATAATGAAGAAAGGTAATTTATTTACTGTATTTTACTTGATAAGCCCTTTCATTTGATATCCATATTGTGGGGGTTGTGTTAAACTATGAAATCCGCCATTTTGTGGCGGAACCATCTTGGATTTACAATAACACAGAATATACTAAATTGTATTGTCATCAGGACTAAAGGTGTATACCAAATTTCGATCCGTCAACTGCAAGGGGGTAAAATTTCAATTACTAAATTTGACCCAAACAAACAAATAAACAAACAGGTCAAGCTAAATAAGACCGTTTAACAACGCGTAATTTACTGGCAAAAGATCGTGCGACAACATTTCTCTCAATGAAGCCAAAGAACTAATTAAAGAGGACTAAAACACAACAAACAGAGGGATTCCTATTTCTAAGTAAGGCTATTGAGAAACTGTCTCACGGTTTCTTCTCTCTCGCCGCAATACATTTGACTAATAGCGTTGCGAGTTGCGAGTCGAAAACTCCGTGAGAATCGCCGACAATGAAAGAACAATGACGCCAGCGCAAAGTTCAATGAAATCTTCGCGAGCAAAAAGTTATTTACTGTAAAGAATCTGCCGGTAAAATGATTCGTATAAATATTGAAGAACTTGTCCCTGAGGCTTGAACACCGCGCGATCGGATGTTTTTCTCGAAATTCGGTTCTCTCGCTTCTTGTCCAACTTCAAGACAACAATTGTGGGAAATATTTACCGGGACAGGATGTAATAAGATCTAATGGTACTTTAATGAATACATGTACAATTAGTTAACGAAGGAAATGAAATGTAAATCGAGCAGATAGAATTTATTAACGCCCCGGCGACGGTATGAGCGGACCGTCGAGGAAAACAGAAAATAAATAGACGCCTATAAAAAGGTAATTGAGGATAATTATTGAGATAAAAATATAAATTTTGAAGATTTCATCTAATTGGTATCAATAAAATATGAAGATTACTGAACTGTGCTCGGGAACGGAATCGCTTATGCCCAAATTAGGATTTGGAATAATATTTGAAGTTTCTTCACAACTTTCGATTTTGCGTCACTGTGATCGATCAAAATGTTAGTTCAAACCTAACTGCATTTAAAATGAGCTTTGTATTTATAATACTAACTACTACTAATCTGCAATTAAGAAAACTTTTCTTAAGGCTCGATGACACAGGGCTAGTTTACAAGCTACAAGCCAGCGAGTTCGCGAGTATTTGTAAACTCGCTCCGTGTCAACGAGCTTTTTTACAATCTGCTTTTCACAAGCCGATTGTAAAAAAGCTGCTTGTCAAATAGAAAGCCGGGCTAATTTACTCGCCACTCGCTGGCGTGTTGGCTTGTAAGCTAGTAAACTAGCTGTGTGTCATCATTGCTGCTAGCTGCTAGTGAACTAGTTGCGAGCATCTTGCCATTTTGGCAGTTAAAAAAACGTGGTTCCAACTCGCTAGCTAGTTCGCTACTGAGCGAGTGTTGTGTCATCCGTGTCATCGACACTCGCTTACTCGCTCACTAGCTAGCTTTTAAACTCGCCGACTAGCAGCTTGTAAACTAGCCCTGTGTCATCGAGCCTTTAGTGGACACCTCACAAAGAACTCATTCTCCAAAATGCATGTTTTTAGAACCAGTGGTTTAGGCTAAACGTTGTCTGTCACTGTCACTCAGTCAGCCACTCGCGTCGTCTCTGCTATAGTTCTTGAGACATACAATTTGAAGGCCTCCAATTTGAAGGATTCCTTCTGAAGTCTAGACACGCTAAGGAATAATTTCCCAAAACTTGAAAAACCACGATGCAGTATCTAGCTGGCGATGATATAGAATTATATTATGCTGAGCTGGGGACGGATTATGGCAAAAACATATTTAGTTTTCAAAATAGAGAAAAATTAAAATATATTTGTGTGTACAAGAATACAGAACCAATTTTGACAGAAATAATTTAAAGTCTCAAAAACTATAATTACCTACCTAATATTTTTTTTACATAGTATAGTTGTTGACAAGGCTCCTATAAACCTGCTTACGAATTTATTTTCTATATTCTATGATTTAATTATGTTATGTTGTTCTGTTGACATGTCCAAGTGCTCCAATCCAAGTTTCAATAGAAATAATTGAATATGACTATGACTATTTTTTTGAAAACTAGGGGACCAATCTAAAAGTATATATTCTTTCAAACTTTTTTTTCGAATCTGTTTGTAAATGACGTAGTTATGCGGTAACAAACATAGCTGAAGTCGGTTAAAAATAAATACAACCGAATAGAGAACCTCCTTCTTTATAGTGGGCAAACCGAAATGAAATTAAGAAATCATGCAGAAAAATAAAACGTACCAAGTGAATTAGAAAAGTTTTTTCCAGTAACAATGTTAATACATAAACCAAAATCCTATTTCCACGATTATGTTAGATTACGTCGCATACCATAGACTTCCTAAATTAATTCTGCAGCAACGACGTACAAAATAGCTGTATAAAAACTGAATTATTTTGTATTGATTGGTGCATCATTATTGAAGCCATTTCCTTTTTTTGCAGCTATTACTGTTAGCGGAATGGGCAAAAAAGCATCTGTTGGTTGTAATACAGTCAGTAATAACAGTAACGGCTTGGGTTGGGATGGGGAGTGGAGAGTGAGGCGTGTCAATTTAATATCCGCTGGTCTCATGATGGATGGTCGTTTTATTAGACCACTGGACCTACGATGGACTCACCCAAACGTAAAGTTAAGGTTTTCAATTACATGCTCTTTCAAGGCGTTCGAAATTTAGACATCGTTTTGCGTTAATCCATGTCGCGGACACTTTTTTTTTTTATTAGACGATAGGCTTGCGCTTGACCGTCAGTTACCTGGTGTTAAGCGACAGTTATGGTCTACTTGTGACGTATGCGGTGTATATAACATAGCTGCATATTCATCTTTATCAACTTTAATTTATAGGTTTTATTTATAGGTAGGTGAATAGGTGTATAGGTAGGTGTATATTTCCTTTTCAACCGACTTCAAAAAAGGAGGAGGTCCTCAATTCAGTTGCATTTTTAAATGTTTGTTACCTCATAGCTCTGTCATATATCATATGTATATAAACCGAGTTCGAAAACATTTTTTTGTTATTTGAAAATGTATGTTTTTCAGATTACAGATTCAGGATGGTTCCATAGAAATTTCATCAAAATCGGTTTAGTTTGGTTGTTAAAATAACTGGAAAAGTATGTCATTCAAGTAAACGAAATTGCGTATTTGTTTTCAGTTTTTTAAATTATAATACTACTATTATAAAATCTATGAGGGAGGCCCATATCCTGCAGTGGACTTCTTGTGGATGCGATGATGATAATGGTGACCACTATGAGATAGGACGGTTTGAGCGAAAATATTACGTTTGTATTGGACATTTGTTAGTTAAATACCTACGCAAAAGTACTGATAAGCAAAAGCACAAATGCTATGTTCTATTCCAAAAGATATGTTTCGTTTTGATGAATTCTGAACCCGAAATGGAGAAAACCTAATTTCATAACAGCGACATAATATCAGTTATTTTTCAACCTACCTACGCAGACACTTGCCTGGAAAGTAATAGTAACTTGTTGAATGAGTTCTGAATTCAAACAAATTTATGCATACACTCGCACAATTGCGATTTAATTGGTTTTAAGAATTGCATTATTTGGGACATTGTGTCGAATAGATACCGATCGATATCGTGGCCCAAACAATAGTGGCTCATCAATTTTAAAACGACACGTGAGCAGTTTGCCAGATTCACGTAAAAAATGGCGAGAATTAGAGCCAGGTATAGAGATCGGTTAGCGCCTCTTATAACGGACCATTGTGTCGCAGGCGCCTAATATCTGACCATTTTTTTATAAGCAACCAAAATAAACGAGACGCATCTGGTTCGCTAAATGTGCAATGATGTTATCGTGGACAGGAAACTAGTATTAAAAACAGTTGAATGAATAAATTAGCGTACACAGAGACAAGTATGATAGTATAATCTTATAATACAGAAGTATAAATAGGATTTATATTTCCTGTGGTCAAGGTGAGGATAACTGGAATGAAACTTGAAAAAGAACAACTACAAGTACATCGCCAGCTTCGCTGTAGGCGTTAGTGTCCACATACTCATTTTACAATGTTACGGGTAACATATCACAATGTAGAATCGTGCTAGATAGATAGAAGACGGTGTACTACACCTACCATATTAGATTAACGTGGGCACCACCTACAGTACAACCCACTGTCGTATTTTTCCTTCAACAGCCATTTAGCCTACGTGTCACCTTATCTAGACATTCAGCCTCAATTCTATATGAATTAAAGAAAAAATTGCTTTGCTTACTCACCGTCTACGTCAAACGGAGAGTGCTGTTGGCGGCTTTCCCAAAAACTGGCTTTCTTCTCGTGAGCACAGCTTTCAGGAACTCGTTCAGAGAATGGATCCAGCAGATTCAAGCAGCAGAGTTAATATCACTTCAACGGTCCGGTAAATTTCAGAACACAACATGCAATTTTTAAATTTCTAAACGTTAAAATTTGAACGTGGAACATGCGCTTGCGCTCGCGTGCTCGGGCGACGTTCGACCGCGACTGAACGTGAGCGGCAAGACTGCTGCGGCACGCGCCGGAGGGGGTTCATTCACAAACTAGTGGCGGGGCAGAGGCGTGCGGGGCCGGCCATTCATGCGCCGCTGCTGGGCTGACCCGCACGACCTATCGGAACTTCTACGATACGATCATACGCCAAATTCCGACTTATGAGTAACCACTTAGCAGGAAACCCGTTCGTTGCAACATAAACCAAACAGACTTCCTGGTGACACAACACCGGTTTCCATGTCAAAGCTAGTGGTATCGACGGTGCTGGATGTCACAATCGACACACTACAATAAACCCTTTTGCAATTGCAATGTAACCGGTCATACGTGTGTGCGAACCTCTGCATCTGCATGGCACAATTTTAAGTGGGTAGGGTGGGTACATGAGCGAAAGTACGGAGAAATTCGAGAGTCAGTTGTATAAAAAAACGAGGACGATTTTACAAATGGCACTGAAACACTGGCTCGGTTGTAAAGTCTTTGTTTCATCAACTTGATACTGAATACCATAATAAAATAACACAATTACTATTGCATATAACAATTGTATCCCAGAAAGAAGCGACCTCTTCACGCTAGATGATGTAAAAGCGGCTGTCTTCGCAGATCCCGTTACGCAGGATTTACAGCAATAATCGGTTCGCAACGCCAGCAAATCACAAGCACCGGTGGTGAAAGGCACAAAGTACCCGGCAACCGCAGACAGACCGGCTAAGCACGTGCCTGGATCGAGTTGTTATGATGCGGTTCTTTATTCCACCAGAAAACATCCACATTAGTATTCGGAATGGATGATCTCACAGTTTCGGCAACTGTGGATGCGTAAATCCACTCGAAACGAACGGCATTGAACTCGATTGCTCAAATAGTCTTGTCGGTCGTTGTTAATCTCAATATCTCAACTGTAAGAACTCGTTAACACATTGCCAATATGGGTAAATGGTTAATAAAATCGTAGTCAATTTGTAGGTCCATTATGGAAACAGGTTATCGGACAATTAAAAGCCAGTGGGCGTTAATTGAGCTTTCGTGAGAATACTGCAAGTGGTTTTAAAAGAACAAGTGGCGTAATTACTGTTTAGATTCTGAAGGATGTGCAGAAACGTTTTCGGTTAGGTTTCATGTTAGGCGTTATTGCG
Organism: Lycia hirtaria; assembly: GCA_947563715.1. NCBI lineage: Eukaryota > Metazoa > Arthropoda > Insecta > Lepidoptera > Geometridae > Lycia > Lycia hirtaria. The sequence goes on along the minus strand of OX387376.1, from coordinate 4,318,243 downwards.
ATACGCCTCTGTTCATGTCGGACGGGGTCCGTAAATGGAGATGCTATCTCCATAACAGCGAACCCAAGCTCGTTTACTGTTGCAATGGGCATCCGAGGAGCAGTTTTCCAAGACAGATATTATGGACATTACGTAAAAGGCTTAGAAAATATGCTCGTGAATAATTAAAGGATGTCAGAAGGACTTGGCATGGAAACAAAAGCAAAGAACAAAGAATATCATTTCTCCCTAATACGCATAAAGAACTAGGAAAGTTGCCAGCAATCGATGAGTAATATGGTAAGTAAAAGTATGGCAAGTATAATAGATAGGTTACCTACTTTCCGATTTTTTGTCTATTGATTTTTAGCTTCCTAAAATTTTTAGGAGGGAAATTGATATATAAACCAGTTGTTTATCCGTAACCTGGCGACCCCGATTTCTTCACGTCCCCTTGACCTATTTGTTGAACTTAAAAATTATTTATGCATGAATGAGCCACTAACCTATAATTCTCAAGTTATCACCGAAAAATATACACAACCCTACAAACAATCGCCGAATTGTTCCTATTAGATTCTTTAGAAAAAATATAAGTAGACTAACCTGTATATATCCCGATGTAATCTTCCGGTGTAGCGACACCTTCCGGGAGACTCCATGATATTCTAAACAAATTTCCCTCCAGCGTCCAAGAAAGCGCAGCTCTCGTATCTTCAGCGTCGACGTATTCATCTATATCACTATTTGCTTCCTTTTTTATGGCACTACCTTCTTTGGTGTTATTGGCACAGGTTGGTTTGCTATCAGTTGCAGCGTCTAGGGCTTCTTTGGCGGCATCTTCGTCGGCGTCTTTATCATCAGTATCGACACTAGCACAGTCCACGTCATGTTCTGTCATGTCTCTTTGGTTCTTTAATCGCACATTTTTACCACTGAAATAATTATGATGAATGTTAAAACATGAATTGCCACTTTTTAGGACATTATCTAATTCTCATACGTGCGTTCAAGCAGTTATACAAAAGTTAGGATTAAAATTTCACATGAGAAATGCACACCAGATACCGACTTTAGGGTAAGTTGAAAATATAAATTTAAACACTTTAAACACAAAACATATATAAATCTATCAGAATGATTCCTCAGATTTTTGAGATTGATGTTAATTAAAATCAAATAACTGTTTATCGTGTATTATTTTAGATAATTTTATTAAGACTTGACGTTTCAAATACACATGGTTACAGGAAAGACTGGTCACAGGGGAGTCGCGTCGATACTTCAGTTCTTATAATTATTTAATATAACCGAGATTAATCTGTTATTTAATTTTTAATTATAACAAAAATTATTTAAAGGTACACAGAGTGATTAATTTCTAAGCTTTTTAAATCTGGAAAGATGTCTTGCAGCTGGCCGCCCGAGTGGCAAGAGGGTTGATATCTAGCCAGGGCGGCGAGGAGTGAGGGCGGTACGGTGAGGGCGGGCGGGAGCCGCCGCGACGCCAGTCCGGCCGGCGCCGTCGTCGACCTACTCACACGTCTCATAAGGATTCTTTGTAATCATTCCCTAATGAAAGAAGTCTTACTTCTTGACGTTGTTTATATATTTGTAGTTTATTAAATCAATATATGTAAATATTGCTGGACATTTTTACACAACGCCATCTAGCTCCAAACTAAGCACAGCATGTGCTATAGGAACCAAATAGCTGAAAGAATACTTATTAAGTACCTACTTAGATAGAGTACTTGTTTCTTTGTAAATACATAATTATTATACATAGACACATCCAGACTTTATGCTCATCAAACAAATGTTTCATCACAAGGTTGCCTGGATGAGATCGCTTTTAGCGATAAGGCCGCCTGTTATTTTTGCTAGCATGTAAGCTCTCTCTTGTTAATTAGTGTTTTAGTATAGTTGTGTAAACAATAAAGAGTTTATCTATGTATCTATGTTTGCCCTTGACATATCACACAAATTCAGAGTGCAGTTTCAAATCTTTCAAATTATAAACATTTCGGCAAACGATTATTCAACTCTAAGGGAGAACCCATAGCAGGTTTCTTATCTATAGCAGAGGTCCTCAAACTCTTTGGTCAAGCACCCCTTATCTTTGATTTAGCCTTGGTTGAAAATAACTAATATTTTTCAGAAGCTTATCATGTTTTTAGGAATGGCTTAAAGCCTTTATAATTTATTTATTTAACACAATCAAATTAGGTAGAATATAACATAATAATTGTAGGTACTTACATCAATTAATTTTGACAGTTTGATTGTAATTCTTTTTGTTTATAGCTAACACATATCAGCCACCACCGTGTCAAACTTAATTAATGAAATTAAAGCGAAGGTGACACTTTAACTCTAACAAAAATTATCACTACAAAGTTTAATGTTTCGCAAATGGATCCCTAAATTGAAAGATGGTTTTCGCACACCCCCAATTTATTTTGATTACCCATTAATCGATACCCCACACGGTGGGGTAGATGAGAAAAGTCATTATCTTCACTTTACATATATCTTACACACTTTACACACTTCACTTTACATGTACCTACCCCAAAAATATTTTGACAAACAGACAGGATTGAAACTGCATATTTATTACCCTATTTCCTGAAAGCCAAATATTTGGGATTTTCAAGGCTAGAGTGTATATTTGTCTTAAAGATAGACATCCTCCATCCACAGCCACACCATCGCTTACCAACGGGCAAGTTGGTGGTCAAATGTAGATCTATTTTGTATCTTATTATAATATACTAGCTATTTATGTTATCAGCTTTAGCAAGTCGCATTCCTACGGCCTGTATTTTTTATAACACGAACACTCAAGTGGTGCGGTCGCCCTCATTAATTTTAAGTATAACACCATCCTCCAGAAGCTCCAGAAGAATCTTAACTAGCTTTTACCCGCGACTTCTTACGCGTAAGTATACCTTTCCTATCACGTTCCGAACCACACTCGCTGCAACTCCGCTATGCCAATAATCCGCTCCAAGCTATCTCCCGACCCAATCTATCAGTTTTGAGTCAGTGGTCAAACATAGATCCTTTTTAATGAAAAATAAACTCCCATCCCTCCCATTTAGCTCCCACCTAGCTTTCATTTCACTCCTGTCCCGATCTCACATCACTTCCATCCTTCACTCACTCGCGCTTCTGCCTCACATCTGTCCCATTCCCACTTTATTCTCGTTTCACTCTCACCCGAGTTCGATTTCACTCCTGTCCCATTCCCGCATCGTTCTGAACTTACTACTGTCTTTCATTCCACTCCTGCACTTAGATTTTTTACACCTTGCTCCTGCCGCACTCACATCTCACTCCTACCTGACTCCCGTTCTGCTTCTGTTCTACTTCCACTTTGGTTTTGTTTTGCTCCCTTTTCACTTTGCCCCTTTTGCTTCACTCCCGCCACGCACTCACCCCTTCCCGCCGCAATTTCACCCACTCCCACCACCTCACTCCTATCCCACACTCACGTTCACACCTTGCTTCTGCTGATTGTATTTGTCCCTTTTACGCCTTTCTCCCGCTAGCGCTGACTACTTCCTTACCCGTTACCACCTTCAATTAGTACCCTGGAATTTTCTTACAATCTTTTACCACCCTTTCAAACCCTTAATTCATCCCTGTCGCAAAGCTATAGTAGAAGTATTTGTTTATACCAATTAGTTAATCCAAATACTAAATTTCATGCTCCTAACATCAAAACTCTAGCACTTTCATACAATCTTTTACCCCCAATTCAACCCCCCTTACTTCGGCCCTTTCGCAAAATTCTTTCTTAGATGACCTATTTACTTAATAAGCAACTTAAATGGCAAATTTCAACTTTATAGCTTAAATATTTTTGAGATATCACGATGAATCAGTTTTCTTTTTTCTTACTACTTATACTTTTAGGTAAGTTAAGAGAGAAAAGAAAACAAGAACAGTCAGCCTTTTATATTTCTACCTTATGTAATACAGTATCAGTGGAGAGTTAAGATTTTTATTAGAACAGCCAAAGACTTGACTATCTATACATAGAGTATCTCACCCATATTATTGATGTGATAGTAAATGCAGATTTTACTATTTGCTACATGTGTTTTTCTTGTAATACGAACTAAAGAATTTTTACCTAAATTAACATCAAGAATAGTGGCATTTATTTCATCATAGTTATATTGGGAAAACATCAGAGTAAAAATGTATTACAATAATTAGGTATTATTGGGGAACAATAATACCTATGAAATATTAACTTTAAACATTAAACCAGGTAGCTATGAAAAAGAATTAAGTAGACTGAAAGCCTTTTAGCAAATTTGTGTAGAACTTGAATGAAACGCTATATTTACCTGATAATATTGATCAAAGGAAAGGTTTGTGCACAGAACTAAATACATCTTTCGACTATAATAGTACCATTAGCCAGTTAAACACATAGAAATGAATTTGCACTGATGTAGTAAACATATAACTTGAAAAATCAGTCCCGGTTTTACACATAAAACACCACTTTTGTGTGTATTTAAATGTGAAAAATAATGATTTTTGGAAGAATTTTTGGCTTTAATCCAACATTATCAGCAAAGAGCCGCCCGCAGCGCAGCCCAGTTAGAACGGATGGATGACAATAACATTAGAGAAATAACTAACACTGACAGCAGATTGATGCAAGCAAATGCAAACCGCACGATGTGCCACATTAAGAAAAAAATAACATGTTCATACCATAACCGCCACAGAGAAGGCAATAATAGTGGCCAAGTTATGTCCTGTTGCTTTGTTTTATTTTACTTAACTTGTGTTATTTTGAATATTAATGCGATAAAAATGGTAGTGTTAAAATCATTAAGTGTTCGATCAAGTGCGTGAGTTTGGGCAAGTGAACTGAAGCAGTGAAACGTGTCATTTTACGTTGTCGGCAAAACTCCATAGAAGCTTCCAGTAAAGGCACCACCACTTTATTGAAGCAGAACTCGAATTTGACTGTATACGTGAATTAGATTGTGACTTGAGCATTTTTAACTGATTTTATTTATGAAACTTAAAATAATATTAATACTTGACACTGGCAAATGCTCTATGCGGGTCCAAATCCAATTTAAAAAAAAGTTTTGTCCAAAGTTTTGTCTTCCTAAGGTTCTGTACCCAGAGGGTAAAACGGGACCCTATTACTAAGACTCCGCTGTCTGTCTGTCCGTCCGTCGGTCACCAGGCTGTATCTCATGAACTGGTGGAAGTTGAAATTTTCACAGATGATGTATTTCTGTTGCCGCTATAAAAACAAATAAATAAAACAGAATAAAATAAATATTTAAGGGGGCTCCGATACAAAACGTGATTTTTTAGATAATGGTACGGAACCCTTCGTGCGCGAGTCCGAATCACACCCAGAGTAGAATAGAGACCGTTACATTGTTTTCTCTTTCACTCCCTAGTGAAATAGCATAATGTGAATATAGCAATCATGAAAGAGAAAAATAATGCATTTTTTGTCTTTGTCGATGTAGCGGGTTGAAAATTGTTTGGTCCTGATTCGCCTACCTACTATACGATGGCTTAGGGGCACAAATTTCACAATTTGCGAGTTTATAATCTCAAATAACTATAAAAAAGGACTAAATTAACGAAACTTAACTTCTGTAGTATAGAAAATGGTGTAGTTAGTGGTAAAATGGTGAATTGTGTTGTCTTAGGCTGTAAAAGTAGAAGTGCTAGAGGTTTAAATAATGTTAGTTTTCACAGGTGAGTTTTTAATATTTTTTATGTGCATGTGTTCGTCTCAGGTTAATTGATGAAGGAACAATTATTAGAATACAAACTATTTATCCAAATCCGTTCAAAACGGTGAAATAAACAAAAATATAGAAAGATCATACGAGGTTGTTTTCGTAAGTTGGCATGACAGTGCTGCCAAATTAAGATAACACTTTTTCCTAGTTAGTAAAGGCGTAGAGAGAGACGCAATGGAGTAACTCACATTTCTTTTTCTTTCGTTCCGCAGCGTAACTGCGTAATGTGATCGCAGCAAGTGTGAAAAAGAAAAATGTACGCATTTTTTTTATTTAGGCTTTTAAAATAAAATTGGGCATTTTAACCTCCGATCCAAAAAGAGGGGTTTTATAAGTTTGATTAGTGTATCTTTGGGAAGCATTGTACTTTACCTGCCGTCGATTTAAGGGTGGGGTGAGAGGGAGAGGAGGAGGGGGGATATGTAGATACTCTCTGAGAAGGGGGGAAGCTAGATTCCTCCCCCCCTCCGAGATATGAATTTTTAAAATATTTTTTTAGTACTTTTTTGTTTTCCTGCCCCCGTATTCTGAACCCATTCGGTTTCGGAATCGATTCGATTTGTATATCTCCGTCTCTGTCATTTCCATAAAGAATGACTGAGACGGAGATATACAAATCGAATCGATTCCGAAACCGAATGGGTTCAGAATACGGGGGCTGGTGAGGGGAAGGAGTCGACAGGGGGAGGGAGTAAGGCGGGAGGGTGTAGGACCCTCCCCCCAAAAGGGGGGGTGCGAAAACCCTAGGAAACGTGAAAAACGCCCTTGAAAAACACATCAAAAACACCAAAATCTCGGAAAGACTTTAGAACAAGTATACGAATATTTTGGCTTCATTTTTTTTCTGAGAAATAAATTAATGAATTTATTATTTTTATCACCATTTTTTCAAATCGTTTTTGAGGTTAAGTACAAAAACATATTATTTAGTGCTTCGCCGGCCGCTGCCGCGGCACGCTCGCTAAGCTCGCTCGGCTCGCGCGATTTGTTTTTAACGTTCTAACATAACCTAACCTACTTTTTGAGCCACTATATTATTTACAGAGATTTTTTACTGCTAAAATCTTAATTTGTGGCTACAATTCTTATAAGATTTGCCAAACAACCAAAATATTTAAAAATTTATTTCTTCAAAACCATTAATATTCTAGCGTTAAAACTTTAACTGAAGACTTCTTATAAAGTAAGCTTTCTATAAAAAAAAAAAACAGTCCCCAACTCAGCGGGAAAGTACAGTTACTAAAGTACAGTTGAGCCTATCTTTGTATCTGCCTGTGGCATAATAGCTCTCAACGGATAAACTGATTTTGATGTATTTTTTTTATTAGAAATAGGATGTTGTCGAGAATGTTTTATGTACGTTTCATCAAAATCAGTTCAGCCATTTTGTAGGGGGTTTTTGAGTTTACTCAACTTATAAACCACTTCTTAGAATACACCTTTTGAATTAGTAATACTAATATTATGCTTATTGTTGCTATGTTTATTGGTTTACATGCATATATAGGCCATCAGATTGTGCCAGTGGGTTGTGTAGATGGGTTGGCGGGTTTGGTGTGTATTGCGCTGTTCAGTTAACTTGCCTACATAACTGAATATGCTATGCTACTAACCGGTGATAAGTTTGAGAATTTGTGTATTTCAGTGTTTATTTTTTTTTTTTTTTTTATCAGCCCTGTTTGTACAAACTGTCCCACTGCTGGGAACGGGCCATCTTCTCATTGTGAGAAGTGATTGTGAGTTTGTTACCTTTTCACGGTTAAACAGCTGAACCAATCGTTACGAAGCTTAGAATAAAGATTCTTTAGGGCGTAGGTACATAGGAGCGAATGGTAATATACTGGAGGCGGGACGGCATAAAAAGCGACGTGCCAAGTGTTCCATCACGTCATACGTCGTGTATATGTACTCATAGTTGATATGTATTGTCGCTTACAAATTCAAACTACAAGTGTAAGCATGTATTTATGAACATTTTTAGTATAATAACATCAATAAAATATCTTAAAGTTATTTTATGTAATGATACACACTTCCAACTCCCTACCTATTTTCCCCGACTTCTATGGGAATGTAATACAATGGTATCAATATCGCTATCTCTTGCCCGGCTACAAGGTTCCCCTGTCTATTCATTCTAGGTCTATGGACCCACACTTGGGGAGTTTTTTTTAAATTAACTGTTTAACGGCTCCGGATTCTGCAAAGTTTTGTCTTGCAATTTTGTTTATGTTTGGTTGGTTCAAAGGATTCCGAATCCAGAGCCGTTACCCCTGCTCTACACTTGTGCCGTGAACGTCCGCGAACAGGCGTGAACATAAGTGTGGAGGGTTTTCACGGCGTTCACGGCTGTTCACGCCCGTTCCCCGATCGAAGTCGGTTTTTTGTCCCGCGACAAAGGGTTCACGGCAGTTCGCGCCTCGTTCACGCGCACACATCCACATTCACGGCACCGTGCCAGTGTGCTCCTGACTATAGATGCGCACGGACGTGTAATGCGAGCTAAATGGCAGCGCGACGGATTAATATAAGTTGAGATAGTGAATTAGAAATTCGCTTATTGAAATATTACGACGCTGAACGTATATTGTGGGACTCAAAGCATCCACATCATAATAATAAAAGTCAAATTATGACGCCTGGAGAAGGATTAATTTTCAAATTAATATCGATCGGTTACGAAATATTACAGTCATCCATCATCTTTTTCTCCAACGCTTTCGAACGATTTTCTTATTTTGTAGGTGTAAATAGTTATATGTTGCCACATCAAACAAAGTTAACGCAGCAGCAGTTTCGACGTCCGTTTCACGGCAGGTTTCACGGCACAAATGAATGAGCTCCGTGAATGTGGAGGGTGCGCCTCTGCCGCGAATTCGCGCCGTGATTTCACGGCGTGAATTCACGGCACAAGTGTAGAGCCGCGGTTAAACAGTTAATAAAAAACAAGTCAATGTTTGTAAGCGATTATCGAATTTATCGAGCATTCAAACATTCCCCATTCCTAACGACAATCTTTTGTATATCATAGACCCTCCTTCAATCGCTTCGTTATCAGATTTTAATTTGTAAATAATATTAAATTGTTGTTATTTTAATTTTTCAGCCCTATATTTATGTAATATATTAATTGTTATAAGTGTTCATTTTGTTTTGTTATATCATTAATTCACCTTTGTATTTTATAGGATATTTTCTTTGTTTCAGCTAATAAATTCTAAATTCCGACTTCTTTTTCTCTCTTCTGCCCCCGTATTCTGAACCCATTCGGTTTCGGAATCGATTCGATTTGTATATCTCCGTCTCTGTCATTCTCTATGAAAATAACAGAGACGGAGATATACAAATCGAATCGATTCCGAAACCGAATGGGTTCAGAATACGGGGGCTGAACCCATTCGGTTTCGGAATCGATTCGATTTGTATATATCCGTCTCTGTCTTTTCCATAGAGAATGACCGAGATGGAGATATACAAATCGAATCGATTCCGAACCCGAATGGGTTCAGATACGGGGCTGACATACTTGTTGCTGGCAAAAATGTTAATTTAACTGTTGCCTAAAAAAAAAAAAGCTTTTGATACATATTTCATTTCAAGATTTTAAATTGAAAAAGTGGTTCTAAATAAATTTTTAAATAAATAATCTCTCTCGTAACGCAATTCAAAATGGCTTCTGCAGTTCCATCAGACTCTGAGTCGAACGTGAGTGGTTTCATTAGATACAGCGACAAAAACTTCAAACAATTGTATACTTCCATGATAGAGGTTTGTACTGTATATATTTTACATTATTTACTTCTTTACTCTCTTCTTTAGTAGTTTGTGATTATGATGAGGTGTTCTATAAACTATAGGGCTATATCTGATAAGTACCTATTTACTATCTAACTCCTGCCAAATTTCATGTTATTCTTGTTTTTTTTTCATCGGGTTTGAATCATGGAATTTTGCAAAAATCCTATCTACCTAGATTAATGTCACAAAAAGAACATCATTAGGAACATCACATGCTCCCCTTCGTTTCACCCGTTTTTCCAAGGAACTGTTATTTTTTGATTTAGGAAAGTCTATTCGTTATTTTATGGTAAATATATATGTATATTTTGTCAGCACTGTTTGTACAAACTGTCCCACTGCTGGGCGCGGGCCATCTTCTCATTATGAGAAGGGTAAGGCCATAGTCTACCACGCTAGCCAAGTGCGGGTTGGCAGACTTCATACATCTTTTAAGATCATTGAGAACTCTCAGACATGTAGGTTTCCTCACGATGTTTTCCTTCACCGTTTGAAGATGGCGGCAATCAACGATACGCACATAACTTCGAAAAGACAGAGGTGCATGCCGTGGGATTCTAACCCAGGACCTGCGGATTGCAAGTCGGACGGTCTCCCGACTAGGCTGCCGGTAACTTGGCATGGTATATTTAACTCATCTTTATTGGAAGTTTCATTCAAATTTATTCACCCATTGAGTATATTAAGATTTTTCATTTCTAAGGTTTTAGCAATTATTACTCATTGAAATCAAACAATTTTTTATGGATATTTATATACCTATGCATATAAAATAGTTTACATAATTTTATGACTTGACGCGTCGAACACTTGCAGTATCCATTTATCCATGGTCACAGTTAAGACTAAAAATAAACTGATTAATCCATTAAAAATTGTATAATTTGAATGAGCATGATTTTCGTTTCACATAATTTTATAATACGAGTACATTAATATTTCAGGAGCTTCAAATTTAATTTGCACATCACAGTACTGTAAAGATCACCCAAAGACCCACTTAAAACTGATAAACAAAACCTATTGAATTTGTTTGGACTGTTGCCGTCAAACTATTTTTATACTTGTACTTTAAACCTATTTCAGAACATGGAGTTAATGAGCCAGGATATTCTACAGATTGAAAAGAACCTTAAAAATATTTTGGATCAGGCAGGTCCAATGGAGGGCCACCTGTCTGCTTTGCTTCACACCTTACCCAGGCCTAACGTTGAGTTACCTATGGAAACTGATTAGTTACTGAACTGTTGTGTTTTCTACTGAATAATTGTGTTTACTCATCAATTTAGTAGAGATCAACCATTCTAAAACTGAAAGCCCCTCTAATATAATACATATGTGCACACATGCAAATATTGTGCACAGACACAATACACACACATCCCGTCATCTCAATTCTTCAAAGGATTGGAATAAATATTTCACACAGAAATAATTTCTTTTGTTGGAGGGCAGTTTAGTTTTAGAATGGTTCTACTCTACCTACCTATACTTATATTCTATTAATCAGTTGTATGTACAGAGAATGTTGTGTAAAAGTTAATTTATGTATGTTATTTTAGTTGATGCAATTTGTCTCATACTGCCCTCATTGCAGGCAAATTGCTCAAACTTAATTAGTTAAAAAAAAAATGATGGAGATCATATGATCTAGTTTTAAAAAATCCAATCATATTTTTGACCCCAACCCGGAAAGGCGTGTTATAAGTTAGATATATGTATTTGTCTGTCTGTCGCATCATTGCTCTTAAACATAAAGTTTTATTGTTTGTAAGAAGTTTTGATTAAGAGCATTTTTAGCTATGTTTCAACAAAACCCTTCACTTACACTTCGAACTATTGAGCTTGACGATACAGTCCTTAGTTCAGGCCTGTTTTATCATCAGTTTTTTGTCATTTAAAAAATTTATCACATTTTCATGTTGTAAGATAAACGCTAGATGGCGCTTACGTCGATATTATATTTTTACTTTTGGTAATGACGCACGCCGCGTTCTCATATTGTTTTATCAAAGTCACACTAGATGACGCTTTTATTAATATTTTTCTTTAGACATGCCTACCATTTCAGAATATTTCTATTTTACAGAAAATACATACATATATGAAATTACAAGTATTCATAGATGCCAAATATGCCAATTAAAGTACGGACGCCGAGCAGAAAGAATTTCGTACATTGACCTATGATTACATATATCTGTCACTGCCGCGTGATTATATTGCTATCGCGCTCGCACAGGTGCAACGAGACCGGCACCTGTGCGAGGTCAATTGCCTGGTTCCCTGGAAGAGATCTCTTTTAGCGATAAGACCGTCCGTTGTTACACTAGTGTAAAATTATATCCTTTTGTACTTGTTTTTCGTTAATTTTAATGGTGTGTCAATAAAGGGTTTATCTATCTATCAATGTACGAAACTCTTCCTGTTCGGCGTCCGTACTTTAGTCCTATGATGCATGGGAGTACGAAAGCCTTGGTGTGCGAGTGAAACTCTTACTTTGTCGGATTTATTTCTCTATATGTATGTACATTACCTAAATTATAATACATGTAAGCTAAGGAAAACTGATATGGATTGATCCGGCCTTGTTTGTGTGAAGGTAAATGACTTAAATATATTTTTATATACAATAATAATGATGTAAGTAAATTAGTATATATTTTTCAAATAAGTATTTAAACAAATAATAAATCGGACTTTTATATATTTGCACTTTTAGATTTATGTATGTCCTGTAGTTTTGACTTATAATATCTGTTTGTAGCTTCTTCTGTGACTAATGTCAATGGAGTTCATGCACATTTTTAATCTTTATCTAAGAATGCAGACTTGCAGGGAATGATAAATTCAATCATTTCAGAGAAAAAAATTATAATTACCTAGATGAACAATTATGAATTTATAGAGACTTCCTTCAGTGTACTATATACTTTAGTACATCTATAATATGGATGTCTATATGTACTTAGTCTGGCCATAAATACTGTTACAGTTAAAAATAAGAAAGATATTACATTTGAATTTGGAATCTGTCATTTTTATACGATTGTTCATTGAGTTTTCTAATTTTGGCGCCAATACATTGTACAATATTTTGCGATATTAAAATGGAGTGGGGTGATAAAGAGAACCGAATCGCTGTGATTGCATTACACAAAGTTGGCATGGAGCCAAATGCAATTTTTAAAACTCTCCATACGCTTGGTATTAGTCAAATGTTTGTGTACCGGGCTATTAATAGGTACAATGAGACCTCTTCTGTTTGTGACAGAAAAAGATCTGGCCGTCCATGTAGTGTTCGTACGAAAAAGGTGGTCAAAGCAGTAAGGGAAAGAATTCGAAGAAATCCTGTCCGAAAGCAAAAGATTTTATCTCGGGAGATGAAGATAGCACCCAGAACCATGTCGCGTATTTTAAAAGATGACTTAGGACTTGCAGCCTCTAAGAGACGCACTGGTCATTTTTTAACTGATAATTTAAAAAAGAATAGGGTGGTAAAATCGAAACAACTACTGAAGCGGTACGCAAAGGGAGGTCACAGAAAAATTTTGTTTACGGATGAGAAAATCTTTACAATTGAGCAACATTTTAACAAACAAAATGACCGTATTTATGCTCAAAGCTCTAAGGAAGCTTCCCAATTAGTCGACAGAGTGCAACGTGGGCATTATCCGACTTCAGAGCTGAAGACTGGCCGTCGTCTAGTCCTGATCTTAATCCGCTGGATTATGATTTATGGTCAGTTTTAGAGAGTATGACTTGCTCTAAACGCCATGATAATTTGGAGTCCCTAAAACAATCCATACGATTGGCAGTGAAGAATTTTCCCATGGCAAGAGTGCGTGCTTCTATTGATAACTGGCCTCAACGTTTAAAGGACTGTATTGCAGCCAATGGTGACCACTTCGAATAAGCTTTTATATTTTAAATTGTTTTATATTTATGTATTAAACTAACACACTGTAAAAGTAATAAATATTATTTGCAATAAAAAAATAATTTTTTTCTTCGTGACAATATTTATGGCAAGACTAGGTATACTCTAGTCTTGGTAATTTCAAGATTGTAGTGTTAGGAAACAGAGTAGGGGACAAAGAGTTCTACTTCTGTACAGTACGCATCAAGAATGTGGACCGAAATCGTTGTGTATAGATTTTGGACATTTCAATGCGAAATGGACGGTAGTGTGCCGACTTTCTGCTTGTCCTGTAGTCGAATGGGTGGAATAATAAGTTCGTGAAGCTCTTGCGCCTTGCCTTATAGGATCACTTTGTTGTGATCTTTTATTTAGTAGTTTGCATGGAACTCTCGGTGGGCGAGTTTGGCTCGCACTTGACAGGTTTTTTTGTTCATGTTCATGTTCCTTCTGTTAGTAAAACTAAAAATCACTAATACATTAATTCTAAATTCAAACTTATACAAATACCCGAATAGACTCGATATCATTATGAAAACACGATCCAATTTCAGTTGATAAGATTACCGTAACGTAACATTAAATTAGGCCTTTTTAGGGTTCCGTAGCAACTTCAAGGACACCTAATAAATTCGTCATGACCGTATTTCACACAGCCATTCTATTCAGATATTAACACTAACATTATTTAAATGTAGTAAGTAGGTAGATGTGTTTCATGAAGCCTTATAAAATGTAAGATTTAAAACAAGTGTCTATGTTAAAAGAATAACAAAATACCCGATTGCAGAAAAGCAGTTTTAAGTTTTATGCAGTCTTAGTTTACGATTTCGTTACGCTTGATACGCTGTTGAGTGTACGTTTTTTTGGGAGAAAGTATGCGCAAAATCAGCATTCTTTAGAATAATTTTAGTAAATTCACTTGTTTATTACGAAATAGTTAAGAGGTTACGAAAAAACGCATTTTTTTTTGTTGCGAGAGGTGTATTATTATTATTACAAAAATTATAGCCTATAACACTTACATAAAAACATACATACACTCGAAAAACATTACCCTCCATACGCAATCGGGTAAACAGTGGAAAATAAAGGTGTTACTACATGTAGGTAAATTAGGGACGATTTTAAGCTATTGCATAGCTTCTATCGCGGGCCTTGAGCGTGGAGACCGAATCCAGAAATTCCGTAACGAAAATAACCTAACACACCGCGCGTAAAGCTATTGCATAATAACTTTACGCGCGGTGTGTTAGGTTATTTTCCCGCGGCAGTTTCCGAGTGCCACACGTCTTTTTTTTCAACCTCAGCCTATCGTGGCGTGATCGTTGAATAGGTGTTTTAAAATAAAATAAGACTAAAGTTTCATAAACAATTTTCTACTCAAATGTGACATGTGCGAGATATAGCCCGGTAAAGCAGAAAAAATTGTGCTCGGGTCCTTGCTCTTCTAAGTCATTAGACCTAAAAATTCATGATTAACCATAATAGAAGACCATTTTAAAAACTTTCAATTAAAATTATTTTGAACACTCCGTGATTACAATTTTTCATTGGTCATTTTTCCAAAATGATTACCTACAACTTAACAGACAACACTCGCCAAGTGATCTTTTAAACTATAACAACAGCTACAGAACCCTATCCATACATATGTGCATCTCGCTCGACAGTGTCTTGATCAATTATTTAGTTCTAAATATCTAAATCCACATTATCTCTTAGAGTGATATGTAAGAAGGTATATAATAATATAAGTATCCTCAGTTGGGTAAAATAAAAAGTTATTTCTCTTCCAAGTAAAAAGTAGGTAGGTATATTTATTTGAAAATTGAAAGAATGTACATGTGAGAATTGTCCTTGATAGCTCTTCATTCTCGGAATATTGTACAAAAATCAAGTGTTTACGTAAACATGGAGGAACAAATTGAAGCACTTAAGTTTAAAGAGCTCCCTCCCGAGGAATCAAGCCGATTAGCTGGATTATACGACAGTAAGTATGAATTCCTACGCTGCGCTTCCCGGTGCGTGGTCTCCACTCGAGAACCTTTCGGCACCATCGGCCATCAGTTCTACGTGCTATGTGCCCTGCCCACTGCCATTTCAACTTGCAAATCCTCTATGCTATATCGCTGCTGGAAGACCAGCCAAGAGATGGCCAGATGACCTCATACAAGTGGCGGGAAGACGCTGGATGCAAGCCGCTTCCAATCGGTCTTTTTGGAAATCCATGGGGGAGGCCTATGTCCAGCAGTGGACTTCTTATGGCTGAGATGATGATGATGAAGTGTGATGCCGAGAGGCTGCAGTGCCTAAAAGTGTTGGGAACATGCAACGAAAACGTCCAAAAACAAAAACTGAATGTGTGCACGCGTGTTCGCCGAAATGGCTAATACTTTTGATGTTCGTCATATATGAGTTCACAACCAACGATTTTGAAGGTTCACTCCGGACAAATCGGGGGTGTAAAATATTAGACAAGGATCTTTTTAACACACTTTTATTAGGTCGACCTGTATGTAACTATGTAATGAAATCTAAGGTAACTAATTTAACCATCTTCCAAGGATCGTAGCGTCATGAAAATTGGCAGCTGTATGTAGATCTGATGACAATACAATAATATGGTACTGTCGAACTGATTGATGATGGAGCCGGAAGATATGAACTAGAACTTCATGATGGAACATCGTGTCATAGCTGTGTTTGGATTCGTTAGAAAATTCTTGTAATGAACTTTGACCACAATAATTTGTAGCGTGTTTTTTAGTTTTTTAAACTGTAATTTATTTATTGAGCTCTTTCAGTTGACGCAAGTGACAGCTTTTTACAGGTTTCACCAAGGAAGTTGAATCACTATGGAAGGAGCCATAAACTTTGCTTGTCGCTATTCAGCTGTATAAAATATATTGTGTCAAAAAGAGCGGTGTTATAAATTTGACTTGTTTCTGTCTGTGGCATCATAGCACTTAAACAGATGGAGCGATTTTTGTACTAGGTTTTTTTGTTTGAAAGAGAATTTCAACTATTTTTTCCATGATTCACAATAGGCACATTAGTACATTTCCAACACGGGTGCTACACCCGTACAATCAAAATCGGCTCAGCCGTTTTATTTTGTCAGAAGTTTTTGAGTTTTCTAAACTTATTTATGATACCTATTATTTTGCCTTAATATGTGCGAGTGGATCTCCATGTCTCCTTATCCATCCTAGCTTGAAAATTTCCTTGATCTTGGGATCAAGGAAATTTTAAGAAAAGGTGGACTCATGATCCTTCATAGTTCATCTTTCTATCTTTCAACCGTCGCCGACAAACTTCTGTGCTAAATAACTTCTTTCAGACATTATTTTTATCGTACATAACTCGAAACTAATAAATGTAGTATTGTACTCCACACACTTCACTACGCATACCTACACACTTCAATATGATAGTATTGATAGTGAACGACTTTACTATCGAAAGCAATTATCAATTTTATACTTACGGACTAGCGAGCTACAGAGTTATAGTAGAAGAAATATCTGACTTGGTGCTCATGACTATGGCCATTCATTACTTAATAACCGTTTTGATTGGTTGATGTGATACTCATTGGCCGTCTTTTTTCTGCACCCTAGTAAAAGTTTTTATGAAAAAACACGGCGATGAAAGTTTTTGTACGCTTCCATACATTTTTACGTTTCTCTTCGTAATCCGTAGAGGGCGCGTTCAAAAATGTATGGAAGCGTACGAAAACTCATCGCCGTGTTTCTTCATAAAAACTTATACCTACTAAGGGTGGCAATGGTCATGGAGACCATTCCCAGTGTCATAAAAGTTAGCCGATAAGACAGCTAGCCTAGTCTATAATTCGACGGTTATAAGGTAATAAGGTATATCTAAGCGACATTTTAGTCGAAAATGAGTTATGAATGCTATCTTACTTAAAATTTACCGCTTTTTCATTTAGCACTCATACCTTTTAACCGTCGATGCATTTCTATTCAATGTGGCAATGCTGAGTACGCTGACAACATGTAGTGTTTCATCATCATCTCAGCCATAAGAAGTCCACTGCTGGATATAGGCCTCCCCTATGGATTTCCATAAATACCGATTGGAAGCGGCTTGCATCCAGCGTCTTCCCACCACTTGTATGAGGTCATCTGTTCATCTCGTGGCTGGTCTTCCTACGCTGAGCGTGCCTCCAGATTTTTCGACCCTATCAGTTACGTGATATGTGCTCCGCCCACTGCCACTTGCTTGTAGAGTGTTTGCGCATTTTATTTAATAGATATAGTTATAGATAAAACTTTAAAAGACCACATTACAGAAACATTAAATACATAGATAATAATATTACAGCTATTATTTAATATTAATTTGATTGCTCGATTTTCAGATTTACACGAAGATACCTTCGTGAGGGTTGGTCCGAAGGGCTATTTATTTCACAAGTTCTTCCTCGATGATGCTCGAGCTATCTACAACATGAAGACACGGCCTGACCAAGTGTTCGTAGGTGGTTACCCCAGATCAGGTGTGTCAGTATTTCTACCATATTTTTATATAGAAGAAATTAGAAAAATTCTAATCAGTGGGTAGGGAGTGTCTCCTTCCAGCTGAAACAGAAATACGTTGAAATTAAGGATTTTAGTACCTCATAATATACCTAATGACCAATTTACCTCTGTGCATCAAGTCTAAGGACTTATTTTCACTGGTCGTTAAATCAGTCGCTATGCCGCGTGAGAGGAGTCCCGGAATAGAAAGTGCAACATTCATCTCGGTCATACAATATGCTGGTATTACCCTCAAGTGGCACAACCAATGGAATTCTTTGATCACCGACATTCCAAACCTCGCGTTTAAGCCCCATTGACTAGGTAATGAAAATAATTTTCGCATGTGGTCCCCACGGTATGCGTAAAAAGAAATCTTCAACGACAAAAGAAGTGAGATCTAAATGGGTGCCAAGTTCAATGATCAGTCCTGAAATATAAATAAATAAATAAATAAATATTTGTGGACATTTCACACAACACCATCTAGCCCAAACTAAGCAAAGCTTGTACTATGGAACTAGATGGCTGATAGAATACATATATACTTTCTTTTTTTGTAAATATATACATATGATACATAGAAACACCCAGACACAGGACAAACATCCATGCTCATCACACAAATGTTTGCCCTGGGTGGGGATTGAACCCACGACCTTTCAGTTCAGCAGGTAGATATATTTATAGCAACGTAAAATATTTTATAACAACTTCAAATATAATTTCTTCTTATAACTTAGGATAATATATTGAAACCTAAGGTCTGACTTGGCTAGTTCTCATATACGAATTATTATTAAGTACCTACTAAAACAGTCATGGAAGAGCCCGAATGGAAGATGTTTGATGGCTGGTTTCTACAAGCAAGCCAAATTTTCGGAATAATAAAATAAGAACTTATAGCTTTAAAATTGAGAAGGCTATAATATAATTCGTATATGAAAACTAGCCAAGTCAGACCTTAGGTTTCAATATATTATCCTAAGTTATAAGAAGAAATGATATTTGAAGTTGTTATAAAATATTTTACGTTGCTATAAATACATTTCAGGACTGATCATTGAACTTGGCACCCATTTAGATCTCACTTCTTTTGTCGTTGAAGTCAACAACTAAGGTATTATATATCATAATATTGAACTTGGCTCTCATTTCATATTTATGTTTTTGATGGGATATCATTACTTTTTGTACAGAAATTATTAGTACTTAGGTACTTATTCATGATAAAATTAATATCAAAAAAATAAAGAATCAAATCAAAGAATTAATTTATCAATAAAGAGTTCACCTATTTATCTATCTATATATCAAATGAATTTTGTTAATCTACTGTATTTTCTCGCGTTTACGGGGTATAATTGTCTTTTTTCCTATATTATCTGTATCTTTGAAATGTTCGAGTGCATAGCCCATTCAGTATCCAGATTTTTTATGCATTTTCTGTTTATACTAATTTGAATCGAGAAACAACCAGACAGCAAAACGGCGCTCGCGCTTATGAGCGCGGCTGCCGCGCACTCGGGCAATTTGGGCACGTTCGCGTCAAGTTTTTAGCGCACCGCTCCCCACCCCGCTGCTCCAAGGCTGCCGCACCGCATCGTACGCTGTGCTCCGAAATACCTATTATTTAATTATTTATAAGTAATCATCTTACACTATTGATGTGTGCTAAATATTCAAATAAATAATATTTAATACTAAATCCCAGTTAATAACGTAATAAATACGAAAGCCGGCTATATTCTTAGTTATAAGTACTAAAACTGATGTTTGAATTAAAAAAGATACTAAGGGTGGTATTCCACTCGTTATATATTCACGTGAAGACATTAAAATCCACATAAAGACTGGCTGTCATCAATTTTGATTGCTGATTCTTACATTACAGACACTATAAGTGTTTCTAATGGAACCAATTAATTGAAAAATTATAATAAAATGATAAAAATTTACCAGTTTCGAATTTTTTTCCTTTGTATTCACCCAACTACCTATCTGGATGCCAAATTTGAAATTTCTAGGTCATCTGGAATTGGGTTAGAATTTTGATCTATAGGTCAGTCAGTGACAAAAATAGCGATTTTTGGGCGTTAATATCTAAATAACCGTTTGAGGTGTGTTTACGAAATTTGGGACACATATGTATCTCGCCGGTTTCAATATACTAGCCAAATTTGACATGTTTAAGTGAAGTAGTTTTTGATTTATGAGAAGGTCAAAAGTGGCTCCAAATGGTTCAAGATAAATATACACACGGTGCTGCACGCCAGTTATGTTAGCTTGAACTTGGCTTGACACGCTACCGCGTGTCTAGATCTCCCGCACCTCGAATTCCAGCTCTAACGATATGTTCATATGCTCTGTCTCTCTTTGATATTGGATCACAAATTAAGATCTGTAGTGGTAGCAAAGTCACCGACATAGCACAGCGGATTAACAAATTAAAGTGGCATGGGCAGGACCTACATAGCTTGCAGAACTGACGGCCGACGAGGCCAAAAGTTCTCGCCGCTTCCAATCGATATTTTTTGAAATCCATGGGAGAGGGCTAAGTCCAGCAGTGGACCTCTTGTGGACGAGATGAATATGTCACGCAGAATTAAATACGATTGAAATCAGAAATCAGAAATATTTTTATTGCATTAAACTGTGTACAGATAGGTCTTAGATAATATTTAGTCCAAACAGTTTTACCCATTGCGGGCGTGCAACAATTGAGTAAGTACTCGTAGGAGTATCTATTAATAATAATAACTATACTCTACAAATGCTTTTAAAGTATTACTTAAGCTTATTATTACACAATCTTTGTATTATACTATAATATATCTTAACTTATCTTATCTATACTATCAGATTGGTTTATTAATTTCTAGTTATTATACATTACTTATGCTAATAAAACTTTTTTTTTTTTAAACTTATTAATTACAGTCAATTGAGTATTACATAAAATATAATACCTATTTCATTTTATTTTTATAGGAACGACTTGGGTGCAACAGATAGTTTGGTTGATCATGAATGACTTGGATTACGAAACGTGTGATAAAACTCCAATGCCAAATAGATTTAGGTTTTTGGAGTAAGTATAGCCAAAAATATTATTAGATAGTCATAAATTAGAACATCCATTCAATCCCGACTAATCATTACTTATTTCAGAACTACACAAATATGTATTTTAACATCACATTTAGTTTAACACCACTTTCTCTCTTTAGGATAAACATGGCATTTCTTTTCATCCCTGCATTATTATGCCATGGCTTTTGATCTGAGGCGGAAATCGTCGGGTTCTAAGTCATTATTTGTGTCTTAAGTTTTTTTTTATTCATATCTATTATTATAATTTGTTAATACTAAGCCATCTTTACCTGAGGTGACTAACATGGTGGAACAGCTTTTTGCTGCGTCAGAGGTAGGATCTGCTAACAGCCTACTAAATCGGCCAACATCCTGCCTATTCCACTTGTAAGTCACCTCAAGTGAATGGTTTTCACGCTGAATTTGGACACATTTCATTAGCAAGTGGTATATGTCCTCCTCCACTTCACATACATCACAGTTTGATGAATCTGCTTTCCAGTGGGAGCAATTTTTTTCACATTGTGCCCCGTCCCTAAATTGTGACAAGTTTTTCCTTATTAGATATTTTTGAAGTGTTCTTCCACACTTACTGCCTACAATTTTGTCTACTGTTAGTTTTCCTTGTCATTTCAGTGTAAACAAATACTTATTAAATATGCTTGAAATTTTCAGATATCACGGAATGTTACACGAGAACTCTATAAAAAGCCATATTAGTACATACAATCTAAGTAAAGAAAATATAGAACATCTTATGACACTTTATCAACCCGTGGAAGAAGTCCAAAAACGCAGTTTATTAAAGACGCATCTACCACTGTCGATGCTCCCACCTAAACTACTCGAAACCTCAAAAATGGTGTATGTGGCAAGAGATCCCAGAGACACCGTCGTGTCTTATTATCATCTCAGCAGGGGATGGATTAGGTCATTTAAAAAAGACTTTAAAACCATGTGGAACTGTTTCCGTAATGATGAATGTAAGTGACTTGCTACGATATTATTTTTAAAGTTGATCAGATTATAGATGCATGTGACTTGGCTAGAAGTCGCGCTGGTTAGATTAAAGAGTGGACTCTGGTGGGTGTTTGTACTAGTTACAAAAATAGTAAAGTAATCTACAACAGAGTGCCAGGGTGTTATATCTATGCTATATAAAAAGTTTTGCAACTCGATTGTAAAGATTGGTTCTCCTGAATTCTTGAATTCTCTGTCAAACCTTCCGGGCATAACATAAATTTCCAGTAGACTTAAATTTTTTTTTAGTAATTAAATTCAACTAAATGGTTTTATAAATCCAAGTTAACATCATTTTGATTACCATTAATATAAAGTTTCTTATTAGATATATTTCGTGTGATATATAAGTTAAATGCTGTAACCCCAGCCTCCTCTATTACTATAATACTGTAGGTTCTAGGGCAAGGGGGCAGCTGCCCCCCCCCCCCCCCCCCCCCAAGAGATAAAAAAAATGTAGCCAACTGCAAAGCAACCAAAGTCCTAAGGCCGTGCCTGTACATACCTACAATTGATGTTTTTCTCATCCTCCATTATATTAACTCCCCCCCCCCCCCCCCTGGGCTACGGGCTGGCGGCGACGCCCTTGTACTAGGGCAGTCGGGACTATTTATAACCCATTAAATAATTTTACATTTACGAAATTATTTGCAGTGATTCGATGTCCATATTTCGAGAATGTTAAGGAATTCTGGGAGATGCGTCACCATCCGAATCTGCTGTTCTTATTCTATGAGGACATTCAAAATGTAAGTTGGTAAAGAAAGATTATCTCAAACATCACTGAAATGTGAAGATTTGAACCATCTCAATTGCCTTACGAAAATATTGGGCAATGTCACAGAATTCGTGGCTCTATTTACATAGGGCAATGTCATAGTAAATTCATGTTTCCTAATTATGGAATATCCAAAGATTTAAAAAAATAAGGCTTATCACTACTAGTTTTTTCCTATAGCTTCGCATGCTTGCTGTTGAGAAATAATTGAGCTTCAAATATTGCGCACCGGTAGTAGAAGTAAGTATTTGAACTTATGTAAATCGTATAAAGCTACCGAACAGATTAGTGTGTTTTATATGACTTTACTTACCGAGTTTAATATAAGCAATTAAGTATATAAAACTAATAGAGTTTATGTATCAATAATATTCAGATAAGTCCAGTTATATAGAAGTAATATTAACCCGTGCCATAGGATACTTACCTCCACATTGGAGAGAAATCAAAAAGTTAAACCAAAAATAATAATAATAAGTTCTTATAATGTTTTTATTGTTTTTTATATGTGACTGGCCTTGTGGCTCAGTTGGTAGTGTGTTTACGTCTACCTGCTGAACTGAAAGGTCGTGGGTTCAATCCCCACCCAGGGCAAACATTTGTGTGATGAGCATGGATGTTTGTTCTGTGTCTGGGTGTTTCTATGTATCATATGTATATATTTACAACAAAAAAAGTATATATGTATTCTATCAGCCATCTAGTTCCATAGTACAAGCTTTGCTTAGGCTAGATGGTGTTGTGTGAAATGTCCACAAATATTTATTTATTTATATAAAAATTGTAAAAATTTAGACTTAAGATCAGTAAATAAATATGTGGATAATAATAATATCTAATAATGTATTTATATACGACACAGAAAGTAAGAGTGACAACACATTCAATATAGCGAACCCAAAGGCTCCTAGACTAGTTAACAACTGTGGTACAGGAGCCAATGGCTTCTCCCAAAGAAATGAACGTAATTTTTACATTTACAGAAGTAAATCTTTTACTTCTGTAAAAGATTTACTTCAAAAACTTAGTTTTTTTTAAATATTTATTTATTGCTCTTGTCAATAACCAATGCTTTCATCTATTTGATAAGATCATAGGTGAATAGATTTAGTTGTATATAACTGGATTTATCTAATTCAATTGATCCAGAAACTCCTTTAATATGTATATATTTATCTACAGGTACATCCGACTGATCGCGACTGGCATCTGTGTGGAAAAATTGTAGCATTCTTTCCGCTGATTTCGCATAGACATGTAATTTAAACTTAATTTATTTAATTTAAGACATTAAAATGTCTGATTAATGGTTTATTCAGGATCGATTGAACACATTGCGTCGTGTTGCCGACTTCTTTAACAAGTCTTACTCAGAGGAACAGCTACTGACCACCTGCCAGTACATCGACTTCAACAACCTCAAGGAGAACAAGTCGTTTAACCAGAGCTATGTAAAGGAGAATCGCATGGTGAATGCTAATGCACAACCTTTCCTCAGAAAAGGTACCTAAAGATTTTAGATGCTTTATTGGAAAATATGATGTGTGGAGGAGAACAAGCATACTAATGAAAGCAAAATTGACCATTTTCAGATACATTTCAATCAACATTTGTCAATTATTTTATCAAACATTTTTTTTTTATCCGAAAATAGGCTTACGCTTGACCGTCATCTCACCTGGTGTTAGGCGAAAGTTACGGTCTACGATGGAGCGCGCTAGCCTAAAAGAAACCTATTCAATCGTGATTTGAAGACAGATCACGTCTTCAAATCACGAGTGTAGATTATATCTATTTGTAGATTATTATAAAATACCTAGTCTTGCCATAAATATTGTCACGAAGAAAAAAAAAATTTTTTTATTGCAAATAATATTTATTACTTTTACAGTGTGTTAGTTTAATACATAAATATAAAACAATTTAAAATATAAAAGCTTCGAAGTGGTCTCCATTGGCTGCAATACAGTCCTTTAAACATTGAGGCCAGTTATCAATAGAAGCACGCACTCTTTCCATGGGAAAATTCTTCACTGCCAATCGTATGGATTGTTTTAGGGACTCCAAATTATCATGGCGTTTAGAGCAAGTCATACTCTCTCAAACTGACCATAAATCATAATCCAGCGGATTAAGATCAGGACTAGACGACGGCCAGTCTTCAGCTCTGATGAAGACCGAAAAGTTCACTTCCAACCAAGACTGCGTGGACCGAGCTTTATGACCTGGCGCCGAGTCTTGTTGGAAGGACCATACTTGGTTATTGAACATGGTGTTGTTAAGGGGCTTAACTACCTTCTCAAGAATGGTATTTTGATACACTTGTGCCGATGTTTTGATACCTTTTTCACAAAAATATGGCTCAGTCACTCCTTCATAGCTAACACCCCACCAAACCATCACTGAAGTCGGATAATGCCCACGTTGCACTCTGTCGACTAATTGGGAAGCTTCCTTAGAGCTTTGAGCATAAATACGGTCATTTTGTTTGTTAAAATGTTGCTCAATTGTAAAGATTTTCTCATCCGTAAACAAAATTTTTCTGTGACCTCCCTTTGCGTACCGCTTCAGTAGTTGTTTCGATTTTACCACCCTATTCTTTTTTAAATTATCAGTTAAAAAATGACCAGTGCGTCTCTTATATGCTGCAAGTCCTAAGTCATCTTTTAAAATACGCGACATGGTTCTGGGTGCTATCTTCATCTCCCGAGATAAAATCATTTGCTTTCGGACAGGATTTCTTCGAATTCTTTCCCTTACTGCTTTGACCACCTTTTTCGTACGAACACTACGTGGACGGCCAGATCTTTTTCTGTCACAAACAGAGGAGGTCTCATTGTACCTATTAATAGCCCGGTACACAAACATTTGACCAATACCAAGCGTATGGAGAGTTTTAAAAATTGCATTTGGCTCCATACCAACTTTGTGTAATGCAATCACAGCGATTCGGTTCTCTTTATCACCCCACTCCATTTTAATATCGCAAAATATTGTCCAATGTATTGGCGCCAAAATTAGAAAACTCAATGAACAATCGTATAAAAATGACAGATTCCAAATTCAAATGTAATATCTTTCTTATTTTTAACTGTAACAGTTTTTATGGCCAGACTAAGTATATAATAGTGTTGTAGATTATATCTATTTGGAAAGACCCATTCAGGAAGCGCATTCCAAATTGTGGCGGTACGCATTATGAAAATGGAGCCAATTTTAACAAACAATTTATTTGCGATACCTACTTCTCGTCATCGTAAATACGTAATTTAAATTGTTATAACAAATGGACTCTAAACTCGACTCAATCACTACATGTAATCAGTAGATTCATGTAATCAGTAGATTCATGTCAGTAAGTATGATTGTGAGGGGAATTTGAGTGGATTGAACAAAAATTTCGAGTATCGTCATCAAAGTTACCTTATTTAGTTATTTATACCCTACGCATATCGATGTCTACTTGGATAGATGAGGTCTCCAAATATAGGTACTGTGATGTTACCAAGCAAAAAATCGACCGTCGCTGGTGCTATTCTAGTTCGATTTCTAAATCCCATATCGACCATCCCACATTGAAAGTGTGACAAAAACATGCAACCAAGGCCGTAGGCAGGGGGGGGGGGGGGTTGGGGGGTCCAAACCCCCCTCCGAAATCCTGGCCATTATAAAAATTCTTCCAGGCTTCAATAATTTTATAAAATGCTTCAAAGTTTCGCGCTCGCTTCGCTCGCGCATGATTGTTTCATATTGATCTTTATTTGTATTGATCATTCAAGTGCCGTGAACTTTCTAATACGAGCAAATGACTGACTGGCCTGACTGACTGGATGATGACTGGCCTTGTGGCTCAGTTGGTAGTGTGTTTACGTCTACCTGCTAAACTGAAAGGTCGTGGGTTCGATCCCCACCCAGGGCAAACATTTGTGTGATGAGCATGGATGTTTGTTCTGTGTCTGGGTGTTTCTATGTATCATATGTATATATTTACAAAAAAAACAAAAGTATATATGTATTCTATCAGCCATCTAGTTCCATAGTACAAGCTTTGCTTAGATTGGGCTAGATGGTGTTGTGTGAAATGTCCACAAATATTTATTTATTTATAAATAATTCACTAAAAATAGCCACTACCCAAAAATTTTTGTGCGTTCTTGTAGGTATGTTTGTAATTTTCTATAAAGTCATATATTTATATTTAGGATTATTAAATTGGCAATCAATGCATTCAAATGGTTGTATTAATAATTTTTGATAGCGTTAAAGTCGCTCTTTACCAGTCGGGTATTTCCTTTTAACACAGTTACTTGTTTGATTCATCTGGTCCACGAAAATGTAGGACTCGCTAACACGATCAATGAATTAAATCACTTCCATGATTTAATATTAAAAACCTTTAAAAAATCTTTTATTTTGACATGGAAGTACTGTGGGTTCATTAATACGAGAAATAAAGCATATTACTATAAAAATACGACTAAAATTTTCGCGCTCGCGCACTATTATTATTTTGACATAGAAGTTCTGTGAGTTCACAAATACGAGAAATTTAGCATATTACTATAAAACACTACTAAACATTTTGCGCGCTCGCTTCGCTCGCGCATTAGTATTGTTATATTATTTTCACATGGAAGGACTATGAGTTCACTATACGAGAAATAAAGCATATTACTATAAAAACACCACAAAAATTTTCGCGCTCACGCATTTATTACTATTTTGACATAGAAGTACAGTGAGTTCACAAATACGAAAATTTTGCATATTACACTATAAAATACTACTAAAATAAATTTCGTGCTCGCTTCGCTCGCGCATTCATATTATGTTGAGTGCTCGTTGACAAACTTGGTGCTTGGTGTTCTTTTGGGACATAACATGCCCCCCCCCCCCCCCTCCCCACCGCTATGAGATGGCTACGGCCCTGCATGCAACTATAATAATTATCAGTATAATGTTACAGAATAGTTGCATTGTAGGCAAGCCTTGGATTGCTTCAAATATTGTACAATTCTGTTATGAGGGTGTTAAAGTCATTGTTTGACTAAATCCTTTTAAATATAAAAAAAAAAAATATACAATAATTTTGCCCCTCAACGTTCCCTGAAAAGTTGTTTCACACGGACATCGGATTTTCGTGGCTCAGTGGCTCGTATAAAAAGTTTTGGCTACTGGCAAACACGATGTTACTTAAGCTGAGGCTGTTTACGAGGTAGGTATTTGTCAGAGATTTTATATTGTTATGATTAAAATTGGTTCAAAAAGCATGAAGTTGAAGGATTCAGGCATCATTAATTACTACTTAGTATTATACAGTCTTGCAGCTCAGTTGGCTTGGTAGTATGTCTGCCTGCTAAGCTGAAGGTCGTGAGTTCAAACATTTACGTGATGAACATGGATGTTTGTTCTGTGTCTGGGTGTTTCTATGTATCATAAGTATGTATTTACAAAAAAAAGTATTATGCATTCTATCAGCTATCTAGTTTCCATAGTACAAGCTTTGCTTAGTTTGGGCTGGATGGTGTTGTGTGTAATGTCCATCAATATTTATTTAGTGTGAAATGCTTGTATTACAGGTAAGGTGGGGGGATGGAGAGAGTACTTCGACGAGGAGATGAGTCGCGAGGCCGAGCAGTGGATCGCAGACAACCTGCGCGACACCGACCTGCGCTTCCCCTCCATACCTATGGAATAGAATTAAATATTGGTACGGATGTCCACTGCAAAAAGCTTACCTCATCTGTTACCATGATGAGTGAATCTTTGAGCGTTTCTTGTGGGAGCTAGTTTTCATGTTGATTTTTTGTCCTATGATAGCTACCCTTAAATGACTACCTACTAAGCTGAAAACTACACCA
Organism: Lycia hirtaria; assembly: GCA_947563715.1. Lineage (NCBI taxonomy): Eukaryota > Metazoa > Arthropoda > Insecta > Lepidoptera > Geometridae > Lycia > Lycia hirtaria. The sequence continues at coordinate 4,289,444 of OX387376.1, read as the reverse complement.
TGAGATAGTTTAAACAACCTTTATCTTTAAAAAAAAAACGGTTTCTTAACCTCAGTTTGGCATATTTCGTATAAGGCCACATTAATGTTGCTTCAACCACGTCTCATTTGTATGGGGCCTTCCTTTAACGACATTTTTCAGGGTACCTTATTTAACCGTTTTATAGAACAGTATTAGTAATTATTAAGAGCAAGGTTTCATCAAAATGAGTGTAGCCGTTTTTTGAAATATTTTGGTTTTGTTAACGTGTTTTTGCTTTTTTCATTTTTAGTTGTATAGCACATACCCCTAAATGACAACCGATCAAAATTAAAACTATACCAGATGATAATTCAAGTAGCCAGGTAGCCAATTCAACATTTATAAAACACCAGGTTGCCTGACCTCAGCCTGACACATCTCATATTGGCCACGATAGGATTGTATTTTTTTATAAGTAGGGTTATTTGAACAATCTTGTGTTATTCATTTTGATCAGTTGTCACGTAAGGGCTTAGGTGTCATAGTTTTTTTTTAACAAGTATCTATATTAAAAGAAGAAAAACAAAATACCCGACTACAGAAAAACAGATTTTGGAGTCTAACTTACGATTTCGTTAAGTTTGATACGCTGTTGAGTGGACGTTTTTTTTGTAAAATATTATAAATGCACATTCTACAAGTCTCGTAAAATCACTTGTTTATTAGGAAAAAGATCAGAAAAAGAAGTCACGAAAAAATATTTTTTTTTAAATTTTACGAGAGATTTATTTTACTATTACAAAAAAATATAGCATATGACACTCAGGAAGTGAAGAACGAATCTAAAGACACCTGGCAGATCAAAATCGGTAAAACCGGTTAGGCTATAGGCGATCATATAGAAACAATATGTACTTACCCACATACATAGGTACATATATGCACTATATATACACTCGAAAACCATAACCCTCCTTACGCGGTTGGGTAAAAATCAAATTATCAAAAACGGCAGCACTGATTTTGAAGAAAATTTGCATGTAGTAAGTTCTATTATTATACTATCAAACTGAAAAACAGCGCTGACAAATCACATAAAAATATAACGCAACTTTAACATGGCCTACTACGAAATATGCCAAGCTGAGGTCAAGCATCTCTAGTTATTTTTAATATTGATTATTAAAACTATCCCATGGTATAGTTTTAATCTTGGTGGGTGGTCAAGTGGATCTTGGGTAGCTATCATAGATATTATTTTATTTATATTATTTAATTAACCGGAAAAAAACTCACGATATCCAACCGGTACCGGGACTGTCAGGCTCCCATCCTCAGGAAAGAACACATCGATCTTTTGACCGATTAATATCGTGAGTTTTTTTCCGGTTAGTTAAATAATATAAATTAATACTCACGGAAGTTTTAGTACAGCTATCATACTTAGATCAAAAAAATCAATACGAAAATTGGCTCAACAATAAATGCTTTAGGATTTGCGCAGACAACCCTGTAAATTCAGGAAGATCATCGATCACGGAATCATCTGAAATAGGTCTCATCGTGGTAGCGACGAGGTACCACGACGACGACGAGGTGGTAGCTATTTGCAGCGCGCTCCCTTACTAATAGTCTCATCGTGGTAGCAACGAGGTACCACGACGACGACGAGGTGGTAGCTATTTGCAGCGCGCTCCCTTACTAATAGTCTCATCGTGGTAGCAACGAGGTACCACGACGACGACGAGGTGGTAGCTATTTGCAGTGCGCTCCCTTACTAATAATCGATTGACAATACCCATTTTATTGTTGTTATTTTTATTTTATATTTTAAAGCTAAGTTTATATGCAGTTGGATAAATGCCATACAAACTGTAAAGATTGTTTTACAGTTCTCACTAAACACAATAAATCTCACTCTTTTTCAGAATCCAAATACTTTCTCTATACTCTATTACTTTGTGTTCAAGAGTAAAGTATCTACAAGTATAAGTAAAGAAAACTCAAAAAACCCCGACGAAAAAAACGGCTGAGCCGATTTTGATGAAACATAGCTAAAAACACTCCTGACTAATTCACCTTTCAAACAAAAAAATAATCAAAATCAAAATCGGTTCATCCGTTCGGGAGCTACGATGCCACAGACAGACATTATTCAATTTTCGACATTATTATTATTTTATTTTTATTCGAAAATAGGCTTGCGCTTGACCGTCAACTCACCTGGTGTTAAGCGACAGTTACGGTCTACGATGTTAATGATAATAGGAGTTATGAAGCTGAAAGCGTAGGCCCCAACCATGTCGGGCAATCCAATGTACCACGACTAATGACTTTGTTGGTCTCTATGGTATCCTGATTCCATCGGAAAATTGGAATTTTTACTTCATGTACAACTCGAGACGTAACACAATAGTTACGAGAGCATAGAGATATGTCTACGGCTAATCGTTTTACCGGGCCGATTGATCTGCCTAGGCACATCACGATACGCCGACATTTCTTGATTTGGCCGATTATTTCAAGTTGTGCCCATTATAAAGTTGTGTTTATAGTTTATATGTCTGTTACCACCTACCTTTATGTACCTTTAAGCCCAACCTGTAGAATGTTCCTTATTCTTATAATTTTAAATAGTAGATCACTTTTTATTAAACGTCATTAAAAATAGTTTTATTGTTATTATTATTTGTACTTTAGTCACCTAAAGAAACGATTTTCAAAAGCATGGCCAGGCAAATCGTCAATAGTTAGGCTTTGAACATGGCGGTTATTAGACAGGTAAATTAACTCGCCTGATGTTAAGGAACGGTGTGGTTCCTTCTATCTTGGAGCGTTTAGAGATTGGCCTAATTTAGTGGTTGAAAAAATTACCTCATCGAGTACCACGATGTTACTTATACCATGAGATTGTCCTACCTAATCTGGGGGCAGGCCTTGCCCAGGCCATGTAAGCCAGCGGGCACGCCGGGACTACCTTTTCTCGAAGAGATTCGTTGGCTTTTTGGACCCTCATAACTTCGGCCTCAATAGCACTAGATAGTTCAAGTTTTTGGAATCAATAAAATATACAATCCAGATTTGTCAAAAATAGTATTAGTATTGTCCTCTTGTAATTGTGTATGTATATGTAAGTACGTAAAATGTGGATTTTTTGAAAGCATGCAATGACTACATACATACAGTGATTACAAAACTTTCTTGGTAAGTATAAAATAGTGACAACCACTGACGTTACACACATAACTGCGCGTGTACCTACAGATTCTACGTATGTCGATACGGTAGTAGACCGCGACGCGTATGTATGGAGATTGGTCGAGTGACCGGGGTGTGGTGTGACGTGATACTCGTACTTTACCGGATTTATTTAATGTTACCTGATAATGATTAGATTAGTAGGTATTCTATCATAAACACAAGTGCGTTAGTACATATAGGTAAAACGTTGGTTAGCAACTTAAATTAAAACTTTTTCCAAAAAAATTAAACCTCCGAAAAAACTGAAAAGCAAAAAAATAATAAACCTTTTTATATTTAACTTTAATAACTAAGTTCATACCTAAGTATTTTTGAGTCCGCGCCAAACAAGCAAATTAATTACCTAATTATTACTGCGTTGCGTTGCGAGTGCTCGTGCGGAGAGCGCATTTTTTGGAATATCAATGTTAATCGCTGGAGATTTCACGTTGCATTGTTAGTTTGATTTGGTTAGTTCTTTAGATTTAAGGTAATTTTTGGCGTCGACTCAAAATTACTTATAGGTACTTGGATTTTTAATTAAACGGAGTAAACTGACAGACCAAAATGTCACTTGCTCAAATAATGATACCAGCTTTCAAATCATAGTGATGGGATATTTGAGTCACATAGTTCAAAAAGGTCGTCGTACATGGAGAGATGCTTGTGAAGTATGCGTCTACCTATGCGTGGTATATGTACATATAAACCCCTATTTCTAACAACCTTTTCTGTGATTTATATTTCTGACTCAAACACGGACTGAGTTCGAAAAATTGATTTTTCATTTTTTTTGTACATTTTCTGTTTTTATTTATTTATAACTAAACATAAGAAAGAATCATCGCTTATGTCGTGAGTTACACTGAATAGTAAAAAGAAATATGTTAGGTTGGGTTTTAGTTATTAATTTATTCTGTAGGAAAGAAGTAGCCCATAAAGTTTCGCCAGATCCGTTCGCCTGTGTGCCTGTCCACTGTTTTGTTTAAAGACTGTTAGTATTAGAAGCTATAATTTTGGTATAGGTAAACTAATCACGCAGAAAATGTAGTCCAATGAAATTTAGATTATTTTTTGATTTTTTTACCTTACACGTAAAAGATGTTCTTTTTCTCAGTTGTCCCATAATGTAGTGTCGGGGTCATTTCTTAAGTAATTGATAAATAATGTGAGTGTAAATTTTTTAATTTAGAGACCCGTTTGTGAAATATTAAACTTTAAAATGTTATTTTTGCTAGACCCAAGTGTGGAAAAAAGAAGTAAATCCCTCGTTTGTACTTCTCTCTCCATACTTATAATTGTAATCTTAGTTATTTCGTAAGTAACGACGTAGTATGAAATATTTCAGTTGAAATCTTTGATAAGTCCATTACTAGCTAGCAAATACACATTATGAACAGAAATTTCGATTTTTTGAAATAATTAGAATATATCGTAATGAAATAGATTACTAATCTGAATCAGTTCATTTTAGTAACTCTCTTTAGCGCAGCACTATTTTAATTTAAAAAAAGCGGCAACATTCAATCTATCAGTTTACTCCGTCTAATTAAAAATCCTACTTTATGTATACCTAGCCTTGCCATAAATATTGTCACGAAGAAAAAAAATATTTTTTTATTGCAAATAATATTTATTACTTTTACAGTGTGTTAGTTTAATACATAAATATAAAACAATTTAAAATATAAAAGCTTATTCGAAGTGGTCTCCATTGGCTGGAATACAGTCCTTTAAACGTTGAGTCCAGTTATCAATAGAAGCACGCACTCTTTCCATGGGAAAATTCTTCACTGCCAATCGTATGGATTGTTTTAGGGACTCCAAATTATCATGGCGTTTAGAGCAAGCCATACTCTCTAAAACTGACCATAAATCATAATCCAACGGATTAAGATCAGGACTAGACGACGGCCAGTCTTCAGCTCTGATGGAGTCCGAAACGTTCACTTCCAACCAAGACTGCGTGGACCGAGCTTTATGACCTGGCGCCGAGTCTTGTTGGAAGGACCATACTTGGTTATTGAACATGGTGTTGTTAAGAGGCTTAACTACCTTCTCAAGAATGGTATTTTGATACACTTGTGCCGATGTTTTGATACCTTTTTCACAAAAATATGGCTCAGTCACTCCTTCATAGCTAACACCCCACCAAACCATCACTGAAGTCGGATAATGCCCACGTTGCACTCTGTCGACTAATTGGGAAGCTTCCTTAGAGCTTTGAGCATAAATACGGTCATTTTGTTTGTTAAAATGTTGCTCAATTGTAAAGATTTTCTCATCCGTAAACAAAAATTTTCTGTGACCTCCCGTTGCGTACCGCTTCAGTAGTTGTTTCGATTTTACCACCCTATTCTTTTTTAAATTATCAGTTAAAAAATGACCAGTGCGTCTCTTATAGGATGCAAGTCCTAAGTCATCTTTTAAAATACGCGACATGGTTCTGGGTGCTATCTTCATCTCCCGAGATATAATCTTTTGCTTTCGGTCAGGATTTCTTCGAATTCTTTCCCTTACTGCTTTGACCACCTTTTTCGTACGAACACTACGTGGACGGCCAGATCTTTTTCTGTCACAAACAGAGGAGGTATCATTGTACCTATTAATAGCCCGGTACACAAACATTTGACTAATACCAAGCGTATGGAGAGTTTTAAAAACTGCATTTGGCTCCATACCAACTTTGTGTAATGCAATCACAGCGATTCGGTTCTCTTTATCACCCCACTCCATTTTATTATCGCAAAATATTGTACAATGTATTGGCGCCAAAATTTGAAAACTCAATGAACAATCGTATAAAAATGACAGATTCCTAATTCAAATGTAATATCTTTCTTATTTTTAACTGTAACAGTATTTATGGCCAGACTAAGTAATGAAATGGCATAAAAGATAAAAAAAAAAAAAAAAAAAAAACATAAATACATTTCCAAAATATTACATAAATAGAAGTACACAGATTAAGAAATTGAGCTGGGAGACAGAATTACTTACGGGCCCCAAACTAGGCAAGCCTGTCTTTTGGGCACCCTGTGGCCAGGTATACAGTAAGACATTGTGCGCTGAGGGCTGTACACACTATTACTATTTCCATTACATTATTTAAAATGTTACAAAATAAGTTAAATTATAATACAATGAAAAGAAATAATATTATAATAAATTAATTATTTATATGAGGAAAGGAATCGAAAATTATTATTATTTTAACATTGATTCAAATTTAAAATATTTATTTTTATGCTTTATATTTATATGATGCTTATATTATATTCATTATCACGAAAATACTTAAAAATAATATTTTATACATAAACTCAAGTGCCACCAGTGCTTCTCCAAAACCATGTTTAAAACAAATTATATGTATAAGGCAAGCAAATAATAAAATGGCAAGTAACTGTGATGCTTCCAGGTCTGGCTGCTGAAGCATATGTCATATACGAAAATAAAAAGCTCCTTGGATATTGGAATGACATGTTTTATAAAATCATATTAATTTCTTAGAACTTAAAGCTACACAATAACTATATCATAGGATATCACACGAAAATTATAATTTTTTGTGAAACCGAAAAATTACGAAGTTCTAATAAGATGCGATAACTCCGCACCAATCTCTTATGTGAATTGAATGCATGGAGTACAATAAGTGTCATGACAATTTACATTCAATAATCAGAATTTTTTCTTGTAAGAGAAACATTGCTAACAAGCCATCTCGTATCATTTGAAATGGTACAAAATTGGATTTAAAAACGACTAAGTAAACTATAATTATACTTATATTAAATATAGGCCAATCATTTAACTTTTAGCCTCAAAAAAACGAAATGCGAATTATTATTTTCATGGTATGCACCAAGTTGTTTAGGAGTAGAAGCATTTCCCTCGCCTTTTTTCTCAAATTTTTACCGAAACGTTTGTGAAAGGTGATATTGACAAAACAGGGATTAAAAGTTGTCGCTAATTGGTCATTGCAGGTATGGTCCACGCTATCGAGATGCCTTTGTTAAATCCGAATAAGATTCAGGAAATGGCATCCATTACACCTTGCATTAATTTCCGCCATAATATCCAACATAAATGTATTTCTATAAAGATACATTTACTATATCTACAAATACAGGTAGGCAATATGCTAATGTCTGAAATAGTAGTTACTTTTGTAACGCTAACAAAACAAACCTAACAAGCCATACCTGAAATTTTATTATGAATACTTTAAATTAATTTCAATCACAATCACAATGGAGGAATCCATTGAATTTATTTAGCTCTGTCTTGGGTTATTTTGAGCATTTTTGGCGGAATATAACAAGTTGGTCAAATAAACCAAAATTTGAGCCGACCTGGAGTCCAGACGTGATTATTGCCAACCTTTTTCCCCAATAAGGAATTAACTTTGGATATGATATCAATGTTGATAATGTTATTAGCATTTGTTACGGCACAGAGATTACAAATAATGGCATTTATAAATCAAATTGAATTTATAAAGTAATCAAAATAAAGACGTCAGATGTTAAATCTAACGTCAAATACGATAAAACAACAAGGAGCAACATTTTAAGTCTGGGAACATTTTTGAGTCTACTCACAACCCTTTGAGGAAGATTGCCGAAAATGCTAGCTCAAACATAGCTGACTACACAAGAGCAGATGTCTCACTAATCGACCCTTGCAAGTCTGTCGACAATTTATTTATTGCTATCAGCATCAAACCATACTCTCACCAAATGAATAAAAATAAATGAATAAAATGATATTAAATAAATAAAGAATAATAATCCAATCAAGAATCTATACTAGCATTTTTACATACATATAAATTATATATTAGAAAAACAGTTGGTTAACAGTTGGTTGGACTCAGTAGGTAAATATAATACCTTCGCTGTATTATTTATCAGAGCAATAGCTGTTATGTATAATTTTGATAAACATATTACTTTGACAGCTATACTGAATGTTAGTTTATAACTTAACTATTTTGTATTTTCTACATAAATTTATTGTAACCAGTACATGTATGAAATATTATGTAATTGCAATCGATTTCTATAAACATCTACATTAGTAATCAAATCACAGACGAGGCGCTAACGAATATAATTAGATGATCAAAGTAACTTACCTGTAAGTGACCTTCGATCACAATTATATGAAGTTAGCGCCTCGTCTGTGTATAACCCACCCTTTAGATGACGCGTATAAAACGGTGTCATACCCAAACCCAAAGATTGCAATTACGTGCTTTGAACTAACAATGACAGGAATTGGAGTGGCTTCGCGGCTGGAGTGCTGCGACACAATTTTTTTTTAGGGACTCTGAACACTTGTGAGTTTTTTGGTACATCGCAGCGCGATTACATTAGTAATCAAATCACAGACGAGGCGCTAACTTCATATAATTGTGATCGAAGGTCACTTACAGGTAAGTTACTTTGATCATCTAAATAATTTTTAGTTCTATCATCTATTAAAGTTTTCATTATTCTTATTTGTAATGATTTTATTTGATTAAGTTTGGCTATTGTTTTTTTTTGTGTTCCTTTGATTAAATTTTTGTTTTCGACATTCAATTTTTATTTTTCCGTTTTTAACATTTTTAAATGTACTATTTTGACAACATTAATTAATTTATTTTTATTTGATCCAAATTTGCTTTCCTTTTTATTTGTGACATTTAATTATTAATCATTATGTTTTTGATTTTATAATTGTTAGTACCTAATTGGATTATTAATACTTAGTTACATCAATTTTTTTATGTATTATACTGTATTTATTTTATTTATTTGCTTTTTATGTGTAGGATTAATATTATTTAGAGCATTATGTACGTTTTGTAATATGGGCCTCCAGTGGCTTGAAATAAACTGATTTTATTATTATATCTTTAATTAAATGTATACACGGGTCAAGCCCGGACCTTTGAAAGGCATCAGTGGGGCCGGAACCAACACTGAGAGGCCCCTTTACAAATGTATAATAAAACATACAGATTGGGTACCTATATGGATGGACTTTGAATGGATTTTATTGTACAATATGGAATTTGACAGATCTTGGCTATTGTGATGGAATATTAGTGACTTAAAAACTAGGCTAAAGGTTGATGCTCTCACACAGCAGGTAAGATAAAGTACCTCTGTGTGAGAGCACCAGGATGAGCAAACGGCACCTGCCAATCCCGTCTCATCACGCAAAAATACCTATGCAGGTGATGACTCGCAACCTACTAAATGAACCTACCTATTACCTACCTATTAGTTTATAAAAGGCATGGACCCTGGAGTCTGTGGTGCTCGAATTTTTTCAAATAAAAAAAAAAAAAAAAAAAAACCTACTAAATGGGCCTGGAGAAGCAACAACATCAAAGAGCTACTAGCGGCGATATGTCCTTACACACTTCCACTTCCACCCTAGAGCTTAGGTTCTTAGCTCTTGCAGTTTCCACCATCCACTCGGCCAATGGAGGTCTCATTCAGCCTCAGGAAAACATCGGGGTACGCGGTGTCGCCACTCACCGATGGCTCGCCACAAAGCCTATTATTATTATTATTATAGTACTTAAACTTCCGTGAGTATTCATTTATATTATTTAATGAACCGAAAAAACCTCACGACATTAATCGGTCAAAAGATCGATGTCTTCCAACCGGTTTCGGGACTGTCAGAGTCCCATCCTCAGGGTACACATGCACCTCAGGAGTCTGACGACGCCGTACTCGAAGACATCGATCTTTTGTACGATTTATATCGTGTTTTTTTCCGGTTCATTAATTAATAAAAAAGTTTATAACCATGAAAAATTTAGTGACCTTGAAAAACCTAAAAATTAAAACACTCGTCCAATGAGCGTAAAAAGAAATTGAAGTCGGTTGTTTAAATACTTTATGATATTTAAATACCACTTTCTGTGTTCGAAGAATGTCGGTACCAAAAATACAATCAACTTTTATAAGCCTGTTTGATTAATCATTATTTAATTGATAATATATACTAAGGTACATATCACTAGCATTTAAACGATTAACTTGATGGCATTAACCTAGTTGGGAAGGAATTATCCATCACGATAATTTATTTAAATTTGGGTCAATATCATTTGGGCATAGCGCGCGGATTTTTGGCTCACGAGGCTGCATAAGATTTTTCCATCCATATCATGAAAAGTCTTTTGTTAGAAATTTTAATTTTACCAAATAAATTTAAATAAAATCCTAGTACCTACTTCTAAATTATAAGAGATAATTATAGTTTAAAAAACTGAAGCAACCGACTTCTCATGGATGCCATTGTCAGAACTGGACCAAATTGAAATGAGACCACACGGGAAGCACCAGCTTTCAAATAAAAAAATAATCATCAAAATCGGTTCACCCAGTCGAAAGTAACAAACATTTAAAAAAAAAACAGTCGAATTGAGAACCTCCTCCTTTTTTGAAGTCGGTTGAAAATAATGAGTAGGTATATTTAAAGAATCGTGATAATACTTCATTTGCAGTATATCTTATTTTTATTTTAAAGTAAGTACCTTTAAGAGTAACTACAGTGATCCATATAATGTGAAGCATCGTCGTATTTAGCTAAATTCTGTTATCTAAATAAATTAGTTGATACTTTATTATCAATGTCTTATATCGCATATCTAAGAATTCTTAGATATGCCTACCAGACCCGTCTAATGCTTTAATAATGTAATATAAATTTAATCATTAGTATAGTAAGTTCTATAAACGCCGAACATTTTTTTACATCCCTGAATAAAAAATGGCAAGTGAAGAAAACAATAATTTTCCATTTGAAATTTGTGAAATAGACCTTGAGACTACGGCAGCCATAAGAGATCATTTCGAAAGTGAGTGGAAACAGCATTATGTTTGGACATATTTTTACCACCATTTCTCAACAAAAATCCGTACTCGGCGATATCGGTCCACGTTCTTGATGCGTACTGCACAGGAATGGAATTTTTGCCGCCATCTCTGTTTCCTGAGAACTACAATCTTGCAATTTTCAAGGCTAGAGTGAATAGATATCTTCTAGATCGCTCCTTTCTTGGCCACACCGTCGCTTAACATCAGGCGAGTTGGGGGTCAATCGTAGATCTATCTTGCTAAAAAAAAGTAACGTACATAGTTCATTCGTATTACAAACCACGTGGAATCACCGAGCGAGCTTTTTCAGCCACTGGTTATCTTGCAACTTAAATTAATCTAGCCAGACGCCATCGTAACGTTACGTAACGAAGCAGTTTACTCTCCTACTTCTTACTTGAAAATGTATAAAATAGTGTTCAATCAACATTTATAGTTCGTATTTATTGAATCAAAAGATTGAATTTCATTGGCGTTAAAGACTTAAGTACTTAGGAAGAACCTAAGAGTGTAATATGTTCACTATTGGTGTATCTTAATAAATAAATCAAAATTGAAAATGTTTGAATGTATCAATGTATTAACATTGATACATTCAAACATTTTCAATGACATGAATTTATATGACACAATAATTGGAGAAGACAGAGGCAATTTTATAACTTATTTAATTTAAATTTTATAGGTAGTCGGTTACCGGCGTTATTTATTGTTACAAAAGCTAATAAAGCGAAATATAAGCTATAAAGTGATAATGTTTGTCGATTGCGCTCATGGAGTCGATCGACTGGTCGATAGCGCTCATGGTGTCGATCGGCCGTTTGAACACCCCTGTTGTAAAATTGCTGAAATTTGCAGACTACGACGGCTTCGTGCGGATTGGCCCAAAGGGCTACTTCTTTCCCAGAATCTACCGCGATCAAGCACCCACTCTCTACAACATGCAGACTCGACCCGACCAAGTGTTCGTAGTAGGATTTCCACGATCAGGTCTGACATTATATCAGGTAGGTACTTAACTATAAATTACGACAGATAAATTAGTGTGTGAATACCTAGAGGCAATAATTCAGTTGAAACCCGTCGGTGATGGAACTATTTGTGGAGTGTTTCTTTCGGTCAACTTTTGTCTGCGAATCAGTAACAAGTGAAAAACATATCCTGTTCCAAGGAAAGTATGGACTTCAGATTTTATCACAAGTTCGGTGGAACGTGACTTGTTCTTTGCTTATTTGTGACTTCATAGCTCGCCGGTCAACTGACTAAAGCTCGGCTGATACTTGGCTGCTCCATCAAAGAGGTGGCAGCAGTATTCCGCACACGATTGGACCTGTGACTGCTTAGAATATAGAAAAATACAGAAACCGTGAACATGCTTAGAACCGAAGCGACAAAAACTACTCTTATATAGAGTAGTTTGAAGCGCGCGCGATCAGTTGCTCTATGGACGTCGTAACGAGTGGCAATCTTTGTTGATGTTAAATTTCATTCAAATATGCCGTCATGTGTCGTTCCTACGTGTAAAAATGCTGCTGGGGTGAAAAAAAAAACACGATGGGATAACATTTCACGTGTAAGTAGCACAATCAACATTTTTCTTACGTATTTATTTAATAAATTGTTCGGTCTTTCATTATCGTAGAGAAAGAATCGTCCATTTTGTTGGTGTTGCCAATATCAACGTTTTAATTTTCCTTACTTTTACTTGCTACCGATTTTATTAGTTTGTAAATTATATGAGTAGGTATTTAAATATATTTATTACCCGATTAAAAATTTATTGGCCAAGTGCATGTCGAGTCGCGTGCAGGGTTCCGTAGTTGCAGTTTACCCTATATGGAGTTAGAATAGAACTACTTGTTTGATATTGTGAACATATTGGTTGATTTTGAGATTTAAATGGATTTAGTGCGAAATTTTGCCTCAGTATTTTTTTTGAGGTGGTCTATAAACGTTAACATATAAAGCCTACTTAGCTGTGATAGGTTTAAATATTGCCTAACATTTAAAATTTTAAGTTCCCTGCTGATGAAAAAATAAAAACAGAAGTGGACAGAAGTAATACGAAATTGCGGTTAGAAGAGTTGTGGAAACCGTCAAAACGAAGCGTAATTTGCTTGATATAAAACTCTTATTTGATATATACTGTGCACCACAAAGAAGAGGCTATTGATTCAGTGTAATATACTAGTTCGGAACCAATGGGTTTATATTTATTATGTGCGAACTAATATTCTTGTCAAATAAATTATTTTGTATTTGTATCTTATTACGTTAGCTTAGAATATTATACTTTTTTGCTTGTGCATCAATTAATCCGAATAGTAAGTCAAGAGAATTCTCACAATGAGAAGATGGCCCGTTCCCAGCAGTGGGACAGTTTGTACAAACAGGGCTGATAAAAAAAAAAAAAAAAAAAAAAGTCAAGAGAACAGTGGCGGCGATGGAACCACATTATTATTTTGTGCCCATTGCGGTGGAGACTTTGGGCAGTTGGGGGGCGGAGGCCAAAGGCCTGATAACTGAAATTGGGCGCCGTATTGCCAATGACGGTGGCGACTCTCGCTCCGGTTCGTTCTTGGTGCAGAGGTTGGCCATTGCCATTCAGCGGGGTAATGCTGCCAGTATTATGGGCACCTTTGCGCCAGGATCGATTCGGGGCGGGTTATTTGAATAATTTTAAATTTTGTTTTGTGTAATTGACGTAAGCTTTTTTGTGAAAAAAAAAAAAAAAAAAAAAAAAAAGAGAACAGTTATAAAAAATAATGATATCCGTTTAAGAAAGTAAGCATAATATCTCCACGATTTACCACATCTACGGGTAAATAATGTCTACACTAGCAACATTATGCGGCTGAGAGGTGAGAAGGGTGCGGGGGACGATTCTTTAGTTTTCGGACACAGCGCGGATTTTGTAATGACACAGCCGAAGCCTCGCCGTGTTTCTTGATAATTGTGTTCTCAATTCTGTTATATATTTAGATATTATTCTACAAATGACCATGACACGTCAAAAATACTCTATTTTATTTTATTTTTAGGGTTCCGTACCTCAATAGGAAAAAACGGAACCCTTATAGGATCACTTTGTTGTCCGTCTGTCCGTCTGTCCGTCCGTCCGTCCGTCCGGGTGTTAAGACCTTTATCTCGGGAGCGCGTGAAGGTATCGAGTTGAAATTAAAACCATATACGCAAATCCATAGTATCTTGCTGCAAAAAGAAAAATACAATTTCTCAGTTTTCGTAAAAAAAAGTTACAGCCAAATATGTCGTAAAAAACGCACATTTCGACACTCACAGAGGAATCAAAATCTTCCTGGTACTTCCTGTTGACCTAGAACTCTGAAATTTGGCAAGAAGCATTGTGTTAGAGTATACATGTAGGAAAAAATCCGAAAACTAGACATTTTTAATTTAATCACAAAAAAATGTGTCTCTATGCAAGGAATGAGGGCCCAAATTTTAAAGTGAATTAACCGTATCATGTGGGGTATCATATGAAAGAGCCTCATTAGCATAAGCTAAAACAGGTTTTTAACACATTCTTCGCCCCCTGTAGACCCTTCGCTTCAGCTGGAAACCAAAACTTTTTAGGCGAATTTTGATTAAGTACAGAGTGGCCGCGCAAAGCAACGTTGATGAAATGTGTAAATATTTTTACGATGTATATTTTTCGGTTTATGAAGGAAAATATAAAAAAATATGTGATTTCTTACCTTTTATTTAGTTTGTACGGAACCCTCGGTGGGCGAGTCTGATTCGCACTTGTCCGGTTTTTTTATTGTTGCAGGGACGACTTGGACGCAACAGGTGGTTTGGTTGATCAATCACGATTTGGATTACAAAAAGTGCGACAAAACGCCAATGTATGAGAAATTTCATAATTTGGAGTGAGTACACAAATAAAATTAATCATCCGAAAAAATCTCCTGAGACATTCAAGTGTCATACCTATATCAAAGAAAATAATTATTTATTAGTTTTCATTTTTCTATATCGGTGACTTTCACTTTCACTGTACCGCCCGTGGCGTACCTTGACTAGGTGTTCTCGAACAATCACTAATGTCAAGCAACGGACGGACAGGTCAGTCTTCGGATGGGTGACCGTGAGTGGCATTTCTTTCCTAGGGCTGGCCACACAGTCTATACGAACTTACTTACTTTTAGCTACCTAATAGGACTCATAATGAGTGACCACGTTTCATTGCCATAATTCATAAATTATGGCAATGAAACGTGGTGATGACATATCATCACTGGTAACACTCACTGGTATAGTTTCGACTTGAGGCATTGAGATACATTGAACGAAAATACCTTTTGAGTTTTCCAAACACTGCTCAGCCAAGTTGGATTTGACGATTGAACTCTTTCACAAAGCTGGACCTACATAATCGGACTGTTTGTCCAGGGTCGACAACTTCGGGAGTGGAACAGCGTCAGACATACATACATACATGCCATACATCCCTAGCCTAGACTCATCGTTCTGGCGATACCATATTATGTCAACATAGGTACTCATACAGATGACAGAGTCCCGGTGATGTTTGCCGTTTTATTTGGCCTGACGCGCTATACAAGATATAAGTATAAAACTTTGATAATTTCGGTAACATTTTTCAGAAGTCACGCAGTCACTCACGAGAAAGTATTAGAAAGATTTAGAAATGCTAGTGGACTAAATACTTTAACTGTGGAGGAGTTACAAAGCAGTATATTTGTGAAGACGCATATACCGCTGTCACTGCTCCCCCCTAAACTACTGGAAACCTCAAAAGTGGTGTATGTGGCGAGAGATCCCAGGGACACCATCGTGTCGTTATATCACTTATGCAAAGGAGGGATTTGGCCATTCAAAAAAGATTTTAAGGCGATGTGGAACTGCTTCCATAAGAATACATGTAAGTACACTCCTACTAATGTAAGCATAAAGGTCAAGAGTAGTTTCACATTAGTGTAGTTAATCATCTGCCTCACATTGACTATTTTCTCTCTCGTACCACAGCCCTTGATGAAACCAATCTGCTTATCTGGTATGTGCCGGTGTAGATACGATTTCAAACGTCCATTGATGATATAGAGCATTATATTGCTACCATGGGATTAAAGTGCCACCGTTCGATAATTTCCACATGACTTTGTGGAACCCTTCTTGTGAATAGGTATTAGAAGCGATTCTTTCCAGTCTTTAGGCCATATACACGTTTTCCAAAGTTGCGTGCAGAGATCCAATAAGAATTTAACTCGTGTCTCCTAAATTTCTTAGCTGACTTCAATATAGTCAAATTACCGCAATTTGTTTACTTGGTGTTACATCTTTAGAGGATGTACTGGTGTCAATTAAACTCCAAATTCTAGTAATTACTTGTAGATATTGTTGAAAATTATACATTGAAGTGTTCGGTAAGACGGTTAGGTCGCAAGTGTTGAATTTGTGTAATGCAAATTAAGTGCGCCTACACACTCGTATACGGTGATAAGTATACATGATTTGCTGTTCATTTTTCTACAGGCACTTGGATGATATTTTACGAATTATTTTGTTATAAAAACCAGAGTACTGAATTAATTTTGAAAAAAAATATATGGAACCATATCTGAAGTATGCCCAACCAAATAAAAAATGAATCATCAAAATCAATGCACAATTGGCGGAATAGGATAATAATATATCGCTACTTGTTAATTTTGACAATGTAACTGAAAACATTGATTGCAGTGTTCTTCTGTCCATATTTCGAGCACGTCAAAGAATTCTGGAAGGAACGACACAACCCGAATCTGCTGTTCTTATTCTATGAAGAAATTAAAAATGTAAGTAGCGGTTACGCAGCGTAACCGCAGCGGCGCCGGCTCGGCGGTTTTGTATTGTAGCAAGCCGGTCGGTGAGTAGTCACGGTGAGAGTTTAGTGATAAAGGTGACTACTCACCGACCGGCGAGCCGACTTGGTTCGGGAAACTTGTAATTGATATGCGGGCCTGGGCCAAAAAAAAGCCGGACTTACCTATAAATGTACAGAAAAGAAGAAAAGTCAAATAAAGAATATTTTAATTTAAATTATTAAATTTAATATTACAAACCACGAGACCAGCCACGAGAAGATGACCTCATACAAGTGCATACAGCGGGAAGACGCTGGATGCAAGCCACTTCCAATCGGTCATTTTGGAAATCCATGGGGGAGGCCTATGTCCAGCAGTGGACTTCTTATGGCTGAGATGTGTGATGTGAATATTACAAACTCATCATAACGAAAAATAAGTTTTTATTTTTAATAAAAAAAAATATTATAGGCATCACTAACAATACTCCTAAAGCTCTCCGCTTCACTTCACTGCGAAATGAAACTTTAAACTGCGCTCCTTTATAGTAGGTAAAGTAAAGTAGCAGTAGTAGAAGGTTTGAAATGAAAACACTTTTCGTACGTTCATTAAAACATTAACTATGTTTTAAGAATACCTACGTCTCCTTTCAGGACCGTCTGAACACACTGCGTCGGGTTGCCGATTTCTTCAATAAGTCCTACACAGAGGATCAGCTGGTGGAATCCTGCAACTACCTTGACTTCAGCAATCTGAAGGACAAGAAGTCGTTTAACTACAGCTTTCTCAAGGAACACGGCATCATGAACGCTAACGCGGAACCTTTTATTAGAAAAGGTACGACGAATTAAGTACTTTACTACAATGACATTATCAAACAGAGATTCTTTGTTTTATAATGTCATTGTATTAAGGCGAGCCTTCCCCAGAACTTTAGGTATTTTACGCTACCTCAGCCCGCACTTCTTGAGCGCCGTGTTTTCATGTACGTAGCATAGAAGTACGCACGACACCGCCACGCCACGCGCCGCGGGACGGCTGCTCGTAAGCAAAATTATTGTAAAATAAATTACTATAAAATAGTGCACTAAACGTATCAAAAATGTAGGTATAATACGCAAAAAAATGTAATAGCTACTTAACACGGTAACTTTAAACAACTTTGAGATCAATTTAAAAATAAATAAAATGGCATATTTTTCAAAAAATAAAGCTATCGAGACTTCTTTCAGCGATCGTGTTTTTGTACTAGGAAAACCCTAGCCAACAGACCAAAATTTTACATAAGTACTATAAATTTGAACTTGAATTAATAGTACAAGTATTTTTTGTAAATTTTCAAAAAAACTGTTTTTGTTGCTTTTGCGGGTAAGCTTGGCCTTAATACAAAAGGTTGTATGTACGATGGTTGGAAAATATGACATTGAATAAAGACTTTTGCTAAGTAAGTGAATGGGGTGTAGCATACCTATAGATCAGCTCGAGTTAATCCCAACTGATTATAACGGGGAGTAGTGATCCACAGACTTATATAATTTAACATCAAGGTGTGTGTACATGTATGTATGATACTGATCGAAAATGAGGAACTGCTGAGAATATAAGATCACGTTTCCGTAGAGAAAAAGATGCTTAGATGTTTGAATCATGTAGTGTGTAGAGTTGACAAAAGAAATTGATTAATTTAGCCAATTATCAATTTAGTTAAAAAGTACTCGCCATTCTTAGGAGAATCTTTGAAAGCACTAAAGAAAGTTGTAGCATTACAACAAGTGAGTTAGGACACGTGACTAACAAAAATCCTCACTTCAAAGCCAACGGGTCCTTAATTGAAAAATGGTTTTCGCACACCTCCATTTTATTTTGATTAGCTATCCAACGATAGCCCACACGATGGGAAAGATGAGAAAAAATAATTCATTCCCACTTTACGTGTAGACTGTAGGTACCCCAAAAATTTATATTTTCAAAATTTTATTCTACGACTTTCTCAGCATCAGTAATTATGCATATTTTAGCGTGGCGTGCGTATGCGTAACGAAATCGTGTCAAGCGTAACAAAAACCACTTTTCTGCAGTCGGGTATTTTGTTTTTCTTTTAATATAGATACTTGTTTTTTTTTTTTTTTTTAAGTAAATCAACTGCTAGTTTTCCAAATATGATAACTAATTAATTTTGTTGCAGGTAAGGTGGGGGGATGGAGAGAGTACTTCGACGAGGAGATGAGCCGCGAGGCCGAGCAGTGGATCGCAGACAACCTGCGCGACACCGACCTGCGCTTCCCCTCCATACCTATGGAATAGCTTTCAACGTGTCATTGTTGAAAATGTTATTGAACAGATATACTTTTGTAGGGTTACGAACACCCGTGTAATCCACATACCCCAATGAACGTAACACATCATATTAATTGGGGTATGTGAAGTAATTTCTTAGGTATTTATTATTATATAACAAAATACTACAATATTATTTATTCGGTTTAATCTAAATTATGGTATCCAATAAATTTGAATTAAATCTGTTTTAAGACTCTATCAGTTAAGACAAGAATAATGAAAAATATTAATACCTACCATTTATATATCATTTAGTTAAATAAGTCAGTATAAATACTATACAACAACAACAACATACTAGTAAACAAAAAACCGAACAAGTCCGAGTCAGACTCGCCCACCGAGGGTTCCGTACGAACTATTTATTTATTTATTTAAATACGCCAACAGTGAACATATTATACATTCTTAGTTTTCTAGTTCGTTCATACATAGATCTGATATGATCACCTATTACAGGCATATACAACTTTCATTATAGCAATGGTTAGACTATTGCTACATTAGTTAAAATAAGTTTATTCATTATATATAAATCTAAGAGCCAAATCAAAAAGTGATAAAAACAAAGGATAAAAATTTGAAAAATCAGTCCAGTTTACAAAGAGACTTTACCAGTTTGTTTTTAAAAACATAGAGTGTATCATTGAAGATGTCGAGATCATCGAATAATACGTTAAATTCATTATAAGTGCGACATAATCTTTGTGTAGGTGAGTTGACAGCCAAATTGGTTCTAGCAGTTTGCCGCCATCCCATTATTCTTGTAATCCTGTGTCTAGGATAGCGACAAGGTACATGTAAAGATAATTCTTCTAAGATAGATGGACAGTCGGAAAATCCATGGATCGCTTTATAAAGAAATGTCACATCATCATTAAAAATCTAACGAATGCTATAATGCCTTAGCCTTATTGATAGCCTCCTAGCGATAATAACATACAAATATAACATATGTTTTCCTGTTAAAAAGCAGCCAGTTCTCAGGAATAAGCACTGGGTGGACGAGGATACACGAAGTCTATTACACGAATTACTTGAAAAATAAATACCTACACATAGAGCCTAGATACGCAATAAACACGCAGAGCTTTCTCTGAAATAACATTCGTTGCTAAAGGAAAAACGAACAAGTTTTTACTCCAGTAAAATTCATATAGCCCGAGGTGTATGTGGCACGTCATTACAAACGAGCGCGAACGGGCTGACGGGGATCTTATCTGAAATACGGACTTTATTTAGTCGACGCTCTCAACTTAGAATTTACGACAGCGGCGACTATAGATAAACCGTTTAACTGAGTCTGTTCCTGAGGTATGGGAGCGGCACGGGAGGGTTCACATGTGACGCCCGACTAATGCTGTGTATTGCTGACGCCCGACTGATGTAATTATAACCCCTCCCGTACCGCTCCCATATCCCAGGAACAGACTCAGTTAAGCAGTAGATTATAGATGCCATGCCCCCACGGCGGACAAAGCACGTGCATTAGCCGTCCTCGCTAGCGGGTCAACTATCAGTAATGCATCTATCAGACTTCTACCATTTTCCACGGTCGAAGTATTAGCAATAGGTGTAAGGATCAATTAATAAATAAATGTATAGTTTATTTAAGTATTTATTTCTATAAATGACCTAAATAACTAAAGATATAAATAAAATACATATTACAGATAAAAAATCGGCCAAGTGCGAGTCGGACTCGCGCACGAAGGGTTCCGTACTATCATCTATAATACTACAAAGTTTAGTTCTGTTTATAAAATAACGAGAAATCAACGAAATTCCAAGTAGTAAATTGCAAACTTATAGGTAGGTTTTCGATACACATCCGGGCAGCATAACGACGCTCGCGCAAATACGCGCGGTTATGGCTTGCTCCGTGATGTTACCTCCCCCGCTACCCGCGCGGCCATTGCTTAGCAACCGCCTCGCGCTCGCGCCACCATCACACCGCGGCGCGGCGCTCGCACCGCGTTTAGATGCACGGATTATTTTCATTTTGCGAGTTTTTATGTATAAGATTAGGTATTTATTTTTATAGTTAATATATTTCTAAATATTTACTTACAAATATTCAAGTTTCTACCTGTTAATTAAGATCGAGTAAAAATTGCTTAAAAATTACGTTTGTTGTATGGGAGCCCCCCTTTTATATTTACTTTATTGTTATTTAATTATTTATTTTGAAAGGTAATATACAAGTAAATATTCTGTGAAAATTTGAAGCGTCTACCTGTTACCGTTTTTAATATTGAGCAAAAAAATACGAAAAAAACACGTTTATTGTATGGGGACCCCCCTTAATATTTTTAATTTTTTAATTTTTAGTATTTGTTGTTATAGCGGCAACAGAAATACATCATTTGTGAAAATTTCAGCTTTCTAGCTATCACGGCTTATGAGATACAGCCTGGAGACAGACAGACAGACAGACAGACAGACAGACAGCGAAGTCTTAGTAATAGGGTCCCGTTTTTACCCTTTGGGTACGGAACCCTAAAAACGGAACTCAGGTCACAGTCCCAAGGCAACGTTCCCAAAAGGCTGGCGACATTGCATTAATTGTAATTGTGTTTAATTGACATTGCATTAAAACAAAATAAATCACGAAGAAATTCAAAATATAGAAAACAAAACAAATTTAGAAAGTTTGGTTAACAACTATAGCAACATTATAATTCAAACATGCAACAGCACTATTCCTAAAATTAAGAAAAAAGAGAAACTTACCATACCATGGTGGTCCGATCAGCTCGCCGCCTTGAAGAAGGAAGTCGTCGTCAAGAGACGTAGGATTCGTTGGGCACGACCAGTTCGAAGAAACAGGGTGATCGCTGAGTACTTGCAAGCAAAAGAAAACTACGAGGAGGAGGCTAGGAAGGCACAGATCCAGAGTTGGAAAAGTTTTTGCGAAAAACAAGACAGAGAAGGGCTATGGGAAGGAATTTATAGGATAATAAAAAGTACCACAAAACGGCAGGAAGATCCGCCACTAATTCAAAATGGCACGGCACTGGACCCAAAACAATCAGCAATTTTGTTGGCCGAGACCTTCTATCCGGAAGACCTAACAGATAGCGATAACGCAGACCATCATCGGATTAGAATCACAGCTGAACAAGTGAACAATGTGGCACATGATGAAACCCATGATCCACCGTTCACCTCTGTGGAATTGAAAGCTGTTGTCAATAGTTTTAACCCGAAAAAGGCTCCTGGTTCGGATGGCCTTACGGCTGACATTTGCCAGCGTGCTATTCATCAGGATGCGGGAATTTTCCTATCACTGGCCAATAAATGTCTGGAATTGGGCCACTTTCCAAATATTTGGAAGGAGGCCACAGTTTTAATACTCAGAAAACCAGGAAAAAAGGACTATACGGTCCCAAAGTCCTACAGACCCATCGGACTACTGCCAGTGATGGGGAAAATCCTGGAGAAGCTGCTTGTGAATAGGATAAAGTGGCACATACTCCCGAAATTAAGTACCCGCCAGTACGGATTTATGCCCCAGCGCAGCACCGAGGACTCCCTCTATGTCTTGACGAAATATATACGCAATAAGCTTGAACAAAAGAAAATAGTAACCTTAATATCACTAGACATAGAGGGAGCTTTCGACAGCGCCTGGTGGCCAGCAATACGAGTCCGTCTGGCCGAAGAAAAATGCCCAGTAAACCTGCGGAGACTTATGGACAGCTACTTACAATATAGGAAGGTCATAATTAGATACGCTGGCGAAGAATATGCCAAGAGTACCGCAAAAGGATGCGTGCAGGGCTCGATAGGGGGTCCAACTCTTTGGAACCTCCTTCTTGACCCCTTACTTCAGACGCTAACAAGACGAGGCGATTACTGTCAGGCTTTTGCTGATGACATTGTCTTGGTGATTGACGGAGACACTGCATCGGACATTCAGCGAAATGCAAATGATGCTCTCGATCATGTTTTGCAGTGGGGTATAAAAAATAAGTTGAAGTTTGCACCACACAAAACTCAAGCAATGGTGTTAACGCGTAAACTTAAGTACGATGCCCCACTGCTGAGCATGGGAGGGATCGCCATCGGAATGTCACGAGAAATAAAGATCTTGGGAGTAACAATCGACGACAAGCTAATCTTCAAGAGCCACGTAACTAACGCCTGTAACAAAGCTATTAACATCTATAAACAGCTGTCACGAGCTGCCAGAGTCACATGGGGCCTCCATCGCGAGGTTATCCGTACTATATATGTTTCGGTAGTTGAGCCAATTATTATGTATGCGGCTAGTGTCTGGGTGTCGGCCACTGAAAAAATAGGAGTCCAAAAACAGCTGGGAGCAGTCCAGAGGGGATTTGCTTTGAAACTGTGTAAGGCGTATCGTACCGTTTCCTTGAACGCGGCGTTGGTGCTGGCCGGGATGCTTCCCCTAGACCTTAGAATACAGGAGGCAGCTGCTCTGTATGAAGCCAAGAGGGGGGTCCCCCGACCGGCACTAGGTGACGGAAGAGTCGAGGAAATGGTTCCATACGTCAGAACACCTCACCCAGCGGAGCATATGGACATGCAATTCGTGTGCTTGTACGACCAAGAACTGGTGGACGCTCATATAAAAGCAGTTAACATATATACCGACGGCAGTAAAATTAATGGCGGAGTTGGTGCAGCGTTATCCATTTGGGATAAGGCTGTGGAAACCAAATGCAAAAAATTGAAACTGTCGTCTCACTGCAGCGTCTACCAGGCAGAATTGCTGGCCATATGCACCGCCACGAAGATTATTTTGAAAAGCAAAGAGACCAGTTTTGGCATATACAGTGACTCCCGCTCTTCACTCGAAGCAGTTACAAACATCAGGACTACTCATCCTCTGGCAGAAGAAACGCGCAAAAACTTGAAAGCAATCCAGCACCAGAACAAAGATGTTTCCTTGTTCTGGATTAAAGCACACGCGGGACTGCCAGGGAACGAACGAGCTGATCATCTGGCCAAAGAAGCTGCCCAAAAGCTGAAAAGGGCACCTGATTACGATGTGATACCGATTTCATTCGTAAAAAAGACGATCCGGCTAGACACGATCGAAAAATGGAACCGGAGATACATATCTGGCAATACCGCAGGAACTACCAAAATTTTCTTCCCAAGTGCTGCAATCGCGTTTAAAACAATAAAATTGCTACAACCTACCGGAGTATTGACCCAAGTTCTAACGGGGCACGGTGGGTTCTCTGGGTACTTGAATCGCTTCAAGTGCAAGGAGAACCCATCGTGCATCTGTGATTCCGATATGGCCGAAACTATTGTCCATGTTCTGTTTGATTGTCCTGAACATTCCTTGAAAAGATTCAACCTGGAACAAACTATTAATTCAAAAATAAACGCCGAAATTGCAAGCGAACTCATAAGTAACAGAGCCTATTCGGAAAAGTTCGTGGAATTCTGTGTAAACATAGCCAAAATAGTGATAAAAAGAAATAAAACAGATAAATAAATATGCTGGGAAGCCTATATGTTATTATATACTATTTCAGCATAAATGTACTACTAGTAGATAAATAATTTATTTAGCATTGTCAGATCCTTTTCAAAATATTGTTACTTATTTTATAAGAACATGTAATTACCAGAGATAGTATTCAAAATATGTATACGATGTATAAGATCTCTGATCCCCAAATCGGAGGAATATTAGTATACCTAATAAAAAAAAAAAAAAAAATTGTAATTGTTAATTTACAAACCTGTCTATAGTCTTTATAATTATTATCTTATTAGTTTAACGGAACTATTTGACATGTAACTACGAAGTTATCAATAAAGTATTTGTATTTGTATGCATTCTATCCTCCGCTCTTTTCAATGTTTATTGCGAGTTTTTTTTTTTTTTATAGAAGATAGATCTACGATTGACACCAACTCGCCTGAGGTTAAGCGACGGTGTGGCCGACGATGGAGCTCGTCGATCTAGAAGATCTAGAAGATCTAGAAGAATTCACTCTAGCCTTGAAAATTCCAAGATTGTAGGTCTCAGGAAACAGAGATGGCGGCAACGAATTCCATTCTTGTGCAGTACGCAACAGGAATGTGGATCGATATCGCTGAGTACGGATTTTTGGCATTTCAACGAGAAATGGGTGGTAATTCGCCGACTTTCTTTTTGAGTTTATAAGGAAAAGAGCCTTAGTTAGAACTGTTAGAAGGGTGGAAGGAAGACATCGTGCTCAGTGATCATAATCTGAAACTGAGTACTAATTTTGACTGTATTAAAAAAATTTTTTTTTCAAAACAAACATCAAAAAATACAGACAAATTGAGTATCTCGTAAGCTTTTGAAGTATGTTGAAAACTATCGTCCATACATTCTAAGTATGGTGTGCCTACGTTTGTAATCGCATTTTTTTGTTGTGATGAGTTTCTATGGAAAATACTCTTAGTTGGAAGGGTGGAAGGAAGACATAGTGGCCAGTGGTCATAATCTGAAAGCACTCACTTTAACATACAAAAAATTTATGAATATGTATACCTACCCATGTCCCATACATATTCTTAAATATTTTTTTTCATGGTGTAAGTTTGTAATCGCCTGTTTTTCTTGTAATGAGTTTTTAATACTGTTAAGTCCTTGCTTTTGCCAAATTGTGCGAATCTAGTGCTATGGGTTTTTATTTATTTAGAAGTGTCAAAGTATAAGGCAAAACGGGCCGTTTTCGGGATTTAATTTTTTATTGGCTCAGAAGCCTGATTTAATAATCAGACTTCTGCAGTTTCAAGAAAAGAGGTACATATCACGTATGTTAAGAAGGCGGCCCATACATCACGCCTCCATGCTAGGAAAGCGAAGGTCTGAGTCCCGCAGGTTGTCAGCGATCCATCGCTCTGTTTCGCGTTGCATTTCCTCGTCAAAATAGTCTCGCCAGCCGCCACTTTTACCTGATGATAAAAATTAGAAGTTAGAACATCTAGTAACACCTAGTTGTAAAATGAAGTTTTTCGTTTTGACCTCGCGTTTGTTAACTTTATTATAATATATTACAGTATAGAGCAACTAATAAGACTGACTATATAAAAATATAAATTAAACTGCTATACTATATATTAAACTAAAAATTAATTAGTAATAAATCTAGTTGTAAAATTAATCTTGTTACCCTTTCTGATGAAACTTTCATTGGAATCCAATAATCCAAACTCTCTGGTTTCTTCATAGTTCACAGACTTGTTTTGCTTGAAGTTTTCGATACTGAGATGGTCACACAGACGCTCTATCTGTTCCGAAGTCAGCTCCTTGCCGAGAAACTCAGCCACGCGACGTATGGATGCCGGCAGATCCTGGACGAAAATAAATAAGATATTTCATATTTGATAATTTCTGGTTTTTATACCCGAATGCGCAAGAAGGAGGCGTCGCTTAACATCAGGCGAGTTGAAGGTCCATCGTAGATCTATCTTGCATAATGCACAATAGCCTAGATCTATCTTCCTGCCACTTGTATAAGGTCATTCATTGTCAATCTCGTGGCTGGTCTTCCTACGCTGCGCTTGCCGGTGCGTGGCTATAGCCTAAATATATTTTTATTACAAATATAGCTTATTTAAGTACCTAAGCTCCAGGGTGGAAGTGTTAAAGAGCATAACGCCGTTAGTAGCTTATTTTATTATTAGAAAAACTATACATTTTGTAATAATAATATTACAACTCTCGGCTCAGCTCAATTTAATCAATTTTACAGCAGCTCAGCTTTGCGCATATTTTCAAACAATAAATCACGTTTGTTGTATGGGAGCCCCCCTTAAATATACATTTAATTATTTATTTTTAAATAATTGAATTAAAATATAAATAAATTTTATTCTGTGAATATTTCAAGCGTCTACCTGTTGCCGATATCAAAATCGAGCAAAAACGAACAAAATAATCACGTTTGTTGTATGGGAGCCCCCTTAAATATTTATTTTATTCTATTTTTTGTATTTGTTGTTATAGCGGCAACAGAAATACATCATCTGTGAAAATTTCAACTCTCTAACTATCACGATTCAGGAGATACAGCTTGGTGACAGATGGACGGGCGGACGGACGGATGGACAGACAGCGAAGTCTCAGTAATAGGGTCCCGTTTTACCCCTTGGGTACGGAACCCTAAAAACGTACTTTCAGCATAACAAACGTAACGCAAGCGTTGACGCATGTCATGGGTCCGACTGTCTACAGTAAATTACAAACTGGAACGACACACTTACTTAGCGTTTACAACAGCTGTTTAAAAATAAGCATAAAACTTGTCTCAATTACCAAGCATTTTACAGTTTCAACTAATTTATAAATATAAAATTGAATGATCCGAATGTTTTTATTTTTAATGAAATATAAATTTATTATATTCTTTGTTGACATATTTTGGAATGTACCTAAATGAGATTTTATTATTTGTTAGATATATTTATCGAATGGGTAATTGTTATAATATTTAAATTGTCATTTCTTTGCCAAGTTTATATTTGTATATTTTGAGGTGTAAGTTAAATTTTTATGAATATATTATGACTAATACTTATGACTGACTTCTTGGCCATTATTTTTGAAAATAGTGTTTAGAAACAAACCTTAGAGAGATCTTCGTAGAATAGGAAGAGCATGTTAGGATGATCTCGTAGCGTCCAGGCTTCTTTGACGTGTTCAAAATATGGGTTTAACATAACTGCAAATAAAAATACGCTATTGAGAGTTAGATTTTTGAGGGTACATTTTGAACAGTAAATAGAATGAGGGACATTTTGAGTACTTAGGCGCGTCGCTCACTGGTAAGTCGAGGCGCGGTCGCGGCACAGTCGAGACGTGGTGTTTATGTTAGAGTCGAGGCGCGGGCGGCTATGCTTCCTTCACACATTACAGTGTAAACACGTCTACGCACGAAACAAAATAACAAAATGGCGGCGCGGTCGCGCACTGCGCCCCTGCCGCGACGTCGCCGCGACCGCGCCTCGACTCCACGTCGCCTGCGACGCGACTCTAGTGTGTGCCATTTTGAACCTGAAGGAAACGTAGAAGTGGCGCGCCGCTTGTGCGCCCGTGCCTCGATGTTGCCTCGACTCCAGCTCGTGTGGGCGACGCGCTTTAGACTGTAGTACTAGTACTTATAGTTCCCGTCACGTAAAAAGAACGCTGGTTTGTTCGTAAGCGCGAACAAACCAGCGTTCTTTTTACGTGACGGGAACTATACTACCTAGTCTTGCCATAAATATTGTCACGAAGAAAAAAAAAAATTTTATTGCAAATATTATTTATTACTTTTACATTGTGTTAGTTTAATACATAAATATAAAACAATTTAAAATATAAAAGCTTATTCGAAGTGGTCTCCATTGGCTGCAATACAGTCCTTTAAACGTTGAGGCCAGTTATCAATAGAAGCACGCACTCTTTCCATGGGAAAATTCTTCACTGCCAATCGTATGGATTGTTTTAGGGACTCCAAATTATCATGGCGTTTAGAGCAAGCCATACTTTCTAAAACTGACCATAAATCATAATCCAGCGGATTAAGATCAGGACTAGACGACAGCCAGTCTTCAGCTCTGATGAAGTCCGAAACGTTCACTTCCAACCAAGACTGCGTGGACCGAGCTTTATGACCTGGCGCCGAGTCTTGTTGGAAGGACCATACTTGGTTATTGAACATGGTGTTGTTAAGGGGCTTAACTACCTTCTCAAGAATGGTATTTTGATACACTTGTGCCGATGTTTTGATATCTTTTTCACAAAAATATGGCTCAGTCACTCCTTCATAGCTAACACCCCACCAAACTATCACTGAAGTCGGATAATGCCCACGTTGCACTCTGTCGACTAATTGGGAAGCTTCCTTAGAGCTTTGAGCATAAATACGGTCATTTTGTTTGTTAAAATGTTGCTCAATTGTAAAGATTTTCTCATCCGTAAACAAAATTTTTCTGTGACCTCCCTTTGCGTACCGCTTCAGTAGTTATTTCGATTTTACCACCCTATTCTTTTTTAAATTATCAGTTAAAAAATGACCAGTACGTCTCTTAGGCTGCAAGTCCTAAGTCATCTTTTAAAATACGCGACATGGTTCTGGGTGCTATCTTCATCTCCCGAGATAAAATCTTTTGCTTTCGGACAGGATTTCTTCGAATTCTTTCCCTTACTGCTTTGACCACCTTTTTCGTACGAACGCTACGTGGACGGCCAGATCTTTTTCTGTCACAAACAGAGGAGGTCTCATTGTACCTATTAATAGCCCGGTACACAAACATTTGACTAATACCAAGCGTATGGAGAGTTTTAAAAATTGCATTTGGCTCCATACCAACTTTGTGTAATGCAATCACAGCGATTCGGTTCTCTTTATCACCCCACTCCATTTTAATATCGCAAAATATTGTACAATGTATTGGCGCCAAAATTAGAAAACTCAATGAACAATCGTATAAAAATGACAGATTCCAAATTCAAATGTAATATCTTTCTTATTTTTAACTGTAACAGTATTTATGGCCAGACTAAGTATAGTACTAGACTGGAAAGTAGTATTTTACCGTCGAGTATCTGATGGTTCATTCAAAGCAAGTGAAGGATTCTAGGTGAACCACGAGCGCAACGAGTGTATCCTGAACGTAGCGATGGATTCAAGTAGACACGAGATAAAATAACTTTACAGCCGAGTGCAATACAACGTTTATCATCATAAGATAGCGAAAAAAAAAACAACAGCTTGCACTCCGGGCGTGCTGGCAGAAGTGAAAACTAAAAAATAAAATAGCAAAAAGACTGACTCGTGAAGGATTTGAACCTCCGCCCTCCGATTAACAAATTGAAATTTATATCGGTGCTCTGACACGACTTTAATTTTTTTTACCCATGCCAAAAATGCACAACTCCGCTAAAGAAGTTTTCACTTTAAATATGTTTAGTTCACCTATTTTCTCGAGTAGAAAATTCTGCTTGGCATTATATGCAATTTTACTGGTCCTAACATTATTATCACGTGAATTGACTTACATGTATCCATTTCATTAATTTTACAGCAAAATGTACGAATATTACGTCATGTTATTTAATTTGACATGAATATTTCGTATTTTATAATTTTATGTAATTGGTGTAATTGGTGATGAACCACACTAATGATGATAAATAAATAAATAATAGTAGGTACAAAGTTTTTTAAATTCTATTTATTTTTCTTCTATTAGGTTTGGCACAATTCGCATAGGACTCGCATTCTTCGTCACACATTCGAACTTTTTTCGTGTAAATGGTTGTAAAAATTCAACGTAAAATCATATATATATAAAATAAGTTTTTTTTTAAATATAATATTTAGTGTTTCTTCAAGCTAAGATAGTAACCTACTTGAATCGAACTATTTGTTTTCATTTTGTGAAAGTATTGTACAAAGAGGTTGGAAATATTTTGTATCGAAAATGTAAAGCTCCGTCGTGCTCGAATTTTGAAATTACTTTCCACCCTAGGGGAGAAAATAAACTTTTCCGCGCTAGTATTAGCCTTGGAAACCGAACTGTACGAGCTAGTAAGATGAAAATAAAGATTGCTTACTCACACAAATCTTTCATAAATAAATGCCACAAATCTTTGAAAGAACCTTTAAACTTAATAACATTGAACAGTTTGGCGTGGTGATAGCACGATACCATTACATCTCTGGGAGCTCGAGCCACATACACTATCTGAAAATATGATTGAGCAATAGTTAATTCACATACTCTAAAATTAAGTACATGGTATTTTTATTTGAGAGAAGTACCTTGGCTGTATCCAATAGTTTAGGCGGTAGTAGGGACATTGGTAGATGTGTCTTCACAAATCTTGGAGACTGCATGTTAGCTAGTAGTTTGGTAGCCGGGGTAGAGAATAAATACATCATCTGACGGAATTTTTCGTTGCTGCCACCGAGTTCCATTAACTCTTTTTTCATTTCGTCGGTTAATAAACTAACTCGTCTGTAAAAATAACCTTGTAGAAACATTTGCATCGCATCTTATAGCGCTATTATTTTGACAATGACGACACAACTACGGAAATAAAATTGAGGCATAGAATTAAGGATCTATTCTGAGCCAAATGCTGAAAGAAAATGCTGTTTTGTAGTCGCAACACTTGTCGCAAGTAAACTTCTGTTTTGAATCTTATTTCTATGCTATGAGTGTCAAACGTCACGGCAGTGGCGGTTATAAGCCACGACTTCTAGGCATCTGCTACTGTTGCTGCAGCTCGCTCTTGCTGTTAGCAGTATAGCTGGGAATAAATAATACTTTGCTTAATGAGAGGTATTTAATTTGCTCGTTCTTTTACTTACCCCAAAAATTGATATCTTTGCGTAAGTAGAACAGTTTCGGCCATCTTATAGTCCAAGTCATTGCTGACCAGCCACACTAACTCCTGGGTCCAAGTGGTTCCTGTAGAGATTTATTACCTCCTTACAAATTTTATTAATTTTTAGGGTTCCGTACCTCAATAGGAAAAAACGGAACCCTTATAGGATCACTTTGTTGTCCGTCTGTCCGTCCGTCTGTCCGGGTGTCAAGACCTTTATTTCGGGAACGCGTGAAGGTATCGAGTTGAAATTAGCAGATCCATAGTATCTTGCTGCAGAAAGAAAAATAAAATTTCTCAGTTTTCGTAAAAAAAAGTTACAGCCGAATATGTCATAAAAACGCACATTTCGACACTCACAGAGGAATCAAAACCTATAGGGTACTTCCCGTTGACCTAGAACTCTGAAATTTGGAAAGAAGCATTATGTTAGAGTACACATATAGGAAAAAATCCGAAAACTGGACATTTTTTATTTAATCACAAAAAAATAGTGTCTTTATGCAAGGAATGAGGGTCCAAATTCCGTTTTGATTCCCTTGTGAGTGTCGAAATGTGCATTTTTTACGACATATTCGTCTGTAACTTTTTTTTACGAAAACTTAGACATTTTATTTTTCTTTCTGCAGCAAGAGACTATGGATTTGCGTATATGGTTTTAATTTCAATTCGATACCTTCACGCGTTCCCAAGATCAAAAGTCTTGACACCCGGACAGATGGACAGACAGACAGACAGACAGACGGACACCAAAGTGATCCTATAAGGGTTCCGTTTTTTCCTTTTGAGGTACGGAACCCTAAAAATAACTAAATTTAAAGATGCAAGTAGAATATGTAAGACATTAAAATGGCAATGGGCAGGACATATGTTACGAGAGAGGAATGGGAAATGGTCAAAAACAATACAAGTATGGTACCCCAGAGATGGGAAAAAGAGAAAAGGGCGACAACCAAAACGCTGAGAAGAAGACTTAAAGAGAACTGCTGGTCCAGAATGGATAAGAATTGCGAGAGACAGGGATAAGTGGAAATCTTTAGAGGAGGCCTATTGTAACGGTACAGGTTTACTGGCCCGTACAATTACACAAACGTTTTTAATAAAAACTTACCGATGAAGTTTAGTGTGCTTAAGTGGATTAAGAAAGATATTTAAACTACTTACCTGATCTTTGGTAACTGGCGACGAAGACGTCTCCGGCCTTCAATTCCATATTATAGATTGCAGCTGCATATTTTTCATATTCTTTTTGTATAATATAACCTTTTGGACCTACTCGTCCGCTTTGGATTTGATTACTATCTAAAACAAGTAACGTAAGTGTAAGAAAATGAAAAACTTAAACCAGGGCGCTCAAAAAGAAATATTCAAATTTAGCACGTCAAACAAGTACAAGTTTAGAAAACTCAAAAAAACTCCGACAAAATAGAATTTGCGGAAAGAGCCAATTTTCATGAAAATACAAACAAAACAAAAATAAATCAAAATCGATCCATCCGTTTGAGGACTACGATGCCGCAGACAGACACACACGACAACATTTTTGAACCGGGGGCTAAAAATACTCACTGTCATATAAAGTAGTCAGAAGCTCCGTTTCTTCTGCAGTAAGGTCCTTAAACTGAAGAGCTTTATTCTGTTCTTCCATTGTTATTATTTAAGTGTAAGTTATGTATTATTTGTAATATTAGCACTTATTTATTTCGACCGGTTAATTCAGTGTTTCGGAAATAATTATAAAATATTTTATACCATTTCGACTTTCCTCGATAACGAACTGCGAACTAAATGGTCTTGGCAGTAGAGTGTTACCAAATTTTAAGAAGAAAAAAACTTAATTAAAGTGATAAACCGCTAACTGCACTTTGTCCAAATGTGAATTAAAACACGTTAGTACTTAAATGTTTTTAACATTTCTTGCTCGTTAAAAACACATCAAAGACCACTTAATTTGATGTTTGCTGTAAGCTGTAAGGTTACAACAGCTGTAAGGTGTAAGGTGCCATGTTAGAACATAAATGAAAACGCCGCCAAGTTGCTCTCATCCCGTAACTAGCAGCTGCACATTCTAAACCTGTTTTTCTATACGTTCCAAACAAATATTGCCTCGAAAATACGTAACATGTCGGAGTCACTCTGAGAGTTCGAATCAGAAATGAAGAGATCTGCAGACGTACGAAAGTCATAGTCAAAGACATAGCATAACGGATTAGTAAGTTGAAATGGCAGTGGGCAGGACACATAGTACATAGAACTGATGGCCGATTGGGCCGAAAAGATTTCGAGTGAAGACCACACACCGGCAACGGAAGCAGCCACGAGATGAACAGATAATCTCATACAAGTAGCGGGAAGACGCTGGATGTGAGCCAGTTCCAATTGGTCTTTTTGGAAATCCACGGTGGAGGGAGGCCTATATCCAGCAGTGGACTTCTTCTGGCTGAGATGATTATGATGATCATGAATTTCTAGCATTTATTGGTTTCTAAAACTGCTTTTTATAATTACATCCCTACAAAAACATTAACAACCATATTTTTGTTGAACAAAGTTCGTCTACGCTAGACAATAAGGAGATGAAAAACATGATGATGATTTTAACTATTAACTATTTACATTTACAGCCATCCAAAAAATTTACAATGCAACCAAGTCTATGATGCAACAGAAATAAATAATCAAAGTGTAACTCATCGTATCACAATATTTTTAAATATCTGAAAAGGAGGACAAGAACAAGGAAGTTTTACCACAATTGAAGAAGTTCTATTGCCGTAGTCCGCTTTATTTCGACTTTCCGGTCATAGGATGCATCAAGTTGGCGTGATGTGCAGATAAATTAATTGCTAAAATACGTAATAATTTAATACATTGTTTTACGCCACCTAACTAGTGATGTAGTTACCACCCTCCCGCTACCCCGCACTGTCTCGCTCACTCGCTCGGCAGGTTTGAACGTGCACTGTCTCACCGCTCGCCACTCGGCCACATGATTGTTGCGTCGCCGCACGTGGTTTTTTTGAGTGCAGTTGTTTAAAACAAGTTAAAATGTCTACAAATATCAAATGGGGCGTCGAAACAAAACAATTCATTAAAAACAGTGTTTGTGGCGCCAAAACTAGATCTTCTCAACATCCATGGCCTTGTCCAAATGCGGCGTTGCTCCTTTTCCAGCAGTTCATTTAATTCTTCTACTAATGGTGGAATAAGTAACTTTGTATATTTTCTAATTATCTTTTTACGATCCATCATATCCGAATTGTAGTCTCAATAGAACTGAACTGACTGTGCTTATTTCAAAACGTGTGTGAACAGCTACTCGCTTACTAGACTGTCTCGGCCGAGAAACATTTTACTGTCTCGCCGGTTTGCTCGGTACGTGTGATCAAGGCATAAGACGCACGTAAAAAATATGGACATATTTTTATACCCGCTGTCAGAAATATTCATATTTCCATAAATTTTTGGCAATAAATAGTGGACATGGTGTGAAACACGCATGCATTCCATCTATTAGCAAAAAATACATATATTTTCCTACTCCTCAGTCAATTTAAAAGCAAGCAAGCTCTTGCCATACTATAAAATATTTTAATAATAATTTCGATTACAGTTTTATATCGATAAGTATGAGTTGTTGATGCTTTAATGTTTATGTCAGAGCAGCACGCCAAGGACACGGGCGGTGCAGCCGGTTGCATTTTAGTGAAAAGGGTGAAATAACACGAAAACAATCAAAACTGGGCGTCTACCTAGGTAGGTACGAGTATGTAAGCCAACTATTTTTGAGGTCGGTGTCTATAAAGGCCTTAGTTGATGATAGTCACAGAAGAACGAAACTTTTCAGTGTTTTTCATCATTATTTGAGTAGTAATTAAAATTCTTCTTAGCACGTATTAGGCCCCTAAAAATAGCTCTAGAGGCCCAACGCATAATGAGAAAAAAATTTGAAAAATTTCGAAGAAAAAAAAATAGAAAACTCAAATTTTACGAATTTAGAATGTTTTTCGAATTTTGCCCAATTTTTCTATGTATAGCTTGGAATTCGGGTTTTAGGTGGGAACGTCTTAGCAACACGTTGTTGCTTTGTTTTATTTTCCTAAACTTTGTGTTATTTTGAACATTAATACTATAAAAATGGTGGTGTTTTATTCATTAAGTGTTCGATCAAGTGCGTGAGTCACTGGTTTATTTCACTTGCCCACAAGTGAAATAAAGCAGTGAAACGTGTGATTTTACGTTGTCGGCAAAACTTCATAGAAGCTAGTAAAGTCGCCATCACTGAGGCAAGACTTAAATTTGAAAATGACTGTTTACGTGACTTATACTGTGACTAGAACACTATATAACTTGTATTATTCAAGAAACTTGAAAATATTTCAATACTTGACACTGGCAAATTGCCAGTCAAAAAAGAAGAAGAAGCTTGGAATTCGTTTTATGCTTTTTTTTCGAAACGCTTATTCCTACACAGTGACGTGTAAAAAACACTCTGTTTTTTACGGGCATTTTTTCAACAACTTGCAGCGTTTTGAACATTGAGAATAATATGAAATATGTCCGCAATTGACTATTGGCATGATTTTTGCAAAGATATAGCACGCAAAATGTCAAATTGGTGGTACTTTTTAATCCCTAGGTCATTTTTGTTATTTAGTTAAATCTTTGTAGGCGATGGAGCTGGTTTATCTAAAAAGTACCTTTAAACGAACAATTCTTGTGTATACAGGCACATAATCTGAATCTCGGAAACGGCTCCAATGATTTTAATGAAATTTGGTTTGTAGGTAGATTAGGGGACGATAAATCGATCTTGCTAGGTTTCATTTTTAGTGAACCCGGGTTTGCACGTATTTTCAGTCATAAAAAATCCGAATGGAACTCGGGCGCCCAGGTACTAGCTATAATTCGCTACAGAAAGCACGAGATGGCAACACTGTAAAAATATTTTCTGACATTGACATACATTTTTTTGCTAAACATAGTCCCATTCACGTACCGACCACAATCAGATAATGGTAGTTTTATCAAGTTTTTATAATGGCAACAAAAAATTACTCTTTTTTGTTTTTCCCACCAACATGAAAATAGTTGCTGCCGTTATTTTTAAGCGCAGTGCAATTCAGTTATTCAAAACCGATCCGTAACTGAACCTTGTGCGAAGCATTTCCTGTAGGCTGCTATCTTTTTCTGATTTAATAACGAGCGAAGGACGTGTTACGTTTCATCAAATGTGTCAATTGTATGACGTAAAAGAGACTGAATCAAAAAAAAATGGCGGCGGACGGGAAACGCTCCACATAATGGTTCGGCTATGGAGCGGTCTTGAATAATTGAATTGAGAATTGTTGCGGCAATAGGGTAGTAAGTAAAACAATACTTAACAAAGAATTCAATATTAACAATAATTCATAATATTAAAGACATCAATTGTTATTTTAGAGACACATTTATTTACGACCACCACCGGCATGTAAAATGACAAACCATACAAAATAAGTATACTTCTCCGAAGTAGATAGTTCACTAGAGTATGTTTAATTAGAGAACTAATGTAGCATTGAGGGCGCTGCTGTTCCTATTTTGTTAAATCAAAAGTACGTTAGTTCCCATTTTTTGGCGAGACAGTTCTTTATCCAAGCAGACTGACAACGCATGTTGTCAGTCCTGAGGGCGAGAAGCCCTCAAAGAGACTGGTAAAGCCTGTTTATCATAAATCGTCAGCTAGAATCTCTTCACGCCTCCATGCTAGGAAAGCGAAGGTCTGAGCCCCATAGGTTGTCAGCGATCCATCGCTCTGTTTCGCGTTGCATTTCCTCATCGAAATAGTCTCGCCAGCCGCCAGTTTTACCTGATGATAAAAATAAGAAGTTACAAAGTGTTTTTAAAATGTTTTTAATCATCTAGTAACAACACCTACTTAGTTGTAAAATTAATCTTGTTACCCTTTCTGATGAAACTTTCATTGGAATCCAATAATCCAAACTCTCTGGTTTCTTCATAGTTCACAGACTTGTTTTGCTTGAAGTTCTCGATACTGAGATGGTCACACAGACGCTCTATCTGTTCCGAAGTCAGCTCCTTGCCGAGAAACTCAGCCACGCGACGTATGGATGCCGGCAGATCCTGGACGAAAATAAATAAGATTTCTCATATTTGATAATTTATAATTCAAAGAGCGTTTTAAAAAGGGTGTCTACAAGCTCCTTTCCGGGTTAGCAAAGCAACAGTAATGTCAGTGATGTTGCAGTTGTCCATAAGCGACGGTTATCGCTTATCATAAAGCGAGCCGTCTGCCTTTTTGCTTCTCCTATTTTATAAAAAAAAAAAAAACTGGTTTTTATACCTGAATGTGCAAGAAGGAGGCGTCGCTTAACATCAGGCGAGTTGAAGGTCAATCGTAGATCTATCTTGCATAATGCATAATAGCC
Organism: Lycia hirtaria; assembly: GCA_947563715.1. Lineage (NCBI taxonomy): Eukaryota > Metazoa > Arthropoda > Insecta > Lepidoptera > Geometridae > Lycia > Lycia hirtaria. The sequence goes on along the minus strand of OX387376.1, from coordinate 4,251,412 downwards.
TAGATCTATCTTCCTGCCACTTGTATAAGGTCATTAATTGTCAATATCGTGGCTGGTATTCCTACGCTGCGCTTGCCGGTACCTGGCTATAGCCTAAATATATTTTTATTACAAATATAGCTTATTTAAGTACCTAAGCTCCAGGGTTTTAAAGGTCATAATGCCGCTAGTAGCTTATTTTATTATTAGAAAAACTATAGATTTGGTAATAATAATATTACAACTCTTGCAAAAATATGCAATTTTTCGTAATCTCCAACGAACTTTTTCGTAACAAATGACTTTACAAAAACTATTCCAAAGAATGCTCAGCTCAATTTAATAAATTTTACAGCAGCTCAGCTTTGCGCATATTTTCATACAATAAATCCAGCAAAGTACGAGTTTCACTCTGGAACAAATAAATTCACTGAAAACGTGAATTAATTTGTAACATTTTTAAAATGACAATAACTGATGATTTCTAGTGTTTGATAATTAATTAAAAACTTATTTATTGATTTCAATACATAGTACATATAATCTTGCCAATTTGGCGATATGTAGGGGAGACCAGTATAAAATGATCCCTCTAAGGAAAAAACAATTATTTACAGCATACTTATGTAGATATTTTTATTCTGTGAATGCACAATGAAACTATAGTCTTTCTACTACAATTCCATAAATAAAACTTTTATGTATAGTTATTATTCAAATATTTGTAAATTTTCTAGCAAAACAATGCAAAATGATCATTTTATCCACATATGTGTTTAATATGATCCCACCCTATGGGGAAAAATGATCCCCATTTTTGAATTAAAGACATCTGCGTTATTTTTTATTATATTCACTAAAAAAAACAAATGAAAGCAAAGTTATACACTTTACAGTTATACAGTTACATTCATGCAAATTTCATTTCATTTCAAACATAAAAGGTTCAGTATCACCCTCATCAATGCCAGCGCACTAGTCGTGACCTCATTTCTTACACATGGAACATTGAATCCATCCTTCCCCCCTTTATAATTTGAATATTTAGACGTGCAATACCTACATGCACTTAGAGTCATAATCAACTTCGTCTTCGGAATCAAACAGTTTTTCTCTTTCTCTTTTTTTTTTGGTTTCATCTTCTTATTTTTTTTTATTTGTACTTTTCTTCAGTTTCAATTAGTTTAATTTTCTTAGTGGCTTTTTTTCTTCTCGCTGCTTTAAAGCAAAAAAATAAATAATCATCAATATAATTTTGCACACACTCAATAAGAGATCAAAATGATCCCGGGATCATTTTATACACAAACGGTCATTTTTTGAATTAAAACAAAACATGGCTTCTCAATAAACGATGAAAACGAAAACAATATGAAATCATGTAGTTTAAGACAGCTACAACGCTATTCTTTTATAACCATTCGATGCAGAACACTGATACACGGATTATGAGAATATCAAAATACGCATATTTTAGATAAAAACAATAAAATTCAATTTTTCTTCGATAACTTTGACACTGCGTCAGCGTGCGTTCCGCCATTACTACCTGTAAGAACATCACCTCTAACGGACGTAATACATGTTTTGTTTCCTAGATGCCGTAGGTAATTTCGAAAAAAATTAGGGGAATCATTTTACCTCAAGGGATCATTTTATCCTCTCCCCTATCTATTACCGTTCTATAGATATATAGTTGCTTAAGTGTAGGACAGACAGACACCGAGTTTCACGAAAAGGCTCCCCCCGCACCCTTAGTACGAAAGCCGAATAAAAAATACCGGCCAAGTGCGAGTCGGACTCGCGCACGAAGGGTTCCGTACCATTATCTCTAAAAACGGCCTTATAAGAAATATTAATTTTATTTTAATTTAAGTAATTGTTTATTTTTAAAGTGAATTTTATCTCAATATTCTGTGAATATTTCAAGCGTCTACCTGTTACCGTTATCAATATCAAGCAAAAACGAGCAAAAAAATCACGTTTGTTGTATGGGAGCCCCCCTAAATATAAATTTTATTTTAATTACTTATTTATTTATACAGTGAATAATATAACTCAATATTCTGTGAATAAAATAAATAAATATTTATTTTATTCTATTTTTTTTTTGGTATTTGTTGTTATAGCAGCAACAGAAATACATCATCTGTGAAAATTTCAACTCTCTAACTATCACGGTTCATGAGAGCCTGGTGACAGATGGACGGACGGACGGACGGACAGACAGCGAAGTCTCAGTAATAGGGTCCCGTTTTACCCTTTGGGTACGGAACCCTAAAAACGTACTCTCAGCATAACAAACGTAACGCAAGCGTTAGTTACGGTACGAAATTAGCTCGTATGCAGTCGGGTATTTTGTTTTTCTTTTAATTTAGATACTTCCTCATCCAAGTTGACGCATGTCATGGGTCCGACTGTCTACAATAAATTACAAACTGTAACGACACACTTACTTAGCGTTTACAACTGTTTAAAAATAAGCTTAAAACTTGTCTCAATGACCAAGCATTTTACAGTTTCAACTAATTTATAAATATAAAATTGAATGATCCGAATGTTTTTATTTTTAATAAAATATAAATTTATTATATTCTTTGTTGACATATTTTGGAATGCAAATACTAATGAGATTTTATTTATTTGTTATATATAACGAATGGGTAATTGTTATAATATTTAAATTGACATATTTTGAGATGTAAGTTAACTTTTTATTAAGAATATATTATGACTAATGCTTATGACTGACTTCTTGGCCATTAATTTTGAAAATAGTTATTAGAAACAAACCTTAGAGAGATCTTCGTAGAATAGGAAGAGCATGTTAGGATGATCTCGTAGCGCCCAGGCTTCTTTGACGTGTTCAAAATATGGGTTTAACATAACTGCAAATAAAAATACGCTATTCAGAGTTAAGGGTAGGTACATTTTGAACAGTAAATAGATTTAGGGAAATTTTGAGTACTTAGACAATAATACTAGTACTTACTAGTACTAGACTGGAAAGTAGTAGGTATTTTACCGTCGAGTATCTGATAGTTAATTCAAAGCAAGTGAAGGATTTTAGGTGAACCACGAGCGCAACGAGTGGTTCTAGTGTAGAATCCTGAGCGTAGCGATGGATTCAAGTAGACACGAGATAAAATAACTTTACAGCCGAGTGCAATACAACGTTTATCATCGTAACATAGCGAAAAAAACAACGGGTTGTGACGGGAGTGCCGGCAGAAGTGAAAACTAAAAAATAATATAGCAAAAAGACTGACTCGTGAAGGATTTGAACCTCCGCCCTCCGATTGACAAATTGAAATTTATATCGGTGCTCTAACCTATTGAGCTAACGAGTCTTACGTGCATGAGTCGAAAATAAGCATTCGGCGCAACGAAATGACGTCATGCTAGAAGGACAAACTTATACATACAATAATGAACTTTAAATGTAGAACGTTAGAATAGGTTTCTGACTAAAATAATGACGTCATGCTAGAAGGACAAACTTGTACATACAATAATGAACTTTAAATGCAGAACGTTAGAATAGGTTTTTGACTGTCCGTCTTACGATCTGACAACCTGACGACCTGACGCGAGTTTAACATAATTTTTTACCCATCCCAAAAACGCACAACGCCGCTAAAGAAGTTTTCACTTCAAAAATGTTTAGTTCACCTATTTTCTCGAGTAGAAAATTCTGCTTGGCATTATATGCAATTTTACTGACCCTAATATTACATTATAATCACGTGAATTCACTTACATGTATCCATTTCATTAATTTTACAACAAAATGTACGAATATTACATAGTACAAAGTTTTTTAAATTCTATTAATTTTACTTCTATTAGGTTTGGCACAACTCGCATAGGTAATAATGTTCTTCTTCACACATTCGAACTTTTTTCGTGTAAATAGTTGTAAAAATTCAACGTAAAATCACAATTTTTTATTTTTTTTAAATTTATATTTAGTGTTTTTTCAAGCTAAGATAGCAACCTACTTGAATCGAACTATTTGTTTTCATTTTGTGAAAGTACCTATTGTAGAAAGAGGTTGGAAATATTTTGTATCGAAAATGTAGAGCTCCGTCGTGCTCGAATTTTGAAATTACTTTCCACCCTAGGGGAGAAAATGAACTTTTCCACTCTAATATTAGCCTTGGAAACCGAACTGTACGAGCTAGTAAGAAAAAAATTAAGATTGTTTACTCACACAAATCTTTCAAAAATAAATGCCACAGATCTTTGAAAGAACCTTTAAACTTAATAACATTGAACAGTTTGGCGTGGTGATAGCACGATACCATTACATCTCTGGGATCTCGGGCCACATACACTACCTGAAAATATGATTGAGCAAAAGTTAATTCACATACTCTAAAATTAAGTACATGGTGTTTTTATTTGAAAGAAGTACCTTGGCTGTATCCAATAGTTTAGGCGGTAATAGGGGCATTGGTAGATGTGTCTTCACAAATCTTGGAGACTGCATCTCAGCTAGAAGTTTGGTAGCAGGGGTAGAGAAAAAATACATCATCTGACGGAATTTTTCGTTGCTGCCACCGAGTTCCATTAACTCTTTTTTCATTTCGTCGGTTAATAAACTAACTCGTCTGTAAAAATAACCTTGTAGAAACATTTGCATCGCATCTTATAGCGCTATTATTTTGACAATGACGACACAACTACGGAAATAAAATTGAGGCATAGAATTAAGGATCTATTCTGAGCCAAATGCTGAAAGAAAATGCTGTTTTGTAGTCGCAACACTTGTCGCAAGTAAACTTCTGTTTTGAATCTTATTTCTATGCTATGAGTGTCAAACGTCACGGCAGTGGCGGTTATAAGCCACGACTTCTAGGCGTCTCCTACTGTTGCTGCTGCTCGCACTTGCCGTTAGCAGCATAGCTGGGCATATAAAATACTTTGCTTAATGAGAGCCTATTTTATTTGTTCGATTTATTACTTACTCCAAAAATTTATATCTTTGCGTAAGTAGAACAGTTTCGGCCGTTTTATAGTCCAAGTCATTGCTGACCAGCCACACTAACTCCTGGGTCCAAGTGGTTCCTGTAGTTTAAAAAGTTTTTGGAATTTTTAGTTTATACGTGTTGCAACCATTTGCTTTGAGAGAACACGAAGGTTCTCTCTCTATGTTTCGTCCGCTTCCTGTGTACTTTTGTAAATTGATATCTCTTTTGTAATCTAGGAAAATCCTCTTGTTTGTAGAATCCTGATGGATTATATGGTGTTTCAGTCTGAGTCGTTCTGAAGACTAGTAATCAAATTGATTGATAATTGCGTGAGTTGAAGTTGCCGAGCATTATAAATGTTAATTTCTGCACAAAGTTGACAAGTATGATAGAATTTTTCCACCATTTTCAGAACACAAGTATTTGTGACTGAAAAATGTATGCCTAAGATTTCGAATTTTATTACAAACATGTTTAAATCTCATGAGTTTTATTTATTTCCTCACGATAAAACATTGATCTATCTTACCATTTTATTCAATATTTCTTTGTCTTAGTTAGTTAAACTATGTAAAAATATTATAAACAAAAAAGTCAACGTATTTTCTTTAATTGTGGGTAACTTTGACTATGTAGTTTAGTTTTAGATAATTATACACCTAAAAATGCATTAATAATGTGATTTATTTCACTTCTATGTCTAACAGAGATGGTTTAAGCAATATAATATGGTCGAAGATGGTAAGCATACATAGCAAGGGATGAGAACTGGCTCTCAAGTGGGAGGATGATAGTAATGGCATCGTTAGGTGTTTGACGATAACTTTTCCTCTTGATATCGTATAGGGTATCATCGCTGACGTAATTTGGTAGATAAATCATTATTTTATGTGCCAAGGAAAAGTACTGGTATCAAAGCTTACGTGCCCAGAAGGAGGAGTGCGACCAAAAACAGTGGGCCTATAAGAAGGAGCAGGTTCCCGGAGTGGCGAGAACAGCCCTCGGATTATAAACATCGAAATTAATTAAATCAGATTTAAAATTATAGGAAACAAACCATACTGCGATTATTTTTCACCTTGTTAGAAAGGAAAGCAGTCAGCAATAGATATTTTAGATCATATGCGATGGTTTTGATATCAGATTATTATTAGGCATATACATGATCTTAAACGATAAGGTAAAGTACGAAAACATTGTTTTGATACACATGTCAAGGAAAAGTACTATTTGCTTACGTTGTTTTATCACTTTAGTGCAAGTGATATAAGTATTTTAACTTTCCATGAACATCATACGTGGTAGATAGATATTTAAACTACTTACCTGATCTTTGGTAACTGGCGACGAAAACGTCTCCAGCCTTCAACTCCATATTAAAGATATCAGCTGCATATTTTTCATATTCTTTTTGTATAATGTAACCTTTCGGGCCTACTCGTCCGCTTTGTATTTGATTACTATCTAAAACAAGTAATATGAGTGTGCAAAACTGAAAAACGTCAACCAGGGTGCTCAAAATGAAATATTCAAATTAAAAACGTCAACCAGGGTGCTCAAAATGAAATATTCAAATTTAATAAGCACGTTATATTTGGAGGAGGCCTTTACCCATACAGGGGTTCTTGCAGACTAAGCAAATAAAATTCAACGTATGGAATATAAAATACTATAATATATATATATGTTACTGTAAAAGCCCGAACATTGGTAAATCTTAGGTTTTACCAGTAAATCTTAGGGTTTACCAACACGAGTCGGTAAATGTAAGAATATGTAAAAAAGAAACGATTTTATCGGGCTTTTACCATTAGAATTTAGTACATGCTAGGTTTTACCAGTGACGGTTGGTAAATGTTGGTTTTGGAAATAAAACAATGTATAATAGACCAGTTTAGGCTAGGCCAAACTAGTTGATCCTGGTATAGGTATAAGCAATAATTTCTTCAGAGATTAGGTTATGTTTTTTTTTGTATAAAAAAAAACCATTACCTAATCTCTGAAGAAATTATTGCTTATACCTAAGACTGCGTTGCACCAAGCTACATCGTTCAATCGAACAAATGTTATTATATATGTTACTGTAAAAACCGAATACAGTAACATATGCATTGTTTTATTTCCAAAACTAACATTTACCAACCGTCACTGGTAAAACCTAGCATGTATTAAATTCCAATGGTAAAAGCCCGATAAAATTGTTTATTTTTTACATATTCTTACATTTACCGACTCGTGTTGGTAAACCCTAAGATTTACCAATATTCGGGCTTTTACAGTAACATATATATTATATCACAACACATATTACATATTATATTTATTTAACAATAACAACTTATAAAATACTTAAGATAATTTTGTGTATTTTGCAAGAAATAAAAGGCTTTTTTATTTATTTTATTTTATTTTATTATTATAATAAGCACGTTAAACAAGTTTAAGTTTAGAAAACTCAAAAAACCCCGACAAAAAAGAATTTGCGGAAAGAGCCGATTTTGATAAAAATACAAACAACACAAAAATAGATCAAAATCGGTCCATCCGTTTGAGGACTATGATGCTGCAGACAGACACACACGACAAAAAATTTGCGCCGGGGGTTAGTACTCGTAATAATTATAGTTTAAAAAAACTGAAGCAACCGACTTCTCATGGATGCCATTGTCAGAACTGGACCAAATTGAAATGGAACCACACGGGAATCAACAGATTTCAATTATAAAAAGAATCATCAAAATCGGTTCACCAAGTCAAAAGTTCTGAGGTAACAAACATTTAAAAAAAACAGTCGAATTGAGAACCTCCTTCTTTTTAAAAGTCGGTTGAAAATACTCACTATCATATAAAGTAGACAGCAGCTCCGTTTCTTCTGCAGTAAGGTCCTTAAACTGAAGAGCTTTATTCTGTTCTTCCATTGTTATTATTTAAATATCATTTAATGTTAAGTATAATTTATTATATCAGCACTAATTTCTTTCGACCGGTTAATTCTGTGTTTCGAAAATAATTATAAATTATTTTATACCACCACGGCTTTCCTCGTTATCACACTGCGAACTAAGTGGTCTTGGCAGTAGAGTGTTATCAAATCTTAAGAAAAATATTAAAATGATAAACCGCCAAGTGCACTTTGCCCAAATGTGAAAAAAACCTAAATGTTTTTTAGCTTGATGCCAACATCAAGAAAAAAAAACAATGGTGCACTCCGGGAGTGCCGGCAGAAGTAAAAACTAAAAAATAAAATAGCAAAAAGACTCGTGAAGGATTTGAACCTCCGCCCTCCGATTACCAAATTGAACTTTATATCGATGCTCTAACCTTTCTATTGAGCTAACGAGTCTTTCGTGCATGTGACGAAAATAAGTATTCGGTGCAACGAAATGACGTCATTTTAGAAGGACAAACTTGTACATACAATAATGAAATTTAAATGCAAAACGTTAGAATAGGTTTCTGACTAAAATAATGACGTCATGCTAGAAGGACAAACTTGTTCATACAATAATGAACTTTAAATGCAGAACGTTAGAATAGGTTTCTGACTGTCCGTCTTACGATCTGACGCGAGTTTAAAATTTTTAACTCATCCCAAAAATGCACAATGCCGCTAAAAAAGTTTCACTTCAAAAAAATATTTTTTAACATATATTGAGGTAGTTTGTAATAAATATTGGACATGGTGTGAAACACCATTCATTCCATCTATTGAGAATAGCAAAAAATACATTTACTTTCCTACTCCTCGGCCAATTTAAAAGCAAGCAAGCTCGTGCCATACTATTAAATATTTTAATAATAATTTCGATAACAGTTTTTTATCGATAAGTATGAGTTGTTGATGCTCCAAATGTTTATGCACGCCAAGGACACGGGCGCTGCAGCCGGTTGCATTTTCTCTTGTTGGTACTACACTTGGTTTACTCGCTACCGTGCATGTGCATTTGGATTTCTGATTATCAGTTTGTTTTTGTTTGTCAGCATTTGTTAATGTAATTTACGTCATTGTACGAAATTATCACCTTACACGTTTAGTAATAAGATACGTGAACATTTTAAGCCGACTTCCAAAAAGAAGGTTATCAATTCGATCCGTATGTTTTTTTGTATGTTTGTTCACTGATTACTCCGTCATACGTGAACCAATTTTTGTGTTTCTTGAATTGACATTAGAGAATGCTCCCAAGTTGGTCCCGTAATTATTTTATAGACATTGTTTTATTAGTTTTTGAATAGTATCTAAAAATGAAAAATTTACGTAAATAGGTTTGAATATAAATAATTTTCATAATGCTACTTATTATAGTACTATTGTATATTATATTTATATTACTATTGAATAATAATTATGTAAATAACGGATGTTGGCAAGGGACAGGAGGGTTTTTATACAAGATAGGCTCTTCTTCTTGTTTTTGATTATTCTTTTTTGTTTGGTAGATAGGTAGTTAAAGGTACCTAAAGGTACCTAGGTAGTCAAACTACCTCAAAGCTAGTCCTATATAAATTTTATCGAAATCGGTTCAGTACTTTAATTTTTATAACAAAATAAATAAAACATGTCATAGTATTTTGTTGAAGTCATTTTTTCAGTTTTTAGGGTTCCGTACCTCAATAGGAAAATACGGAACCCTTATAGGATCACTTTGTTGTCCGTCTGTTCGTCTGTCCGTCTGTCTTTCCGTCTGGCCGGGTGTCAAGACCTTTATCTCGGGAACGCGTGAAGATATCGAGTTGAAATTAAAACCATATACGCAGATCCATAGTATCTTGCTGCAGAAAGAAAAATAAAATTTCTCAGTTTTCGTAAAAAAAGTTACAGACGAATATGTCGTAAAAAACGTACATTTCGACACTCACAGAGGAATCATAACCTATGGGGTACTTCCCGTTGACCTAGAACTCTGAAATTTGGCAAGGAGCATTATGTTAGAGTACACATATAGGAAAAAATCAGAAAACTGGACATTTTTAATTTAATCACAAAAAATTGTGTCTCTATGCAAGGAATAAGGGCCCAAATTTTAAAGTGAATTAACCGTATCATGTGGGGTATCATATGAAAGAGCCTCATCAGCATAAGCTAAAACAGGTTTTTAAGACATTCTTCGCCCCCTGCAGACCCTTCACTTCTGTTGCACTAGTCTAGTTGTTGTTTAAGTTCTTTGTTATTACTTTTAAGGTGTGTGCAATAAAGAGTTCATCTATCTATCTATCACTTCAGCTGGGAACCAAAACTTTTTAGGCGAATTTTGATTAAGTACAGAGTGGCCGCGCAAAGCATCGTTGACTGCTTTAAGCGCCGGCGGTTTACTGACTACTACAAAATGAACGGGACGCTTGCTCGGATCCTAGTGGGAGGCGCCGCTACTATAGCCCCGCCCCACTCGGATCCGAGTGGTGAGCGCAGGAATGTGTCAAATATTTTTTCGATGTATATTTTTCGGCTTATGAAGGAAAATATAAAAAAATATATGATTTCCCCCTTTTATTTAGTTTGTACGGAACCCTCGGCGGGCGAGTCTGACACGCACTTGTCCGGTTTTTTTAAAGTAGGTTTAATTTATGAAGTGAAAACTTCTTAAGGCTCACTGCGCACTTTATTTTGTGGGTATTGACTAAATCGTCACGCTCGGATATGTAACGCTCGTTCGGATGAAGTCGGCTCAAGTCTACTATGCGACCGAAGGAGATTATATAAAATGAAGAAAATACGTTATGTAGTTGTCAAATAAGTAGGTACTTTGCATTTCAATTGTAGGTAATCATGTTTCAATTGTAAGTAGGTTAAAACTGATATCATATTATAATTATGTTTATTGTTATTAAGCAGTGTCTATAATATTAAGAGGCAGCGTCTGTAATATTCATTTCAAAATGTATATCAATGATTGTTATTGTATATTCGTAAAGTACAAAACTGCAGTTGATTAATTCCTATAAAATTAAATAAAATTGTTATGAGTTATCAGAAAATATTTATTATAACCTGTGTAAGTACAATGGCGTCATAAGATATAACAAAATCAGAATAAATAATTTATCACAATATATTTATACTGATTCTAAGGCCTGTTTAATAAGATAAACACGCCCGCGTCGGTGTCCGCTAGAACCCCTTCACGCCTCCATGCTAGGAAAGCGAAGGTCTGAGTCACGCAGGTTATCAGCGATCCATCCCTCCGTCTCGCGTTGCATTTCCTCATCAAAATAGTCTCGCCAGCCGCCGGTTTTACCTGATAATAAGAATAACCACTTAATTCAACTCACAAAACTTTGGGGGGACCACGCAGAATTTGTTGACTAAACCTGATGGTGGATTTTCTTAATAAATTTTTATGTTTATACGTTCTTTGTAAAGTATTTATTATACCTACTTACAAAATGTTATTTATCAGCTAGTAACATCTAGTATTTGTAAAATCAATTTGCATACCTTTTCTGATAAAGCTCTCGTCGGACTCCAAGAATCCGAATTCTCGGATATCTTCGAAGTTCACAGAGATGTTTTTCTTGAAGTTCTCGATACTGAGATGGTCACACAAGCGCTGAATCTGTTCCGGAGTCAGTTCCTTGCCGAGAAAGTCTGCTACACGACGTATGGATACCGGCAGATCCTGGAATAAAATAAATAAGATTAATTATATTTGATCATTAAGGCACCGGACGATGACGGAATTACATCAGAGCTACTGAAAGCGGGTGGAACACCGGTACTGAAAATCCTTCAGAGGCTCTTCAATTCCGTCGTGCTTGAAGGTACAACGCCAGAAGCATGGAACAGAAGCGTGGTGGCGCTGTTCTTCAAAAAAGGAGACAACGCTTTGCTGAAGAACTACAGACCCATCTCGCTTCTGAGCCATGTCTATAAGCTGTTTTCAAGGGTCATCACGAATCGTCTTGAACGCAGGTTCGGTGACTTCCAGCCTCCCGAACAAGCCGGTTTCCGGAAAGGTTATACCATAGACCACATCCACACGCTGCGGCAAGTGATACAGAAGACCGAAGAGTATAACTTGCCCCTTTGCTTAGCGTTTGTGGACTATGAGAAAGCCTTTGATTCGATCGAGACCTGGGCGGTGCTTGAGGCTCTCCAACGATGCCGTATTGACTATCGGTATGTCGAAGTGCTGAAGTGTTTATACAACAACGCCACCATGTCAGTCCGAGTACAAGACCAGAACTCAGAGGCAATTTCATTGAAAAGAGGCGTGAGGCAGGGAGACGTTGTCTCTCCGAAACTGTCTACCGCCGGTTTGGAAGATGCCTATAAGCTTCTGGAATGGAAAGGGCTTGGCATCAATATTAACGGCGAGTACCTACATCACTCACCTTCGGTTTGCCGACGACATAGTAGTCATGGCAGAGTCGATGGAAGACCTCAGTACGATGCTCGAAGACCTCAATAGAGTTTCCCAACGGGTGGGCCTCAAAATGAACATGGACAAAACGAAGGTTATGTCGAACACCCATGTAGTGCCCACCCCAATATCTGTGGGGAACTCCACTCTTGAAGTTGTTGACGAATACGTCTACCTAGGACAAACGGTCCGATTAGGCAGGTCCAACTTTGCGAGGGAGGTCAATCGTCGTATCCAACTCGGCTGGGCAGCGTTCGGGAAACTTAAAAGCGTCTTCTCGTCCAATATACCCCAGTCCCTCAAGTCGAAAGCTTACAACCAGTGTGTGTTACCAGTGATGACATACGGCACTAAAACGTGGTCCCTAACTATGGGCCTTATAAGGAAGTTCAAGGTCGCACAACGAGCTATAGAGAGGGCTATGCTCGGAGTCTCTCTACGAGATCGAATCAGGAATGAAGAGATACGTAGACGTACAGGAGTCACCGATATAGCACAGCGGATTAGCAAGTTGAAGTGGCAGTGGGCAGGGCACATAGCACGTAGAACTGATGGCCGATGGGGCCGAAAGGTTCTCGAGTGGAGACCACGTACCGGCAAGCGCAGCGTAGGAAGACCAGCCACGAGATGGACAGATGACCTCATACAAGTGGCGGGAAAACGCTGGATGCAAGCCGCTTCCAATCGGTCTTTTTGGAAATCCCTGGGGGAGGCCTATGTCCAGCAGTGGACTTCTTATGGCCGAGATGATGATGATGATGATGATATTTGATCATTTGTACATTCGGCCATACTTTTTGAAGCTTAGTATCAGAAATAAACCTTAGAGAGATCTTCGTAGAACAGGAAGAGCATGTGAGGATGATCTCGTAGCGCCCAGGCTTCTTTGACGTGTGCAAAATATGGTGTCAAAATAACTGCAAACGAAAATACGCTATTTAATTAATATACATATATATATAAAAAAATAAACCTTTAATTACCTAACACTAATTCTGTAATACTAATTAATCTGAAATATAATTAAAATTACTTAGTAGTTTAAATATACAAATAAGATTCTCATTATTTATATTATCAGGCAACCGCATTGTAATGAGCCCAATACGATAACGGTCAGTGAAATGAACACAATATTTATAGTAAGTACTGTGACCCTATAATCACAATTGCATTATTTCCAGCACCAGAGAACATACATATTGTTTACTCACACATATCTTCTAAAAATGACTTCCACAGATCTTTGAAAGACCCTTTAAACTTAGTCACTTTGAACAATCTGGCGTGGTGGTAGCAAGACACCATTACATCTCTGGGGTCTCGGGCCACATATATTACCTGAAAAATATAACAAATTAGAGAATTCTTCAATACTTTCATAGGAAAACATTAATTGTACCTACATTTTCGTTTTATTTGGGAGAATTACCTTTGCCGTATCCAATAATTTAGGCGGCAATACGGACATTGGTAAATGTGTCTTCACAAATCTTGGAGGCGGCATGTCAGCCAGTATCTTGGTAGCAGGCGTGGAGAGGAAATACATCATCTGGCGGATCTTTTCGTTACTGCCACCCTGCTCATTTGCTTCTTTTTTCACCTCATCGTTAAAGAAACTAACTTGTCTGAAAATAAATTACAGTTTAAAAAACTAAAAAACACGCTACAAATTATTGTGGTCAAAGTTCATTACAAGACTTTTCTAACAAATCCAAACACAGCTATGATACGATGTTCCATCATGAAGTTCTAGTTCATATCTTCCGGCTCCATCATCAGATCAGTTCGACAGTACCATATATTGTATTGTTATCAGAACTACATACAGCTGCCAATTTTCATGACGCTACGATCCTTGGAAGATGGTTAAATTAGTTACCTTAGATTTCATTACATACAGGTCGACCTAATAAAAGCGTGTTAAAAAGAGCATGTTTGTAGAATTACATTTGCATCGTTATTGTTTTGCTGTTAGTTTAGTGGCGCCATTTAAAAAATTGCGTGTCTACATTAACATGGATTTAACTCGGGAAAATTTTCGTAGTATGATTTTCTACGATTTTAGGTGTAATTTGACAGCTCAACAGAGCATCGTTCGGCTTCAATCTGCTTTTAGCGATGAAGCACCATGCAAGAAGACTATTTATAGCTGGTTTGCAGAATTCAAGCGCGGTCGTGTCAATCTCAGTGATGAATCTCGCGATGGTCGCCCGTCCACCGCTGTGAACAACAAAAACATCGATGCTGTGCGCCGTATGATTGAAACAGTCAGGCTTGTGATCTACCATGAGATTCGCGCATTCTTAGACATAGGCATGAGTCACAATTCACATACAATCAATCCTACACAAACATTTGGGTATGAGAAAGCTATGCTCGCGGTGGATCCCACACAATTTGACCGAGGCTCAAAAAATGGACTGCGTCACTTGGTGCAGTGCCATGCTTACCAGATTCAATGAAGGTGCGTCACATTTGGTCTGGGACATAGTAACAGGTGATGAAACATGGATTTATTGCTATGATCCCAAAATAAAGCAGCAATCGAGCGTATGGTCCTTCAAGATGAGCCGAAACCAACCACAGCGGCGTGCGTGAAAAGTGCATCTAAGCGGATGATTGCTTCTTTTTTTAATAAAACTGGACACGTGGCTACTGTTGCTTTAGAGAATCGTCGTACTGTGAATAGTGACTGGTACACGACCATTTGTTTGCCGGAAATTATTGACGAACTCCGTAAAAATAACCGTAAACGCCGTATCATCTTGCACCACGACAATGCTAGTTCCCACACGGCCAGACAGACAAACGAATTGTTGAAGGTGAAAAACGTAGAACTTATGAGCCATTCTGCATACAGTCCCGACCTGGCACCTTGTGACTTTTTTCTGTTCCCAAAAATGAAAAACCAATTAGGTACGCGGTCAACGATTTTCATCACCAGAAGAGGCTGTCGAAGAGTATGAAAAACACGTTTCTGAGGTCACCACGGAGGAGTGGCACAAAAGTTTTCAAAATTGGTATAATCGAATAAAAAAATGCATTTTCGCAAAGGGAGAATGTTTTGAGAAACAATAAATTCATTTTTGACCTTTAATAATATTTTTTCTTATTCATTCCGGAAACTTTTAGTGCGCCCCACGTATAATCCAATCCAGATAAGTAAACGTATTATGGACGTGAAGTTACTTTCTTAGTCATAATACTTTATCTGTTTCTTGAGAATCTTAGAATTTTCAAGGCTAGAGAAAATAAACGATAATAGATTTGTTCTAGATCGACGAGCTTCAATCTTGGCCAGTTACCGTCAAGAGATTAGAAATGTAGATCTAATTCTTATAAAATAAAGTAAAATGCTACTTATTGGAGGCTTATCTTTATTTGCTCTATTTTTACTTACTCCAGAAATTGGTATCTATGAGTGAGCAGAACACTTTCGGCCGTCTTGTAGTCCAAGTCATTGACGACCAGCCATACCAACTCCTGGGTCCAAGTGGTTCCTGTGAACATTTTGCTATCCCCTTACAAATATGCATCTTTTTCGAGCAGAAAATACTTGACGGATATCAAGCTGCACTGGAATGTAGTAAACTCTCATTGTACCCTTGTTACATCTTAATAAGTGCGGTCTACATCGTTTTTTGCCTCGGATCCGTTTAGTTGGATTGTCAGATCCCAAATCAGACCTTCCACGAGCCCAAAGTTATTGTAACCGTTCTTAAGACTTAACACAGAAAGTTCTTTTCTTAAGACAGGTAAGCGTATACTTTTTCGTAAATACATGTGTATTACATGATACATGTGTATCTTGGGACGAAATGGAACCCACGAAATACAGCTCAGGCTAGTCAACTAGTATTACCTTAATATTTGGAGATCAAATACAATAGTTTTGATGTCAGATTAATTTATGATATTTTCAATGAATCGAGTGAAATACGATAAGATAAAGTACGAACACATTTGTCAAGGAAAAATACTGTTTGTTTGCGTATTTTATCACTTGAGTGTAAGTATTCTAACTTTCCATTGACGTGATAAGTAGATATAGATACTTAGTTATCGAATGAAAGTAAACTGGGCCAATTCGCGCATGTATTGTGTAGTCTAAAACTTCGTCTCAGTATTCAAACATGATGATGATGATGCTTATTTCACCATAACACGACCACATTCCATAGAACTACGACTGTGGTCTACGCCTCATAATGAATGAATAACTATGAACCGGTGGCCATTACCATCAAGATAATCATCACAGCCAAGGGCGTCGCCAGCCCATGGCCCAGGGGGGGGGGGGGGGGGGGGCAAGTTAATATTATGGAGATGAGAAAAATATGAATTGTAGATACAGGTACAATTGCACGGCTTTAGGACTTTGGTTGCATTGCAGTGGGCTACATTTTTTAAATCTCTAGGGGGGGGGGCAGCTTGCCCCCCCTTGGCGACGCCCTTGATCACAGCCATAAAGAAGTTCAATACTGGATATAGTGGCAATAAGAAGCTGGAGGCAAGCCGCTTCCTACCGATCTTTTTAGGAACCTACCAAGCCTATGTACAGTATGGACTTCTTTAATTGAGATGATGATAATACTATAGGATATATATTAAATACATATATAATTATATAGATAATAAAAACTACTTACCAGATCTTTGGTAACTGGCGACGAAAATGTCCCCAGTCTTCAATTCCATATTATAGATGTCAGCTGCATATTTTTCGTATTCTTTTTGTATAATGTAACCTTTTGGGCCTATTCGTCCGCTTTGTATGTGATTAGAGTCTAAAACCAAGTAACGTAAGCATAAAAAACTAAAAAAACAGGCGCCAGCCAGGAAAACAAATAAACTCAAGTTACGGAAAGGTTTATGGCATCGTTTCTGAGGTAACTCATTCAAGGTTTAAGAAGAATCTCGTTAAAAATGGTACCTAAACAGTCAGAAATCTCCACTCGGTTAAGGATTATTATCATTATCAGTATCACTGAACGTCAAATTGAGAACCTATGTCTGTCACGAAGTTTGTATATTATTAGAACTTCTTCACGGGTCAGACCCAGGTCTGATAGGCATCAGTGGGGCCAGAACCAACACCGGAGAGGCCCTTTTAAATATTATTTAATTTAAAAAGTAAAGATTGTGTATATGGATAGACTATTGTATAAGGAGTTTAACAAATCTTGGCTATTGTGATAGTTGGTGTAAATTGTGTGACTTAAAAACTAAGCTTTGGGCTGATGTTTGTCATTGTGTGGGAACACAACCACTAGAATGAGAAAACTACACCTGACAATTTCTTCTCATCTTACAAAATATTGTGGCAGGTAATGACTTGACACCAACAAAATGGACCCCCATAGCGGCGCTGCATGTTGGCGCCGGAGAAGTATCGTTGACGTGGGTGGTTATCGTTAAGGGTGTTGAGAGGTATGCTGCGCTTTCACTAAACGCTACTCGCGTGCTTAGCTCTTGCGGTTTCAACCATTCAGCCGGCCGTTAAGGCAAGCTAGAGGTCAGGGTCTAATTTAGATCCAGAAAAACTTCACTCACCGACGACGGCTCGCTATAAAGCCGCCCCTGCGGTTAGTATTATTAGTAAGTACTTATATGCATAGGAAATAATTCGGCAAATGTGCAAAATCAGCTGTATGCAGATAGGTGCAAGAATGGAATTCTTTGCCGCCATCTCTGTTAGGAAACAGAATAGAATAGTTGGGAGGTTTTAGGTCTCAGGAGAGACCTAAAATCTTGGAATTTTCAAGGCTAGAGTGAATATATATCTTCTAGATCGACGAGCTCCATCCTCGACCACACCGTCGCTTAACATCAGGCGAGTTGGTGGTCAATCGTAGATCTATCTTGTATTAAAAAAAGGTATCGAATGTTTTTTCCAAATATTAATAAAAGCGGCCAACAAATAGCCTCGTAGAAAGCTTTTCTTCTTTTTTTCATCCATTCTCTTTCTGTTGTCCTCTACTAGTCTATCTATTCACGCTGATGTGCACAAAAACATAACTCACTGTCATATAAAGTAGTCAGCAGCTCCGTTTCTTCTGCAGTAAGGTCCTTAAACTGAAGAGCTTTATTCTGTTCTTCCATTGTTATTATTTCAGTTCAATCTTGATGTTATTTTTACAATACACTATTATTATAGTACACTATTTTCTTTCGACCGCTTAATTCGGTGTATCGGAAACAATTGTAAATTATTTATACCACCTCGGTTTTCCTTGTTATCGCACTGCGAGCTAAGTGGTCTTGGCAGTAGAGTGTTATCAAATCATAAGAAAAATTAAATGATAAAATGACGCCAATCACACACATTTTATTTACCCAAATGGGCAAAAAAACACAAAGTTCCTAAATGTTTTTTTTACACTTCTTGCTCTTCAAAGACTCATCAAATACGTACCATATTAGGTAGTTTGATGATTCTGTAAGGTTACAAGATGTGCCATGTTTACAGCACAGACAATAGCGAGATGAAACCCATTTCTTTACCTATTAGCTATTACAAAGCAACCCAAATAAATAATAAATTAATCTAATACAGTTCGGAGCACTATGCTACAAACGAGATTGGTAATGTCTTGACATCAATAGAGAACAGATGCGGTTATAATTTGGTTTCTTTATTTAGAAATCCAATTAAGCTCGAGCTCTTTCCATACTATTAACACATTTAATGCCGCTTCCGAAAATGAGAAGCACTGGAGGAGCCAAAACAAGTTAAAAAGTCGTCTGGTCCGTATGGTCACATCCGCAATATGCCTGTAGGTACCCAAGGGCCGACGCCATATTGTGGATGTTTTAAAAATACTACTTGTCGGACATGGACATGTGTTACAACATTTAAAAAAACCCATCTTGTATATATTTTGTAATATGTATTAGACTACCTTGATCAACAAAATAACATTCTGATTCTAGAACGAGAGCGAGCACACAGGGCCTTGTACTTGCCCATGAACCTCTAAACGGCTGCGCGCCGTGTACTCTGCGCTGAATGTGTTACATATATCTTACCCGACCGTGTAAGAACTCCTTACGCTATGTTATGTTTTTCGAGTGTAACTCGCTACCTCGTGCCGTACCTATTATTTACCAACTCGCTACCGTGTGCGAGTTGGTAAATAATGTTAACAAAGGTTTCGATTTCTCATTTATCAGTTTTTATTTGTTTGTCATCAAATTTATGTAATGCTACAAATGTATCACGTTACTCATTTAGTAGAATAATATGTAATAATTTCATCAGAAACACATCAAGAGAAAATAACACTCACTACAAAGAGAACTCAAGCTCACTAAAAAGCTTCTTCCTGCAGCAGCATTGTGTGGCGAGTCGCCCTCTTCCCCCAAATATGGTTGAGGAGAGCGATGGCTGGCACATGCTCAACTCTGGACCTGGACGCTGCTTGCGGGAGCTGGACTGCTCGGCGTATACACGCATGTATGTGTAATTCTGTACTCTTTTTTTAGAAAAGTGTAACTCTGTCTTCCTCTTGCATACTAATTTTATTTAAAAAAAAAATTGGATGTCGATACGATTGGACGAACGATAGTTTAAAGTGACAACGTAACAAAAATACGTATATATATAACAAAAATAAACGTAATAAACATAACAAAAATGATGATGATGATGATGATGTAACAGGACAATGAGCGTAACGTAACGGGACAATGAGTCATACTTTTTCGTGCGTGCAGCCGGCGTTCATCGATTTATTAGACGTTGTCACGTCAAAAAAATTAGTTACAACAATTAGATGTATAGGATTAGTTTATAAGACATGGAACCCGAAATGGAGCCCAATTTTATTAATAAAAACAAGTATGTATATTAAAAGAAAAACAAAATACCCGATTGCAGAAAAGCAGTTTTTGTTGTCTAACTTACGATTTCGTTACACTTGATACGCTGTTGAGCGTACGATTTTGTGAGAAAGTATGCGCAAAGTAGCTGTAAAATGTATGTAGGACTTATTTAAGCATGAGAAGACGAATCTAACGACATCTTGCACATGAGAATCGGTCGCCGTTTAGGCTGTAGGAGGTAATATAGAAATATACATAAGTACATATATGAATATATACACTCGAAAAACATAATCCTCCTTCTTGCGCCGTCGGGTTTAAAATCTGCGATAATCTCAGAGATAATCTGCGTTTTGGTGCCCGTAGTACATGTTTATGTCTCTTAGACGACAGAGTCTCTTAGTCGGTTAAATGTTTTTTGACATGAAGGACTGATTCGTATATATATATATATATATATATCATTCATTCGGCGCATGCCGAACAGTACGGTCGAGTGCAATGTTATCTTATCTAAGCCGTGTGGTCCAAGTGAAAAGTGATGGCGAAAGTTATTATCAATGAATTTTTGACATTTGTCCAGAACAAAATAGATGTTTTAGATGAAACTAGTATTATTAAAATATGTAGTGATAATAACTCTGACGCGGACATAGAAACTGGAAAGACTGTTCTGTTCAACTCATGTGGTGACGGGATTAAGATCGTACAAAGAAAAGGAGATGACAAGAAGAAAAAGAACATAAAAGATGTTATTAAAGTCTTAAAGGAAATTGTCGATCCAGACGTGCAACCAACTTTTGTTGCTAAAGACTTAAATCGGCTTCCGCCGATCACATTTGATTATGTCGATGTAACTCGGCTGCTGAAGTACTTGACCGTGATGAGGTCTGAACTGACGGATTTTCGGACAAAAATCAGTACAGAAATAACTGATTTGCGTAGCTCCATTGACACACAATCTTGCAAGAAACGTAAGTCAAACATTATGTTGACCCCAAAAAGGACGGGGACTCTCAGCCCGCTACCGCTTGTGTCTGGGACAGAGCGCGATCACGCCACTTCGGAACGAAGCGAGCCGGACCATACGCCGACTTACCGAGATATAATGCATAAAGAGCAGCGGACGCGCCAAGCTGTAATGACACGTACGCGCCCCGTACGGATAGGCCTGAATAGCGACAGCATGACAGCGAGTGCAAAACCGTCGACAACGTGTGCTATGAACGGGCCGCCGCCGCTGCCTACTACTGTTTTGCATGACGACAATGAATCTTTTACGTTAGTACAGAAAAAACGTAAGCCTAAAATAGTAAATATGCGCGGTACTCGTAAGGAAAATGGGACGATTCAGGTAGTAGAATCACAATGTTCTATCTATGTTTCCCGAGCTAAGAAATGTGTTACCGAGGCGAATATACGGGAGCATATTAGTGAGCGAGGCGAAGAATGTCTGAGTGTCCATCTCCTCAAACAGAATTATGAGACGTCATTTAACTCATTTAAAGTAGTTATACTGGCTAGTAAATTAAATACTTTCCTGGATACGAGTTTCTGGCCTAGTGGGCTAGTGTACCGTAGATATCGAGAACGACAAGTACGAAAAACGCCTATAGAAAATCACCATGGATAGTACACCCATAAAAGAAACAATAGTCATGGCTACTTTTAATTGTAAGTCTTTAAAAAGATCAGTGGGTCATGTTAGAAGGCTCTGTGTTGACGCCGACATAATTGCGCTCCAGGAAACCTGGCTGATGTCGCATGATCTCGGCTTCGTGAATGAAATCGATGATGATTTTAGCTGTACTGCGAAATCGTCAGTGATTACGTCTGCAGGCATACTGCGAGGTAGACCCTATGGTGGAACAGCGCTGATCTGGAGAAAATCTAAACTGCCCAACGTGTCAGTTATTGAGTGCGCCAGCGATAGGCTCGCCGCAGTACGTATTGAAGTAGATAATCGATCTTTTTTGGTGTTTAGCGTGTACTTGCCCACTGACAAGGAAGAGAATCTTCCTGATTTTACTGACTGCCTCGGCAGGATACATTCGATTATTGAGGATAACAACATATCAGCTGCGTATATCTTGGGCGACTTCAATGCGCATCCTGATGCTAGGTTCGGGCACGAACTCATGAATTTCTGTCATGAACACAGTCTGACATGTGCGGATATCGAAACGCTCGGAGTTAACTCTGATAGCTACACCTTTATCAGCGATGCGCACGGTTGTCGAAGATGGCTCGACCACTGTGTCGTCACTGAAGCGGCATGGAGTACCATATCATCCATCAGCATACTTTACGACACGTACACGTCGGACCATTTCCCTATGCGTATAGAGTGTAACTTTGGTGGTGTGTCAGCCATTAGATCGATCGAGAATGATAGTAACATAAACAAAGCATGTGATAATAAAGTGAAGTGGGGTAATCGAGATGCTAGTCAAATAGATCACTATTTTAAATATTGTAATTCTAAGCTATGTGATATTAATGATGTTTTATGTTGTTGTACATGTGAGAAGAATGTTAGATGTGACCGAATGAATGAACATTTTATTTTTATTGACAAATTATACACAGATATAGTTAATGTTTTACAATCAGGTGCAATTAGAAGTGCTGTTCAGCGTCCCGGTGGTCGTAAGAAAGCGAAGATGGTCACGGGTTGGAATATGCATGTTCGAGACAGTCATGAAGAGGCACGAATGTATTTTAATTGTTGGTCGGTTGCCGGCAAGCCGTCCACAGGTACAATTTTTGAAAATATGTGTAATAGTCGGAAGAAATTTAAAAACAAATTACGTTGGTGTCAAAACAATCAAGAAATGATAAAATTAGACATATTAACAGAATGTAGGAAGGATAAAAACTTTACGAAATTTTGGAACGCAACGAAAAAATTTAATTATAAACAAAATTTACCTGTTTCTGTGGACGGAGTGCAAAACACGGGTGGGATAGCCGAAATGTTTGCCAAAAGATTTAAGCCAGAGCCGATGCCGATAAGTAAGCGTATTAGTAGCGAATATGTGGAGGAACCTAATCTGAAGATTGATTCACCCACCATACAGTTTTCTTTCGATGACGTGAAGTTGGCCGTTAGACAAATGAAGCGAGGCAGGTCGCCCGGACATGACAACTTAAGTATTGAACATATTGTTTGTGCGGGTGAGATACTATGTTTCAAACTATGTGCACTGTACAATTTATGCATGAAGTACTCTTACTTACCAACCGACATAATGAGATCTGTAGTGGTTCCGGTAGTAAAAAATAAAACGGGTGACCTAAGCTCTGCCAGCAATTATCGGCCTATCTCTCTGGGGACTGTCTTAGGTAAGATATTAGAAAGACTGATGCAACCACTGCTGCAAAAAGCTATACAGATAGACGACGCACAGTTTGGTTTTCGTCCCGGACTCTCAACAGACTCGGCGATAGTCAGTCTGAAACATACAGTCAGCCACTACACCAGGCGTGACACATCTGTGTATGCATGTTTCCTGGACTTGAGTCGCGCATTTGATCTAGTGAATTATGATATTCTCTGGAGAAAATTGCGCGACTCAAGTGTACCAAGTGAGCTTATACGTCTGTTGAGATTCTGGTACGGAAACCAAATAAATAATGTTAGATGGGGCGACGCGACATCTAGTGACTATATACTAGACTGCGGAGTTCGCCAGGGGGGGTTAACTTCTCCGGACCTATTTAATTTGTATGTAAATGAGCTGATCGAGGAGCTGAGAAGCACCAAAGTCGGATGTCATCTAGGGAGTGTGTGTGTAAACAATCTTAGTTATGCTGATGACATGGTGCTTCTCAGCCCATCGATCAGTGGGTTAAGGAAATTGCTTTCAGCCTGTGAGCGATATGCTAGCGCTCACGGACTGAAATACAATGTGTCAAAAACGGAGATGATGGTCTTCCGGTCAGGAAAGGGCCCGGAGAAGATATTTGACGTCTGTTTGGGTAATGCGCCGATTAGAGTGGTGCAGAAGTTCAAATACTTGGGACATATTCTAACCTGTGACGCTCGGGATGATAGCGACATAGAAAGAGAAAGGCGGGCGCTCGCGGTGAGGTGTAACATGCTCGCACGGAGGTTCGCCAAGTGCAGCGCAGACGTAAAAGTAACGTTATTTAAGGCATATTGCCAATGTTTTTATACCTGCCAGCTGTGGGTGAACTTCCGCAGAGCCTCTATAAGCACCATGAGGGTGCAGTACAATGACGCGTTCCGTATCCTCATGAAACACCCGCGCTACTGCAGCGCGTCGAGCATGTTTGCCGAGGCGCGAGTAGCCGACTTTTTCGCTGTCATGAGAGGTCGCGTTGCTTCCTTTTGGAACAGCCTGCGATTATCTCGCAACACTATACTCCAAGCTATTTGTGAGGACTATACGTGTCCAATAGCTAAATACTGGCTATCAGTTCACCGGGACGCCAACCGCAAGTAGGTAACTACTTTTAATTTATATTTTTATTCTACAATTTGTATTGTTCTTTACACATACAATTGTCTTTATATTATATTATGTTCTATTTTAACTAAATTAATATGTAATGGGACTTGTACCTGAATAAAGAAATTATTATTATTATTATTAAAACCAGTCTACGCTAGCAGAGCAGCGTTGCTATGCGTTCGTTTGCTTGCTGCATGTAGATAATGGGGATTAGGGATTCAGATTTCTGATTATCTTATCAGTTATCAGTTTATTTTTCTATGTAATCTTTACGTCACATATCGAATGTATCACTTGGATACAAGTTAACCTATGAATATTTATGATTGAATATGAAAATGAGAGATAATAACATAATGAGACTACACAAAATACTTTCGAGGATAACGTTCTACATACAGCAGGTTTACCCTCAACTTTTAAAGCGATGCAAAGTAGGCTCGCGTTTTTTTATCTTAATTTTTCTGCAATTAAGGGAATGACACAAAAGTTGAAGAGACTGTTAAAAATATCACAGTTCAAAGTAGGCTCATTTGAACTTTTATTTTAGAGAAAAATGGGGAGATAAAAAACAAGCGCGAGCCAACGTCGCATCACATCGCTATAAAAGTTGAGCGTAACCTCGTAGGTTCCACATTATGCTTTGAATGATCATAATAAAGTATGGTACGGACGGTAATATTTTATAAAATTTTAAATTCAGCTTTATAACCCTATTATAACAAGTAGACATAGACATACATATATTATAACATAAACATACAAGAGAAAATAAAAAATCATACACACAAAATATAGGTAACAGAAAAATGTTTTTGTCACAACAAGTGTACTTATCATACGTAGTACTTGTATAGAAGATTTTTTTATGCTAGATAGATCTACGATTGACCACCAACCGTCTGATGTTAAGCGACGGTGTGGCCGAGGATGGAGCTCATCGATCTCGAAGATATCTAATCACTCTAGCCATGAAAATTCCCAAGATTGCAGTTCTCAGGAAACAGAGATGGCGGTAAAGAATTCCATTCCTGTACAGTATGCATCAAGAACGTGGCCCGATATTGCCGAGTACGGATTTTTGGCATGTCAACGAGAAATCGGTGGTAATTCCCCGACTTTCTGCTTGTCCTGTATAAATGGGAAGAGTGGAATTAGGTCGTAAAGTTCTTGCACACACTCCCCGAATGAATCCTGTAGAATATGGACAGACATGCTACTTTACGGCGGTGCTCTAGACTAAGTAGCTTCTTGGCAACTAGTTTCAGTCCACTGACTCTAAAGCTTCCAGCTGATACTTGGCTGATCTATCAAAAAGCTGGCAGCAATACACGATCGGACCTGTGCCTGATACGAATGAAAAATAAGTAGGTATTTACGTTACGTATTTTTAACCGGCTTCAACAAAGGAGGAGGTTATCGATTCGATTGTTTTTTTTTTTAAGTATATAGGTATAGTATATAAGTATATAGGTATCAAGTTGAAATTAAAACCATATACGTAGATCCAGTCTTTTGCTGCAGAGAGAAAATCAAACTTCTCAGTTTTCATAAAAAAAAGTTACAGCCTAATATGTCACATAAAACGCATATTTCGCAAGGGAGTCAAAACCCATGGGGTAGGTACTTCACGTTGACCTATAACTGTGAATTTGGCAAGAAGCATTGTCATATAGTACACATAAAGGAAAAACATCTGAAAACTGTACATTTTTAATTTGATCACAAAAAATAGGGTCTTTAAACAAGGAAGGACGGTCCAAAGTGCTTTATCCATATCATGTACGGTATCATTTATGAAAGAGCTAATAACACAAGTCAAAGCTTTTTAAATATTTATATTATCTTTTTCGATTTATGAAGGAAAACCTAATAAATGAATAAGTTCCCCCTTTTATCTACTAGTTTGTACGGAACCCTCGGTGGGCCAGTCTGACTCGCACTTGTCCGGTTTTTATTTTTAAGTGTGTTACTTCATTTATTGAGACCCGATTTAAGAAATCATATTTTATTTGAAAGGATATACTTTCAAATTTATCTCACACACACTCCATCAAAATCAGTTCAGTAGTTTGTTTTTTTACACCAAAATAACTGGAAAAACATCTCTGTTTCCTGAGACCTACAATCTTGGAATTTTCAAGGCTAGAGTGAAAGAGTGAATAGATATCTTCTAGATCGACGAGCTCCATCCTCGGCCACACCGTCGCTTAACATCTGGCGATTGGTGGTCAATTCTATAAAAAAAAAAAAAAACGTCATCCAAATAAATTACTTAATTTAAAGTCGGTTGCTTCAAATAAATTACTTAATTTAAAGTATCAACGGGATGTAGTGTCAATCCTCAAAAACATCCGAGCTCAATAAGATCTAGTTAGACCCCTATTTTGAGATAAGCTTATTCATACAAATACATCGGTAAATTGATAATGATACTCGTACGTATTACTGTGGATAACTTCTGTTACTTCCTAATATTATAAAATGAAAGCAACTTGGTCTCTCTGTCTGTTCGTTATCCGATTGTTATGAAATTTATAATGAAGTTATATCTAAGAATCTGAGAAACTGGAGACTGACGTTACATTTCATTATCATCATGATTACTGTTCACCGCTAGTAATGATATAAATGTAGGGTATTGGGTGTTGAGAGACAGAAGTTTATACATTTGCTATGAAAATATTATAACTTCGAATTCCTAATTGAAAATGCCGAGCAATTTTATAATACAGGTATGTAACAATACCATCAGGCGATAGAGGACAGTGTAAATATAATATATAAAAATAACGCTTCCGCTGCCGCTTCTGCTCCCACTTGTGCTCCCGCTTCCAACCCCGCTTCTTCCCCGCCCATATAATATACGAGTATACCTAGATACAAAAGATATACTCAAACAAAAAACAGTAAGGAAAACAAAAAATAGATATTAATGAATTTTAAATTGTCTTTGGGTAAGACGCTGAGACGCAGCAAGTAAGGGTCTTACCGAAAAACGTTACTTAACTTTAACCAACGTCTTATGTTCTCTGTCTTCTTTCCGCAAGTGTCATTATGTGTCAGCCAGATTTTGACAAAATATGTTAAGCATTGCTTAAAGTTAAGTAACGTTTATCGGTAAGGCAGTTAGTTAAGAGAACTGTTGTTGCACGATCTCCCATACAAATAAGAGAAAACTGATTTCTACCCCTAAACATTAACCGATTTCTATAATTATTTTTAGGGTTCCGTACCCAAAGGGTAAAACGGGACCCTATTACGGAGACTTCGCTGTCTGTCCGTCCGTCCGTCCGTCTGTCTGTCACCAGGCTGTATCTCATGAACCGTGATAGTTAGACAGTTCAAATTTTCACAGATGATGTATTTCTGTTGCCGCTATAACAACAAATACTAAAAAATATAATAAAATAAATATCTAAGGGGATGCCATACAACAAACATGATTTTTTGCTCGATATTGATAATAGACGCTTGAAATATTCACAGAATATTGAGTTGTATTATTCACTTTATAAATAAACAATTAAAGCGAGTCCAACTCGCACTTGGCCGGTTTTATTTTATCTGATTACAATCATAAATGTCTAACCTCCGTACCGTACGTGTATCCGTATTCAGCGATATCGATCCACATTTTTGTTGCGTACTGCACAAAAATTGAATTCTTTGCCACCATCTCTGTTTCCTGAGACCTACAATCTTGGAATTTTCAAGGCTATAGTGAATAGATATTTTCTAGATCGACGAGCTCCATCCACACTGTCACACGGCTACACCGTCGCCTAACATCAGGCGAGTTGGTGGTCAATCGTAGATCTATCGTCTATAAAAAAAAACTGTGTTTTTTTTTTAATTATTTTATTTAAAACTTGCAAATTTTGAAATAAGAAAACCGTAGAGCCATAGCCATTAATGGTTTCACCTTTAGAAAAAAGAAAAAAAAATGGAAACCGGAAAATATTGCGGGGTAGAAAACAAAATTTCCTGGCAAAATGCGCGCGCGGCAACAATGCTCTTAAATATGAAATACATATAGGCTAAATTTAAATACCACATCTGTACATCTGTACATCTGTAGATGTACGAAATAAATAAGAGATTAAGTAGGTATATAATAAAAACAAAATTATAGAAATCAAATTACGTACCTATATGAAATAAAAAACTCAAGGTACACCTAAGCTTGCTTATTTTAAAAATTTTGTGACTTATCAAATTCCACCACCCGTCTCTCGATAATCAATATATTTCTCTCTCGTCCCAAAAGCATAATATACTTTTCCAATTCATTCGGTAGGTATCTTTTTATACAAAACAAATTAATTGCGGAAATTCTAACCAGAATATTATCAAAGTACATGTAACATTCACTGCAGATTTTAAGTCATTTTCGTTTTTCCTTTGTCCGTATGAATATAAGCACAAACAATACATAACCCAGGTCAGATGTACTCCGTCTGTCATGTTGACTGTACTTAAGTAAAGACCTGATTCAATTTGAATGAAGCCGAGGTGCGCAGCGAACGGGTCCGTCGCTGCACGCTCACTTTCTCTTCGCGATTGTGTTTATTTTTATCGAAGTCATTTAATAAAGGCCTAGAAAGTGACCAGTGTTAACTATGGAGGCTGAGCAAAACAACAATTTCCCGCTGGAAATGGTTGATGTGGAACCTAAATTGGCGGAGGAATTGATGAAACAGTTCACTGGTAAGCTGATGAGGATTTTATCATTTAAACCTAATTTGGTACTTGGTTAAGGCGCCATGATAGGAATACACAGTGGTCACGTTCCCGCGCGACCTTTACTTCAGATCTAAATGTAATTGATTGAACTTAGGTACTTATCTCTATATATATAAAAATCAATTGCTGTTCGTTTGTCTCGCTAAAACTCGAGAACGGCTGGACCGATTTAGCTGATTTTGGTTTTGATATGTTTGTCGTAGTCCAGGGAAGGTTTAAACATTGAGAAAATATCGGGTCCACTCATTGATAGGTGATACGAAGTACAAGGTCATCTAGTTCTAAATAAAATGCGAACGTAATTCTAATGATAGCAGTAGCACAAAATATTCAAAATAAATTTTATTTCGCGAATAAACGATAGATGATAGATTTATAAATAAACAAAACGAAATTTTGACAAATAGACGATTATTGCAGTAAAAATAAATAATAGTTATTAAAAAACTTAGTAAGTAACCTACTTAATTCACAATTTAAAAATGTTCTCATGAAATTCACATTGATGTATCTCGAAAAATAACGTTAAATAGCGCGCGCTATCCGCCACCCGCCACCCGCCACTTGTATCTGTCCATCTCGTAGCTGGTCTTCCTACGCTGAGCTTGCCCGTTCGTGGTCTCCACTCGAGAACTTTTCGGCCCCTTGGACCATCAGTTCTTCGTGCTATGTGCCCTGACCACTGCCAACTTGCTAATCAGTTATGCTATGTCGGTGACTTTAGTATCTACGGATCTCTTCGTCTATAATAAAATATCCGCATATTTTAACTGACATAAAATAAATAATAACCATAAAAGTTTTTGATGTGTCTTGATATGTATGAAAAATGCATTTTGCGTTTTGCTTCAATGGGCAGAAGGAAAATATAATTCTAATTATGTATGTAAATTTAATTGTATTAAAAAAATGTATGTAACTAGTTATCGACGCGTAGCAAACTTGACAAACAAACCGATCTATCACATAGTCAGTTGCCATTAAGCCCATAAGTAATCAAAAGGTTTTTTCCTAAGACCGTGTCGGTCGTGAAAAGGTAATATACTGACAAAGTAACTTTAATAGGCATTAGTTTGAGTAATCAAACCATACTCCTTTAGTGTACTTATTATAACATCAAATGTACCTCGCGATGAAACTGCTAAACTGATTGTTATGAAATTTGATACAGAGATAGGATAGAACCTGGAGAAGGGCATAGGACATAAGCTAAATGTCATCTTCATCTTTAGCGCCGATTTTTATCACTACGCGGGGCGCAACAATTTTTTTACCGACTTCCAAAAAAGAGGAGGTTCTCAATTCGACTGTATGTTTTTTGTATGTTTCTTACGCCATTGTTCTGCTAATTATCAATTATTTAATCTTTTTCTGTATTTACTTCAGAGGTGGTCCCATATAAATTTTATTAATATCGGTTCAGTGTTATATGTCTTACTGTTGCACTTTATAAACACACAAGATGTCATTGTACACAAGTCACGACACGCGTCTAACAGCGTTGCCCGACGTGTCGCAACTGAAGATGAGTCGCGGGAGATTACCTCACTTGAGGCTTGCCATGCAGAGCCGAGGAAAACCTATCTACGTATACATCATTGGTTCAGACGGCCTCACTTGAGAGCTAATGTAGTATTGTAATGGCCCTTAATTTAAGTACGTAGGTAAATCATATGCCATAGTGAGTAAATATGAAATAAGTAGTATTTAAGTGAGGCGTGGTGAAATTATAGAGGTATTAAACATAATATATTATACTTAGTACGGAAACAGAGATCGAGTCAGCGTGTCAGCGACAAGGACTGATAAATGCTTTTGCAGTCAAGAAAACAACATTCTACCATTCTCGCAACGAAGTAAACACCAGCCCCGGATCTAGGATGAGTAAAACGGGGCACCCGCCCCGGGCGGCAGTTTCAGGAGGCGCCAAAATCATAATAACAATATGATTAAAATCAAAAACTTACTCCAAAAAGCGCCTAGTTGGCTTACTGTCGAGTTGTTAGAAAAATGCGCCACACAGATAATATTTGTGAGTCTTTTTAAGTAATTTATCTCTAACGCTGGCCAGAAGGTTTCAACACTATTCAAGGAACACTATTAAGTTTCTGTCCCGGTTCGAAAAATCGTATGTCGTCATTTATCTCAAATGCTGAAGAGAGGGGCGCCACTATCAAGTTTCTGCCCCGGTTCGAAAACATCATAGATCCGGAGAGCAAGCTGGTAAACACCCTTCTATAAGCGAAGCAATACGCAAAATTATATTTACATTTCATTGCTTTTTTACAACCCTGAACCTTCAATAATGTTCGGAGCGAACTTAAAATTTCGGTCGTATCTTTATCAAAGGGTCGTATGCACGTATATTGGCCTACATGGCTGCTTTGAATGTTAGCTGTGACGTCACAACCACCAATTTTGAAGTTTTGCTCCGGACAAATCAGATCGATTGGTTCGACCATAGGAAGGTATGTTACGTATGATTTAGGACACATCCGTCAGTTTCCGCTTTCGTTTATAGATTTGTGCGACTTTGTGCATATTCTGTCTCATCGAATTGCAAAGCACGAGGAGAAAAGAGAAATCGTCAACGGTGCATATTCTGTCTCATCAAATTTCAAAGCACGAGGAGAAATGAGATATCGTCATCGAAATTCGAAATATTTATTTTTATATTTAAATATTTATTTATTCCCATACAACAGAATTTTCAAAATAAACCCCTTGACATAAATATAGTTGACTATTGCAATTAATCGTACTAACAAATTAATCATAATTTTGACGCGAAGTATTTAATTTCACTCTGTGGCATCTTGGTTTCTTAAGTTAAAGTAGAATTTTGTATTTTATGTATTGACATTTGCATGCCTCATTGAGGTGAAACATAATTGGGCATGTTATTTATATCTTGCAACATCTTATTTTGTACATATGTTTGGCAAATAAATGAAATCTGAATCTGAAAATATTTATTTGTATATTATTGTTATACTTTGTGGTTATACGGGGCTCGGAAATAAAAATAAATACTTATCTAAACTTTCATCCCAAAGTTGCATTGACGATATTCTACCAGAAGTTCAGATAAATAAAATTCTGGACTCACAAAATATTATCAAGAACAAACAACGACAACCCATTTTGTTAGTTTTTTGTTTGTCATAAAAATAACCAAAATGTATTTCTGCGGACAACCTTATAATAATTTGTTCGCGGACCCTATTGCTGCGGACTACTTATAATAATTTGTTTACGAACCCCATTGCTGCAGACAACTTATAAGAATTTATTTGCAGACCTTAATTATAGCTGCGCCGTGGACAACTTCCTCTATTACTGACACAAATAAAATAACGCTGTCCATACAGATAGGTACTATAAGCTGATTAGCTGACTTAACTGCAGACTTGGCTGGAGACAACACTTATCTTGCATGGCCAAATAAGCAGCAATAAAGACAAGTGAGCAAATAAAATCCGAAAAGATTTTTTCGTATTTTCCCTTTTGATCCCATAGCATAGAACATAATAATAACACTACGTACACATATTAAGTTGGGTTCTATATATAAGATGCTCTGAAAGTGTTTCTTACTCATAATAAAGCGCAATAGGCACATCAGAGAGTGCCTCGCATTGTTTTGTTTATCAGTCATTAACTTTGTAAGTAAATCAGAGCACTGACCGATGCCATTTGTTTTATAATCTTTATTTAATAGGTGATTAGGTGAATATCTATTTATACTTCCCGACATGGTTTTATACATATAATAACACTGTAACGGGTCAAAATCTGTACATTAAATTTTTTCGAAAACTTTTGATTGGAGAATGCATTACTATCGTATCGATACAGAACCGAAAACAGCAATTTTTTTTAATTCTTGTCTGTCTGTACGGTGCGTCCTATATGTACTAGAAAGTTGTAATTTAGTATGGGTAATGAGTATACATATTTATTGCACCAACAAAACGGTATAAAAAAGACAACGGGTTGCACTCCGGGAGTGCCGGCAGAAGTGAAAACTAAAAAATAAAATAGCAAAAAGACTGACACGTGAAGGATTTGAACCTCCGCCCTCCGATGGACAAATTGAAATTTATATCGGTGCTCTAACCTACTGAGGTAACGAGTCATAAGTGCATGTGTCGAAAATAATTAAACATTCGGCGCAACGAAATGACGTCATGCTAGAAGGACAAACTTGTACATACAATAATGAACTTTAAATGCAGAACGTTAGAATTGGTTTCTGACTAAAATAATCCGTCCGTCTTACGAATTTTAATCTGACGATCTGACGCGAGTTTAACATTTTTGCCCATCCAAAAAATGCACAACGCCGCTAAAGAAGTTTTCACTTCAAAAATCAAGAAACACATTTTTTTGGGGATGAATATTTTTTTCTCGTCTACCCCATTGCGTGGGATATCCCACCCGTTGTTTAAAAAAGCAAGATAACAACGAGCGTGAGCCAATTTTGCATCACTATGAAAGTTGAGCGTTTTCCAGTTATTTTACTTCGCGGAAACTTGCCAAGGTCTGTATCCAGGAAGTGGTTTCTCTCGGGCCTATTCCTTCGAATTTAATTATAATAGCAGTTGAATGTAATTGTTGCACCAAGGTTCCAATAATAGCCGATCAATCGTATTATTGGCTGGTTTATTAGTGTTCAATAAATACGCTTGATTGCATACTTTTACGTCTTACAATATGACGTCATAGCTACATGCATGGAATTAAATTAAATCGATTCTAACGTGTCGTACTTAAAATAATCGGCCAAGTGCGAGTCGGACTCGCGCACGAAGGGTTCCGTACTATCATCTATAATACTACAAAGTTTAGTTCTGTTTATAAAATAACGAGAAATCAACGAAATTCCAAGTAGTAAATTGCAAACTTATGGGTAGGTTTTCGATACACATCCGGGCAGCATGACGACGCTTGCGCGAATACGCGCGGCTATGGCTCGCTCCGTGATGTTACCTCCCCCGCTACCCACGCGGCCGTTGTTTATCCAACCGCCTCGCGCTCGCGCCACCACCATACCGCGGCGCGGCGCTCGCACCGCGTTTAGATGCACGGATTATTTTCATTTTGTGAGTTTTTATGTATTAGATTAGGTATTTATTTTTGTAATTAATATATTTCTATATATTTACTTACAAATATTCAAGTTTCTACCTGTTAATTAAGATCGAGTAAAAGTTGCTTAAAAATTACGTTTGTTGTATGAGAGCCCCCCTTTAATATTTACTTTATTGTTATTTAATTATTTATTTTGAAGGGTAATATACAAGTAAATATTCTGTGAAAATTTGAAGCGTCTACCTGTTACCGTTTTTAATATTGAGCAAAAATATACGAAAAAAACACGTTTATTGTATGGGGACCCCCCTTTATATTTAATTTTTTTTTAATTTTTAGTATTTGTTGTTATAGCGGCAACGGAAATACATCATTTGTGAAAATTTCAGTTTTCTAGCTATCACGGTTTATGAGATACAGCCTGGAGACAGACAGACAGACAGACAGACAGACAGACAGACAGACAGACAGACAGACAGACAGACAGACAGACAGACAGACAGCGAAGTCTTAGTAATAGGGTCCCGTTTTTACCCTTTGGGTACGGAACCCTAAAAAACAGTCTACGATGAAGCGCTGGCGAGAGATGTTGATTCGATTTAAAATAATTCGATCGATATTAGGTGTCGTACTTGAAAAAAAAACTGTCTACGATGTCGCACGTCTGTAAATATTCGATATTTTTGAGTGTGTTGCGGGTGGCGCCACCAACGCTTAATTGGTTTAAGCTTTTGCTTAAATTAATTCTGTTCTAAAATTTTAACCATTCCACGTGACACCTGAATGACATCAAAATGGTAAAGGCTCCCAAGTACAGATCGGTATATGCGAGTTCAAGTCTCGTCTGATGTTTGTAATTTTTGAACTATTTTGGTGGCAGCTCTAGCCTTGACACTAGTTAACACCATGTCACAATGTAGGTATGACATTGTGATAGCTAGTTAATTAATCAAATGTATTAAAAAATATGAAACGATGATAAACATTCATTACACGTACAAATTGTCTACTTTAATTTAGTTTAGCAAAAATTCAAAATTAAACGAACGAATACGTATATTATAGAATTTTTGTAAACGGATTTCTCACGTTTTCACTTCTTTGTGACCTTCATTTTTTTAACAACCTATTGTTTATTTTTAAAAAGTTTCACATAAGTTGTTAAAATATCATATTTATTCCACCGAAAGAGAAGTGTGTGTGCGTATGTGTGAGAAAAAAATCGCTCGCCTCTCTCTCTTGTTTGTGCATTTATACCTACAATGGTTTGATCCTCAATCGATTGATGATAAGCAGCGGTGTCTTAGAAATTATCAAACACCATTGTTAAGCTCTAGGTATGTGCTCTTTTCGACCTTAATTGATGGTAATAAATAATTGTGGTTTAAAAAACTAAAAAAACGATTTCAAAATTCATTTACTTGGACGACATATTTTTCAAATTATTTTGACCTAGCAAACAAAAAATAAAGAATCATCAAATCAATTAATAATTGGCGAAGTAATCGCTGAACAAACATAAAAAAACATACAGTCAAATTGACAACCTCGTCCCTTCTTGGAAGTCGGTTAAAAATACTTTTATATTGAAAACGAACCACCTTTACATTGTATCGTGGTGTAGGAGTAGTCTAAGAGCTAAGAGGCTACACTTTGATCTAAGAAAAAATGATAACGTCCTTGGAAATTATAAAGTTATATTCTTTTAAACTATCACGGTAATTTATTATATATATTAATTATTATATATTAAGCACAGTTTAATATTATGTATATTATATTAAACGGGATATTTACCTGGTAAATATCCTTTTAATAATAATAGTGCTTTACAAAATTATAGTTCTCATGAAACCGGCAAGGCGCCATGGAGGTCCACTCTTGGGGGGCTGCGTTCATTTCTCAGCGATGCAAAATTGTCTCGCGCCCGTTTTATCTAGCTTTTTCTGCAATTAAGAGAGTGACACATAAGTGGACTGTTAGAATATCTTAATCGAAGTTGGCCCCATTACTCCTACATTACTCCTGTATCCGAACAGACTTTCACGCAACCAATGTAGCTTAGGCAAAGCTTAGGTTGTATGTTTTTTGAAAATTACTAAAACAGAAAGTAGTTTAACTACTTAGTCCAACCACCTTGTTATGTTAGTTGACAATAATATAATTCCGTCTTTGTTTTTTAAACGGTTTTCTTTTATTCATAGATTGGCTTGTGCTTATTGACTACCAGCTCGCCCGATGTTGCGGGCTGCGATGGAGCGCGCTGGGCAAGAATAATCCAATTCATCTAGATATTTATTTTCCATACTATTCCTGCTGGTATTGACACCGACAGCAAGGAGCAGAATCAGAAATCAGAAATCAGAAATATTTTTATTGCATTAAACTGTGTACAGATAGGTGTTAGATAATATTTAGTCCAAACAGTTTTACCCATTGCGGGCGTGCAACAATTGAGCACAACCAGTAATTAGAAATTACAGTTGGTTTCATTTATTTTTATAGGAGAGCACACAGGGTTCGTCCGCGTGGGTCCCAAGGGCTACTTCCTCCCGCACAAGTACCGGCAGGAAGCGAATTACATCTACAACATGCCGCTGCGCTCGGACGACGTCTTCGTCGCCAGCTACCCACGATCAGGTAAATTTACCTTTTAAAAAAACATACATATTATTTTGTTGCCAAAGTTACACAAAAAAATATTTCAAGATCACAATTTTTTCTTTATGATCAACAGGCTAAGCATTAAACTACAATTCACTTGATGGTAAATGACAATGTAATTAAAGTAACAGGTATACCTAATAGCTTAGAATCGGAACTGGCTCTCAAGTGAGATTGTCGGAAAACGTTATACATGCTTAGAATTAGAATTAGAAAACGTTATATTAGCTTAGTAGTGAGAGATAAATTAAATTTTGTCCATAAACGACAGTGACTATCAGATTTATCAGTTTATGAATAAGAATTAACCTAGTGAAGGGCGAGGCACAGTGAAACCGATCGTTATGAAATTTGATTTGATAGATTTTTCAAGTTTTTTAAGCTACTGTTTATGAATAACGTCAGCAACACTAAAAAAAACTACTGTGGGTGAAACGAAGAAACGACGAGGTACATCTATTATGTATACACAAATAGATTAAATTCTATACCTAAATACTATATAACCGAAGTGCAGTATGGCTGCTTTCTGCTCATAGGTATAAATCCAAATCTACAAAAAATAAAATGTAACATTAGAATAGAATATAACTTTATTGTACACGCGTACAGAAAAGTTAACAAGTTTATATGTATATATTTAAAAGAAAAACAGAATACCCGATTGCAGAAGAGCGATATTTTTGCGATTTCGTTACGCTTGATACGCTGTTGAGTAAATGCTTTTTGTGAGAAAGTTTGGGCAAAGTCGCTGTAAAAAGTTATAAATGGGCATACTTTAGAATAATTCTAGTGAAATCACTAATTTTTTCGAAAAAGTTCCTTCTTGCGTAGTCAGGTAAAAATAAACGATATCGATAGTACTTCGTACTTATCGCATAGAGTGATTTCTTTTTTCCATGTTTTTAAAAGTCACCGGTCGTCGTCGGGAAAAATTAACGCAAAAAATAATGCTCTTGTCGCTTTTGACAGGTGCAACGCAACATGCTAATAACATTTAGGTTCGGCGTATGTAATGTAAGTAATACTATTAATGTCTTCTGTGATTTGACTTTAATGTCCTAGTCGACGCAATCTATTGAAGATTGCGTTACTAGCGACAGGGGCAAAAGCAGACAAGTGCAAGAGGTGAAATGAAGAATGCGATCATGATAATGAGAGACTGATGGGATGGACAACCCGAAATCTTCTATTTTTACTGCTAGAATTTCAGTGCAAAAGGTCGAGATTAATTTTGGTATATTTTGTATAGTGTCGTTTTTGTAATTAGGGACAACGTGGACACAAGAGCTGGTGTGGATGGTGGCCAAAGATTTAGACTACGCCACGTCTGATGCGGTGCCGCTCACAGAGAGATATCCTTTCCTAGAGTAAGAACATGCATTATAATTGTTGTGTATTTACGTTTGCTGTTATAGATAAGCAATTCTTCCTTACGTGCATGAGCTATCGGATTGTCAGTGCATATGACTTAAATCTTCTTGATTTCATAAATAAAAATCTGTTTAAAGTCTAGGTGGTTGTTGTGCATAGGTATACATATGATATCCTTGACTTAAAGGATCCAAGAGATGTGTTGATGCGCGATATCTCCTATACAAATAGAAGAAAACTATTTTCTACTACTATACCACAGAATTCGCCCTATCTGCATAGGACCCCCTAAACATTAACCGATTTTGATGTTCTTTTTTTATCTGATTTAAATCATAAATTACTAAGCCAGACTATGCCTCTACGGTTTGCTTTTTTTTTAAATTTTCGTCATAACTCCTATGTTCTAAAAATAAAATTTGAAATCGTAGAAGCATAGCCAGCATTTTTCTCTTGTTGTATGAAAAACGCGCAATTTACTCTCAAACGATCGTAACACTTCTCTTAAAAGGAATAAGTATTTCCACGGTTTAAGGATATTTTATTTCATTTCGAATATAAATGGTTTTAAAATTATTGCAAAACAATTGTGAAAGGCAAGCAGGCAGATAGGTAGGTAATATTGGAGATAGCGAACGCAACAAATATGAGTAACTCGGCACTCATTACATATCGCGTATGTTGTTTACAAGTTGATAGCAATAATTGGAGTATTTATGCGAAGTTTTTTTTAAAATATATTTTTTACTATAGTATTTCTACGTTGGTATTTACTGCCCTATACCCATAACAGGGCATCGAATTCTGTGAAATATTACAGAAAGCATTAAAGCCGATAAAAATCAATTATAATTACTATTGAAGGGGTGTATAATTATAATTACTATTGGGCTAGATGGTGTTGTGTGAAATGTCCACAAATATTTATTTATTTATTGATACAGATATTGATACCCCAAAATTGAAGTGTTGAAGTAAGGACTGTCTGTGATATCGTAGCTCTAAAACGGATGGACCGATTTTAATCATGTTTTAATCTAGTTTTTTAGTCGAAAAAAGCGTTTCATCGAGAGTATTCTCAGCTTCATCAAAACCGATTCAGCCGGTTTTTTTTGTCAAGGGTTTTTGAGTTTTCTAAACTTATACATGTTTTATTCCTGTTGTAGGTAAATGGATTCCATCACGAGGTTGTTCCTGTAGATTTTACAAAAATAGAGATGCAATCAAACAGTCTTTTACTCAATAGAGTGTAAAAAGTGTGTAATTTAAGCGAACAGCTAAAGGATACGTCGTTCCTATTTTCAATATACATATGATTGTCTACAACTCCATTTCCAGGTTTTCAGTATTTGTCCACCCTGTAATGAAAGAAAAGTTTAAATCAGAGAACAGCGACTCAGCACATAAGCTCCAGCTGTTGGAGTGGGTGACGCAGCCGGCGACCGAGCAGCTGGAAGCTTCGACTTCCCAGCGCTTCATAAAGACACACCTGCCCATGTCTCTACTGCCGCCAGAACTCCTCGATAAATCCAAGATGGTCTACGTAGCGAGAGACCCGCGCGATGTGGTCGTGTCTTTCTATCATATGAACCGGTTGATCAGGACGCAGGGATATATTGGAGATTTTAAGACTTATTGGAATTACTTCATGAGAAATTTACGTAAGTTCTTAAATCTGATCAGTATCTCTATTTCGGGGTTTTCATGCTACTAGATACTAGCATTCATGGGCGTAACTATAGCTTTCTCATGGGGGGAGGGGGGGTCCGCGGCTACAAAAATTTATAAAAATATACTACTATTTGCCTCTTTATTTGCGCAGACTATACGCAGACGAGTACTAGTTTCTAAACGTCGATGTTTATATAAATATAATTATAATAATCTTTATATAATTATAAGTTATAGACATTTAAATACACGAAAATTAAATTACGGACAAACGTATAACTGTATATAAAGTGTAAAAGTAACGTCGGAACAATATCAATTCATATTAAACTAGAGGTACCCTATGACTTCATCCGTTTTAACGAAGCCCGCAGTATTTCCATGACAAAATAGTACCTATAATGCGAAAGCGAAGCGAGCGCGAAAATTTTTGAGGTTTTTAAAATTAAATCTTGGAAATAATTTAATTCATTGATCGTATTAGAAAGTGACCCAAATGAACCAAACAAGTATAAAAGTGTTTAAAAAAATGAAATATCCGACTGGATGAGTAAGACTTACGCTATCAAAAAATATAAATATAACCATTTGAATGCATTGATTTCAAATTTAAGCACGGCACTTTAAGAGTCTTGTTCGATCTTTTCGAAATTATTAACGCAAAAATATTTTTTTATGTAAAATTGGCTTGGATCGAATTGAATTTTTCATGGAATATTTGTGTTTTTTTTTACGTAAGATAGATCTACGACTGATCTCAAAACGTCTGATATTTAGCGATGTTATTTTCTAGTTTTACGAACGAAGATCTTTGTATAGGTTCATTCAGTCGTTTTATATCTTCAAAAATATGGGCATGCGCAAGCGATCGCTTCGCTTTGGCGCGCGAAAAATATTGAAGCAAATTAAGTAAACTTTAAAAAAGAGCAAGGATTTTTCATAATTGCAAGGATATTTTGGATGAGGGTAGGTTGAACCCCTAAGCCTGCTTAAGGCCTTGTTCACAACTTTTTTCGGATTTCGAACTTGATTCGGAATCGGCCTGGAAACTATATCTCCATCTCTCTCAATTTGTATAGATATGACAGAGATGGGGTTAGGGTTTCTTAAAAAGCTTAAAAAGTATATTAAAAAAAAAAAAAAAAAAACCGACAGCAGAAAAGCAGTTTTTTGCAGTCTAACTTACGATTTCGATACTTTTAATACGCTGTTGAGTGTACGTTTTTTGTGAGAAAGTATGCGTAAAATTGCTGTAAAAGATTATAAACGCGCATTCTTTAGAATAATTCTAAAAAAACACTTGTTTATTACGAAATAGTGCGTTAGTGATTACGAAAAAACGTTTTATTTTTATTTT
Source organism: Lycia hirtaria (assembly GCA_947563715.1). Lineage (NCBI taxonomy): Eukaryota > Metazoa > Arthropoda > Insecta > Lepidoptera > Geometridae > Lycia > Lycia hirtaria. The sequence goes on along the minus strand of OX387376.1, from coordinate 4,209,888 downwards.
TGAAAGAGATGTAGGTATTTTGATTACAAAAAATATAGCCTACCTAGGACACTTTGGAAACGAAGACGACTGTAATGACACATCAACCTCGCACATCAAAATCCGTCAAGCCGTTCAGGCTGTCATATAGAAACTTACATACATACACTCGAAAAACATTACCCTCATTCTTACGCAATCGGGTAAAAATATAGTTTCCATTTGATATACGCAATTGTAGTATGCGCGGGCGAAAGACGAACATGGGTCATACTGCATACTCTTTAGCTAAGCTGTAATTATGCACACACACTACCGCACATCCGGACCCACTGGACTCCCCCCTTCCCCCCCCCCCCCCTTATATACGCCCATGCTAGCATTTATATGGAGTAGGTATCTACCTATACCTCACCATCATCATTAGCCTTTACGTCTATTGCAGTTGTTTAAGCAGTGTCATATCTGTGTCAGTGGTGGCACCTTTTCTGATGACTGTATAAACCGATACGAGAACGGCATACTCGTCCACACCATGAGCAGGTGTGTATTGCGACGGATGGAATTGTGTCGCTTGCGTGCTGACTATTTTAACAGCAAGGTCATCAAACTAAGCCCAGTCATAAGTCTGCAAATCTTCCCGTCTCTCCGGAAAGATCTACCTACTTATACCTAACTAGCTTGTGTTGTTACCTTATACCATATCTCAAAAGACCCTTTATTGCTGAAATGCCGCGCGAAGAAAACATGTCTTCATAATTATTTCTGTTTCAGATCACTGGACGCCGTTCTTTGAGCATCTGAAAGAAGCGTGGGAGAAGAGACATCATCCGAACATGCTGTTTCTCTTTTACGAAGAATTATCAAAGGTACGTAAAAGGTCACTTTTAATATTGGTTTCAGTCTGTACAAGCTTTGCTGCGACGGAGCAAGTTCATTCATTTACACGGATTTTTCCAAGGCTTCAAACAAAATGAATCACAAGTTACTCTGAAACTTGCATATGTACTTATATGTATGGTATCCACAGGAGTTTATATGTGGTGTGTTCTTTTTTGGTCAAATTAACTTTCTTGATTGAAGGGATAGGTATGTCTCATGACAAGTCAAGGTAACATTGGGGGTCCTTTCCAGGATCTGCCCGCTGCAGTGCGTCGAGTAGCAGCTTTCTTCAAGAAGGAGTTCACTGAAGAGCAAGTGGCCAAGCTGTGCGACCACCTCAGCATCAACAATTTCAAGAACAACAAGTCCGTCAACTATGACGTCATGAAGGAGCTCGCCATACTCATACCAGGCGAACAAGGATTCATTAGGAAAGGTATTTCATTTTCAATACTCGAAATGCATAATTTAGGCCAACATTTTTGTTTGCGATCAAAGTTTACGATGGATAAAAATATAGTTTATTTGCACCTGCCAGAGGCATTGTTTTTTTTCCTAGATGTTGGCATCATGCTTGCACATGATAATTCAGTTAAGGAGGAGTTCAAATCGCGCATCACAACATTTTTAAACATATAACATCATTGAGTCGATATTAGAAAAGTGAAAGACGATTTTATTTATGATAAGAGAAATATAAAAAAAAAAACGTTTAAAGTGGCTGAAGAGTAAGTAAATATATGTTTTCACTACTCCGTCGCCAATAGGCTGGGCCTTGTGGCTCAGTTGGTAGTAAGTCTACCTGCTAAGCTGTAGGTCGTGGGTTCGATCCCCACCCAGGACAAACATTTGTGTGATGAGCAAGGATGTCTGTTCTGTGTCTGGGTGTTTCCATGTATCATATGTATATATTTACAACAAAAAAAAGTACATACTACATACATACATATTTGTATTCTATCAGCCATCTAGTTCAAGCTTCTAGTACAAGCTTTGTTTAGTTTGGGCTAGATGGTACTGTGTGAGATGTCAATATTTATTTATTTATATAAACGATATCTGAATAAAACTTACATAGTTTTAAATATTTCTTGTTTATATAAACAAACTCACTCACAAACTATAACTAGTAAAATTTTCTTTTCTTTTCTGCCGATACTCGTGTAAGGTCGTATTGTAGTGTTTTGTTTGTCGTTGGAGAGTTTTGATTAAAGGGGTATTTTCCCCAAAAAAGAAGGTGTTGCAGTTTGATATTTGCTAAAAACGTTTATAGGTAGGTACTCAAATCTAAACAAGTTTTAAAAATATTAGTAAAATCGGTCGAGATTGTCTGGACCCTAATTAACTAGTTAGCGTCATTAACTATTTAGTAATTCATTGTGTATTTAAATAATACTATTATGCAGGTAAAGCGGGCGGCTGGCGAGACTACTTTGACGCCGATATGACGCGTGAGGCAGAGAACTGGATGGCTAAAAATCTCAAAGACACGGACTTCCGCTTCCCACATTTAGAAGCTCAATAAAAAAACTACTGGGACTTAATTTATGTATAAAGAAAACATCAACTGAGGGTGATAATCATTTATTTGATTAATATGCTCTATTTTAAGTATTTCTTTGTAACACCATATTTCAAGTTTACATCAAATATAATGAGAACTTTAATACGTAAGATCTAGCAATTAAGTAAACAATTATATGTACTTCTAAACGCGTTTCAATATCACTTCGCCTAGCTCATAATTTCAATTCCACATAAATAAAACAATGTATCAGTCCTTCCTCACATTTTATTTAAATAATAATACGGTTATACAAAGAAAATAAATTAAAAGCCAGATTTTCTTAATCTTTCGTTGGTAATATAAAATTCTAAAACAGACTTATAATAATGGATAATAACCGTTCGAGGGGAGAGGGGAGCGCAGCCGAGGCACGTCTCACACAGCGCGCTACAACACGAGTACTGAAGTTACAAGCAACCATGACACAATTATAGAGGCATAGTAAGGGGACACGGGGTCACGGCCAATGTTGCCGCAGTTATCTCGCGTTTCCCCAAAATCTTACACAGAATCCCTTCAAAATTCAGGCTTTTGAAGACAAGTTCTAATTCTAATTTTCCTGTTCCTGTTTTGTTGTTGAAAAGTGACAACTCGCGCCCTCTCCCGCGTGTCAAATTGTAATTACTATGCCTCTTTACTTGTGTCATGCAAGCAACAAGCGACACACCGACCAAAGCGCGGCCGGCGCCACCCCGCCCTCGCTCCCACCCCTCCCCCCTTCTTTCAACGTAGACGTCTATAAAAAGCGACTCTATAATATAAAACTGGGAGGAACCTCCCGCACCTAACGACTCGCCGCCACGAACGGCGTTTAAACTATCATACACTTATAGAAAATCACAAAATTCAAGCGGAAATAATAGGAATCGGAATCTGCGCCTACGCAATGACGTCGGGCAACAGCGCGTTGTCGGCGGCGAGCGGCGAAGGCGGCGCCTTATCCTCTGAGGGCAGGCCGTTGGTTGTAGGCGGCGCTGTCTCCGCGGCCTTCTTGGGGCCGACTTTACTCACGGGGTTCTTCGCGCCTGCGGCTGCCTGCAAAACAGAATAAGCTTCGATAAATAAACTGTTGTCAATATATAGAAGTATCCAGCAGTCCAAGTATTCGGCAACATATTTTTTTTAAATTAGATCTGGACCCGCTTAAAGCATTTCCCAATGTCAAGTAATAAGATTTCTACAAGTTTCTTGAATAAAACGAGATATAAATGTTCTATGTTCATAGTCACTATCTAAGTCATGCATACAGTGATTTTCAAATTCAAGTCGTGCTTCAGTAAAGTGGTAGCGATTTTACTGGAAACTTCTGTGGAGTTTTGCCGACAACGTGAAAAGAAACGTTTCGTCGCTTTATTTCACTTGTCCACACTTTTGATTGACGTGACTTTATCGAACACAATGAATAAAACACCACCATTTTTAAAGAATTAAAGTTAAAAGTAACACAAGTTTAGGAAAATAAAACAACAACATGACGTTCTGCCAAAACTCTCGACAATCTAGTTTACACTGAGACTTAACATTGGTCATAGTGTGGTTTATACGCAGGATGTTTGAATTTGAAATAAATCCGGCGGTGGCAAAACGACTAGTTGTAAACGAAATAAATACCCAAAATAATTAAATATTATAAAATGGAAACAACCGACTTCAATATACCCAATTTCTTTACTTGGATGACATATTTTCTCCAGTTATTTTTAAAACAAAATAACTGAAAAAAAATATTCGCCAACCAAACCCAAAGCACTGAATCGATTTTGATAAAAAATATGTGGGACCACTTCTGAATTACCTACCAAACAAAAAAAAGAATCTTCAAAATCAATTCATAATTGGCAGCAAATCGCGTAACAAACGCACAAAAAAAACATACAGTCAAACTGATAATCTCAGAGCCGAGCGAGTTTCGCAAGCGAATCACGAAGGTATTTTTTCAAATCGGTTTACAAATGACGGAGTTATGCAGTAACAGGCCACTGAGCCATCAGTGGTAGTACGACTGCCTTCTGAGCTGTAGGTCGTAGGTTCGATCCCCACCCAGGACCCCCAAATATTTGTGTGATACGCATGGATGTTTGTTTTGTATCTGGGTATTTGTATGTATCATATGTATTTTTAATTTTATTTATTGGTCCACTAAACTGGTTGTTTGTTAAGCGTAGGAAGACCAGCCACTAGGTGAACCGAAGAAATCATACAAATGGCAGGAAGACGCTGGATGCAGGCCGCTTCCAACCAGTCTTTTTGGAAATCCATGGGGGAGGCCTATGTCCAGCAGTGGACTTCTTGTGGCTGAGAGGATGATGATGAAACTGGTCGTAACTAACATATACACGTATTTTTACATAGGCGTGAGGATATACGACCTTTTAGAAGTGAACACTACATGTGTCGTAGATAAAATTAAAGAAAAATACACTACTGCGTTAGACAGTAAGCACAAATTACAAACAGAATTAAAACATCTTTTGATTTTGATTGATGTGGTATGGAAAATGTCTATATCTTTGTAAATTTCGTTTATATTAGTGACATGTGGCAACATAGGGGAATGTCGGCAATAATGTATTTACGAAAAAAAAAAGTATATATGTATTCTATCAGCCATCTAGTTTCCATAGTACAAGTTTTGCTTAGTGTGGGCTATATGAAGTTGTGTGGTCAAAAATGTGGGAAAAAAAACAAGCATAAAACCAAATTGAGAACCTTCTTCTTTTTTTAAGTTTCTTAAAAAAAACAAAACCTTGTTGATAAAGGGTAATTTCAGAAATGATCCCTTGGTTAAGTTTTATAAGTAGATCGAGACCCTAAGAGAATGATTCGAGATAACAAATTTCGCCAGAACATTACGCGTTTATTCGTACAGGAGGATGGATGGAACCGTTGTAAGTAAATTTGACATGCATGTGTAAGTAAAAGAGAAGCGTTGAATATCTGACCTTGATGGGTGCAGTCCTGGGCGGCGCCGCCTTAGCCGTGATGCGCTTGTTGGCGAGGTCCTTGCTCTGCTTGTCGAGAGGCGCGCGTGTCGCCGCTGCCGGCCGCGGGGCCGCCGCCCTGAAAACAAATAAATACCAAGGTCAATAAATAAAAAAAACTTGAACTCACATCAGACTCAATTAAGAATAATTTAGTTTAAAAACTAAAGCAACCGACTTCAAAATACGCAATTCGTTTAGTTGGATGAGATTTTTCCAGCGAAAACTGTACACTGTACAAGACATTAAACATTTTTGATATTTGATTGAGGATACTTTATTATCGATACAGAAGCCAGAACAGCAAATTTCAACAATGGACGCCGAAACTCTTGGGACGGATTGGACGATTGGATCTCTTGGAGATGGATTTGGACGAAATTTGGCTGGATTACTACTTATACCATGTAGAAGGATCTGGCACATTTTTACCCTGAAAAATTTGACCGTTCCTGTAGGATTACACTAATCAATAACAAAATAATTGATCACCACGCAGGTGAAACCGGGGGCGCAGCTAGTTTTGTTATAAAGATCAAAGTAATGAATCGATTTTGATATACACATGTCAAACAGATTGGCTCTGAAATACAGTGAATAATACGCACAACTCATTTATAAGCTTGTGTTCTTAGGTACTTCAATATTTATATAACAAATATTTTTAGTGCCTCCGTTTAAACAGAAAATTGAAATATATTTTTGCCAAATAATTTGAAATATAGATTGTAACACACTAAGGTATAAATTAATTACTGTGGATAAATTGAAATGCCTCAAGTATTACAAGTATAAACTGGTATTGTCAGTGTAACCCGATATATCTTTCAGATCAAAGATCATGTTCCGAATTACGTCAACAATCGTTCTACACGACGGATTGTGCGAATTTGCGCATCTATTATATGCGAAGTTGTGCAGTAGCTATAAATCAGAGTTACCAGTAATAAATAATGTTACCTAGTGTAGTTGGTAATATTATTCAAACTTAATTATTGTTTTAATGGAAGCATGTTCAGTGCTTTTATATATGCCAGTCAATGAAATAGGAAACCTATGGAAATGAAACGTCAACAAAAAATTCGTGCCACTGTGACGTCATCTGGCCGCGAAACATGGCGGTTTTAGTGCATATGGCGTTACAGTGCCATCTGCCAATCTCTAGCATGCTAAATTTTATCGTTGTTTCGTATGTTGCCGTCTCGCTCGCTCTTGCTTATATACCGGAAAGGGATGGAAGTTTTATGCTTTACTTTTTGACAAGACAAGTACCAGCTGAACTGACTGACAATGACATTGGGTGCGCTAAACATGGCGGATTTTCGGCCTCATTAGGTATTTACGTATATTCATGTTTCACTTTATGTACGCACTGAAATACTGTTATATTGTTTTCCTGCGAGTTACAGTGCTGAGTAAGAACGAGATAGATATATGTTTATGTGTGTGCCTTCAAAATGGATGCTATTTATATAAGCAATTGTACGTATAGAACAATATGTCGCGTCCCTATTATATAGGTCAATGATGCCAGTACGTTTAGAATAATATACTGTTTTTCACGTCGAAGAATTATTTTGTGTAATTATTTTAGTACCAGCTTCCATAAATTTTTTGACCTCTCCTTTATTTGTGTTTTAGATACACATCTCTTTTTGGGCCGGGGGTTAAAAGTTATAACAAATGAGTAAGACACATACTTGGTCGGCAGTGGTGCAGCCGGCGTGGTGCGTGGCGCGGGTCGCGGCGCGGGCCGGGTAATCGGCGCCGGCCGAGGCGCCGGTTTCGTCTCCTTCACGTCTCCGTTCGTAAGAGGTTTCTTCTCGGGAAGCCTCTTAGTCCTGGCGGGTGCGGTGGCGGGGGCGGGGCGCGCTGCAGCGGGAGGCGCAGCTCGAGGCGCAGGCTTCGCTGCCATCGTGCCAGAGGCCGGGGTGGGTCGCGCAGTCGCCGGCCGCGCGGCGGCCGCGGCGCGAGGCACGGGGGCGGCGCGTGAGGCCGGTGCGGCGCGCGCGCTCGCCGGCGCAGCGGGTTTAGGTGCGGGTTTGGTCGGCGCGACGGCCGAGGCCGGACGAGCGGTCGCTGCTGGCCGGGCCGCAGGAACCTTCGACGCTGAGGAAACTTTAGTCGCAGCCGGGGCGGGTTTGGCCGTCGTGGGCAACGCCGTCTTGGCGGCAAGGGGCGTCCGCGCGGGGGCAGTGCGCGGGGCAGAGCCGGGGGTGCGCGGAGCCGCCGTTGTCGCGGGTTTCTTAGTTGCGGATGCCGGCGTACGAGCAGTCGCGGCAGTCGGTTTCGCAGACGATTTAGGCGTGCGCGCGTCCGATTTCGCGGCCGGAGTCGTGGGAGATTTCTTCGCGGGTGTCTTCGATTTAGTGGTGGCGGTGGCAGCGGCGACGGCGGCCGCCGCGGCGACAGCTGCCGCGCCGGTAGCGGCGAGGGAGTCATGCGCGGGCGCATCGACGGCGGGCGTGGGCGGCGGCGTGGCGGCCACGTGCTCGCCGTCTTCGGGCCGGATCTCGCTGGTGACGGGCACGCAGATCTCCTGCGCTCGCGACTCCGCCACACCCACGTCCACGTCGGTGACGAGCTCAGCGCGTGGCTCCGGCACGAGATCGGGCGCGGGCGCCGCGGCTAGAGGCGCTTCTTCGGCCACTGCGACCGGTTCTTCGACGGTCGCCGCCGACTCGGGGACAATTTCCGTCGTCATCGACAGTTCGGGTTCAATTTGTGCAGGTCGCTCAGGTTCGAGTTCGGGCTGTGGTGTAGGTACACGTTGTGGAGTAGATTCTCGTTCGGGTTCCGGTTGTGGAGTAGGTTCACGCACTGGTTCTGGTTGTGGAGTGGGTTCGCGCACTGGTTCTGGTTGTGGAGTAGGTTCACGCACAGGTTCTGGTTGTGGGGTAGGCTCTCGCGCTGGTTCCGGTTGTGGAGTAGATTCACGCGCGGGTTCTGGTTGTGGAGTAGGTTCGCGTGCGGATTCTGATTCGGGTCGTGGAGTTAGTTCGCGCACAGGTTCCGACTCGGGCTCGTGCCGGGCAGGGACGGGCGAGGCGGGGGGTGCTGGCGAATCTCCAGGCAGCGGCACGTCGGCCGGCAGGGGAGATGGTGCAGCCTCTTCCACGGCTTCCTTCGACTCTTCTACTAAGAATTGTTCTGTAGGAAGAGGCGATGCGATCAACGGCTCCGATTCAACAGGTGCAAGGAGCTCGACCGGCTCGGACGGATCTACTGGCGCCTCGACCTGCGGCAGAGGGGATTCACTGGGCAGGGGTGAGTCTCGCGGCAGCGACGCGTCAGTCGGAAGAGGCGAGTCTCCCTGAATATCCACCGGTAGAGGTGACTCTGCAGGTTCGACGGGCAGAGGCGAGTGCGTCGGGAGTGGGGATTCACTCGGGTGGAGCGGCGCCGGTGAAACGCTGACTGCTGCGACAGGGGAGGCGCTCGGTACCGGTGATGCAGGGATGTGTGCGATCTCCGGCGCGGGCGATGCACTCGGAACAGGCGATGGGGCGACTTCTTCGCTCGGTAGTGGGGAGCGTGCCGGCAGCGGAGAAGCAGCAACTACGCACGGCTCAGGGGACTCAACGGGCGCCAGGGTTTCGGCCGGCGCGTCACTCGGTACAGCGAAATGCAACTGAACAGGAGAAGCGGCGGCGGCGTCGCTCGGCGCCGGAGACAACGCCGGCGCCGGGGAAACGGCAGTTAACTCGGCCTCAGTGTGTTGTTCAAAAGCAGTTTCTGCCTCAAATGCGCCGTCGCTGAACGGATTTTTGCACATGACGTCATCACTCTGCTGTATTTCGTCGACTTCGTACCGGTGCACGTCGACGGCGACGTCGGACTGGCCGTGTGTCGGTTCCGGTGTGATTGCTTCTTCAGTGACATCTTCGGGCGCCGGCGAAGTCACTAACTGTTCAGACGCCGCCTGTACCTCGGGAGCGAGGGTCGATTCCACGACCGGTTCGTTGTCCTTCTCGTCGAGGTGAATAGATTCGGGTGAGATCACTCGCTCCGATTCTATAGACTCATTCAATTCCGGTTGGAGTTCCTCCAGAGGAGAGTCGTCTAATTTGCTCTCCATTTCTACATCTTGAGATGTCTCATCCTGAGGTGTGCTCGCTCTCAAGTCTTTCTCGCTCTCCGATTGGACATTTTCATCATTTGTGAAACCTAATTCAGAACTCTTCCCATCTGGTATTTCTGGTATTTGTTCAAATAACAGTTTGTGAGATTCGGGCGTGTCCGTCTGCAGAACTGCGTCCTGGGGAATGTTAGCCGCTTCTAGTTCTATGTTCGGATAGGACATATTATTGGAACTGGACACTAAATACTCCATGCAGTTATCTCCTTGGCTGAAGTTGGGGATATTCTGTGATAAGTCTGTTCTATCATCGAACCTCATTATGTCATTGTTTGGTTCATGGACATCTCCAACAGCAAACATATCAGTGTGTTGATCAGGTGAGACGTTTTCTTTATCATTATCACAGATACCATTAGTTTGTAAATCTTCATCATCGCTGTCTGGGAGTGGTTGGACTGCATTGAGGTCTACATGTGTGCTGCCTTGAATAAGTCGTTCACAAGTATCATCATCTTTTTCTTGGTAAAAACTCATGCTCATTGGATCTCGCTCTTTATTTTTAAGTCTTTCAAATAGCTCATCATTGCCTTCAGCAGCAAATGGATTTGTTTCACTGTGTGTTTGGAATACCTGAAACAAATAACGATTTATAAGAATTTAACATGATTCAAGCAATTAACGACTGGCCTTGTGGCTCAGTTGGTAGTGTTTACATCTACCTGCTGAACTGAAAGGTCGTGGGTTCGATCCCCACCCAGGGCAAACATTTGTGTGATGAGCATGGATGTTTGTTCTGTGTCTGGGTGTTTCTATGTATCATAATATATTTACAAAAAAAAGTATATATGTATTCTATCAGCCATCTAGTTCCATAGTACAAGCTTTGCTTAGTTTGGGCTAGATGGTGTTGTGTGAAATGTCCACAAATATTTATATTTATTTATAAAAAAAAATATTAAATTGCTCATGTTGCACTATAACCACAAAAACATAATATGAAACATGTAAATGAGTTGATGATATGGAGATGATTTTCCTCAATTTAACTAGCCTGATTTATAAATATACTCTTAACATAATCAACTTTGTTAACCTGCCCTTATTGTTACAATTTTTATTATAGAAATAAAGTGGTAATAACATGTTTTCAAGCAATATTTCAAGTCAATTTTGTGTACTTTCAAGTCCAAATTTCTGACTATAGGTCCAAACTTGCCATCATCTTGCTATCATCTTTGCTAGTTTAGTTGGTATCGCGCTTTAAAATGGACACAATACACATATATATATATATATATTTGTTGTTGAATATACCTGAATGTTACAGAAGTCTGTTGTATCCTTCTGTATTCTTTCAAAGTCTTGTATGAGGCCACTGTCCTTGACTTTATCAGGTTCAATGCCCACATTGAATCCGAAGCCCAAACTGTCCATGTTACACTTGTCATTGCCATTTAGGCGTTCCTTCGCTTCATCGCTTATTGATACATTCTGAAACACAACAACATGAATATAAGGTACTTGTGTATTAGGAAAATTAAAAACATAAATAATGCACAGTGCATATTATGTATTTATGAATCATCGTTCATGAAGGTTAATTTTTATCTTAAAATATAAGTATAGTGTTCATATTACAATGCAGTTGTTTTATTATAATGAAACCAAATTAATTATCATCAACATTTCCTACTTTGGCCCATGGCTGGGCATAGATTTAAGATAGACTACACAAAGATACAAAAGAGTACAGATGAGTTAAATGACTAGAACTCAGCCGGTTAACTAATACCATTAAGTTGCATATGTATCACAAAGTACTTAAAGGAGTGTTCCACTGACTTCAATTGAAAGTCAGTTCCCATTCCATTATAGGTACCACCATCATTTAAAATCAGCCAGTCTAACTTAAAATGCCTAGGTATAATGCGTATATATCATGTCAAGGGAGGAGACCATTGGACCACCTGGAGGACCCGGATGCATACGCATGGCTCGCATGTGATCTTTCATTTTCAAGTGAAATAAGTATTGTTATCAATCAAAGACTATGCATTGTGAAAAAAAAAACGGGTCGCACTCCAGGAGTGCCGGTAGAAGTGAAAACTAAAAAATAAAATAGCAAAAACACTGACTCGTGAAGAATTTGAACCTCCGCCCTCCGATGGACAAATTGAAATTTATATCGGTGCTCTAACCTACTGACCTAACGAGTCTTACGTGCATGTGTCGAAAATAAGCATTCGGCGCAACGAAATGACGTCATGCTAGGAGGACAAACTTGTACATACATTAATGAACTTTAAATGCAGAACGTTAGAATAGGTTTCTGACTAAAATAATTCGTCCGTCTTACGAATTTAATCTAACGATCTGACGCGAGTTTAAAAAAAATTACCCATCCCAAAAATGCACAACGCCGCTAAAGAAGTTTTCACTTCAAAAATATTTACTCTTAATTTATCACACAGAAAACATTATAATGTGTTTGACAGGTTTTAAATGAATTAGATTATTTGGTCACATTTGGGAACAATTATATTAATTACTTAAGCGGAAGACCAGCGCCGGTTGGCAACAATCGGCAACATGCCGAACTGGAGCCCAAGCCGGCTCCAGTTCAGCATGTTGGCAAAAACTTAGTTTTTAGTTTTTAGGTTTAAGTCATGTAAATATTTAAGTTTTTGTCACAATAAAAACATTGTCTATTGTCTATTGACTTATACATATTTTGTTAATTGTCAGTAGCTGCAAGAAGCAGCAAGCAGTGGGATAGTCTCTTAAAACAAATACAATAAACAAGTATATTTATATCAAAAGAAGAACAAAATACCAGACTTCATAAGATCTAATTTCATACTATATAACTTACACTTGATATTATGTTGAGTGTACTTTGTGTAAGAAAGTATGTGCAAAGCTCATGTAAAATGTAATTAAATTAATATTCTTTAGTATAATCACTTTGATGTGAAAAGTTGGGAGTTTATGAAAAAGCGTATTATTTGTTTTTGCAACAGTTATATTATTATTATTATAAAAAATATAGCCATAGGCTATATACAATCGGGGAGTTATGGTTAATCTAAGAGCCCTTGCACATCAAAATCAGTAATTTATTTATTTATTATTCAAATTAGCACCGTAAACACGAATTATGCTAATGATATAATATATAATTTACAAAATAAATATGCCAATTCAAAGTAAAGCCATTTAGGCTATAGGAGGTAATACAGAAACACACATACACATTCATTTTCATACAAACACTAATAATAATTACCTTTCTTGTACAGTTGGGTAAAAAGTATGTGTCAAACTCACATGATGGCCATTAAGTTGATCACAGTTGTCCAAGTCCAGCAGTTCAGCGGGCCTGACAACTGCCTCGGTCTGGAACTGTGCTACGTCGGGCAGCTCTATGTCGTCCATCGGCAGAGGCTTACGGGGCGACTCCGCGAGCAACACGTCGGACGCCACGCTGCCGGGGATGAAAACAGGCGCGTCCGGGTTCAGGGGAGAGCTGTTCATGTCTACTGAGCTTGTCTCCCACGCAGACTGAAATAAGATACATTAGAGATTAGCCATCTCTTTACAATCTGGCTTACCTGCTAGTCAAGTGATACTGGATATTATTTATCCCTCTATAACCATCGTGATTGGTTGATTTAATGCAGCTAGACAATGATCATTGGTTTTCTGTTGTCTGTCAACGGTTATGATGACCATTCCCAGTGTTGTGCGACTGGCTGGTAAGACAACAGATATGGTATTGGCATGATAATGACAATTACTTTAGAAAAATTAAAATCAGAGTTCTGTCAGCAAACCCCTTAACAAAATTAAGAAAAACTAATATTGAATAGAAAGTGTTAAAAAACATATCAGATCATATTCAGGTACCCTCTTTCTATTAATACAAAAACAAATTAAATTGGTTACAAACAGCAATAAATGTCAGGGAATATACACACCAACATGGATTCCTTGTTTTTAGGTGAATACTTCTAGGATTGTACAGTCAATGCAGGTAGGAAGAAGAGCAAGGAGTACAAAACTGTGGAAGGTTTTGGCCTATCTGAACCTGTAGTCTTTGTTTTAGTTTAGTTCTTGCCGAAAATCAGGAAAGTAGTAGCAAAATTCAAAGTTGCCTTAAAGAAAATGTCAGAGAATAAACTTATTTAGGGGCCATTCATTTATTGCGTTAGACGTTTTTTTGCTAGTTTTTGACCCCCTCCTCTTACATAGAACAACCGGACATGGTCAGACGATAAGACATGGTCGAGCCGCCCCCCCCACCCCTTAAATCGTCTTACGTAATAAATTAATGGCCCCTTACTGAGATTTCTCTGTCACCATTACAAACTGTATACTGCTCATTTAAACAGCATACCATTTTGGATAAATATCATAAAAATAAAATAAAAATGTCTCAAAAAGCATTTGTTTTTAACTTTTTAAGAATTACAATACCAACCTCCGTGGCCAAAATGGTAAAGGCTCCCAAGTATAGATTGGGATATGCAGGTTCAAGTCCCATTAGAAGTGTGAAATTTTTGAACTGTCTATAAAGTTTGTAGATATGTTGTTTTAAACAAAGTCATTATAAAAGGTTTTGACTGTAAGCGAAAACAATACAATAAATCATGTACAAATAAAAGATGATGATGGTTTTATTAATATATTTAGTAATTTCACTGGAATCTCTATGAATAAATTTCAAAAAAAAAACTTATCAGATTCAGCACTAGTCTGATGTAATGTGCATGATTTATAGCCCAGTTCATAAGTTGAGTCATAATTTGGGTGTGTTACAGACAGGTTTTAGGCTTCAACTCTACTTATGTAGCACAACCAGTATTTGTAGATTTCTAGTAGTAGATTATTTTACAGCATATAACATTTGATAGTTCTAGTATATTATTAGTAGCAGAATGTCCAAGAGAAACTATTTTTGGGGTTTGTGAGGGCCACATAAATCTAAATGTATTAAAACTACAACAGGTTATATGTATAGAATCACTAATAAATGGCCAAGTGCGTGTTGTACGTGCCACGCGCAAAGTTAGGTTCCATAGTGGTACATCATAATTTATTTGAAGTTAAAACAAGGTCTTCTGTTTGCTGCTATTAACATAGGAGTTACCTATGTTAGTTTAAATCAATTGCACAACATTTTTATTTCTTACTTCTCTAAGTACATTTTTTAATTGACTATTGCTTGTTAACTTGTAGAGTCTACTTAGCCGTGATAGTTTTCCTTTCTTTCATATCTCCAAAGTGGATCGTTTAACTGGTACAGGGAGGGGACACTTGACTCTAACAAAAATTATTACTTGAAAGTTTAATATTTCGCATACAAATCCCTAAATTGAAAAATAGTGTTCGCACACCTGCAATGTTTTTAATTACCTATCCAATGATACCCCATACAATAGGTTAGGTTATGTAGAAAAAATAATTGACCAAGCGAGTGAAGCATCTCTGCATCAACTGGCCAAATTTTCTTTTGTCTGTCAGTTTGTATGTTCGTAATTTTGATGAAACTTGGTGTATAGATTCTATGGATTATTAATATTTTTTTGTCGTCGGCGATTTTTGGTAAGAGGGGTGGTTCCCATAATAAAGGGGGAAGTTTATTGCGGCGTTAATTAACAGCCGATTTTAATGATATTTGGTAGGTAGGTAAAGTATACAATTATTACTTAACTTGTGGCAAAAATGAACAAAATTGGTCAAGTGGTTGTCGAGATGTGACAACCAACTTCAGATTGCGTGTAACAATGAGGGCGCGTGGATGCGCTTGATGCATTTTATCATTGAATAATTTTCTTGATTTTACGTTTTCTCCATTTATAAAATTATTATTTGTTTTTATAAGAATATACATTGTTTTTTTATTAAGGGCATCTAAACATATCCTATTTTTTGTATTAATTGTGTAATTAAAATTAAATTGATCTTTCAAGGTGCTTAAACTTATGGAAAAAATGTTTTTTGACCGTGAAATAACATCTGTAAAATCATTTAAAATTGCGAAATCGGCTAAAATGTTAATATATCTCATACGGCCTCCTAAGCCAACTTTATGGAGGTAAGCTCTCTCGCGAGGTCTACTGTTCGTAGAACTACTAGTACTTATATATCCTCACTTTACATGTAGGGACATGTCAAGTGGGGACCTGTGGGGATAAATTATTTTTCCCCCAGGTACCCCAAAACATTTTTTCAAGATTTTATTCTATGACTTTATCATCAGAATTGATATTATTATGTTCATGCCGAATATTCTTTGAGCAAAGCCATGGACAGACAGACAGACATGGCAAAACTATAAGGGTTTCTAGTTTACTACGGAACCTTAAAAAGTATTACAAAAAAGAAATTATAGAGTTAGCAAATATATTGTTAAAAATAACAAAAAACGAATGAAATCCTCATACAATTTTTAATAATTCTAATTAATATAGATGGTGCCTTCAGAATTGACCATATTGTTTAATGAACATTGGATAAAAAAAAACAAGGCAGACTAACCTTCACGCTGCTCTTTCACACTGTTGTAGCGGTTAGGAAGTTTTACTAACCTTCACGTTAGTGTGAAGGATAGAATGAGCTTTCTCTCTTTTTTTTATTTGACTGATCAAATGGTGAAACTTATCAATCTTGGTCCACAAGTTAAAAATGTAGTCAACAATCAATTTAATATTTACCAGCAGCTGATGCACTAATGCCATGCAAATTTAGAACAATTTTACTATGTAGGTCGTTTGGTACATAAATCATTGTTTAACCTTTTCAAAAACAATAGCAATTTCAAATGTACTAATTCCATGATGTTAAAGTATCAAAACAACTGAAGGTATGAAGTTATCATACTAGACTGGCCTGTAATAAAATAAGATCAGTGATGATTGTTTTAGTTTTCAAGTGAGATTTACATATTACAAAGACCTCACCCAGGATAAACACTAATTGAAATACAAACACTGTACAGCAAACTCGGACTTTCTGGCTTATCAAGCATTCAATAAACGTCCTTGAACCGCGCCGTGTGGCAGTTTCGACGTTTTCTTATCATTTTGCGAAATAAAATTGAAGCAATAAAAGTAAATGATGAAAAGAAAGTGAACTAATGATAGCAATGACCAAAATACTTTACTCTGATGAATATTAGAAACAAATAAATTGTAGTTTAGAGTACGAGCCTTCTTTATTAACGATTATAAAACTGGGTTTGGAGTACTGGTTATGGGCTATTATATCCTACAACTTATTACTTTAATTAACTTCAATTTGACTCAAATAAAATCTGTAGGTATAATTCGTCATAATACGAGTTCATATAGATTATGATAGTGTGACATTATCACGAATTATACAGAATTTATTTGAGGAAATACCATTTTAAATTATATTAAAACCCTGCCAACAGAACCACTTTTTTGCTAATTCAAAGAGTTATCATTATTTTTACTGAGTGCTCACGAATACAATACAGTAAGATAGAACAGTCTAGAGGAGTCTAAAAGAAAATTAAAAGGTTTCACAATAAAAAAGGTGTCTTACGTTATCGTGTCCTGGAGTATCAGATCTTGGCAGCTCGTCGGTCTCTTCGGCCGGGTGTTGGTCGCGTTCTCCTTCGCCTTTGAAGTAGTTCCACTCGTCTTCAGACTCGTCGCCGCTCTCAGCTACATTATCCACCAGCGCTCCGTCGACGTGGCCCGCTTCCACTGCACAATCACAAACACTCGGCTTAGAACAACAACACTGAAACACCTGACGAGCATGCGGCCTGGCGACGTTATCAACAAGTGCCCACGACACACCCTCAAACACAAAAATTCGTAACGATTTTTCCTAGAGTAGGCAATCCTGCTTAGCATAACTAATCTTACGTGGTACGAATAACGAAGCCGTTGTATCGCAGCCGGCTTATGCTCAACGATTTACCGGTCGCGAATTCAAACTCGGGAGATTGTCTCGGACGCCATTTCGAGAGCGACGGCCTGAGACACGCCCGAGACACCCGAGTTCCTACACGTCGGGATCTTAAGAAATGCGTGAACTTGCGGGAATCCTGTGCTCGCCGGTGACGGGGGGATGCGCTTTCCGACGGACCGTTCTATTTACAGACCACCGCACCGCATGAATCAACACAGAAATAACTTTTCAAAAACGTTCGGTATGTGGAAATAATCAACAACATTCGCTAAGAATCACATACCGTAAACGGTAATTTCACTGCACTGATCACTATCTTCACCGGACTCGTAATATTCGAGCCGTAAATATGTAGACAACAGAAGAATCACAATAGCAGCGGCTGTGTCGCGACGAGTAGCACAGATCCGACGCGCGTTCAATGAGCGACTGACTGAGAGCGGGACGCAGCGCGCGGCGCGAGCGGGACGGCCGCGCCCGTCACCCGAGGCGCACCCCCCTGCGCCCCCAGGGATACAAGTTATTTTGTAAAATAATCCCTATTGCGGGAAGTAGCCTACATTTTTACCCAACTACGACGAAGCAAAAGAGAGTGTTATATTTTTGAGCGGTATGTGTGTAATGTTCATCTGTTCCTTTACTATCCGATTCCTCAGAAGGATGGCATGTTTTTTGGTAGTGCATTATGCAACACATTGTAGTTATTATGTTTTATATTAATTTGTTTGTTTTAGACAAAGAACACGTTGAATATACTGGGGCAGATATTACTGCAGCCCCGGATCTACGATTTTTTCGAACCGGGGCAAAACCTTGATAGTGGCACCCCCTCCCTTAAGTGTTTGAGAAAAAGTGTTAAAACTGACAATGAGTAGCATTTTTGTGACCATTTGTTAAAATAATAATCCTTTAATAAATTTAAACTTTTTATTATCTAACTAATAAATTTAATTTGTGACATAAAACAGAAACACAGAAAAAATATATAACCAGGAAAGAGCCGAAAGACTACAAATTAACACGGCGTGCTTTTTTTTTTTTTTCTTCTCCTCATCTGAGGAATTTGGCGTCGCACATTTGTGCACTTGCCAGTGTCAAGTAATTTTTTTCTAATATTAGCTATTTTTTCAATTCTTCATTTGTGTTTTTCTGCTTTATCTTGTATAGCGAAGATGGTCTTCAAAATGCTCTTCTTGTTGTGGGCACGGCGTGATTTCTTTTCTGCGAACGGACACTACGCACGCGATCAAAAATTTACTTGATCTGTTACGATGCGTTCATAAATCACTTATTATGTGTTCATAAACTAACTGGGCGTATGGAAATAGAAAAGTTTGTTTTTCAAACATATGTATTATATTAAGATTCGATTACTTGATAAAAACCTATGAGATTGTAGGAAAAGAGGCTTCATTTGTTCGATATTTCGAATTCTTGTCTCAAGGATTTGGCGCCCCCATGAAACTGCCGCCCGGGGCAAGTGCCCCGGTTGCCCCCCCCCCCCCTAGATTCGGGGCTGTATTACTGTATCAAATAAAAGATCACATGTTTTTCTACGTAGGTAGGTATGTCATATTATTGCTATTCCTTTATAATATCGTTGCTTACTTTACTTTATCCTACTTACTTTGATTATAATTATAACTAGGTGAATACAAAACGTATTTTTGTTGTTTTGTACCTACCTACTATTAAATAATTTCAGTAGATGACTATATTTGAAAAGACTAAAAACGTCCACCCGCTTTGTGATGAAAAACGATGATGATGTAGCCATGTAGCCATGTCCGTCTCTAAATTCTAAGCTATGTCTCTACTAAATTTTATAACGATTGATTCAGTCTTTAGCTCGTTAAAAGGTAACAAACAGAGAGAGATAAGAGTTATTTTCGGATTTTCACTGTCTTCTAAAAAAAGGAGTTTTTTTTTTTATTTGTTACGCGGTTATTTCGATGATATTTTATTTGGTAGGTCATATTTCAGAGGTGGTCCCATAAAAAAAAACAAATTCGGCTCAGTGGTTTGGATTTTATATATTATAGAAATTACGTATTTTGAAGTCGGTTGTCGCGGGTTTTTAATCAATAATTATATTACTTAGGAAATGTTTTTTTTTTTGTTAAGAAAACTGGACATAGCACAGTAGAATCATAAATAATATTATTAAATAAAAACATACTAAAAATGCATGCGCCTTCTATTTGTAAACACAGCATTAATATAAAAATAAGCACTGTATGTAACCTAAATTGAAATTGTTAACAACAAAATTGATATGTTGTTTGTTATGTTGATTGTGAAGCAAAATATCTACCAGCGTCAATAAGAACAATGTCATAATGCTTTATCATGAGGATAACGGCCTGCCCTTTCGCTGGTCTTTATCTACAACAATCTGCAAGAAACTGTGTCGAGCGAAATCGACGCAATCTCGATGCAATGTCATAGATGTAGGCAAATGAGAGACCAACGTGGACCAAAATTGGTCCACGGTTTATTATCGATCACACGTCTACAACACCACTTTTTTTTAGGTCGGGGGATAGAAAGAAAAATAAAGTAGGTTCCCAACACCGATCACTTATTTTTGTACGCTTTTGACATTTCGTTAGCTTAATATGTCAATCTCATACATTTACTTTTATATTCTACTGGCGTTCACGAAATTAGAATGCTACTTGTCTAACCCCTCAGGCGAGTTAGCGCATGACAGCTAACTCGCCTAGCCTATTTTCGAATAAAAAAAAGCTTTTGGTCACCAACTCTAGAAGATAATATTCATTTTAGCCTTGAAAATTCCATCATTACATTTCTCAGAGAACAGAGAAGGTGGCATGGAGTTCCACTCCTGTGCAGTACACAAAACATAAAAATAGGGACCGAAATCTTGTGTACTGATTTGGGGCATTCGAATGAGAAACAGATTAACGCGCCGAATTTCTGCTTATCCTGTAGTGGGATAGAGAAGGTTTCTACCTTCTAATAACCTTTCGCAAGATAGTATATTATCATAGCCGCCATTTTTTTTTAAATTTTATACGAGGTTTTTGTTAAGTTATTCCAAAAATATATATATTGTCAAAAAGTAAAGACGAATCTAAAGACTTTTTTTCCGGGCTAGCAAAGCAACAGTAATGTCACTGATGTTGTCCATATAGGCGACGGTTATCGCTTACCATCAGTCGAACCGTCTGCTTTATTGTAACACCTTTTTTGTAAAAAAAAACATCAAAATCAGCCAAGGAAGCCATGTAGGATATAGAAGGTAATATAGAAACATGTATACATACATGCATATACACGAATAACATTACCCCCTCCTTGCAAAATCGGATAAAGATGGTAGACCAGACAGTTTGACAAGAATGCCGTCAGTCACCGACGAAGTAGTAATTCCATCTGTCATTCCAAAGATTAGAATGCTACGTTTCCCATGTGAATGGTTTCTAATTTATTTCTACAAAGATGTATTAATACGCTAATAGATCAGAGCATGCAAGGCATCTGCATACAATGGTGGCTAGAAACGACTTTACCACGCAATAGTGTCTGAGGTGGTCGCATAGATCTTCTTACTTTTTAACCGCCTTCAAAAAGGAGGAATCAAAAGGAAAGGAGGAAAGGTCTCATATCAGTTGCATTTTTTTATGTTTGTTATTTTTCTATTTAGGGGGCCCGTTTGCGAAATATTTACCTTTAAAGTATAAAACCACGACCACGAGTACGAGTACGAGTACGTGCGCTTGCCGGTACGAGTGGAGACCACATACCGGCAAGCGCAGCGTAGGAAGACCAGCCACGAGATGGACAGACGACCTCATACAAGTGGCGGGTTTGGAAATCCATGGGGGAGGCCTATGTCCAACAGTGGACTTCTTATGGCTGAGATGATGATGATGAAAGTATAAAAAATCATAAATTCGTGAATTCCCTCCTACCAGCTAGAAGAAGTGAAAAATGTATGCTAGTAGCATATATAATGAAATTAAAAGGAAAATTGTAACAGCTAAGTAAGCTTTACATTTACAACTCATAAAATGCATACTTGCAGGGGCAAATTTCAAACAAAATCCATTTAAATCGCAAAAATAATCAAAATGTTCATTATACCAAACAAGTAGACCCATTCTAAGTTCACATATAGTAAACTGCAACTACGGAACCCTAACCTGCGCGTGGCCCGACACGCACTTTGCCAATTATTTTTACTTATAATAAGAAAAATAGTACAACCTGTTTTAATACTATACGGTGAATACGGTAAGGAAAACGTTTATATTTTTCACACCACCGGCTCAATAATGTTCCTTTTTAATCGTCAACCAATCTGGTCTGAATTTGGAACCCGAGTCTACTAGATTATCTGCGTCAAAATTCCTACCGTACAGGTCCGCAGCATTATTATGCTCGAGAGTAATCTTCTCTGCCTGAACTCACCATTCTCTGCTCAATTCAACCCAAAAAGAGAACTGTTTTATTCTCAACCGCGGTCCGAATCGACCCATTACAAAATGCTATTTGTCGATTCGCAACGCGGTGCGAAAGGGCCTATTTAAAAATAACTCTTAGGTGATTCGGACCGCGGTTCGAGCCGCTCGCGGTACGAAACGCCTAAATACCCAGAATCCTACGTTACATTCAGGATTCAATATATCGCCCATGACATAAATATACTATTTTATTCCCTGGGTGCATATAATCTACTATAACTTTGCTTTGCATATCGCGGATGGTAAAATGTAGATCTACTATTTTTCTTCATATACAAAATACATCGAAGATGCTCTCAAAGTCAAAGCGCACAGCTATAATACGAGTATATCTGTCTCATATAAAACATTGAGTAGGGATATTAGAAAAATAAAAGATGAATTTGTTTATTTAGATGGAAGAAATATTTTTTAAATTATTTCTTCGATATCTTTTAAATTAGCTGAGATGCATGGAAATATATATACGTTATTAGGGTTCTGTACCTCAAAAGGAAAAAACGAAACCCTTATAGGATCACTTTGTTGTCCGTCTGTCCGTCTGTCTGTTCGTCCGTCCGGGTGTCAAGACCTGTATCTCGGGAACGCGTGAAGGTATCGTGTATCGTGTAAAACCATATACGCAGATCCATAGTCTCTTGCTGCAAAAAGAAAAATCAAATTTCTCAGTTTTCGTAAAAACAAATAAAACAGCCGAATATGTCATAAAAACGCACATTTCGACACTCACAAGGGAATCAAAACCTATGGGGTACTTCTCGTTGACTTAGAACTATGAAATTGGGCAATAAGCATTGTGAAAACTGGTCATTTTTAATTTACGATGTATATTTTTCGATTTATGAAGGAAAATATAAAAAAGTATATAATTTCCCCCTTTTATCTACTAGTTTGTACGGAACCCTCGGTAGGCGAGTTTCACTTGCACTTGTCCGGTTTTTTTCACTACTCCGTCAGTATAAATGTTATCTGAATAAAACTTTTTTTAAATATTTCACCTATCGATATAAACAAATTCATGTCTCACTTTTCTAATATCCCCCTACTCAATGATTTTATATGTTTTAAAAATGTTATGTTGTACGGAAGAGATACCTGCGTGATTAGAACCGCACCTTAACAAATACCTATTGTATCTATTGGTATGCTGGTCACAGAGAAATAAATTAGTGAATTAGTATCTATCTAAGTTTTCATCTCACAAAGAGGTTTTCATCGGCTCTCCCCACAAATGCCTACAGTCTTCAGTTATTTGACGGAAACGTCTTAGTAACGTGTTGTTGCTTTGTTTTATTTTGCTAAACTTGTGTTATTTTGAACATTAATGCTATACAAATGGTGGTGTTTTATTCATTAAGTGTTCGATAAAGTGCGTGAGTGTGGGCAAGTGAAATAAAGCAGTTAAACGTGTGATTTTACGTTGTCGGCAAAAAACTCCATAGAAGCTTCTAGTAAAGTCGCCACCACTTTACTGAAGCAGGACTCGACTTATAAATTGACTGTATACGTGACTTAGATTGTGACTAGAACATTTACAACTTGTTTTATTCAAGAAACTTGAAAAAATCCTAATACTTGACACTGGCAAATGCTTTAATCCGGGTCCAATACAAAAAAGAAGAAGAAGAAGAAACCTACAGTCTACACGATAAGCCGGTCGTACTGTATCTGAGATGTGGGTGAATGTAACAATCGATAACCGTCACACCTCGCGTACACTTTTTCTTTTGCTCTCGTAATCCAATTCCGACGTATTTGATATTGTGTTAGCGGTTATCTGATTTGTTTGTTTTGATATTGAAATCACTATTGTTCACCTGTAAAAATATATCGCGGTACGAGATATTGTTACCGAATATTAGCGCCGAGTGAAATCTGTTGCGTGGCTTTGTATTTCCTTTTAAAAGTAGAGTTAATTTTATTTCAGTAATAGATCTTCATTATGTAGTATTAAGCAGCGGATGTTACTTTGAAACCAGTTCATGATACGCTACCCGATTTTAGAGTTTAGTTCTTTTAGTTGACGTCAGCGAGCGATCATACTTCGATACTGATGGCCAGAATCAAGAATTTGCAACGAAATAAGATGCAATCAAGGTAGTTAAGGTATTTAAATTAAGGTGAAGTCCAAAAAAATAAGTGAGGTCCAAAAGAAGGTGAGGTAGCGTAGTAGCGTTAAAGATTATTTACATGATAATTGGTGGTTTTAGATTTTCATAATTAATCTTACACCATACTAGCAGAATAATGTTGTGTATACGTTCATTTGCGGCGCCCTCAGCGTAACAGCGATTCGTAGACTTACCAGCGTGAGCGGGCGGCGTAGGTGGCGCCGGTTCATGGTTCCTGTCAGCGTCGATGTCGTCAGCGTCGACGGCGGTCTCGGGGCCGAGGTCCTCGCTGTCGCTGTCGGAGTTGTCGACGCCGTTGTCGGCAGGCTCCGCGACCGCGGCGGCTTCCGCTTGCCGCTTGCACGCCTCCGTGTCGCCCTCGCCGGCGAACGGGGGCACGTTCGCCAGCGCGTTGTCCAGCCTAACACGATAATACACATCATTATTGCTAGTCACACAAATAACGCATATTTCGCTACAAATACAAAAAAAATACTGTTAACATTAACACCATACACCATTGTCATTTTGTCTGCATATTCATTTATCATAGTCATTCTCACTTCTAAGTCCTCAGGATTTCTTATATTGGGATGGCATTCAATGAAACAACATCTATTTCCACTAGAAAAAAAACATACAGACACAGAGCAGTCTTTTTTATTTTAACACAAGTTGCTTACAATTCTAAATTGGAGTTTATTCTCAACCTGGTCCTGCCGGGAATCGAACCCAGCAGACTCGCACTCACTGAGTTATCTCGCTAGTTATCTCGCTAAAATACGATAGGCATGCGTCAAACTAAGCAATCATTGCCAAAAACCAAAACAAAATAATTCTAAATATCGGAACACGAGCATGCCTTACATTTCATGTGTCACACTTACTTCCCTAAAGTAAAACTTCCTTCTGCAATCGAAGGAAGAGTTAGGGGCAAGGGGTTAACCTTATTTCCTTTTCTGGATGTTTGTTATCAGAAAATGTTTTGAACCGTAGAATATGTTTTATGAATGGTTGTAATTCATAAAACCTTTATATACCTACATACATATTGCATTGTATTAAACGCACTAGAAGAAGTAAGGCGCATTCGGAACAGTCAATAAAATAAGTCAAATTTACAATCTAGACCCAGAATATACTCGTACTATATTCCCAGTTGAATAGAATATAGAATATTATTTGTCATGCGGTGCAATTCAATATTTGCGGTTAAAATGTGATGTTAACTAGGTATAAACCTTTTATTTATTTATTTAGACAGCAACAGTTTCCATTCATTGTTCCACAAAAACAACTTCAGAGTCTCTACTTGATATTCTAAAATTTATGACGTCTTTTGAAAGATCGTAACTTCGATATGCCCATTTTAGCTGGTAAAGGCCAGACTAGAAAAGCGTATTATCGGAATAATCAAATAGTAACATCAGAGACCCAGACAAAGGTCGTACAGATGAAAGTGACTTAGATATTTACACAATGTTCGGTTCGGTTGTTTCATTCATCATATTTTGAAAGGTTGTTCTTTAAATTAACTTGATACAAAACTGAGATACGATAGCCGATTTCACTAATTATTGAACTAAGGATTTCGCTATTCATATGCACCATCCAAAAGCATCTGCTGAAAGAGGCTGTCAAAAATTTCAAATATCTAATTCGCGTCACATTGCTTACAAACATTTTTGGAATTCCTTGTACAAATCCAGTTATATAGTTGGTTTCATAAAAATATATTTAATCGAGATAAATTCAAATTAAAATAAGTATATTCTATAAAACGACCAAGAAAATTGTTGTACTTTAAAAAAAAAAATAAGCCATGTAATCAATCAATACGTCAAGATGTACGTCTCGCATCTACCTGAGCACTCATAGTTTAGTACTTTTAAGACTGTAGTGTGTCAAGCATAGAACTATTACGAGTTATTAGCAAATATTTTTTATATGTAACCGTTTAATGAAAACTCCTCTAAGTCTCCTGTCTGCCCGAACACCTAGTATAGTATCTTATCCAAAAATACTTTCGTTTTCAGCTGTACAAGATAGACAAGAGCCTGCCCGAAGGTCGTCCGGTCGGGTAAAGATAAATGTCACATACGTGGGGATACATAATTTTCGTCCACAAAAACCGGTCTCGTAAAGCCGACGAAGGCTTCATCTATTCTGTATGCTAATCTTGTACGAAAACTGTCAGATTCAAGAGATAAGATGTCGTGTTGCAGATTTAATGCAGATAGAATAGATACGATGACTCATGAGATTTGTATGAAGTTCGTTGATGAAAAATATGTAAATTTTCGTATAACGATGATGTCTTTAAGCGAAGAAAGTCGCATAAATTGCCAAAAGGTATTTTTCACGTCTGGTTTAAGTTTGAGCTATAAGCTCCGGATTCGATTCCTGAGCGAGCAGTAGTTTGAATAGGGTATCTAAATGTCTGCTGTAGTTGGACATTGCAGTCGGGAATTACTACTATTATTTATCCATCCTGTGACTGGCCTTGTGGCTCAGTTGGTAGTATGTCTGCTTGCTGTGCCGTTGGTCGTGGGTTCGATCCCCACCCAGGGCAAACATTTGTGTGATGAGCGTGGATGTTTGTTCTGTGTCTGGGTGTTTCTATATATCATATGTATATATTTACAAAAAAAAAAACATATAAGTATTCTATCAGCCATCTAGTTCCATAGTACAAGCTTTGCTCAGTTTGGGCTAGATGGTGTTGTGTGAAATGTCCACAAATATTTATTTATTTATTTATCCTAACTAATATTACGAAAGCGAAAGGGACTCTCTTTTTATTTCTCAGGCTATCTCTCTGTCTTTTCTTGTCTTTTTAAGCCCCAACCCAAACAACCAACCTATGCAAGTAGGCACGTAACTTTCAGTATGACATCATACTCACGCAGTATAGTACCTATACCGGTATCAGTTCCTATAAATAAGTATTTACAACTGTAATGAGCCATCGTCATAACGACTGTGAATATTCCAAGATATCGCATACTCTTGTACATAAAGATATATGATTTCTGTTAAAATATTTTTAACCGATTTAAAAAAGGAGGAAGTTCTCAATACGACTGTATATTTGTTACGCTATTATTTCGCCAATTATGAACAACATTATTACATAAAAAAAAAAAACTTACAACAATAAAAAAAAACTTTTATCATTGTGACCTTGTACTATTACTCCTAAATCAGGTATAATTACCTGTCGTACGGTATAATTCGTCAACATAAATAACGTTGACCAAGGTGAAAGCTCAAAATACGCGAAAAAACGACGGGTTGCACTCAGGGAGTGCCGGTAAAAGTAAAAAAACTAAAAAATAAAATAGCAAAAAGACAGACTCGTGAAGGATTTGAACCTCCGCCCTCCGATTGACAAATTGAAATTTATATCGGTCCTCTAACTTATTGAGCTAACGAGTCTTACTTGCGTGTGGCGAAAATAAGTATTCGGCGCTACGAAATGACGTCATGCTAGAAGGACAAACTTGTACATACAATAATGAACATTAAATGCAGAACGTTAGAATAGGTTTCTGACTAAAATAATGACGTCATGCTAGAAGGACAAACTTGTTCATACAATAATGAACTTTAAATGCAGAACGTTAGAATAGGTTTCTGACTGTCCGTCTTAAGATCTGACGCGAGTTTAACATTTTTTACCCATCCCAAAAATGCACAATGCCACTAAATAAGTTTTCACTTCAATAATCCGTCCGTCTTACGAATTTTCGATCTGACGATCTGACGCGAGTTTAACATTTTTTACCAATCCAAAAATGCACAACGCCGTCGCTAAAGAAGTTTTCACTTCAAAAATGTCAGACGTTCATAAATGTTCATCCTCCACATGATTACAAAAATGAGATCAAACTCGGCTCTTTTTTTTTGGGATCCTTCATCAGAACCTCGTCATCGCCTGTCCAAATCTCTCAATATAAAAATATGATAACCAAATAAATGACATTTAATCCAACACCTCTACTATATGCCATTATCGGTATTCGGATTTTGGTATGGGCCCGCGGCATGTTACAGTGTCGCTATGATGCCCCTTTTGGCGTTTCATAGTAAAAACTTTCCTTCCAGTGGAAGGATTATATTTTCTGATTGAATCCATACAAACTTCAAAATCGGTTCAATAGTTTGGTTTTGAAACAAAATTGCGCATTTTGAAGTCAATTTTCAGTTTTTTAAACTTCTTATTCGTTTCGTGTCATCGGTTTGACTTTAATTATATAGTATTCAACCAGTAAGAGGCCACAGAGGTGGCAGCCGCATTGGTCTCCCATATGTCATTTATTGTGCAGGTCTTAAATCACAGTGGGCACACGAGCAGATGTTCTATAGTTTGGGAGGTAACGCCACAGTCACATTGCTCCATCGGAAAAATACTCGTAGCTAAGCCCCATTTACACATATTTTGTCTGTAACGGCCAACTTGTGTTCGGAGACGATTGATAGACTTCCAAATTGGCCATTGCAGATCGTGCCCTGGGGGTAGATTTCTATTGGAAGTTTCTTTAAACTATAATATATATAAGAATAGATGGCAAGTAGTCGTTACCCAAGGTCCATGGGCGGGCGGTTGTCAGCGACGATGTCGCGCGGCTCCTTCAGGAAGACCACGATAATAGAGATATTGTCCGCGGAACCCTGCCGCTTGGCCTGCACGATCAGACGTTTCGTCACCGCCTTCAAGTCATCTGCAACAATACAACTTGCGTTACAACACGTTTCTCGTTAAACATTCGATCACACCGATGACATTAATAAAGTAAGGAGATGTAGGCTGTCTTGATATGGGCATGTTATGAGAAGGGAGGATAGCCATGTATGCAAAACAGCCTTAAACATGATAATAAGCTGTAAGGCCGGGAAAGGAAGACCTAAGAAAGTGTAGATAAACTGTGTGAAAGACAATATGAGAGTGAACGTCGACGTCTGATAGAGTGAAGTGGCGAAAGGAAACATGTTCTGCCGACCCCGCCAAGTGGGAAAAGGGAAAGACAATGATGATGATGAGGTTAATGAAGATTCAATGGGCTCGATCTCTAAACCCAAACCACGGGTTTAGAGATCTCACATTTCTCCATTTTAAGCGGGGTCAAGTACAAAAGACCCTAATGGCTCCAAGTGCGTTCGGCAACCGGACCCTATTTTAGATAAGAAGCTAGCTTATAAAAGATTTATGGCGTGAGTGCCGTATAAGGATGATAACATGGTCAAAGCATATTACTGGTAATGTCCTTAAAGACTTTCTTCTTATGTCTAGCCTTCTCTAGCAACCTCGGCAAACATACGACAGGGGCACTGCTACATTCCTATATAAATCCCAGCATTGTCTGTCAGTTAGACAAGCCGGTTTCAGAGGGTGTTTAATTGGACACAATTCACATCTCTCATCAGCTTTGTACTCAGTAATAGAGTTTGATTTTTAAGTATTAAACTATCTTATAAGTTGCTAAGCGATCAATACTGCACAATGAATGTTACACAGTTAAACAATAAATATATCTGAATCTAATACTTTATATACCCTAGAAACGGGCACGCTGCCGGAATATGTTTGGCTCACAGAACCACAAAGGAGTTAGGCTAGGACCGTCATTATCCTTAAAATATCAATGCGTCATCTAGAACAGTGCTGGTGTTGCGATATCTATTATGTCTGCAATTTGTTGCGGCACAATGGTAGAGCGCCGACGGATATGGAGTAACTATGTTTATGTTTCAGTTTGCCTCAGCGCCGGCGGCAGTATGGTGTGATGTCCTTGTTCTGTCTCGGTGAGTCACTGCCCCCGGCAGCCCCAGTACACGCACCGCTATTGTGCCCGCAATATGCATGTACGTGATGTGCCATTAATAAACAACACCTATCACAATTTAACATTGAAAACGCACGAGACAATCAGCACGACCTTGACTGGCCGGATCGCGTTATCAACCCTTATAAATATAACGCTTGTTGAGAATAATATCATGCGATCATGACGACCTTTTCGCCGTTTTCGGACGCATGGCAAATTAATTAAGGCCATTAGGGCGCGGCTGCTTTGGCTTTAACCGATACAGGCATACGGGGAGTTGTTAAAAAGTGGGACGTGATGGCTATAGACAGACTAATTAATTTAGAGTGAACTAGGCGGCGAACTAAGTTTTCATAGGAGGTGCGCCCCGCAGGGTGTGCCGGTGGAGCCGGTTCCACTATGGAGCGTGTTATCCGGCATTTCAACTACACACACTTTAAAGCGGCCGTTCGCGCTCGCCTAAGTACACGCCTTGACTTTACTCGCTATTTCGGGGCGCGGTCGTCGCCGCCCTTGCTTTTTACCCTGTTTGGGCTGGCTGCGAGCCAACCGCGCCCTGTCTACTCTTATATCCACCGGGAAAGTTATTAAATTGATTTACAGCGCTGAACCGTAAAGATGGACTATCTCAGAACGACTTTACAACTTACATGCGATATAAACTTTTGAAGAAAATAAGCAAAGCCATCGTATACAATGTTTTAGAAAGTTATAATAGTGAAGAAAATGAGAAAGAATCGGATGACGGACGATGATCTCGACTCTTGATAATACTTTTGTTTTAATTAGTTGCGGAAGATTATGAAGTTACATTACAACGTAACTTCGCCGATCGTTAAGTTTTGAATTATCTTGACAGATTTACAGCTCTAGATTTCTAGCTTTGAACACATAGAATTTCTTGAAGGATTTTTAAAGCGAATATTGTCTACATTTGACCACCAATTCGCCCGTTAGATAGCGTCGACCGCATGGTCGAAGATGAAGCACATAGATAGACTTAGAAGATACCTATTCACTCCTTGCATCAATACATTGAAAAGCATATCTTTTATTATTTTACGATAGACTTGATATGACTCGCCTGATGCTATGCGACCGTTGCGTACTACATTGCAGCGTACTTGTTAAAAGAAACTAATTCATTCGCGATTTGTAGGACACTCAGATTACATCTATTCAGAAAAGCCCATTCATAAAAATTATCTTACATTTTGGCAACACGCACGATCATAATGATGTTTTATGACATCATTCACTCATAAGCACTGAATACGTCTTAATCGTACTGTAAGAAGAAAAATGTCCCTGACAGCAGTTCCCGTCGTATTTCTGTGATAGGCAGTAGCACCTATGTGTACTGTTGAGTGCTAAAATGATTGATGTACGTATTAGATCGTAGCTCACGTCCAGCGGGGGGCGCGCAGCGGTGGCAGCGCACGGTGCGGCGAGCGAGCATCGCTACGATTACCCGGCTAACGGTGACTGACGGAATGCACGGCCATTGTTCCCTGGCCGACTGCCGCTGCCGGGCCGGGGCAAAAACGGATCACCGCCGGACAGCATACTAAGCTGTGACCGCGATACACCTGCCGTACTTCTAAAAGCCACTTCGATGAGGAATTCCGAGCGATCGTCTGAAGAACTAGAAATTGTTTCTTTTTATTCAGTAATAGGCTTGCGCTTGACCGCCAATAAACCTGATGCTAAGCGACTCTAAGGTCCTCAATGGAGCGTGCTTATCTAGAAGAAACTGATTCATTCGGGATTTAAATACAATCAGATTATACTGGAAACACAGAAGACTCGCCACTCAGAGAGAGTATTCCATAATTTTGCAATTCGCACAATGAAAGTGGAATTAAAACGCGGTTCCACAGTAGAATCGCATCTAAAGGTTCGAATTCTTGTTGTTTGATGAATCGAATTAAGCGATCGAACCACGCGACAGGAAGGGTTTCATTAAAATTTTAGGGGGTTGATAGCATGGACATCGGTATAGTGTGTTGATACAACATAGCTGTCTTTAGTGTCATCGTAGTGATAGATAGGTTGTGGTAGGTCGGGAATCGAATAGTGGAGTGGAGCGGGCAGACAGGGTGGTGAGAGGAGGAGGAGGAGTGTGGGGGTAGGAAGGCGGATTAAGTGCAATTTTCTACCGAGCCGGCCGGCCCGCCAGCGACAGGAAAAGATTATTTCCACGTCCGCTCAATAACTGCTCGCAGTCCCTGTGTGCTTACAGGAAATCTATTCATGTATCAAATCTGCAAACTAGAGCCAGATTTCCTTTTCTGTCGTCCATCTTCAAGTCAAATCATACTGAAAAATTTAAGATCTTAAGAATCGATCCCACAAACAAATTTCAAAATTTGGAGTATTACTCAAAGTTTCTGATTGTTCTTTTTTTATCGTATACATTTCGGAGAATGTGCTTCAGATCTTAATACGCTGATTCCATCCTGCCGATTCCTGCCCCTTTATCGGACATCTAGAAAAGCATGTCCAAGCAGCATCATTTCATGGTTGTTATTCCCCTAAACCCGGACGAAACACATTTTTGCTACTTTAATCTGCGTACCGCTAAGTTATGGAATACCCTTTCCGAGTGCGTCTTTCCCACTGGATATAATCTGGTGTCTTTGACTGGTGCTTATTTCTTCTAGGAAAGCGCACTCCCTTTATGAATAGAAAAACTTAGAATGCACGTAATTCTATTACATAAGAATTTTTTATCGACGTCATTGACCAAAACGTGTAGGTACTTAATGTGCATACAAAGATAACAATGCAGATGATAAGATTACATGGATTAACAACGATAGCAACGATAAAGACTCCACAGTTGGCGCTAATATACGCAAGTTATTTATTCATTTATAATCTCTACAAATACGAAGCCAACTGACTAAATAAACGAAACAAGTAAACGATAGAGAGAACCAAAATATCCTATTTCATGAACAATATTTACTTGTATCAAATAGATGAAACAATCCAGGGAGAAAATAAGAAACATGATATGCCTAGAAGACCTAAAGCACTTAGACATCAGGACACAATAGAGTCTACAATTCCCTGGAATTGGGAAGAATGGACACAGCCTTCCCGACGCTATTGCCAGATTCTATTTGTTATATACTTACTTACATGTATTTACTAACAAGTCTAAGTAAAACAAGAAGAATCTAGACAGCCTTCGTAATCCAATATCGTCTTAGCGGTAAGAGAAATAAGCCTCGATACAAAGCCTGCGGGTAATTTATATTTAATTTGGTAAGCCTCAGAATTTCTATTGTACGTGATAATTGAGAAGGGTGACGTAGAACATGAATCAGAGTTAGCAGGGCATGAGTTAGTTAGGTGGAACGTTAAGGTGACGAATAAGGCATTAAATAATTCCTACTAATTCGTAGAGTTTATTTATAATCACAATTACATTATTTTTATGCAACTGTTCATTGTAAGTAGTTATTATTATAATTTAATTAAACTTTAAGTTTCACGTTTGAAGTCAGGCAGAAATGGTGGTTTAATAACTAGTAAAAGCATGGTACTTTCTGCAAAAGAGGCCCTTCCAACACATTTATGTTACACTATGCACTATGCACCCCCTATCCATCAAGTAGTAAATCCATCGATCAAATTGTTGCATTCCATCCATAGATTCTATCAGATCCAATTGTGATGAAGAATGCCGGACTCGTGAGGAATGCTCAACACAATACACGCAGCATTGCGCAACCTGGAGTCGAACCCGGACTAACAGTACTAACACACCGGCCGGCACACTGCACCAACACCGTTGCATCACAACGCATTTACAGCAAACCACTCTTGATAAGGTCTGCTAAAGTAATCACTAGGCTGTAAGAGCTATATCTGTCTGACTTTCAATACGCGGCATTCGGTCTCACTCATACGTTGAAGTGTTAATTAAACGTATACGTAAATAAGCTCTTGGAGCGTGAAGCTGCGAGGGGAGGCTGGTGTGAGTATTTACAGACGCATTATCGTAGGAAAACAAACTCGACGGTACTTAAATAGGCTATCAGCTCCCATGTTCGCAGACGCGACGCGACAGACGACAAACATCACTGTGAGAGCTCTTAAAAGCTTTTCCTCCAGATACATCACTTCGATATCGAAGAGAAATACGGTCTGACAAGGCCTAACCCGTGCACCGCTTTCTCGGTCCCATTTCTTCTAATTAATGCTTTCAATAGTAACTCAGGCTTTGACGTAAACGAATTCAATATCCATAGATACAGTATCAAAGTTGAGATTGGTCGACGCCAAGAGAGCACAATAAATAGAAGCAACATCCAATCGATGAATTAATCGCGGTTCTATAGAAACCTCTCTAATTGTTAGCGCGCACAACGAAGCGTAATGAAATTGAGTGGGAACTTTCGTGCACGCTCGGCGTTCATCAGTTCGCCGGTAATTGGTTTACGAGCAGGCGAGCATGGCTCGGTAGTCGTACGGGGAGCTAGTCGTGAGCCACCGGGAGTCCTACTAATTAACGCTAGCAGCAGACGTGTGCCAGCCCCATTGGAACTAATTGGAAAACTGCTCTGTTAGGCTGTCCTGTCGCGTTGTCGCGTAGATTCTGTCTCCTGTTGTCTTTGGAAACATTTTCCCTAACTTAATAAACAATTTTTTTTCCTTAAAAAGCACGCAGAACTGAGTTATCGCGATTTTAAATCCTAAGAAACCTTGTCTATCACTTATGTAGTAATATTTTCACAAGATAAGTAGGTATTTATTAATTCTCCGAGATAACGAGTCTTTTACTTTTGTGCCACTTTTCTCATTCTCATTTGTTATTTAGTAACCATCCGTTTTATACATCCTCACTTCCTCCTTGTAAAACCAATTGATAGGAACATAGATTCAACCAAGATTTTGGATATAACTAAAAAAATATAATAAATCTTTGAACTCGAATGTCAAGTTCCACCACAATCCGTTGTAATAACGACCTATAAAAACATAAATGAACTTGTAAAAATAAATACACAGATGAAAGCAAAATCGGTTTAGTTTAGATACAAACAGATACAAATAAATTTACTTTGACTTTGACAGAAATGGAGACGCTCCGCTGTCTCGGTCAATTACAGAATTGAATGCACAAAATATGATTCAAGGCTTAAAAAACATGTCAAGGATATCCCTCGCATACAATTGGCACAGTTTGAGATGTCCGAATCGATAAGTCCGCTGTGCCGAACCATTATTTTGGAATGATCTCATATTCTAGACTCTTTTAAAAGAAACACAGCCAACACCAAGGTTATGAGTAAATAAAAGCGACCGAATAGAAACCATGGACATATGCATATTGTTGCAGTTTTTAGCACAGCTGCCAGCGCGGGTGGTGCAATTTCGCCGCTAACACAAAAAGGAAATGAGGATAAACGGGCTTCACGGGCTGCATCCACTCTTTCAAAGCGACCTAAATTTCGGCCCTACCATATGAGTAAAGCGCACTGTGAAAGATGAGAATCGTGCCAATTGAATGCAATGTTCCGGGAAATGACGCAGTATGTTGGACAAGAGTACTAAACTGTACAGAAATACTTTCAATTGTCACGTAATAGCTGAATGTAATGCCCAACTCTAGTTGCTAGTAAAACAAATGTGTCACAATTTGCTAATTAAATTGCCCCAACCCACACCAACTGTTTCGGACTTCATAACTTCTATGAAAACGCGCAGTCAGAAACAATATGAAACATTGCGTAGGATCGGCCATTACAGAGTTATTCCATTACCATTACGCGCAGGCGAGTTGTTTAGCGACAAATCACGCTTGCGATTCTTGTTTATATGCAAGGTTTCGATCCCACGCAACAAGTGCCACTTGACAGCACTCCCTATCCCTGCCCTGGGCGTTCTGGTACAATATGGCCACTCAACTATGTAGCTCAGCAGCACTGTGAATGACTTAATTTTTGAGTTCCAACTTCAAACAGACTGCGAATTCCGAGCTAACCTGTTCCCACTTCCTAGTGTATAAATTGTTGCAATGATACTTTGTATGCTTGGAATTCAATCTCTCTTGAATACTTCTGTTCAACTCTATAAAGACCATCCCAAATACTGTGACCTTGCTTAAGGCAAAATAATGATCAAATGCAAGACTATTTACATGCTATTTACCAAATAAAATAAAATTATGATTCTGACTGAACTTGAAAGAGTTGCTCAACATGTATACTACAACTATAGTTGTAGTTGAAATGAAATCGACCAATCCATAGTGCCGTGGCTCAACTTCGATGCACTTTTATATTTACTTCGATTGATGGCCTCGGTTTATTATGATATCATCCGATTCCGGCGAAACAATAGCACCAAAACACAATATTCCAGATAAAGCGCGATAACGATGGAGTGCAGGGGAAAATTGCGTTTTGCCGGAGCGCTATCAGACATTATCGTGCATCGAACAAAACAAACAAAGAAATATGCGGCGCAAATGACGTGGCTAAAAAGGTAGAGTAATTTACGTTGAATAAAAAAAACTGAACTAGTGTCCAAAGTTTCAGTCAAATTAAGATACAGAACAAATTTGGTTTATATGATTTGGACTGAACATACAAACACATGAAGTTAATATAGCTTCTAAAAACTAATAAAAAAAAATACAACAGCAATATGTGTAAATTAATTTTGAAGCTACTGAAATATTAATGAATTAAGTTCACAATTTTGTGAAAAAAAATCATGCTTCTATTAAATACGTTATTATACGCAAAAAACATTTTAGATATCGGATAAGACGGCTTGTAGGCTAGTTTTATGTTCATTGCAGGTTATTAACCAGATAAAATACTAGGAGTGCTGTAAAGTGTAGGTAAGTGAGCAAGTGAGCAAGCATAAGGTGTCAATGCTCTCGCAGCGGATGTAAAGCATTTTATATGCGACACCGGCTGAAACAATCCCAAATGTACCTGCCATAACGAGTATAATGACTTGTGTGCGAATTTGGTATTCAACTTCTTTAGCGGCAAAAAATAAGGCAAACATGCATGTAGATTTTAGCTACATGTCATAGATTAATAATTATTCTTTTCGTTTGGATGAGTTAAAGAATGTGTGGCCAGTCTGTAAAAAATATTCTGCGTCGAGAGATAGTAACCCTGTTACATTAGTGTTAGTAGCGTTGGCAAAGGCCACTTAAATTGTTTAGTAGTGATTTTATAGTAATATGCTTTGTTTCTTGTATTAGTGAACCCACGGTACTTCTTTGTAAAAATAGTAATAAAGCGCGAGCGACGCGAGCGCGAAATTTTTTGTGGTGATTTATAGTAATATGCTTTATTTCTCGTATTAGCGAATCCATAGTACTTCCATGTCAAAATAATATGAATGCGCAGCGTAGCGAGCGCGAAATTTATTTTGTGGTGTTTTATAGTAATATGTATGCTAAAATTCTCGTATTTGTGAACTCACAGTACTTCTATGTC
Source organism: Lycia hirtaria (assembly GCA_947563715.1). Classification (NCBI taxonomy): domain Eukaryota; kingdom Metazoa; phylum Arthropoda; class Insecta; order Lepidoptera; family Geometridae; genus Lycia; species Lycia hirtaria. Next base: position 4,172,547 of record OX387376.1, on the reverse strand, counting down.
AAAATAGTAATAATGCGCGAGCGCAAATTTTTTTAGTAGTTTTTTATAGTAATATGCAAAATTTCTCGTATTTGTGAACTCACAGTACTTCTATGTCAAAATATTAATAATGCGCGAGCGCGAAAATTATAGTGTTCGTTTTATAGTAATATGCTTTATTTCTCGTATTAATGAACCCACAGTACTTCCATGTCAAAATTTTTTCATGGAAGTGATTTGATTCATTGATCGTGTTAGCGAGTCCTAGATTTTCTTGGACTAGATGAATCAAACAAGTAACTGTGTTAAAAGGAAATACCCGACTGGTAAAGAGCGACTTTAACGCTATCAAAAATTATAAATACAACCATTTGAATGCATTGATTGCCAATTTAATATTCCTAAATATAAACATATGACTTTATAGAAAATTACAAACAAACCTACAAGATACGCGCAAACATTTTTGGTTAGTGCCTATTTTTAGTGAACTATTTCCTCGTATTAGAAAGTTCACGGCACTTTAATGATCAATAATAAACGATCATGCGCGAGCGAAGCGAGCGCGAAATTTTGAAGCATTTTATAAAATTATTGAAGCCTAGATTTTTTTTGATAATGGCCAGGATTTCGGGGGGGGGGGGGGGGGGGGGTTTGAACCCCCCCAAACCCCCCCCCCCCCCTCCTGCCTACAGCCTTGTATACGTATACACTCTAAAAACGATACTCTCATTTTGGAGCAGTTAGGTGAAAATTTAAATTCAATAAGATCACGCAGAGCTGAGATCAGGCGAAAATTACACGGGTATCTAATCACGAGCGTAGCAGCAGGCGGCCGCTGACCTCTCACTTCAAGATAAACACGGATTTCTACTGAACAACGGTTTATTTTTAAAACACGAAAATATCTCCAGTTTCAAAAAGAACCATCTCAACAAATCAACATACGAGAACGTTCATATATAATTGATATGAGTTATTGTGACATAATTGTAATATAAATGCCATCCCTTCATGGTAGATTTGCCATCAGCTCGAACAAAGCGTTTTGCTAATGCGAACCGCTCGGAAATGGAATGGCATGCCGCTGTCCTTGTTTCCTGAAAGCTATAAGCCCGGGTGTCTTCAAGTCTAGAGTGAATAAGTATCTTCTAGGTCTACGTGCTTCATCTTCGGCCACAGTATCGCTTTCCATCAGGCGTGCTGGTGGTCAAACGTAGAGCTATACTATATATATAAAAAACCGGTGAATCTAATTAAAATTAAAACGTAACAATACTAAGGAGCCAGCCGGTAACTAGTTATACAAGATGATTTGCGGTCAATTGTATTACCGAGGCCATCTCTGTTTATCGTGGATGATTCATACCGTCGATTCATAATAGCATGCTGTCTAGGGAATTACGCCAGCTTATATCTCAGAAGATGCAGTTCGACTAAAACCTCATTCGATTTAACGATACCAATTTTATTTTGTTGGCACAAGCGCGCGTAGGTGGCTGGGATTTTATCCCAGGTATTGCTTGGAATATGCTGCAGGAACTGGCACATACAGTTCAATAAACGTCCGAAGTGGTCAGTCCGGTAGGTGCTAATGCAAAATCCTTGTATCGCAGCAAATATTTGCGAGGGCGGGGACCGCCATGAGTTTGCAGGGCAGGGAAGATGGAGGTCACAATCACACCGATTGACGATTTGACACAAGTCATCTATATTAAACGAAAAACAAAATACCCGACTGCAGAAAAGGAGTATTTGCATACAAACTTTTTTGTGAGAAAGTATACGTAAAATCGCCGGAAAATATTATAAATGCTCCTTCTTTAGAATAATTTCAAGTAAAATCACTTGTTTATTATGAAAACGTTCGTTGGAGGTTACAAAAAAACGCATTTTTTATTTTTGCGAGATGTATTATTATTATTACAAAAATTTATAGCCTATACCACTCTGGAAGTGAAGGCGAATCTAACGACACCTCGTACATCAAAATCGGTCAAACCATTTAGGCTGTAGGCGATCATATAGAAACATACATTCATACCCATATACATACACTCGAAAAACATAACCCTCCTTCTTACACAGTCGGGTAAAAGTTATTCTAGGATTAAACGTTAGAAACGCCTATTCAACTTATACCACTCGCAAATTGCAAGATAACATGTTCGCAAAAGAGATGCAAATATTTATCATCATGACTGCGAAATTTCGACAGGGAGATCGCGAAACTGCCAAGTAAGGAAACTTGTGTGCTTTCGAAGAAACGAAATCGGTAAGATTGTAATCTTATTTGGAAAGGTGGAATAAATTGTGAGTCATATATCGTGGTTGATAGTGTCGAGCAGGCAGCCCTGCGCGCGGTTATTGCACATCCGATACCGGGAGCATGCACCGAGCACCTCTGCCAGCTCTCCGCCGCGTCTACCTTTAAGCAATTATTCGCTATTTCCGAATGGCATTCGCGATAGGGTTATTGGAATATCCGATTAGAGCTGCAATCGAACGGCCAATCAATTTATCGGAAATCATGTGAAGATTAATGATAGAGGTTCAACGTAGGACTAACGTAGGTGATGCTATGAGTAAAGCAGTTCCTAAACTCTTATAGTTGATGTTGTTGTATCTACTAGACTAATAAGAATTATATTATTATTATTATATAAGTATATGTTTAACGAAAAGTATACTTGTAGCAGATTTGCCATGTCTATAATTCAAAATAAAACATTGAAAACCCAGTGCCGGTAATTTACAAACAGTACACTGTATTTGGATCGGTTTCGTGGCAACATCTTAGATATACATATTTATTAAATTCGAAGTTGTTTGTTAGTTTATTTTTGCCTTATTCATCATTGTATACTTCAAATACGCAATACAATACATACGCGGCTTGCTGTTCACATTTTTACAGGCACTTGGATGATATTTTACCAGTTATTTTGTTATAAAAAACCAAAGTATTGGATCGATTTTGATAAAATTTATATGGGATCACCTCTGAAGCATGACTAAATACAAAAATAATTATCAAAATCAATGCACAATTGGCTGAGTAATCGGTGAACAAACCTACAAAAAAAAAACATGAATACCGAATTGTTGACGTCCTTCTTTTTGGAAGTCGTTTAAAAATAGCTATGCACTTCAAGAATATGTACAGCCATAATCGCCAGCAAGAGCACGTGAGCCAGGAATTATTGTAAACTGTAAACGATATTACTTTGGTGATGTATTAAAAACACTCTCAAAAGGTAAACACACGCTTGAAATAAACGGATATGCAGCATCGAAACGCGATCCTCTCAGCTTCGGATATTTTTACAAATCTCTATAAAGATACTTTACTGGATGGAGAGGTGACTTCTGTTATCTGTTACAGACACCATATTTCACAGCGATAAATATACATCATAGGCAAGCTAATAAAATGTGAATAAAGTATCTAGAAGAGGAAGCAACAACAATCTGTAAAGATTTGAGAAGTCAAAGAATTAATAAAATTAAATCCAAACATTTTCTATGTATCTTTTATAATTTTAAATTTATATTACGTTCCAAAACTACATTATAGTAATTTTACGTATTAACTTGAAAGTAGCATGAAATTAACAGAACTATTTAAAGATCGACGCCGACGGCTGCAAGTTCAATATCAAAAGTGTAAAAGCTGCATCTAAATAAGCATCAGGAAATGTTCAGAAATATTGCAGAATGTGGTTAATCTCAGCTGGCGCCTTGTACATGTATTAGCACATAAATTGAAGCGAGTGCTGAGGCAGCTGTGTCAATATCCGATTTGAATTGTATATCATTTCATTTGATAGCCACCAAAGCCACTTGAATCCTGTGAGTTGAACTTTATGCCATTGAATTAAAGACGAAACAACATCATGATTATAAAAGCGTAAACATCTGCCTCCAGAATGAAATTAAAATTTTTGTTCTTAATTTATACGAATAAAATCTTAAATTAAAAAAGTAGAGTTCTACAATTTAACTTAAATACACTTAAATTAGCAACTTTTATACTGTTGGTAAATTTGAAACATGTTAAAAGTATGCATGAACATAATAATACAATCAAATAATTCTTACAAGGTAAAACGCAGATAAAGCAAAATCCCAATACAAGAGATATTTGTGAATAAATACGTTAACATGGAATCAGGCAATAAAACGCGAGTCCGTGTGCAATCTTGCAAGAAAAATCATTCCGGTTGATGACCCGCGAGTTAAAAATATCCTCGATCCCTCCCACGCCGGGTCAAGGGTATTATGCTATTTTATGGTGCATGATTCTTCAAGCTTTTTTACGAGCCAGTAGTGACAGCCTGGTAATCTAATATCTATATTTCGTTCGACTACGAAAAAGGCTTAAAAATCAATATAGGTATATAGGAGTATATATAGTATTTGATTCAAATTTCATATTCATTGACGATTGTCACCAAAACTTTTAATAATACTAAAATTAGAATTGGAAAACAACCGACCACCTAGCTTTTTGTAAACACTTTCTTGAAGGTGAATAATATCGGTGAACATGATGCTGAAGTGAACGACGACGTTGACCTGGCCTGTCGCAAACCTAACCCGTCAAATATTAACCTCATTACCATGATGGACCGAATCAACCGTCACGACTTGCAAAACTTGAATCATAATTATTGTGGCCCGACATGACAGCAAAAAGTGTCTGTTTGCTGTTTACGGGCTAATGTTCTTCAAATAACTGTTAAGTTTTTACGAGCAAGCTCATCATTACGCTGCAAAAGACGGCTTGAATGTCAAAACTAACAAAAATACACTTGAATCAGTCAGTTCAGGTAGAAAACCAATATTCAAAAAAATAGTTTCTAACGAATCACACCGATATCAAATATCATAAATGAATACTCGATGGAAAATCAATGAATTGTTTGTTCCTGTCCAAGAACGCAGATTTAACATCAGCTCACGAATGGGAAAATTTATCATTTCGTGAATCTGCCGGAGTCTTCATCACGACACGAATCGTGAGAGAAAGACAACCCATTAGATAAACAAACAGCACTGTCGGTGAGTAAAGCACACGACCGGGAAGCCATACGGAAGAGGTTGAGACAAATGGGAACACAGAGGGAAATAGGTCTAACAAATTGAGTGCAGTCGTTTAGATATGGAATCGGTCACAATGGTGTTGGAGGCGCTTTCACGGGGATCATGCAGGCGTCGGTGGGCGCCCGCCCGCGCGCCCTAGCCTTCTTTACATACAATCGTACAATGCAGCGGAGCCTAGCTCGCCGCACAATGCCCTGCGACGGCCCACATCGCGACTGTCTGACTCATCGGCGCCGGCACCATACGGGCTTGTTTACACTCGTGCGATAAATTACTCTCGCCAAACTCGCCGGTTAACTGATTCGATACAATTACAAGACTCGCTACCGGTTGCGAAAATGTCACTTGTGATACAACGACCTGCTTTTATCGCACCTACTTATTTCTCAGGAAACTTAAACCTTATTACTGCAGTACGCCAGAGTAATGTTTTAACTTTAACCACATGACAAATGAATAAAATTTATTTCCTTCACTAGACAATCGTTGTATCGCTCCATCGTCTGTTAAATGTCGCCGGCATTTCTATAAAGCTTTATTTAAAGGAGTACGTTTATCTAACTAAATCAATGTCTCAATTTTAACTACGAATACTTCTTCACGGCTCAATGATGCACGCATTTGTATTAAATGAGCCGCATCGATTCGAGCAGGAGCCCTATTTGGTATCTACATATACATATATTGTAAGGTTCTTCAACAAGAAACAAATTATAAGAGACAAATTAAATATACACCAGTATTATGTAAGAAGCCAGTAGTTTAGTTATCTTTGAAAAGGTTACTTTATTACTTTTACTTTATCCATATCTTTAAAAAGTTAAAAACGAATCTGCAGCTTGATTTACTGCTATTCTCAACCTGCAATGCAATCGAACAGGATATTAAAATGGTACCTGTTGTAATTTGCAATGATTCGAATCCATTCAACGAATGCAATTGCGTCTATGAGTTTTTGTTGCATCCTGCTTCGAGTACTTGCTATTATTCTTTTATTAATAAGATCTTCCAGGTCCTATATCATTAGTATAGTATCGTGTAACATGTACAACGTTATATCGGTTGTAAAGTATTGTTTACAAACAGAGACTTCCTTAATAACTGGAGCGCTTAAAGGCCTACCATTCCTCCTTATTGTTTCCTGGACAAACCATTAACGCCCACTATCGGAATCTTAAATAATTTATAGTCTCTCTAGTCCAATGGCTTTCCGTATTTCATCACAGACCGTACCTAATGCATTATGGCCACAGCACGTAGTACATTCATCAACGTAATAATGAGAAAGATGTCCCATGAGAATCTGAGGTATGTTTTAATAACATTTTCCGCAGGTGCACAAGTCACGACGATGTAGCGAAAGATATATTGCGTATAGCGATGGTCCAGACAAGATCTAAGAAAGGTATTGCAGTAGTTTAGTTTCTAGAGAGATTTATGTGAAGCCAATGAGATGGTAGAGTTAGTGAGGAAGATGGTAGAGCAGAAGATAGTACGTAGTAGGTACAAGTAAATGCGCGTGTAACACGAAGGCATGTGCGTGTTTTGCGTTAGAGGCCGAGGCTAAGAGAAATCGTAACAAACAATACATAACCTAAACAAGAACTTTATTGAGCTATTGCAGTTGCGAAATACGTGAAAATATTTCTACTAAAAACACTACGCTTGTTTCTAAACGGATTAGTAATGATTGCGCTTAAATAAACCAAAGGAAGCAGTAAATAAAAGTACTAACAGAAATGCTTTTTTTTTAAAATGACCCATTGTCCAACAGCAACACCGTCAGTTTATCGATTAGCAATTAATTTACCGCAATTCGGACAAAAGATAAAAGTAACCGTTCGTTGCTTCTAGAGGGGAGAAAATATAATGGAAGTATTATTACTGGCATGATAACATCGAATGGCTCAATGTATATAAAGAGCCAATTTTAATTATGAGAGATAATGAATGATAACCTTTCGGAAAGAAGCGCGTAGGTGAACGATGTCTTTGATATCTAAGTATAATTTAAGGGAAAGGAATTTTCTTTCATCTTAGTTAATATTTGCAAACTTATAAAAAATTGCGCTACTAAACAAGGATGTAGACGATGTTACTATAATCTTGGAATTTTCAAGACTATAGTGAATAGATATTAGATATCTTCTGGGTCTACGTGCTCCATGTTCTGCCACATCGTCGCATACCACTTACACGCTACTTGGTATAAAAAAAATCTAGAAGAAAGAAGGCAGGTAGATAAAGCACTGAATTGAATTTAAAAAAGTATTTATGACGTTACAACTTAAATCTAACCCAGTTCAGTGAATAGGTACAGCTCAAAGCAATATAATTGACATCTGTCTCACTGATCAAGTTGTTAATTGATTTATGATACAAAAAACCAATGAAGTAATCGAATCTGGAATTGAAAAAGATAAAGTAGAGTAGAGGTAAAATAAAAAATAAAGATAAAATAAAGTAGAGGTAAAATAAAGTACCCCGAATATTTTAAAAAGAGTCTATCGCTTGAAACTAGCAAAGTTGTTTGATGTTATTATTGACAAATGGCATAGAATGTAACTCATGCAACTAAGATAGTAATGAAAGTTAATTAGAAATATGACCGCAAGCCGATACGGGTGGAAACGATTAAATTACAAAAGAAAGTTCTCTGCACCCAACACGAAATGCGTTCAATATCGAGAGTATACGAGCTGGTGTTAAATAAAATAGCATTAGAGGCTCCAGCAGCGAAGTGCATTGGTAATTCAATGACAGAATTATCGGTTCGCCGTGTGGGGAGATGGTTATTTCTGTGCGTTTCGCGAGAAATGCTGTTAACTGACGAGATATTACTGCCGGTATAACTTGTGGAACGTCGACCGCCGGACGTCGTCATTCCACACTCTACTGCGTTACATGGCCACCATGCCACGAACAGCGCCTTCTATATTATACACCGAAACGAAGGTACGGTAAACGCACTTTATAGCGATATCAAATTTTTTATACAGGAAAGTAAAGTCGCATAAATTTAACACGACGATAAAAAAGTAGGGCAAAATGAAACGGTAAAGAGAATTCTGTTGTGTTTACGCTACAGTCTATATTAGGCGAAATAAGAATGACAAGCACCGGCTCCGACCGAACAGATCAAAGACAAGCTTTATGGCTCACTTTAGCGTTTAGGAAAGACATCATAAACGTTTGATGATATGTATTTTTTTTCTTTTAAGGTAATTAAAGCAACTGATTTCTTTACTAACACAATTCGTCAAAGTCAAAGTTGTCAGGATGGTCCTGCGGCGTAGTAATAAATAAATATTGGTGGTAATTTTTATACATTTTATGTAGGTACAAGATTTACTTCTTTGCGGAGCCTTATGTGGCCATTTCAAATGGCATATTTAATAAAACGGATATTTTCGTGTTTTCCTATAAAATTCGCACGTGATGGGGGGAAAAGGATATTTTCTTTACGTAATTTATGTCTTCTTGTGACATTTGAAAAAGAATGAAGACAGAATACTAGTGGATTCGCATAAAAAAATTAAGACACATAATTACACTACGAGTTAAGAAACTAATAAAATCAGCACAAGAATCTGCAAGCCTATTCAACCGGTTGTGAGATTCTTCTTACCAACTTTATCAGCCTACACACACGCAGCACCGATAATTTTGTCGTGGTCGTTACATAAACCACTATAAGTTATCGCAAATTACAAAAGAGGCTCAGACGATGCATTACTCATGGTAGTGCACATTGCGAAACCCGAAGCACAGCGAATGCATACAAAAACTTTCCGCCTTTCAGCCGAAAGCTGCCCAACTGGTAATGCTTAACCTGAGAAATCAGCGCCATCTAGGGCTACAACAACTCTTCGGTGGGAAACGTACGGCCGAGAAAGTATAAAGTTGAAATATACGGCATTACAACTGTCAGCGTTCACTTCAAACGTATGGTTTATAACCCGAGGAAAGGAGCGAAGCAAATGGAGCATGCCTCGATGCGCGCCTCCGCTCGATTATAAATAAATACGCGGAATGCAAGAAGACCGCAAGAATCACGGAAGAATGCGACACCAGAACCTAATGCAGTCCTCACATTACTACATCTACTATTGCTTATGTCTCGCAATTTAGTATTTTACGGGAATTTCCTTATACCAAAAGAGCAATGGCCGGATTAGTAGGGACCTTTAAATAGCTCTACCTACACACATGAAGTACTTAATCCTCGCGAGATGATGTCATAGGTTTAATTAAAGGAATGTAACCAGTGGGAGAAACAAGGCGCCTGGCGCGTCGCTACACAGGAGAGTGACCACGGTACATAACATACATACTATAGTTAACTCGCGAATTGCAAGCACTTATCTCGCTGAACCTACTACATAGTCTCCAACATGCTGCGGCGGGAACGTGTGAATAAAATTACAATACATCATTAACTAACCAAGAAATACAAAATATACAAGAAAGTACCAAAGAAGAGAATAAAATAAATAAACACGCGTCTCGCAATTAATATAAGTAAGTTCAGAGCATGAATCAGTCGTCAGGCGACTCTATTTGTTGATTCAGCGCCTCTGAATGATGCATTGTTCTCGATAAATTATGGCGGATAAAAACCCATTTGTTGTTTCGGGTGAGTGGCGACATGAAATAAAAATTCAATGTTGTTTCACCACTAGTGTTAACTGTATGGTTATGGCTATTGTTTGTTTGAGTTTCTATGGTTAAGTTTTATGGTGGTTATTAGTATGAGGAGAGAGTAAATTTACGTATTTTTATACGCAGATGTAGTAAGGTTTTGACAGAAGTGGTGGCCGAGGCAAGGTAAGCGGAGTGTGGGACGTCCAGCTGCAAGATGGGTCGACGATATAATAACAATCGCGGGTCGAACCTGGACTCGATTGGCACAGGACCGAGGAAGATGGCAAGACAAGAGAGAGGCCTATACCCAGCAGTGGAATAGAGAAGGCTGTGAATGATGATGATGATACGCCATGGATCAACTCGTAGTTAAGGCGACATAGTTCGTAGCTCGTCCGTATCGCTTGCGTACACCAACAATTTTGAAGACACAAAATGACTCAATGGACTTGAAAAACTACATCACAAAATGTACAACAAAAAATTCGTTTGATCCAAATTCATGAACAAAAAAAATTTGGTTGTCTGTAAAGTCGGTTTACGGACGATAGTTTAACGTGACAGCGTCATAACAAAACATTGAAGAAATAAATAATAATAATAAATATTTGTAGACATTTCACACAACACCATCTAGCCCAAACTAAGCAAAGCTTGTACTATGAAGCTAGATGGCTGATAGAATACATATATACTTTTTTTTTTTGTAAATATATACATATGATACATAGAAACACCCAGACACAGAACAAACATCCGTGCTCATCACACAAATGTTTGCCCTGGGTGGGGATTGAACCTACGACCTTTTCAGCAGGTAGACGTAAACACACTACCAACTGAGCCACAAGGCCAGTCAAAATGATGATGATGATGATTTAACGGGACAATGAGTCATACTTTTTCGTACGTGCAGTCGGCGTTCATCGATTTATTAGACGTTGTCACGTCAAAAACGATTCGAGTGGGTTTTCGATTTTACGTGTAAGAATTTGTTTGGATCAGAATGAAATTTTTGCTGAACGTTTATAATGTTGATTTCTAGGTCTAATATGCGTCTTTGCCTAAGTCCATTTAGTTATTTTACATCTTCAATGTATATATTCTCAGAGCTTGATACAAATGTTTTAATGTGTTTTTCCAGTTTTGCAGATATCAGTATTGTTGCAGAAGTGTAGGCGGGAGCTGGCCAGGGTTAGGAGAGTCGCAGGATGGTCGAGCGCGGCGTGGGCGTGGAACCTGTCTGGACATGAAACCTGTTTATCCCCGGGTCATGCTACCCAGGTTCTATTTAAATCCTGCAAACACCTAAACACAGCCCTGAGCGTATACACTCGGGACGGCCTTCGACTATTTATAGACAATTTACCTTTTGCGCATTGTGTTCGGTGACTGTTGAGGAAATCATAACGTACTAACAGCCGGTACTTCTGGTGTAATCTTATAGTTATACGTTAGCTGTTGTTAGTTTTTGAACAACTGACTATTATGACATACCCATAGGGAGAAAGAATAATGTTTTGAGGAGTAAGCTAAAACCCGTATAAGGCTTTGAGATTTTGTTACTGAGATACCACGTATAGAGCTCAACCAGGTACTATGACTACCTACCAGGTTCTAAAGACAAAATTTCTTAAAAAATTTAGATATCTACTAAGAAAGGATTTCTTGCGGGTAAAATACGGCTAGAAATGCAGTTCTACATTCTTACGTGCTCCGTCCTCGGCTACACAGTCGCTTACCATCAGACGAGATGTTGTAAGTAAAGCGATAATATATTTTAGAATAAACAATATATGTTAATGCAACTTCATATAGGCATCGTGGCAAAGTATAAGAAAATAGAGCCTGCAAGATTAACAGAGGCACTACACGAGTCTACCTTGTGATTTATTTTATCCAGCAGCATTTTAACAAGATAGCACCGGCTATATAAATACATTGCAATTAACCGGCTATTAATGAGCGCCATTCGTAAGTCGATACTTTGCATTCGAACAATTTATCGACTAAATCGAGAAGTAATGCGATTGAAATCCCCCGTTACGAAAGTAACATGACTGCTTTACCTACTGCAGCCCTCTTTGCAATTACCTACACCTACAACTTACGACTACACGTCTAGACGATTTGAATGCCTATATATTGTAATAATTAAGCTTATTGAAACGGGTTCCCTTATTAACGAGAGATATTTTGTAAGCCTTCAACGCAGTCTAGACAGATTAATGCTGCCATGTAGGCGTGCATGTAGGAGTAACAGATATACCTTCTGAAATCAAGTCCCGTTGTTTGGAACAAAGCGCGCTAAGTGCCCCATTGTTTTCTGTAAAAGCTGCTTTGTTTTTTCGCAGTAATCGAGGGGGTATCGATTGAGGGCGTGATTACAAATATCCACATTGTTTTATTTAATTAGTGTCGAGAAGGAGCGTTAACAGTAAACCTCCTTTTACGGGATTAAAGCTCAACTAGGAGGTAGAACGTCGTTTAAGGGTTTAGATTGGCGAGATAAGAAAGCTCTGTAAGAGCATTATAAACACAATAGAACGACGCAAACATGCCACAGGTATTCTAGATTCTAGGAACATATTTTTTTAAAGTTTTCAACCGTGTGTGCGAAATTATGACTCGTGTGTGTGAATTTTTGTGTGTGGTATTACGAGTAAAATGACATACGAAAGCAACAAGTGAAATAATTTGCTCTAAGTGATCCGTCGTCCGAATTTTGTGGTTGGATGACTGTCGTCGTCGTCCCAATACCATCTAGCTATGACGCATGGAACTACTAGTAAACGAATACTATTTACTACATGATCGTATGCGAGCGAGATAGCTAACCACATAACAGGGCGAGGGCCCTCACATTAGGACAGCTTTAGTTAATCTCTTATCAATTTAGCGATTACACTTCTCAAATTCAATTTCGTTTATTACACAAAACATGGGTGCAGTTAGATATAATACAATGTTTTTGCTTTTATGTTAATCCGCCATGCTTTAACCTATGTACATAGGTATGTGCAATTTAATTTATCAGTTGGCACATATAATAAAAAAAGCAAAAAGTTATGTCAAAAGCATTCACCGACAATCAAAGATTTAACGAGAATTCGATACGCCTAGATAGAAAATGGCCAGCAGACTAGACGCATGAAGTATCCACATTCCGGCAACCGCGAACAATTTCTAGGATCCGTTTTTAGATCACGAGAATACCAACACAAACGCACTGGATTCCAGTGACGTATCGGTATGCGTGTAACAACATTCCTTCGGCAGTGTCGTTACGATCGTTTTCTTCGTAATGTGGAATATATATGCTATAAATATGCAGACATTAACTTTTCCATTACGACTATTCAGGCGTCAGGCGTCTGCTAGACGATTTTACTTGGCTTCCGTAATCAAATCTCGCCACCATAACGGTATTGAAACAAATATATTTTGCATCTTCATGGGGTATTATCATTGCTGTGTGAACATTTATTTCGTCAGTAGTCAAATTTTATACTTCTGAAGTACTGTAGTTACGAGAGTCTCGAAATCTTAACTTTACGACTTCAACGCCATCTTTTGGTAAGGATACTTTTATTCGTCTAGTAAACCAAATACAAATATTTATTACTTAATTTTTAAAATTAAAGAAGTTTTCACTTTAAAAAAAAGACTTACGTCCTAAATACCGATGCAATTGCGCGGCGGAAAGCAAGAAACAGGGCAAGAGGACAAACGCGAACACGGCCGAACTGACACAGCATTGCGCCGCCGACTCATCCGCGCAACCAGGACGAGGAACTTGCTAAAGGTCAGGAGAAATCTACTGACTAACTGCAGTACGTGTAGGTGAATCTTCCACTGTATTTCTGATACACGTCGGTTAATACTTTTACATGATACAGTGCCTCTGATCTAATAGATCGAATTACTTAATCGACTCCTGACGTAAAGTGAGATGTTATAAGTTGGATATGTGTATCTGTATCTCTTTATGGCATTGTAGCTCTCAAATAAGATTTGATTTAGTTTTATTGTTTAAAGACGATCGAGCGAGTGTTCTTTGATTCAAGAAAATGTACCTATTAAGCAGGATGGGAGGAGCAAGGCTCCCCGAGTTTAGGGTCTGACAAGACCAGCGCTGTCGCGACAGGGCCCACGGAAACTTATGAAAGCGCACCCGCAACCCCGATGTTTAATGGCGCTAAGTTGAAACAGCGTGGGTTCATTCGGTAGAAGCACAACGGTGTCGATGTTTTTTTTTTAAGTTTAAAAATTATTTATTAGAAGTTGTAAGCTTTTTTACAAGCAATCCTTCTGTTTCAGACGCTCTTTCTCAAAATGTTACAAGCTTGTGAGGAATGTATTCATTAACACATCTTCCTAGGTGTTGTTGTTATTGAAGGTCTTGAAGCAGTTTTAATCCTTCCTGATGGATGTCATGTCATTAAGGTTTTTGCCAACTCGTTTGGGTGATGTTAACCTTTGTTTGTTTGGGTGATGTTGACCTTTGTTTATATGTTCGATGCTATTTGGATTTTGGATTTCCTCTTCCATCGTGGGCACAAAGATCTTTGTGTAGCGACTCATTTTTGACATAACAGGGAGCATCAGTGATCCGTAACATTTTTGCTTGAAAACGTTATAATATATTTACGTCGCTCTTTGACTCTGTTCTTTAGAGCTGAATCCCATAATTATGTGCACACTAGTTTTAAGATTAATAAAAGAATAAGTAAAATTATTGTGTATAAATTCATTATTCTAATTGGAATTATCTTGAAAATCAATTATTTGCCGTTCAATACCTTTTCGTCATAAATAAAATTTACAAATCTCGCCAAACTCTATTGATCTACAATTTACAGAAGCTTTTATACCGCTGAACATTGTCTGCCATTAACTTGCTATTACATGAAATGAAAAGAACTTGATAATCATCAAACGACTGCACAGATTTTCATCAAACAACTCCTAAACAAACTACTGCTATAAAACGTGTGAAATAAAAAATGCGATAGCGACGACTGCATTCAAATCTTTTACAACAGATAGACACAAGTAAGTACGAGGCTTCAAATTAATCCTATCTTTCTCTGTCGCGAGTGTAAAATATAAAGTTTTTACATCAATGTAAACAAGATCGTGATGGCATTTACAGCACGAATTGCAGTTCCCCCTTTCACGGAGCCGTGTGACATTTAGATCCCGCATAGGAACTAGATTCACGACACGAATTACGTTCTATAAGTTCAATATTTCAATATACGTTCTCGCTCTCTGTCTTCTGTACGGAGTACGGACGAAAAAATTCCAACCTATTTTGTATTCCGTGAGTCATGTCATGACCCGCTGAAAAGGCGAGTGATTCATTCTCAATTCTTACTCTGCTATCACGTCACTAAAGTCGAACGGCCACTGAGCAAACAGAAAATGTATTTACATCGAAAAAATATACGAGTGCAAAACAAACCTGCATCGTCAACCTTGAATACAAACAAGAAATTGTTACTCTCCGTTGGAAAAACAGAAACCTAGACTGGTAGAATTTTCACGCAATTAGCGGTTAGTCAGTCGGACCGATAATGGTTTTTGTCTTATTTCTTACGATACTGACCGACCTCATTAGATCGGGAAATCACTGATTTCCATCAGCCGGTCTAGAAGTAGGCACTGCGACAAAATAACAATCGAGGGACGACCTTCAGGTGTTGCAAAAGAGATTTGAGGAATTATAGAGCCGTATCGGTCGAAGTTGACCACGACAAAGGATGGCGGTGGCATTTCCGCTTTGGACGTTCTCGTAAACTGCACAGATCGAAGTATATTATAATATATAGTATATTTTTAAATATAGAATGTCTCTACGTTTGACCACCAGCTCATCTGATGGTAAACGGCGCTGTGGTCGAAGATGAAGCACGTAGACCTAGAAGGTACTTATTAACTCAAGACTTGAAGATATCCAGATTATAGTTTTCACGAAACCAGGACGGCGGGAAGGCATTCCATTTCTAGAAGCGAGCCGCAATAGCTTGAGCATAAGTAATCACCTTGCGCTCGTCTCGTTTACGGTCGTGTCGTTTGTGTTTCTCCGAGTTTTTAACAGATTCAATGTTCTGAGGCACGTGGCGTGCTGGCTCGGAGACGGCGGGCTGCTGTAATTGCAGCCATTAAGATGAGTCACGCTTAGCGACGTGCCGGAGCTCCGCCTGCCGTATCAATCGCGATCGCTGGAAGAACGCCTCCTCCGTGCTCTTTCACCACACCTACACAAGTCATATAGTTATCGATGTTACAACAACCATGATTCATACTTCATGCTGGATACACCGCTTTTGCAATGAATATCTCACAGGTAGATGTCCCAGATCGATAGCATGTTTTCACAATGAGGTTTAACTACGGCCTTGTAGGGATAATGTCGGGTCGCAGTTTTATGGCGTCGCGTTGGCTGTCCAGTGCTGCAAGTGAGAGAAAGCGGCGGTCGTTGTCGTTTCCGCGCGAAGGCGCCCGGTAATAGCGAGCGGCGCGGGCGCAGCTCCCCACGGTGACGTCAACGGCTAATTAGCAGGCAGCAGGTACGCTAGCCGGCGCGGGCGCACCGCGAGCCCGCAGGAAATCGCCGCTTACATCATCTTCATATCCGACGTGATTTGCCGTTATCTATTGTCTAACTCTAGCAAACACTATGTAAGAAACCCTACCGCGCGCAAGCGAAAAGAAACACGAATAATGCAGCGCAAGCGAAGCTTTACTCTCGCGCAATCTCGGGGGATTAAAATACTTTAAAAAGGATTTCAAAGGACCACCGTGTGATGTGAATGTAAGCGATGCGTTTTATTTATGTCATCGAGACATTTATCGGGCCCATATTCATCGTCATTTATGTCATGTAAGAGATGAATGAGAGAGCGGTAAATAAAGATACAACCCAACGAATTATCGTGCCGAAGGATATATACACACATACAACATTACATTTACAGCCTATCAAACATCTGTACTTAATTAAATTCTAAAATTGATTTACGGACAGTGAGCGAAGTCGTTCTTTTAAGAAGAACGACGAAACAGCGCGTTGATGTCTCTTGTTAGAAGTTTCATTACAAATCAAATTACACATAATTATAAAAAAAAAAAAATATGACTTGTTTTCGATTGATGAAACTTAACGTACATTTTATTCAACTAGAAGCGTCGTCGCAATAAACTATTAGTTGTTCCATGCAAAAAGTTGATTAATTGAATGAAATCTATAGATCATTTAAGGCCACGCTTACCCTCAAAAACAGCAAAAAAACAGGTTTTTGAAAGTTTACAAAAAATACTTGTATTGTAAAAATACTTTTAGTTCAAGCTCAAATTTTTAGTAGGTAGGTATGTAAAATGTTGGTCTATTGGCTAGGGTTCTCCTGATACAAAAACACGATTGCTGAAAAAAAGTCTCGATAGCTTTATTTTTTGTAAAATATGCCATTGATCTCAAAGTTGTTTAAAGCTACCAACACCAAAGTTACCGTGTTAAGAAGCTATTTTTTTTTTTTACCGTTCTACTGGCATACCTTTCTGGCATACATACCGCGGCGCACAGCGGCGTCATACGTACTATACTACGTACCTACATGAAAACACCGCGCTCAAGAAGTACGGGCTGAGGTAGCGTAAAATACCTAAAGTCCATTGCCTCGCCTTAAAGATACAAAAATAAATATTTCTAATACGAGTCTTACTGCGTTTTGTCACCCATTGAAGGTCACCCGCACGACAATGGGAATTTGCATAACGACATGTGGTTAAATGTATGAAGTTGATTTATAATACACATTAATAAAGCAGATGTAAGGCAATTAGTCAACGGCAATGTCAATCTGTTCTAACAACACAAATTGGTCTCATCGGTTCCGGCGAACGGCGCCGGCGCAAGCTCTGCGTTTCGTCCGGGGGACACCGCTGTATCAATCACCCTCGACTCTTTTGATGTGGCCCCCCGCCCACGGCAGCAATGAAATGACCGACACACCTAACTACTATCAATCTTGTCACTTCTCATCTCCCCGCACCTTCTCTCGTGTCAAGCGAAATCAAATCGAACTTTTGACGTTAGCCAAAGCCGTTTTAATATCGGAGAGATGTCGTGAATGTTTCATGTCCATTTACGGTACGGAACGTGTCGAGCCACCCCGACTAAAAAGCTTTAAGAAACCGATCTAAATAAGGCGCGTTTATAAATAACCCGTGACGGCGTAAGAATGGATGTATCGGACGGGATAAGCTGGAAGCGGAGCCGCGAGGCGAGAAACAAAATAAAATATCATGTGACATATGACGGACCACTAATTTAAGTCCCCCGCGCCTGAAGTCGCAGAGACTGTAAATCTTCCCGCTCCCGTGCACGACATGTAAATATGGTATGAGAGAGCACGCCCGCGTCCGCACGACACGCAGACACCTCATTGCGTTAATAAACCTCGCACATGAAATATTTATATTCATAATTTTCTGTCACGTTACCGTCTCGTCGAAAAAGTTTAAACGGTAAAAAGTACAGCTTTTGTAACACTACGCCGTCAGAAATCGTTACCAACAATCGATGAATGCAACTTTACCGAATTACAACTGCATTCTTTTCAGTAATTTTTTGGCGTGAAAAAAGAAAACGACGTTTTTGCCCTGTAGTTGAACACCACTGCAGGGCAAAAACTTCGCTTTATTTTTTTATTTCTCATAGTTTTCCGGTCGCGAATTCCTTAACGGCAACCGAAGAATAAAATTTTACCGAATTACAACGTGCAACTGCAAAAAAAGTTGCAAAAAAATGTTAAAAGAAATGACAATGAAGGCATTGTCACTTCTTTTAATATCCACATAAAGGCTTCTATTTTTTTTTAATTCCTCACGCACACCATCTAGGAAATTAAAAATTGTTTAGTCCAGCTGCTACAGTAGGAGTCGAGTTCTTATAGCCATCTGTTTGTGGTTGTGTTCCGACATTCAGTGTCCATTATTGTTGTCGTTTTGGTCATAGCTCTTCAGGCGTGTGGACTTGCGTCCAACCCACTTCTACCTCAGACCCTTGTTAGAAGTTATTGCTCGAAGTCACCAGATCATACGATGCCGTTCGTTCTACCTCATCTATCATATACTTGGTAAACGTGGAGGCGTGTCTTGAAGGGCCATCACAGAGCGAGGAGGCACGTGTGAGTGAAATCGTACACCATTTTACCGAACACTGAAACCGGCCACTCCCAGGTAACTACACCTTTCAACCTTATTGGAAATGGTACACTTTCTGATTTGAGAGAAAAGAAATCGCAGGTTGTTACATTCTTGAACCTCGATATCGTATACAATGCTAACTTTCTTGGATTTTTAAATGAAAACTTTCAGAACGCAGAGTAAATTGGAGGTTGGCATTTTATTAAAATAAAATTGCTTGCTTCAGACTGGAAAGAAAATATCGCAGAATAAATAATAGAATTCTTAATTACATAATTATAACTTAATAATTCTAAAACACATTTCACATTGAAGTCCGCAAAATCTGCTCCATGAAAATGTAATTATGGTTGTGTCCATAAAAATATAATGCGAGGATAACGTTTAAACTCAGTAAATCAAACTTATTGCATGTTATTCTGGAGGCGCGCCGCCTGCTTACGCTCCGAGTCCAGAGATCATTACTTACGCGTACCTACTATTGTCCGTCACCTCATTTGACAATGATGGAATATCACTAATTCAACTATTTCACTAAGCGCCCGCTAAAGAAACTCCATTTCCTCAGAATCGTCGCTCTGGAGACATATTATTAAGTATACTTAATTATGTTCTGTGCTGGAGATCTAGAGGCGACCACGCGGCGGAAATGTTTGTTTTATTAATGGACACAGTTTAATGTTTATTTTATAAAGAGACTAGCTAAGCCCTTCAGTGGGGGAATATCCTCATACGGCATTCGCCAACGCTCCCCTCGCACGAATACGAATATCCTGAAGCAATTAAATTTAGTTCGGTCCACTTCAGCGGCGCTAATGAGTCGCTCGGCCAGACTCCCTGGGCGAGCGCGAAACTCGAACGTTTATTGAAATACAGAATCAATTAAATATAAAACGGCATCCGTTTTGCGGACTGCAGTAAGACCGCCGGCAAAGAAAGAAAGTCGCAGATGGAGATACATACCAAATGTAGAACGATCCGTTACTAGATCACACTGTACTGTACTTGGACAAGTGTTTCTTTTCAATACCGTAAAGATTTTCTTGGATCGCATTCATTTTAATGCAAAGTTTATGATATGCATAAATATTTAATGAATGTTAATATTAAAAGTGTTTACATGTCGGTTTGAAATTTGTGTAAAGTAGTAAAAATAGCGGTGAACGGAATGTCATTCCATTTGGCTGTGATCGATAGAACACGGGCGGCGCGTGGAGGGACATTGGCTCACGCACCATGCAGCCCTCGGCGAGGGCCGATACGTGCACGCCATGCGCAAACCTCACTCAATGAACAACTTACATTCTATTGCCGCTATAAAATCGGTCACTACAGGGAATCCAAATTTAGATTTCGCTAGCCTGACCAAAGCACAATTGTATTTATCACAAGTAATCGTTTAAACAACTAAAAAATAAATAATATACTGAACCGATTTTGATAAAAAAATTATATATTATCTATCTATCACCTGGGAACTCTTTCAAACAGACAATTTTTTTTTTATCGGTCCAGGTGTCTTCGAGTAATCGAGGAACATACCTACATAAAATAAGAAGCGGACGACTTGAGAACCTCCTCCTTTTTGGAAGTCGGTTAAAAGTACTGATCCAAACGCATTTACTTATTTTTGTATTTTTGTTTGTGTATTAAAATGCTTAATTCCGCTAGATGTACAATGTGTAACATGCATACAGTGTTTTGATTTTAATGTCATAATTTTCACAGTTACACATCACACTGGCGGTAGAAAGCGTTATGCTAAGCTGTAACAATTTTAAATATGAAAGTACATAATGAACGAGCTGACCATAATATAACTTTAAAGTTAAAGTTGAAATCGGTTGTTTCCGTTTTTTAAACTATACTTAATTGCTACCACCACTTTAAGGCTCTTATACTTCAGTCGCGTATCTATAAAATACTTGTTTGCTACTCCGGGCTCGTACATTACGCCAATGAAAATAAAACAAAATGTCATTCAAATTTCATCAACAAATAGAATATATTTTAACAGCCGTTCCGCTGCCATTTTGGCAGCATACAAAATGTGAGATGCTCCTTGGCGACTCTTGTTCAGCCCTCGCATCGCCTAAACATTTATCGTAATGTAAGAATAGCCGAAGGCTTTGTACCAAGCAACCAAACAGCCTGTATGCGTCGTAAGTAACAGAACAGTTGCCCGTACAATGTATTAAATGTAATATTAAAGAAAATAATGGCGTAAGTGAAACGACCAATGATTAACTCTATCGCCTTACCGTCATAAGATATAGAGAAATTGAGATAAACGCGATTATCTTGACGAAGAATCTTAACCATCTAATTATTGCCAACATTGATTGCTTTCAAATAATACCGCTTTACACATTTAAAGTAGGTAAGTGCAGAGAGATGTAGATTAATGTAAAGAAAATTGATGCCTTTCACCATACTCGAAGCAATATCCACATTTCTCGTATGAAGGGCACATACTTTCAGAATATAATTTGTTTGTTCGCAATTAATATATATTTGTTTTGTTGTTGTTGTTATTTTTTTTTTGAGTAAACTAGATCGACATTTGATCACTAACAAGTCTCGAAGTTACAGCCAAGTGCACATGAATTTAGAAACAGTCTTAGGAAACAGCGAAGACGACAGAGTTCCATTTTTAAGCAATATTACTTGTCTCGTACGCCCGGATTTTTTTGTATTACTTTATCTATTTATTTTCACGCTACTGCTGAAAGAGAGTAATGTTGTTCAAGCTTACGTACTATATATATATATATATATATACGGATTTCAACATAAGAGGCGTCAGATAGTCAAACCTACCCTATCTTCACTTCCAACTTGAGACTAAAAAGTTGGAAGTGAAGATAGGGTAGATTTTTTATAGTAGAAATCAGCGAAAAAATGTAATGAATTTAAAAAAATATAGTAACATGAGAATAAGTTGTATCAACTACTAAGTGTGGCTAAGTATATAAATAGACAGATAGATAAACTCTTTATTGATACACCATTAAAATTAACAAAAGCAAGTACAAAAAGGAAATAATTTTACACTAGTGTAACAACGGGCGGCCTTATCGCTAAAAGTGATCTCTTCCAGGCAACCAAGTATATGTATTTTTTTAATTCGCTTGCTAGTCGTCTACTCTAACATTACATTACGAAAAGTACAATAAATCAGCAAAAAAAAAACTGCACATTATCTAGACACGTTCCGTGTCATTCGTAAGAAAGAGATGCCATTTTCACACGTATTAACTGCAGTACAACTCCCATGAGAAATCCGGAAATCAGGTGGGGTGGCGATACGCAGGGGTGATATTACACCACCGACACAAAAAGGTACTCGATTTCATAAATTGTCGTAAAAAGTAGGGGTAGGAGCACGTCGATTTACTTAAATCATGTCAGGGAAATGTATTGTAGGACTCCCCGAGGCAAGATAGAGCGGAGCCCTAGAAGAAAAACAAAGCAATAGAAAATAGAAGTATAACTCTAAAGGTTATGATATAGTCTGATATTTAATTTTTTTTATGTTGGCTTTAGTTGCGGAGATTAAACATACCAAATCTATAACTTAATCTTTATAATACACTCTAAGATAAAAAAAACTAATTATCTATCTTTATTAACCGATTTCATAAAAGTTGTTCAAGGATTTTAAACTATAATAATCATTTAATAATGAAAATTTAATCCCATTGGAAGTTTTGGTTTCTGCAAGCTGTCGTCGCCGCTTAGCTACATCGCATAACTTATGGAAACGTACCTCAAGGCTTGTATATTGTTCGCATGAAAACATATTTTACATTAAAATTTTAATATATTCCGTCCAGGTTATATTTAGTCTAGTGCTTCAGTGGCAGGTTGCCCCAGGTCGGGCGGCGTTCAGGCCGTATAATGCAATAAGTTATTCACGAGCACTGGATGGCAAGTGGGAGCGGCCGCGAGGGTTGTAGGGGGTCGACGACCGAGTCAGACGTGACGTCACCCGCCCTACAGCTGGCCATGACGTCACCTTATCACCCCCAAAACAAAGCGAGCCCTAATCCGACTGGTTAAGATTCAATCTCGACACAAACACCCAAATATGGTGACCACATGTATACGATACGATCATATTTGATATCGTGTGGTTTGATTGCCTTTTGACGTAAATGAACACTTGTGTCTCGATGAGAACTTTACGGCTATAGTTCCCTACAGCTAACAAAACATGGCGTATTTTGATAACACGGTCAACCTTTAATATCATATGGTAGTTCTGGTCTAGACTAGATTAGCTCCTGTAACGTTACACAAGAATCTAGAACACTATGAAACTATGCATACCATTAGTCGTAACGAAGTGACGAAACAGCAAAATCCCGGACTTCCTAAAGACATAAACCTGAATGAGTTACACGTAAGCCTACAGTGAGAAGTGATGGTGAAATGACAAAACAATGTAGCTTTTACGGACACACAAAGCAACCAACAATTTATAGCTTTCGGCCGTCTGTCAGAGCGGACTAAATGACACAATAAGAATAACCGGGCAAATGATTAATAGACCGCACTGGTAAGACAAAACGCATCAAGATCTTCAGCTATAGAAAGTACCGTAGCTGAGAGTAGCGGGATTGCCATGATTTTTCATCATAGCCGGCAACGCCGCGCCACCGCCGCCTCCGCTTCGGCCGGCAACACACAAAATTGAGCTCTCGAATAGAGGCAAGTATATTTCACTTGCAACTGTATTTAATGGCGGTACCAACGGTAATAGTCTGGGAATGTACGAGTACATGCAGCTACAAGATTAGAATGGCTAGATACCCAAAACAATGGATGCAGCGAATCTAATATGCAAATAGAGCGGAGATATTGCAAAACCCTACGCTCTGCGGCACGTTCGCATGACTTGTGTTTTTTTATGGTTCTCGGTATCCCCTCTAATAAATTAACTACTAAGATGGGATTCATGGCTGACTAATACTCTGTTTTTGTAATTGCTTCGTACATGCCTACATTGTGCGATGAGCAATCTTTTAAGCAGTACAACATGAGGCGATCTCAATCATGCCAAAAAAATGTGGAGGCACAAGTATTTTAATCGACATATGTGGGTTAGAATAGAACACATACTGACAAGGAAAATAAAAAAAAAGTTGATTTCAATGATATAACATTACGAATGGTGACCTATAGATACTAGTTTCGATTTCAATTTGAATCAATTGTTGCTCAAGTTATTCGAACGTAGTCTTACATTTCAGTATTCGTGCATTCCTGGAATATAAACAGTTTATTTGAAGCTATAATCATCAAAGAAATATATAAAGAATATTTAAAAAATTTGAAGACTTCATTAATTCAGGTGGCGCTTGCACTTAATATTACGATAGAAAAAGTTTGTATGTACTTCCATCTGCCTTGCTCGGTTGACGCACCATTTTACGAACATAGTATAGTTTCCGTCAAGTAAAAAGAACGCGCTTACGAACAAACCAGCGTTCTTTTTACGTGACGGAAACTAAAACAACCAAAGCTATAGTAGTCAAAACTGATATTTCAGAGGTCAAATAAATTAACTTTTAGAACAATACATTATTTATCCCCAGTTGGGCTAAATTGAATATTACACCTCAAACACGGCAAGCAATTTTTTTTTTAGAAAAATAATAATATTGGAATTGGAACCTTACTATATACAAACTATTAAGGCTGCAATACATGTACTAAAGCATATAGAAAACAAGCAATCAATATCATTTGTAGTATTAAGATTAGCAGATACTGACTAGACTTCAGTAGATACTCAAGGCTGAAATAAATAAGCGATTTCTTTATTTTTAGTAGACACTAACTGTTGAAGCTGTCTCAAATAGATAAGAAAGTATCGTGACGTCGTTGTCCTTCTTAGACCTTGACTATGAGGTTACAGTACTAAGGTCTCAAATAAACAAGCAAGTATAGTCAACTCCAGGAGACACTAACTATATTACGACTTCAGTAGATGCTCAAGACTAATATATAGATAGATAGAAATAGACAACAAACTATCGTCACATCTTCATTGGTTGAGGCTTTAGTTTTAGTAGGTACTAACTATAACGATGCTTTAGTAGCTACTAAATTATCATATAAACAAGCAAGTATCGTAGTCTTTAGTTGAGACTTAAATAAACACTAACTTCAATAAATGTCTAAAGGTTAAAGTCTGAAATAAACAAATATCATTGGCTTTAGTAGACACTAAAATCAGATACTACAGTAGATACTAAGGTCTCCAATAAAGAACTAAATATTGTCGTCTTAAGTTGAAGGCTTAGTAGGCACTAACTATTGTGGCTTCAGTAGATAGATACTAAAATCTAAACACTACCTATTGAGTCTTCAGTAGATACAAAGTCTAAAATACACAACTTAATATTGTCGTCTTACGTTAAAGCTTTAGTAAACACTAACTATTCCGGCTTCTATTTCTATTCTATTGAACTGTCGGCCGACGGGGCCGAAAAGTTCTCAAATGGAGACCACAAACCGACAAGCGCAGAGTAGGATGACCAGCAACAAGGTGGACAGAAGATAGTATACAAGTGGCAGGAAAACGCTGTATGCAAGCCGGTTCAAACCGGTCTTTTTGGAAATCTATGGGGAAGGCCTATGTCCAGTAGTGGACTTCTTGTGGCCGAGATGATAATGGTGATGATTCCGGCTTCAGTAGATACTAAAGTTTAAACAAAAATACACAACTAAATATCGTCGTGAGTAGTAAACTATTAAACTAGGCTTTAGTGTATTAAAGCTTCAAATAAACAAGCAAGTATAGCGTTGAGGCTTTAGTGGACACCAACTATTAAAGCTTTGTTAAGTATATAATAGTCTCAAATAAACAACTAAATATTGTAGCCAGAAACTATTGTATTAGTAACTCGCCGATATTAAGACTTTTGAACGTCGAATAATCAGAAAGAGTCGAGATAAATAAAATCAAAAGACCAGTCTCAAGTGATATCTAGTGGTTGACAATTCAATGAGACATACATCTGTCTGTCGCGCCGTAACGGGGAAGATTGCTTTATGTCTAGACTTATAGTGAGAGCTGGTTCAATTAGCTCTATACGGGATTAGGAATGTTTAATCTATTAGATTTCATATTGAAACCGTTTTTTTTAATACTGGAGAATGGTAAAGTATGTTCGCAAATACAACACAGACTAATTTAACGAAAACAACTAAACAATTAAACTTTTTTCAAAAAAGTTTTCGTTTGTTATACTATAATTATTATTTTTTTACTAAATATTACCCAATCTATCTTAATTATACATTAATTATTATCGTAGTCCTATCTTAACTAACTTGTTTATGTACTATAAAGTAATAAAATTAATTCATAAGCTGAGAACGCTAGACCAGAATATAATAGCAAAATAAACAAAAGTATTCAAACAACTCTCATACAAAGAATCTTTAGATTCTATCTAAAGATTCATCCGAATCTTTATAAATGTCTTTATTTTGCTTTATCTCTGACATGACTATATGGTGTGCTAAAGTACTCTTGAGCTATATACAACAGGATTATCCGCCATCGCTATGGACACGTTCATTTATTTATTACAAGATATAGAGAGAGCGCAAAACAGCATTTAAGAACATCGTGCAATAATCCCATTTCCACGGTACGGTTCGTAGACCTCCGTCCGGAGAGCGGACGCGCGCGCCGGCCCGCGGTGCTTGCATGTTCGGACGAAGCCGGTAATACCGTACCAGCTATCCCATGGGGGATCAACTTACTTCATTAAATTGAAACCAAGAAATATATTAACATTTAGACGGACATTGTTCCAACTAAATCGAGCCAGGAGCTTTAACATGAATCTTATTAGAATCCTGTCATTGAAAACCGGCGACGTCGAGAAAGCTGAAAAACAATATCACTAGCGGCACTATTATACTAGCACGCAATCACACAAACATTCTTTCACATTCACATCATGCACTAAGTTTCCAGCTGCATATATATCCGAGTATTGCATACGGCACGTGAAGCTAGGTTAGTGGAGGACTGCCGGCGAGCAGGTGCCGGCCGGCCGGCGTGCGACGAGCCACGGCGCCGGCGGTGAGGCGACGGTGGCGGTAGCGCGGGTGGTGGACTCACATGTGATCAGAAGGCAGGGGTTGCCGGTTGCCGGTGCCGGACGGGAACACTGGCTCGGTAGTGTCACGCACGCGGTATCGCGGTGGCCGTTCGCGCGGCCGGTGTCTCGGGGACTGACGAGCGGCGCGAGCCCGGTGCAGCGCCCGAGCGCACCCCGCGGGCCGCGCGCCCCCCACAGCCCGCGCAATGCGCCCTCCAGATGTTGCCGTACCGCCTGTCGCTTGTCGCCTGCCGCAGAAACCTCCAGAATCCGCACAATTTGCGTCACTTCATCGAGGACAATGACGACCTTTCTTCCATTATAGATGAAGGACCCAGATTCATCTTTTAATTCGAACTCAGGCTTATACGACTCCCTTTTATTGAAATTTCATATTTTATTGATTGTATGAAATTTTTAGTAGGTCCACGAATGTGTTCCCCATGCTTGATGAGTTTTGAAACGCTTAGTATAGGAGTTGCAAAATGTCGGGTGAGGCTTGAAGGGCAACCGCAGCCGCCGCTGGTAGCGTCGCCGTCGGAGCCGACGACCCCGCGCGCCACGCTCCGCCGCGCGCGGTGCGCTCTGCGCCGCCTCGCCGAAACTTCGCACTTCACTTTTCCACTAGGAACAGTTCAAAACGCACCAGCCGTGAAATCGGCGCAAAACTGACGTAACACTCGACACGAACAATAATTTAACATTGTTAGAATTCGAACCATACCCATACATCAGCATCTGTCTGATCCTAAACATGTAGATAAAAGGATTCCTTTACAGCGAGATTCGAAATGGGCCATTTACAAAACAGAGGGAAGAATAAACTTTGATGTGATTGCGTGGGTACGAAAATGTGTTCGTGAGGCTCGTTCAGAGTAATCGAAAGCGTACTTCGCGAGGATTCCCAATTTTTCAATTACCGCAAGAAAATGACACAATGAGAATGATTCATTCACTTTCGTCCGTTCTGTTGTGTCGCGACATTTTCTATTTAAATTCAGCGCAACTTGAAGACTGAACGTTGCAAATGACTTAATGCCGTGCGTAGCCCGCATTAACATGTAGACAACTCTCGTCGAGCAATTAACCATTCATGCGTAGCCTGGCCTTTCGCCAAATGTAGAAACTTTAATGGGGATAGATTTTTACACAAGCACGAAATCTCGTTTTGATACGGTCGATTAGCAGACATTTCGAGACAAACGACAAAATAGACAGGAAATAGTAACATAATAGGTAAGTAATCAATGAAAATATATGCTAAAGCGTACAAAGTTGCATGCTGCTAAATATTAGTGGATTTGCCAATGGGTGAACAATGAAGACATTACAAAGTAGCCGGATAAGGTGAAGTTTGGTCGAGAAGTCGTGCTGAATCCCAATGAGGCGGAGCAACTCGCTATACAACGTCTAGGTGATGTATTGTGAACGAGTGACTCATACACAGAGTGAATACTTTTCGCAACCTCAAGATCGACATATAATCAAGAACCATCGCTTGTTACGTCGCCTTGGCGTAAAATTTGCAAACTGATTGTCCATTTCTAGAATGGATCTGTGACAAGGATACTAGTAAATATTGCTGGTAGTGGTGGACCATTCTATTTTATTTTCGAGGAGCTATTTACGGATCCGCAGTGGAGTTTCACAAATATGGGATCAACGATAACATGCACAGTTAACCAGCGGATGTCACGATGTCTTTATTTAATGGCGATAGCCCCTGTGACCAATTACGGAACATTACTCATTCGTGCGATACTTATTAATAAACAATAAAACATTTTTACAAATAATATTGCCTCTATGGAGATGTTTCTTGACACCCAAAATAGATTAATAGTATTTCAGAATGTATAATATCTTAAATTCTGTAAAACTATGTTCAATAAGTAAACTTTCTGTATCTAATGGCTAAAAATAAAGAATGTACGACAGTGGAAATTTTAGAAAAAGATTTAAACAAGTTTTACTAAAACTAATATAATATTGGCTAACGCGACACTATTAAGATCGGTATAATATTTCCAAATAACAGAATAAATAAAAAAATACTTTTTATCCAAGGCGGGATAAAGTCTCCAGCCGGTGGCGGTGGCTAGACGTAATCTCTGTAAATAATGACTGTTTCATCTTAATATTTCGGAGGCCGGTGGGCAAAAATTGCTCGGCCATTGAACCAAACGCGCGGTGGCCAAAAAAAAACAACAGCACAGAACACAACAGAGTATTGTGGTGGTGAGTCGCACGAACACACTGCTACGCACACACTTGCACCACACGACTCTACCTATAGATGTTACAGCGAAGAGCATCAAGGCCAAAATTTTAATTATGATTACAGAACAAATTGATCGATCAATATTTGAGATGGTGTTCAGTAGTCTGGAATTTGTATTTAATTATCGCAACCACTAAAGGTCAACGGACGTCGCATGAAAATTACAAGAGGTTGTGTAAAAGTAAAATTTTCGTATTTTGCTAGTTTTTTTTTGTTATTATTACAAAGAAAAATTCACATACTCGGGAAGTGAAACCAAACCTAACGACACCTCGCACATCAAAATAGGTCAAGCTATTTAGGCTGTAGAAGGAAATATAAAAACATACATTACAAAAATCAAAAACATTACATTCCTAATAAGGCGATGTCAGACTAATGTTAACTAATATTAAGACTATAGCTGCATATAGATAAAGTTTTCCGCTTAAGCTAAAAGCACTTTCTCATAAGCGTAACCTTGTCACGTCTCGCCAATATAGCAGGACAGGACAATGGCGACAGCGAGCAAACATGGATCAAGCCAAACATCGCTCGGCAAACACCAACCGGCTCCAAATATTCAACGCCGCCATGCAAATTTATTCTGCATTTTTTTTTTATTGCAGCCAACATTTGAAAATCAAAACTGGCCTCCCAAATATGGCCACGTTTCTTACCGGACTTATTCCTAATCAATTTGTATGGAAACCGACGAGAGATCGGGAGTCGTATACACAGGTTGTTACGAAGAAATAGCGTGCGGGAAAATTTGCGAATTAACGTTGGCTTGTACGTAATCAATTGACACGGAGATCACGGAATAGACGTGACTGAAGTAAGCGAAATTCCAGAGAATCAAATATACAGGGTGCTAATGGAAATGTCAGGCACTTTAAAATTTTAATGAGCCTTTATTTTGTGTGCTCTTTTTCTTGAATACCCAAATAGGAGAGCAATTTCTTCCTATTATAACCCTGTATTCTCCTATATTACCTTAGTTTAACCAAAAAGGAAGAGGTTCTCATTCGACTGTCTTTTTTTTGTATGTTTATTACACCGTGTAATACTTCGCCAATAATGAATTTATTTTGATGATTCTTTTTTTATTTAGCAGTTCATACTTCAGAGGTGGTCCAATAATAATTTTATTAAAATCAGTCCAGTACTTTGATTTTTATAACAAAATGACTGGTCACTTGTAAATCTTGCAGCTCAGTCAATCTCAGCACACCATTGTTTTTATTTTCGAAATTCGATTGTGATAAAACCAATTAATTTATCGCAATTTTTTATTACACAAAAATGTCAATTGTGATACAGTTTCAATTTTACTTTTTAACGGTGAGAATCGTTTCCAAAATAGATGATTCAAATTAGCCACTTGTACAATGTGCAATAGCTTTATAAGGTCGACTTTGGAGTTGGTGTTACAAGATCAGTCAAATAGACTTCTTAGAACTTTTGCCTTTTTATCTAACTAAATCAGCATTAACTTGTAATCACGAGCTAGTTTTAACCGGGCAAATGTTGCACTTTACATGTTTAGTATCGCATAAAAGATCAAGTCTATAAAGTTATGGTTCATTTCTCTTTTTGTTTCGAGGTTCCGTAGTACAAGGGTTCCTTGTATATGTTGTTGTATATCCTATAATTTCGTACGACCTTGTAACTTCATAATATAAGGAAAGGTTAAGTTAAGAATTTAATTAAAATAATTACGAGGATACTTTTGATACTTTTAAGTTATACATAAATCTAGAGAACAGACAACTTATCTAGATGTTCTAGTAAAATTATTTTTAAATCTATATAGACCCAAAAAGAGGGATGATATAAGTTTGACGTATGTATCTGTGTGTCTGTCTATGGCATCGTAGCTCTCAAACGGATGGACCTTTGGTCTAGGAATTTCTGGAATCTGGAATTTTTATCTAGTTTTTTTTTGTTTGAAAGCAGATTACAGATTATCGACAGTGTTCTTAGCTATGTTTCATCAAAATCGGTTCAGCCGTTTTTTGTTGTCGGGGCTTTTTGAGTTTTCTAAACTTATACTTGTCAGTAATAATACTTCCAAGTAATAATATAATAAACATTCTTCCAAGTAGTTTTCTTCTTAGCTTATTTCTTAAAAAATATGATATTTTAAGATAATACACCTCTTCGCATTTGACTAAATCATTTTTGTACAAAATGCATAATTTATCAACACAAAAGCATAACTTAATTATATAAATAACTGTATGATATATTTGTAAGCAAATTATAGTGAAATGCAATCAATTATACGAAAAACTGATTGCTTGAATTATTTTATGTAATTAACCGCGCTCGAATCGCTTGCTTCAATTGCTTGAATTATTTTATGTAATCAACCGCGCTCGAATTGCTTGCTTCAATTGCTTGAATTATTTTATGTAATCAACCGCGCTCGAATTGCTTGCTTCAATTGCTTGAATTATTTTATGTAATGTAGACGCGTAAACCGGTCGACATAAAGTAATAGCAATTATTTAAGTAATCGTTTAAATTAAATAAGGAACGTTTTTGCCAATTAGCGTCCAAACAATTCCTGAAATTCAATTGTTGTAACATTCCGTACCTCAAGAGAAAAATAATGGAATACTTATGGGATCACTTCAGTGTCCATCTGTCTGTCAAGACACTTTTTAGGGTTCCGTACCCAAAGGGTAAAACGGGACCCTATTACAGAGACTTCGCTGTCTGTCCGTCCGTCTGTCCGTCCGTCCGTCCGTCCGTCTGTCCGTCCGTCCGTATGTCATCAGGCTGTATCTCATGAACCGTGATAGTTAGAGAATTGAAATTTTCACAGATGATATATTTCTGTTGCCGCTATTTGTTGTTAAATACTAAAAACAGAATAAAACAAATATTTAAGGGGGCTCGCATACAACAAACGTGATTTTTTGCTCGATATTGATAACGGCAACAGGTAGACTGAAATATTCACAGGATATTGAGTTATATTATTCACTTTAAAAACAAATAATTAAATTAAAATAAAATTAATATTTAAGGGAACAGACATGTTTTTTTTGTCGTTTTTATAGATAATGGTGCGGAACCCTTCGTGCGCGAGTCCGACTCGCACTTGGCCGTTTTTTTTTTTTAAAGAAATGCGTGCAGATATCTTTAAATTATCAATAAAACGAACAAAGTACGAGTGTGATTCGCCGAAGCTCCCGTATCAAGCCCCACATAAAACGAACACTAAAATATTAAATACGACAGGTAATATATATTTTTTAAATTGAGAAACAATGATATTTGCGGATAAAACACGGAGAAAAGAGTCGGAAGAAACCACGCGGGCGCCTTGCCAAAGTAACAGAAATGATTTCTTTCAATCAGAAAAAAATAGAATTATTTGAATAAATTAAAATTGTGAATCGCTGCTCGAAGTGTTATTCCTAAAATTTTTGTGCTCATCTTTGATCAGTTCCGTAGCCGCTACGAGCGAGCAGACAGATAGGCGCACTACAACCTACAGCACCAGTGTTCATTTGTGATCTCAAATAATTATACAACTTCACCTCACAACCTAATTCTAAAATCAACAAAAAAAACAACACATGTGAGGAACTATGTTTTCTATCAGTCAAGGATCAGAACTACATATGTTCTCTATCAGGGAGACATAGAACAAGCAATGAATTCTCGAAAAAAATGTGAATAGCTACAAGAAGTGCTATTTCCTAAATTATCATGCTTATCTTTGATCAGTTCCATAGCCGCTACGAGCGAGCAGACAACGCACGGCAGCGATGGGCGCGCTGCATTAAAAAGCACTGTTCATGTGTGAACTCAATTTAGACAATTTCGCCTGACATCCTAACTCTGAAATGAACAAAAATTTTCAACACATGTGAGGAACTAACTTTCTCAGTTAGGAAAAAAAAATATGAGTAAGGAAATTTCTTTAAACAATGTAAATAGCTACTATAGATTCTATTTCCTAAATAGTCGTGCTTATCTTTGATCAGTTCCGTAGCGGCACTAGCGGCTACGAGCGAGTAGACAGCGCGCTGCATTCTACAGCACTGTTCATGTGTGAACTCAATTAGATAGTTTCGCCTATCTATCGTGACAGACGCCACTGACTCCGCAATTTGTACTCGACGCTCGCGCCGATAGGATTAATTGGCAAAGAACTGACCAGCATTACGATAACGTGAACCAAAGCGCACATGAACCCGGTAGCAACCGCACACTTTCTCCGTGAAAAACAACACTTGTATGTATACGTCGCAGGACATCGACGAAACCAGGATTTTGAGAAAATTACTAGAATTTAAACGTCAAGAGACCAATTTATTATTAAGCTATTGCATAGCTTCTATCGCGGGCCTTGAGCGTGGAGACCGAATCCAGAAATTCCGTAACGAAAATAACCTAACACACCGCGCGTAAAGCTATTATGCAATAGCTTTACCGCGGCAGTCTCCGAGTGTCACACGTCTTTTCTATTATATTTCCGTGTCGATGTCTTCAACATTTGTATTTTTGATTGCGATATAGATTAAATGACACAAGAATAACACGTCAAAACATTTTTTTCACTTGAGAAACTAACAGCTATTCGCTCTACAAATGTTACATTTATAAACAAGACTCCCTCCCACCCTTTGTAAGAAAAAATAAGACATGATCAGCCCCCCTGCCCCCCTAAAACGTCTTACGTAATAAATGAATTGCCCCATTCAGATTCAGATTTTATTTATTGTTAACTGTGTCTTAAGAATTACATCAATGATCTTAAAATACTAATTTGGGTATCAACAGTTAAGTTCATGGCGAACATACAATAATTAAATTTATAAACATCACGTCACACATCACATTCACGTCTTTTCCCCATTGGGATAGCCGATAGCCAGAAATTACATGGTTCCACTTTTTATGATCCTGTCCTTTGCTTCTTTCACTTCATTACTACCAATATTTAAATAGTTGATCAATATCTCAAAATTATCCGCTCTACAGTTACGTAATTACTATGAAAAATCTAGAAATTTCATCGAAATCCTAGTTTCGTTTAAATGCAACGACACGTACATGTTGCAGGTTGTAATCTCGTGTCGTTAACCTTTAAACAAATGAGTTTACATTAGTTACATGTATAAAAATGTGTTAGATGTTGTGTTAATTAACATTGTGCAGAGCGCTGCACGCGCACGCGCACACAGCATGTGTATGCACATTACTCACTACTTTCACTTGAGACTATATCTCAACGATCACGGAGATAAGAGAGTTCTGAATCTCTATTTACTTATTGTACGGATTTGTTGGCGAAGAATTTAGTATTCCGGAAAGGTGTTTCCGATCGGGAAGCGTTTGGCGTCGATCTTGTGTCGTATTCTGTCGTATTATTATAGAATGTGACAAATCCGTAGAAATATTTATTGAACAATTCGAAACTGACACCAAATGGAGAACAAACTACAGATTGTAATACTGAAACCCGACAACGTAATTCAACGTATGCATATTTTCTTGCAAATATGTTGTTGTTGTTTTTAGCCTGAAGTCTCTCACTGCTGGGCAAAGGCCTCCCCTTCATTTTTCCATTGCTGGCGATTTTGTGCGTTGGTGAAACAGTTTTTGTCACAATTTTTTTTTTTTTTTTTATGATCGTATTTATCACATTAATTTATTGACATGTGAAAATGTTATATTATATTTGGACTTGCAATAAGCTCGTTAAGCGCCCGTTCACACATGATCCGGCATCGTGACGTGAAATGTATGAAAATATCACTAATCACCAATCGTGATGATGATTCGTGATATTTTCATACATTTCACACGGCGGATCATCAATGACGGATTGTGTCTGAACGCGTCGTAAGCCCTTTCTTTTTATATAACAAAATGGCATTAAAATTAAATATGACTAAGTACAAAAAGTAGGTCGAATATACGTAAAAACATACAGCTACAATAAAGCATAGACTGCTAAAATCAATCAAAATTCGTTTTGGCCCTCCCATAATTAGGTACAAATGATGCCAAAGCCACTATTATCTGATGAAAAGCTCCGAAATAATTGCCACTTGAAACGCGTCAAATAATTTATATGCGAGTTGACTATCAAGCGCAATAAAAAATAAACAATACAATACATATTACAAATTGACTGACCTTGTGGCTCAGTTGGTAGTGTGTTTACGTCTACCTGCTGAACTGAAAGGTCGTGGATTCAATCCCCACCCAGGGCAAACATTTGTGTGATGAGCATGGATGTTTGTTCTGTGTCTGGGTGTTTCTATGTATCATATGTATATATTTACAAAAAAAAAGTATATATGTATTCTATCAGCCATCTAGTTCCATAGTACAAGCTTTGCTTAGTTTGGGCTATATGGTGTTGTGTGAAATGTCCACAAATATTTATTTATTTATTTATTCAATACGTAACTCCGCGAAGTAGCGAACTCCATTCGGAGGAGCAAAAAACCAAAATTGGAAGGTATCGATAATCCAAATGGAACACATCAGGGTTCAAAAAAATGGGGTCGAAGCACCTGTCGTCCGCTAGGCCGGATAAAGCGGTCGAATTACCGGACAACCGGAGGCGGGCACGAGCCACGTGCCCTATCCTATCTGATACACTTTACTTAGAAATACCAAAGGGCGTCGCCAAGATTTAAAAAATATAGTCAACCAAAGCAACCAAAGTCCTGAGGCCGTGCAATTGTGCGTGTACCTACAATTCATATTTTTCTCGTCCTCCATAATATTAACTTGCCTGGGCCATGGGCTGGCGACGCCCATGTATATCCCGAAAAGATTCGCTGCGTAACATCGACCGCTTTATATAACATACACATCAGCGCGTATGATTCGAATTGTGTCCTCGAACACTCAACACTAATGAAATACCTGGAGAATGAATACGTAATATTTTTCAGTAGCTGATTAATCGCACAAGAATAAAAGGAGAAAATATTATAAATACACTATCAAGATTAACCTTAGCAAAACATATATAGCGGCGTTGATACTTGCGATCATAGATGTTTTTGTATAGTATACGATATACTTATATATTATTATACGAAGAAACGATTAAACCAATTTAAAATAAATTTACAGCGGCACTGTCATGCAAAACTTACAATCACCTACATAACCCGCACAATAAACGCCGATATAGAGTACTTTTGCTACCAAAAACAACAACGCATCGCGTAAAACAATTTCCACGTCTAATAATATACAACAAACAGAAATTACAAACACGCTTATCATAAATCTTATTCTTAAACCGTAACTGCAAATGATGCGTGGACATAATAGTGCTCCTACGTTCATGAAAACTTATGTAACTGTGGAGCAGCTATTTCATAAACGGTTAGCATAATGTGCAATCTTACTGTCATTTTACAATATCGGGAGCTCAAAATTAACGCGTACCACGGTAAATACCCCGTTAATAATAATAGTCTTACTGTCATTGTTATTCTTACGATAAAGTAGGGTTGCGAGATGCGATATTTAGGTTTCCTGGATGGATATCATATTTAAATGACTGAAAAGCTTTTTTATGGAATATTAGCGGTCTGCACAGCATATTATATAGCACAGTAAACCAACATTAAGTTGTTTTACTGGACGATTATGTAATACTAAAATTAGAAGCAATAAAATAAAAGAATACTACAGGTCTAAAGAGGATTTGAGGAGGAGAGATTTCGAGGTACATAATTCAAGAATTGATTATTTAATTCAGTTATTTGCCAAGTCTGCTGGGGTTTCATTGATTTCAAGCTCACCGTAGGAAGATCAGCCACAAGATTGACCGATTATCTCATAAAAGTGGCAGGAAGGCGCTGGATACAAGCTCCTTACTTCAATCAGGTCTTTATCAGCTCATCTCGTGGACATCATTAATTCAAAATGGCATTTCTATTTAAATAACGATTGAACCAACTGATCGACGATCAAAACGATAATAGATATGCCCAATTTTTTAAGCAAAATTTATTTCAAATCTTGCAACCCTGTCTAGTCGAATACCCACTACGGCATGCCCTCCCACGTGGTCCCGGAACCAACCGGTGCCGTGAGGTAGAACTTATAGACACCATCCAATACACAATTTACGACGAGATAAAACAAAAGCTGCAGCGGCGTCGCCGTCATCGATGATCGAGCTGCGTGATTCTGCATTCGTATTTTTTACGTCGGACGTAGGTACGTAAGGATGTTGACGCCATGTTTTCATCTGAGAACTCACAGCGCGTACATAGAAAGTGATTAGCCTTTGAAGAATTCTCATTTTTATTCCGTGCCGCTCTTCTGCTTCATCCTATAATAAAACTGCAGGAACTATTACGAGACTGCGCAAGAAGGTGTGTAATGTTTTTCGGTTGTATGTATGTGGATGTGTCGGTGTATTTGTAACTATATTACCGGCTACAGTCTAAACGGCTTAACCGATTTTGATGTGCGAGATATCATTAGATTCGTATTTACTTCCAGAGTGTCATAGGCAACATTTTTGTAATAATATAAATAGAAATCACTCAAATATAACAAAATTAACTTTGTGTTAAAAACGTGCAAAAAAGCATATGAAAGACTTTTTTTAAGGAAGATTTAAACAAATTATACAATGGCTTTGTCTTGCCAAAAACCTACAACAACATCAACATAAACAACATTCATTCAACATAATATCGATTGAAACGAAAATCGTTCTACTTTTTTTAGTAGTAGTAGTAGTTCAAGTACAAAGTTACAATTAAGTACATAAAAGTTTTTAAGTAAAATTGTATTTCAGGTTCTGTTCCTGAAATCATCAGCCTCAGCTTCTATTCTAATCCTATTCTACTCTAATTGCTACGTTCCTAACCACGTCGCTCCGCTCTGCTGCAGCGCGAAACAGGAACAAACAAACCATTAGACATCTTTCCAAGAGTAACACTCATTCGAGCCGATCTTGTTTAATTTCCCGTACTTTTTTGCCCTTTAAAATTTCCGTCGATCGTATTGGAATCTTTTAAAACGGATGCCCAAAAGCCCGCATAAATTAAGCTTCTGTAATCCCCATTATTCGATTGAAAGCATTACTCTGTTCGGAGCATTGCGAGGGGACCGCGACGGTACAAATTGCGAATCCTTGGCGATACAAATCGGACCAAGCCAAAGATTTGTATTTCAAATTGGTCCTGAATGTCTTTGAATAACAAGCGATTCATTTGAGTGTACATATACAGCCTTCTTCTAAGCTGGTTTCACTAAAACCTGAATACTACACTGTATCTTCCCTTATATTGTCAAGTTTTATTCAAGGTCAATTTTATCAGCCAGATCCCTGTACAGTATAACGAACTGGCTTCTAAAATTCGATAAATAAATCAACGTGTCAATACATTTTTAGGTGTCTGTAAATTTGTATTCAGGCTTCTAGCTTTATCCACAATAAAGTTACAGGGGGGTCAAAAGTGCTCTGAATGGCTTCGAGAAAATGATGGTACGGCGTGGCCTTGCCGCTCGACTTGGCGGGGCCACTGCCGTGCCCCCAGATACTACGACTGATATTAATATGGTGAAATTCCAAGTCATAAAACTAAAGTTGCTGTTGTACAGAATACGTCTAATTAAAAGTAGATACCTAATTTAATAATAATTGAAATTGTCTTAATTGTACAAATTCATTACAACATAAAATTATACATTTTATAAAGTGCCCAATAAGACCTTCTTTTGTCAGAAACAAGACGCTTTCGAAAATGGAACATGCTTAACCAGTATAGTATGTTTGGAAAGACAACTATCGTGGCAAAAATGGGAACTAACATCTCAATTGGCAAAAATGGGAACTAAAATCTCGACTGGCCTTGTGGCTCAGTTGGTAGTGTGTTTACGTCTACCTGCTGAACTGAAAGGTCGTGGGTTCAATCCCCACCCAGGGCAAACATTTGTGTGATGAGCATGGATGTTCTGTGTCTGGGTGTTTCTATGTATCATATGTATATATTTACAAAAAAAAAGTATATATGTATTCTATCAGCCATCTAGTTCCATAGTACAAGCTTTGCTTAGTTTGGTCTAGGTGGTGTTGTGTGAAATGTCCACAAATATTTATTTAATTGGGTTACTAGTCGAACAAAGTAATGAAATAAGGACAGGAGCACTCTCGATGCCACATTAATTCTGTTTGCGAATAGATACAGAAACCTATTGGCCCTATTCTTGCACTGACAGGTTGAAACACTATTATTATCGGGATATTTACCGATATCGGGAGCTCAAAATTAACGCGAACCACGGTAAATATCCTATCATTAATAATAATATTGTTTTAATGAATGACCGTGATAGTTTAAAAAAGTGTTTGACAGGTTGAAATTTGACAAAACTCATCGCAGTACCCTGTATGTACAAGCTCTCTGCTCTTTGCATCCCATTTTGAACTCTTTTATTCTAATACTCCTCCTTAGATTCATTTCTCTACAAAAACTACAGACTAGACGATGGCAAATTGTTCCATTCTTTTGCCATCCTAATCAGGAAAGTGGAAGAAAAGACGCTTAGTGCAAGTACCTAAGTTGGTATTTTATGGATGTCGTTTTCCAGTTTGTTTGGTTATTCTAAATAGTGGTGACTGAAGAACAAATCACATCTATCGACCACTGCATCGCATCAGCATATGAGATCGTGGACACAAGCCAAGTATGTCGTACAAAATAAAATAAGTACTTACTTTGACCTAAAACCACAGGAGACATTAATAGTAGGTAAACATAGAAACACGCTTTGTTTGACTGAAAGAAATTCAGCAACTGTTAACATTAGCAAATACTCTAGGTCGCCTTATATCACAATAAGAAAACTTCACACAGATACAAAAATCAAATAAATCAGAAAGATACAGTAAATAGAAATACGGTATGATTATTGTATTTATAAAGTTTATAGGCATTATCCGCAGAAGCCGTAAGTCATAACTTTCCAGACTGTCATTGTAATTAGATCCGCCTATGAAAGTTTAACGACACCTTGGTACTTTTACAAAGAGACTCGCGGCTCTATAACTTTATTCCAAGTTTACTGAGAAAATAAATTGTGAGATCACAAGTTCAGGGAGTTTTATTTAAGAGAGACGTTGAGCGGGCAATTCTCATTACAACAGGAGGTATGTTTCCTGCCCTTAATTATCCGATTTCGATTCCAATTTCGATGTTTCTCTTCTTATATGATTGGGAGTATGAGTTTCTGTGTATATCTTTTTACAATTTTATTAACTTTTCACTTCAAAGTCTAATAAAATTTGTAAAGTAAACAAGTCTAGGTATCAATGGCTCCAATCTTATCTAAGGATATTTCCTAGCTTGGGTAACAATGCTTCTCAACTGACTGATAAAAAATAATGTATGTATATGAGAAATATATGTATTTTCATTTCATTTTATTCATTTTCAATCATATAAAATACAAACCATCGAAATCGGATAATGTTTCAGAGTAGAAATCAGTTTCCTCCTTTTGTGTGGACTCAACTATTAAGAGGACGGTTAGTTCAGCCATTAAACCGATTTTTAACCTTAGGGTTGGGAATCATTCGTTTTTTTTTATTTGATCATGGATGACGTTATTCAGTTAACTTTTTAAATTTAAATGTAACATAGAGTAGTAGTACTGTAATCAAAAGCTTAGAAGTAGTAAGTTGAAGTCATTTTACAACTCTAAAAATATTTGAACAAATTAGAATTTTAGAAAATCTAAAATGAGAATGGCCAGCATTGCACTATTTTTTCTCTAGGTTTACGGCAAAGAAGAGTCCGATAACTGACGTCCAATATCCGTGTAGTAGTAATACAGCGTTGAATTATACTATATAGTTCAGCGAACATTACACCTCGTGAGCACAAATAATTTTACAACAAATCTGTTCAGTTAGTGCATGATTTGATCAACTCTGATCTGATTTGAAGAACTCTGTTTCCAAAATATAAAACAAGTTTAGATAACTTAAAACCCCCTATATAAAAAAGGCTAGACCGATTTTGATGAAACATAGCTAAGAACACTCAACATCATCCTAAGAACATCAAATTCTCTTTCAAACAAAAACAACTAGATCAAAGTCCATCCGTTTGAGAGGTACGATTCCACAGAAAGACACAGAGATATACAGCTACACACGTCAATCTTATAACACCCCTCTTTTTGGGTCGAAGGTTAAAAATAGTTTTCACGAATTGCAGGCATGTTGTAATCGAGTTAAGTGTATACAAAAAGCTATACATAAAGCTATTACAAAATGATGATAACGATGTTGATAGTAAAAAAAAACATAATTTTCACAAAAAATAAAACACGTTACCAGACTATCCTCTTAAGAAGACGGGGTGGCGCAATAAATGTAATGTTGTCAAAGCGAAGAGGCCGGGTGAGGTAACGAGCGACCCCAACGCACCCCAAGCTACATTTTTATTGCGCGGCGCCCACCCCCTCGCGGCGCAGACCACTCGACTGCGAAATGCATAATCACTACACCACTATCTTTATGCGGGATCGCTCTATAAACATACCGACACGTTAATAGTGTTCAGATGTGTCTTATGGGGGATGTGGGGATCAAATAAGCAAGTGTAAGTTTAAAAAAACTCAAAAACCACCGACAAAACTTTTTTTGACCTCATGAGCACAAACCATTTTACAACAAATCTGTTCATTATTGCACTATTTGATCAAGAACTGTTTCCAAAATATAGAATAAGTAGGTTAAGAATTGTTATAATTCCATATTAAGATCCTTAATGTACCTACAAACTGCAATAAAATTATTTGTATTTGTATTTAGAAAACTCAAAAATGCATACATGTCAAAGACAGTGTATACGTGATGGTCATGCACACATTTTAACTGCACCTTATGAACGGAATTTTGAATGAAACTATCATTCAAAATGTCAGTACTCTAAGGTATAACTAACACAAAGGTTAGAAAATAGTCCGCCTCTATGCTGTGATCTCTTGTCATTTTTAGAGTTCCGTACACAAAGAGTAAAAACGGGACGCGATTACTGAGACTCCGCTGTCTATCCGTCTGTCCGTCCATCCGTCCGTCCGTCCGTCTGTCACCAGGCTTTATCTCCTGAACCGTGATAGTTAGACAGTTGAAATTTTCACAGATGATGTATTTCTGTTGCCGCTATAACAACAAATACTAAAAAACAGAATAAAATAAATATTTAAGGAGCTCCCATACAACAAACGTGATTTTTTGCTCGTTTTTGCTCGATATTGATAACGGCAACAGGTAGACGCTTAAAATATTCACAAAATGTTGAGTTATATTATTCACTTTAAAAATAAATAATTAAATTAATATTTAAGGGGGGCTCCCATACAAAAGACATGTTTTTTGCCGTTTTTATAGATAATGGTACGGAACCCTTCGTGCGCGAGTCCGACTCGCACTTGGCCGGTTTTTTTATTTCATCAAGTTGATTACGAACCAACCATAACTAAGCACATAATATCATCTCCACTTATCCTGTATACTGTATACTTTACTTTTCTATATACTCTCAGTATATCAAAAGAACATCATATCCAACATCTACAAAAGCTACGAAGCAATCACTCAATTTGATTTCAACTGAAGCGCACAAGTACAAAGAAAAGGAAAAGTGTGAATTTAATTCAAACGCGTGCTTCACAAAGTTCTTAGAAGCGTCAGATCCGGTAGACAAGCACGAAAGATAACAAAACGATTTCAATTTAAAATAGATGGCTATTTATAGTTGTCGAGTAAGTGATGTAGAGGGAAATGCACATTAGCACGGCGGGTGTGGTGAAGAATACGTTATGGCGAGTGGAATGGTGAGTTCACCACGCTATGCGTTAGACAAGCTATATACGTATGTATAGGTCTTTTTAACTCTGATTCAGAAGGTGACGTGTGAAAAGATGAAAAGAGTCGATCGGAGATGAAAAACAATAATGATTTATAAAGTAGATAAAATAGACGTGAGTCGTACTTTTTAAACCTTGACGCAATCAGAAATGGCAAATTGTTGATTTTAATGATGCAGCTGTGTTGTAGTTGATATTCATGGACGTCGACGCTTTTGGCTGGATTAAGATAACTCATAAGTTTTTTACAATTGAAGCTGGAAATGTAATCTACCTTATAAAACATAAAGGGTTATCATATTGCGCTAATAATTGTTCTTTATTTACAAGTTCTCAAATCTGAGGTATCAACATTTTATAAACGATTATAGAATAACTTCCAACCACACTTTCAAGTCAAATAATCATTGCATAAGGCGCGTCGCCCACACGAGCTGGAGTCGAGGCGGTGTCGAGGCACGGGCGCACAAGCGGCGCGCCGCTTCTACGTTTCCTTTAGGTTCAAATGGCAGTGCGCCCACACACTAGAGTCGCGTCGCAGGCGACGTGGAGTCGAGGCGCGGTCGCGGCGGCGTCGCAGCAGGGGTGCAGTGCGCGACCGCGCCGCGACTCCGCCGCCATTTTGTTATTTTGTTTCGTGCGTAGACGTGTTTACACTGCAATGTGTGAAGGAAGCATAGCCGCCCGCGTCTCGACTCTGACTAACACCACGCCTCGACTGTGCCGCGACGCCGCCGCGACTGCGCCTCGACTTACCAGTGAGCGACGCGCCTTAGACGCTACAACTGAAAGCTATTCCAAAAACATGAAAACCAAACGCTTTAATTCCGCTTTTATCGTAAATTTTGCTGTTAGCAAAAGTTTGGAATACGCTTCCTGAGTGAACCTTTCTTTATAGATATAATCTGGGGCGCAAGACTGGTATTTGAACTATCACTCGTTTACCACTGGCTGATTTAGCGACAATCGTGACAAATCGCTAATAATTTATTTATCGTAATAAACTAACAATTTATCAAAATAGTCGCTAAATCGTATCAGCGAGTGGTGAACGAGTGATGTTCAAATAGCAGCCTTGAGGCCCTGGATGTATTACATTC
Organism: Lycia hirtaria; assembly: GCA_947563715.1. Classification (NCBI taxonomy): domain Eukaryota; kingdom Metazoa; phylum Arthropoda; class Insecta; order Lepidoptera; family Geometridae; genus Lycia; species Lycia hirtaria. Next base: position 4,128,223 of record OX387376.1, on the reverse strand, counting down.
GCGAGTCAATCGGTTGTTTCTAAGTAAACTCGCTCCATCGTGTACCGCAACATTGTTTAGCCGCTAACGCACCTGATGCGTTAGCGGTCAGCACAAGCTCATTAATGAATAATAAAAAAAAAACTTCGATGACAATACCAAATATATACCATATAACAAAGAATATCTGATAATAGAGCTGAAAAATTAGCATATCCTTGATAGCAAACAGTAGAACGGTTTAGTTTGGATTTACTTAATGATGATGATGCACTTTTCACGGCGAAGTTGAGGATCCGAAATAGACAATGGATCACCCAAATAGCAACAGGCGATACCATCGAGCGTAACTTATTTTAACTAGTTAACCAACTTTAAAAAAGGAGGAGGTTCTTAATTCGACTGAATGTTTTTTTATGTATGTTTGTTCACCGATTAATTCGCCAATTATGAATTGTTTTTGATGGTTCTTTTTTGTTTAGTAGTTGCTCAGAGGCGGTCCCATATAAATTTTATCGATTAAATCAAAAGTTCAGTACTTTCGTTTTTTAACAAAATAACTGAAAAAAAAAACATCCAAGTAAACAAATTGCGTATTTTGAATTATTTTGGTGTTTTCAATTTCTTTAACTATAATTATTCTTCTTCTTCTTACCCTTCTTACACTTATGTGTGGTGGGTACAGTATGTACGTTTTCTCTATTCATCTCTATTATTTTTAAATAAAAACTACGGGTCACTCACGTCTGTTTTGAGCCGAAATATCCGACTATAGTTTCAACCGCATTCGGCGGTCTTTTTCAAAGGAGCAGCACATACGTCACTCTCGGTCGGTGACGCGCCTTGCACTGCGACGTGCCGCTCGTGCCGCACGTGATGTCATCGGTTGCAAAAGGGTTAGGGTGGGAAGCTGGTCGTCTGGCATCGGTTCAGCTGAAGTGTCCTCTTCACTAGAACTCTCGTGAGTGTCAGGAATGTTCCAGCAAGCGGAACTCACAATATCACCACCAGACTCACGATCATCCTCCCGAGCTCCATGAAGGCAAGGTTTCCAAGTGGGTGGCAAGTGCCACCCACATCTCTGTTAAAGGTCGGTCGTTTACTAATTTCTATAGCCTCCCTGACCTTCCGGGGCACAAACAACTTCTCACGTGCCAGGACCTTCACCTTATCGAATCTAATGTAGTGCTGCGTGTCGGAGGTCAGAGCATGCTCCGCCACCGCAGAACTGACGCTGTCCAGATTCTTCATGCAGCGTATGTATTCTGTGAGTCTGGTAGATACGTTCCTCCTCGTTTCACCGACGTAACACTTGCCACAATCGCACGGGATCATGTACACACCGGGGACACCCAATGGCTCTCTGTCTTTCGGAGAGCTAAGCAAATTCCTCAGTTTTCCGGGAGGACGGAAGATTGTCTTGATGCTATACCCTCGGCGTAACAAGTTTCCAATACTGCCCGTCACTCCTTTTATATACGGAAGAAACGCTGCTGCTCTGTCCACCGATGCGGGGCGCTTGAAGGATGACGCGTTCGCGAACCGCCAACTCTGTTTCCACTTATAACCATTGCTAACCATCTCTATTATTCGTCATATATTTCTTAAACTATAATTATAAAAAAAAACATTCTTATAAGTTCCCATTACCAAATCAGTTTTTGCCAGGTACACGTAGCCATAGGCAAGGAGCCCTATGGAAGTATGCACTCGCGCAGGCGTCCTCCCACCGCGTGTTTACAATGCAAATCGCGCTGGCACGTCGCGGAATCGACCGACATGCCATGTGGAGCGACGCGAGCTGTACTTTCGTAGGGAATCTCGCCACTTTCCACTAATGCGTGTTTTATTTACTTTTTAATACCGCTTTTAAATGTTAGAAACCACAGCTACTGCAGCAATTATGAAACGTAACTTGCGAGAAGGTTTCTAATTCTTTACGTTTTCAGGAATGGTGCTAAATAGGCGATAGGAATAAGAATCGTCATCATCATCCTCCCCCATTGATTTACAAAAAGACCTATTGGAAGCGGCTTACATCCAGCGTCTTCCTGCCACTTGTGTGAAGTCATTTGTCCATCACGTGGCTGGTCTTCCTACACGTACATCCCTACGGCCTACGTTCTGAGGCTGGTCTGGATAGGAGTCACAATAACGAGAAATAATTATTTTCAATTAATTATTATTAATAAATTAATAATATTTGAACTTTAGTTTAAGTGTAATTTTTTTTAAAGGTTTTTAATTATTTTTTTAAGCCAAAAAGGGTAGATATGTTATATACCAATTGCATTAGGCAACGAAGGCAGCAAAAAGCACGATCCAAGCGAACAATAACATATAGTAGTGACGCGCAAACGCGGGTACCATATATCATCACTCTAGTAACATTCTTTCCACTTCAGGCATTGAGATATATTTGATGAATACACGACTTTTTTATTAACATAATTGTAATCTATGCTCAAACTATAATCGTAGAAAGGGTTACCTAACTATAGGCGTTCCATATAGTACCTTCTAAGTCTAACAGCTGATATAAAAGTTCTAATTGTTTTATACGAAGTACGATTTATAGTAAGCGACATTGTGGCCGAGGAAGGAGAACGTCGAAATTGCTGATGATATAACTGTGGCACTACTTTTTTCTAATAATGGAAGATCTCTAGCTCCATCAAGGCACTCCTGAAATCGAGCAAGCCTCGAGACTCGAATTCCCGACACGTAAACCATTCCTGAGAAAAGCCCGGGACGCGCACTTCCAATTACAGATTTAGGGGGGATCAGTACATGGCCCTGATATTTCGTCACCCGGACGAAGATTTCATTACAGCCGCAAGGCTGCCGGCAAAACCTTCCATTATAAATAGACTAGCTGTGCCTCGCGTTTCACCTGCGTACTGAGACGGTGAACGATGATGATGATGACAAGACGTAGCCTATGTCTATTTCCAGGTTCTCAGCTATCTCTATACCAAATATCTATACTATCGGTTCAGCCGTTTCGACGTGAAAAAGTAACAAACAGACAGAGATACAGACAGAATTACTTTCGCTTTTATAACATTAGTTTAGATGATATTTTTGGAGAATTCTAAGGGAACACGTGTTTTTTTTTTAAACATGACAGGCTTGCACTTCACTACCAACTCATACAAGTGAAATTACGGGCCATGATGGAGAGCAGTGTCCTAAAAAAACTAAATTCACTCCGATTTGAAGACATCCAGATTATTATGCGTATTTCGGAATTTAGCAGTGCCTACGATGAAGACTGAACTGGAACTAATGGAATAGGCCTGTTTGAAAACATGTTTGATGCTTCAACGTGTGGGAGCTGTTACGTCATAGTCGGAAAAGAATCCAGACCGCTAGAACAAGCCATCTTCTCTCTAATTAATCTCTCCAGACTCTACTCAAGCGCCATAATACGATCCCACGTCGCTATTTCTGTCACATTCAAGATGAGCTTTGTCCCGCAAATAACTTTTTCTTTTCATAAGTTTCACGTTCTAACGTGTACAAGATATTTCTGCGTCTTTCAGATACTTCAAATTTATATTTTTAAGGCTTACACTGTCGCTTGTCAGATTAGCTGTGATAAAACATCTAGTCTCTCATAAACACCACTTATCATATTTCACAACTGAAATAAATACCACTTTTGTAAAAAAAACTAGGGGCCCAATTCAGTTAATCAAGACCACTCCATAGCCGAACCGTATGTGGAGCGTTTCCCGTCGGCCGCCATAGTTTTTTTGATTCAGTCACTTTTATGTAATACAATTGACACATTTGATGAAACGTAACACGTCCTTCGCTCGTTACTAAATCAAGTATGTTCAGTTATGTTTCAGTTATGGATCGATTTTGAATAACTGAATTGCCCCCCTGGTTTAATGTAAACTGAGAAGTAATTAAGTTTATTATGTATATGTGAATAAACATATTTTCATTTTTCATTTCAAGGGTGTCTAAATCCATTTATATAATCAAGTATCTAGAAAATGGTGTACTATTAGTAGACTACTGTATTTTTTGCATGAAAACGATCAATTTTGTTTTTTTTTCCAACTTATACCTTATAGATCACTTCACCATGCACAAATAAGTCTTATAACCATGTTTTATGTCTGAGGTGTTATGACAAATCAATCAAGAATTATGTGATATGATCTACATAAATAAGATCATGATCCCATTTCTCTTTTACTTATTGACAGTTAAAAACATGAAAGAGGTCATGATGGTGGATATACCAAAATCCAAAACGAAAAGATTTAATTACGGACTGCTAATTGTGCAAAATACGCTTCCTAAATAAGAGCCATTTAGGAAATACGCTTACTTGCGTATTTCTTGCAGCAGCTTGCAACGTATTTTTTTGTCCGATAAATATTATCTGGGTAGTTTTATATTATATCACAAGTAAAGCGCGCTCCACCGTGAACTGCACTTCGCTTAACATCAGGCGACTTGACGGTCAAGCAAGTCTATCAAATATAAAAAAATATAAAGGCATTTCATAATTCAGCGGGTCTTGAACACTTCACTTGAAAAAATCAAGAAGTGAATACATTGAATAGTACAAAATGAGACATGGTCAATAGCTTTTTCTGTTAAAAATAAAATTAGTTGTAAGTACTTAATACGCATGAAAGAGCCATAAACGCTTCAAATACAATCTCTGCCCGTGATAATGGGGCCCCAGACCACGGCTTGTTTAGCAACCAGGGCCCCCAACAACTCTCATTTATCAATATGTAGCCACATTCTCTTTTAAGTTGTCCATTTATGTTCTTTAGGTAATTGCACGGCCATTATTCCAAGCAGCCACCATTTGTCTGCTGCGGCTTTTTATTTGGATTATATTCGTGGTTGGTGACGAGCCTAATGAGCGTCTTGAACATTGTCTTATTATTTCCTAAAGTACTCAATTTGTGTAACCGCCAAGTGGTAGCAAGGGAACTTTGTTTTACAGAGTGTACAGGAAAGTTTGGCGGTTGTCAATGTACAGTACATTTCATTACATCATCATCATCGAACCAACATTTCACGAACCACTTTACTTTTTAAACAACTTCCAAAAAGGAGGAGGTTCTTAATTCATCGGAATCTTTTTTTTAAATTGTTTTTTTGAGTTGGTATACTTCCCAGGTGGTCTAATATATTTTTTTTTTCAAAATAGTTTCAGTATTTTGGTTTTTATAACAAAATATCTGGAAAAATAAATCATCCAAGTAAACGAATTGCGTATTTTGATGTAGTCTTAGTTTTTAAACGATTTCTTGATTTCTTGTTTAATATTATATAGTAAGGATAAGGATAAAGTCAATCAAGTCATAGTCAAGTAAATTAAGTACCCACTCGTTAAACCACGGTAATAACTTTTTTAGATTATTACTAATTCAATAAGAAAGTTTAGAACAATATAGCATTTAAGCTTAAACACCGTTTTTTTTTTAACATTCCTACTAAAACTCCAACCGTCAATCCCAACCGAACCGAAATGCTACAGTACAGTCTGTTATTTATGTTTTCAACTGACTTCAAAACAGGAGGAGGTTCTCAATTCGACTGTATTTTTTTTATGTTTGTAACTTTCGACTGGGTTAACCGATTTTGATGATATTTTTTTATTATTTGTAACCTGGTGCTTCGCGTGTGATCCCATTTCAATTTTGTCCAGTTCTGACAATGGCATCCATGAGAAGTCGGTTGCTTCAGTTTTTTTAACTATAATATTATATAAAAACGTGTTCCTATAAACATGCAAACATCAAGTCGGGTTTTCGCCGTAATCGTATGCGTGAATTGAAGCGTGGCCACTCGCCACTTCAGCAGCGTTTCAATATATGGTTTATCGCTCTATCGCTGCCGTACACAATGTTATCGACCGCCGATCGACACCAGACGACACGGGTTTTGGCGCTATCGAACAATATTGATAGCTTTATGCATTGAGATCACAGACATAGTAGATGGAGCATGCGACTTCAATTATATGAAAACCTTACGTGCCACATTTTTGGTACAGACTGTGACGTCACATAAACGATTTTGTGATTGAATGTTCTATTCGCACGAAATCTATTCAACCCAATGCATCCGCGCGCTTGTACGCTAGTAACTAGTTGAAAAAATATCGAATCGGAAGTACACATATATCACCTGAAATTTAAGAAATCTTGGTCGTCAACTGCGATTTTTTATCGTACTTGACACGCTCGTTTTGACACGCTAGGTACATACAGTTGGGGTATCTATAGAAGTCTATGATTGAGATTTTAGCTACCATCAGCACAGAACATAATACATACTACTTATAGACCGGACAATCCTCACCTCCCACCAAATCGCGCTACTTTACTCCGCGGGTAAATCCCAGGCACACTTGAGGGACGCGGTGTTACGGAGCTGTACTCACAGGATTTTTTCTTTTAAAAAGTGAATATATTTTTGAAAAAAACCGACAATGGGGCTTTGTTCTGCCGTTTACGGCTGTATGTCAACTCTACATGATAATGAAATTTTTAGAAATTATTCAAACCTGGGAAGTATACCATTTCAAACAAAAAAATAATTTTTCAAATCAGTCCAGACGTCTTCGAGTCATCGGGAAACATACAAAAAATATTTTTTTTAAAGATTCCGACGAATTGAGAACTTCTTCCTTGTTGGAAGTCGGTTAAAAAGCGAAATTATCTCTGTCTAATCTAACTAAACGGCTAAACCAATTGTTATGAAATTTTGTAAGAAAAAATCTTGTCTTCCCGTAATAATGTACATATGTATATTTAGCAATATTTTGTAAAATTGACAAAAGTCACGGACCCCGGTGTCTGGGGAGCTAAAAATTAATAAATAAGAAAAAAAATTGTATTACAAACAGGTGTTCTTTCTTTAATATCAATATCGTTTCGATCAGTGAAGTTAAGTTAACCATTTGTTTTTTTTACAAAAAGTCAAACTATCCTTTTTTGCTAAGTAGGATAAATAACATAGTTATTTCTACAATTCTTTCATTGGCCAAGAATTTATGAACATAAGCCAAATGAGTTTGTTCTATTACAGCTAGATTTACTCAGCTTTCTACGAGAAATAAACGTCAGGTAGTCAAATGGAAAGCCAATCGCAGAATGCCATTGAGGCATTAGCGGAGAAGTAGATTGTTATTTACTTGAATTATATTGACAATAAATATAATAGTGTTGTCTTGCCGCGAATAAAATAGTACTGTAGAACTTTTTTTATCCAACTGCGTAATATAATCTGTCGTCTAATTAGTGAGCCCACAGTACTTCTATGTTTTAAATTAGTAAGAATGCGAAAATTTTGAAGGATTTTAAAATTAAATACTTGAATGATGAACCAAACAAGTCTCTGTGTTAATATGACGACACCTCGCACATCAAAATCGGTCAAGCCGTTTAGACTTGTAGGCGATCATATAGAAACATACCTACATACCTAAATACATACACTCGAAAACCATAACCGTCCTTACGCAGTCGGGTAAAAATAATACCATGACCCCCATGACACCCCCCCCCCCCCTTCCCCTGGATCCGCCCTTGAAATGACGCTAACAAGCAGTCTGAATGATGCGACTCGCAATATTTTGTCGCGCAGTTTGGCAGACGCGGCATCAACACGCGAGGGACCTTGACACTGTTGGATGCCGCCACTGTGTATGCCAAATCGTGTCATTATCTAACACTGTACGGATAGATTCATTTGTGTTTACAACGTTGAAATGGTTGCGAAATTATAATCGCAATTTTTTCAATTATTGGGCTACTTTTAACACAGTTTAAAAAAACTCTTGTGTTCTTTATACTGTACTTTCACGAAGATATTTGGTATATCCAAATATGAAGATGGAAGAAATAAATAAAAAATTTAAAAAAAAACGACTTCAAAACACACACAATGATGACACAACAAAGAATGAAATAATATTTTATATAAGGCATCCCAGAAATCCACGGTAAGCAAGTTATGAAGTCGGGCGGGTTCAACCGCCTTACCCGAGTATTAAATCAAAGTCAAACACAGAACTGAACTTTTCTAAAACCTGCATTTAATCTTTTTTAAAGAGTTTATTTACTGTTTTTCGTGTATATTTTATAATAACGTGTACCTAGTTCGTGTGTATCAATAAATAAATATGAATAAACACTAAAATACCTAAATGTACTTCCAAAGGTTCAATCTGACAAATGTCACACAAAACATGCAAAATTTGCTAAGAATAACTTAACATAGCCCTTAAAATGTACGTGTTAAGGGTGAAAGTTGTCGAGGAGCCGAGAGGTCTTAAAACGGCCGAAGGGCGCATTAGTGCCGACTGGCCACCCTCTTTGGAAGCCGAGTTTAAACACTCAAATCGCTTAATCCAATGAAAAGGGGTACTGTCCATTGGAGCTTACCGTTTTATTCAGCAAATGGATTAGCGACGTAATGAATATTAAATTAAACTTTTGAAAGTCTAAAGCTTGACGTTTGTTTGAAAACTTTTGACACGAAACGAATGGAATTCTCAATGTTTCATGATTTGTAAAAGCGCCTAACTTAAACATTCGAATTCGTGTATTTACGATGTACCTATAAGCACAATTATTGGTGACGAGTATCATAAGTAAATAAGAGTCTAAAGTCTTTAAAGATCTAAAGTCTTCTAGTTGAATCTTCAAATAAATAATACATTCCAAAAAAAAACACTGATGTATTTGCGTTTACTTGTTATGTAAACTATTATTAATTACACTTTTAGAATGCTTATATTTATATTTAATCATATAAAATAATTAATGTATTAAAAATTAATCCTAATGTTATTTATTATAAGTTAATTCAAGCTGTAAACGTGTCCTCCTCTATTAGTACACTGAAGGGTATGCAGCACCCACGATACAAGTTTTACTTAGTGTAGGTCACTATAATGTTCCACAAGCTACACTTTATTATGATATTTGTATTTCTGCACAACTTGAGATGTACTTGTGATTATGAAATAAATATATTGATTGATTGATTGTTTACTTATGTAACCAATGAATTAATGCATGTTTACTTTAATAAAATGTGTATTTAAATACTGCAGTAGTTATATTTGGAATTCCTGGACTGGACCCACACTTTTTCAAGGAATTCCAATATAGTCACATTAGTTACGCGGAACGGCGGCTTGAACGGGGAGTAACAAATCGAGGATATGTAGAGTACCTAAATAGCACGTATACCACTGTATAACGTAGGTGCACTGGAAGTTGCTAGCTGTTGCTAGCCGATCAGGAAGCTGTTTTGATATCATCTCAGTATTCTAAGTTTGTATCTAACTTGCCCTTGTGCTATAATAATATCGTACCTTTTATAGAATGCACAGTTGTTTTTTTTCCAAATATGATTAGTTCTATTTTTATTATATCTACTTTCAAACGCTATTCTGTCACAAATAATCAATATTAAAAATTAATTCAATACAATTTATTCAAGCCCGTCTCAGTAAGCCTCGCCCCAAATCCCAAAACAAACGGCCCATTATGAACCTTTGAATTCTTTTTAAAATTCAACCCCCACTCGGAAACAAATCATGAAAAAATACCGTGTTTACGTGGAGTTCACAACGGCGATAAATTAGAAAGGCTTCGCGGCTTCGGAGGGGGTCCGATACAAAGTATCCAATTTCTCCATTTTTCCCACTTCCTAGACAATTACGACATTGTTGCGGGGAGGCCTGACCACAGCGCAGAATAAATAATAGTTGCCTATCTATACAGTATAGATTAGGTAACAGTCTGGGTGTCTAGAGTTTTCTAGAGTCTAGAGGTTTCCTCTTGGTGATCGCGCTCCATCGTGTACCGTAACGTCACTTAACTTCACGTGAGTAAGCAGTCAAAACGCAAGTTTATTACTGAATAAAAAAAACGATTGTCACTACATTTACAGACAGAAACTCAAAACAATCAATTACTTTTAGGTAAGCCTGTTCCATTGCACAAGCCTATTACAGAATATAACAAGACAAAAAAAACGATGTACCGAACCTGTACCGATTTTGATGAAACATAGCTAAAAACACAAACCCTCTTTAAAACAAAATCGGTCCATCCGTTTGAAAGCTACAAATGCTACGAGTACAATGCCACAAACAGATACGCACGTCAAACTTATAGCACTCCTCTTTTTAGGTCGAGGGTAAAAAAACTTCAATCTAGGTAAGTACTGCAGCACTAGGTACTAACCAATCTCGATACGGTACATAAACTGCGTAGGTACTTATTGTTCGTTTTTTCGCAATTCGAACAAAGAGGCCTGCTCAGTACATTACACCGACGTTTTCTACAGGTGTTTTGTTTACGATTGAATGGGGATAGATTGGAATCGAGACGGTGATTTGTGTGACACGATATCGGACCGGACGACGGTGATGCAACTTTGTATTCGAAATGTCTCATTACATGTATTTATTGTTAGAGGATTACTTAGTCCACGATTGGAGGCGTCTGGATAAAGCGCTGTTTTGAGATACTGACAGAGGGAAATCTATCGGATGATTTGTCTCTTAGGCGGCGGTCGCTTAGACCCGCAGCCCGCGGCGTGCGGCGGCCCGTCGCTTGCAGCGTCTGTATGCTATGTTCGGGGAATGTCGGCAGCGGTCGCGCTCACCCGCCGGCTGCACGCGTCGGGTGAGCGCAACCGCTGCCGAGGTGGTTCAGCTGTTTGAGCGTGATAGCATAATTATAGACGCTGCAGGTGACGGGCCGCCGCACGCCGCGGGCGGCGGGTCAAAGCGACCGCCGCCTTACCTATATAGGAAAAGAACTTTACTGAAGCGATGGTAGCGCAATCGGTGGTGCCAAAGATTTCTCTACCCCTATTCATAATCCGACTCTGTTATTCTGCAACGAAATGACAGAGATGGAGATATAGTTTCGGACCCGATTCCGAACCCGGCAAATTCAGAAGTGAAGTTACTTTTTCTGGCCTAGTAGGGCTACTAGGCCAGAAAAAGTAACTTTACGTCCAAACAATGCGTTTAAGTTTTCAGCCATGAAAAATATTGCGAGGAAACAAATCATCCCTCAAATTAATAATTATTTCACCAGGCATCTAACAATGTGCTTCGGTAGCCTCATTTGAGAGCCAGTACATACCAGACTAGATGTGCTTAACATCTTAGATCACAACGTCACTAAAAATCAGATTAGCTGTGGTCAAATGCCTCAAATGTCACGTATAAAAAAAGATGAGTCGGACGAGTAATGCTACTCTATCATTACTGTTATAATAGCACCAATTACACTGCATATCAAGTTTCAATCCAAATTTGACAGAATAATTGGTTAATTATGAGCTACACCGTCTAATACCGAATCCGTCATGTGTCAAAGTGCAACAATAGCACTATGATGGATTCCCTACTGGCAAGGCAGCGAGGGGAGACACGTCCCTTGTATGCGACGTGTCAACAAGCCGGATTACAATATCCACGACTTAATTACGTTTTACCCCACTTCAAATTACAGCATAAACGTGGGCCACAAACAATTTGTTAGAAAAAAGTCGGTTATCCCTATCGCGAATAGAAATTGTCCCATTCGAGCCCTCATTTAGTCGAGAGCTTCAATAAAAAGGGATAATATTTACAAAACAGGAGGAAAAAACTTGTACAGTAAGAGCTCTTATCGCCCCGAGCGCCGTGCTCCATTAGACACTTCGCACAGATTTGGGGAGAAACTGAAACACAAAGCTGCCCCGAGTTCCATGCGGCTCCATCTGAGGGTAACAATATGGGGAAGTTAATGTGTCAAAGGTCTCGCTTGGGCGGCGCTCAAGGGCGCTCTAACAATGCTGAAAGCGGTTATTATCTTTCGGTGTTCGAGGCTCATGTGTCAATGTCAATCGCCTTTATGCGCGACTGGCGAAATTCTCGTTTCCTCGTGTCGGCTAATTAAAGTTTTTGCAAGTCAAGGCGATTGGGCAACGCCTGTCGAGGCGCATTCTCCTTGTTTTGACGGCGCAATGCAATTTTCCGTCTACTAACTGCGGTGACTCATGTTGAATAGGTGTTGAACTCAAGGCCAGTGTGGGCCGACGGTAGATAACAGCTTTGCTATTTTGTAAACACGACACCATAGATTCTACTGGATGCCGTGGGAAACTGAATTCAAGCTGAATATATGCTACAACCTTACTAAATATAGGCAGTGTTTATTAAGCCGATTTTGCTGGTTTTTGAAGACCGAATCAAACTTAAGCCAGCCACTAACGAACCAACAACATTAAAGACCTTTTAAAGAAAGGTCAAGGCATCCACAGGGACCTCAGAGCCATTCAAAATTAGGTCACACTTACTTATATCTCGGTTTGTCGAGACAAATCTTAAAGCCATTATCAAAAAATCACAATGCAAAGTTGGCGCGCAGTTACTTTTGACTCGCTCACTTTTTTTTTATACATTATAGATCTACGATTGACCACCAACTCGCCTGATGTTAAGTCTTTTAGACGGTGTGGCCGAGCTCCATCCTCGGCCACACCGTCTAAAAGACTTAAGACCGTAAGACTTAAAGTGGAGCTCAACGCGCGCAGCTATCTCTATCGCACATCGCACCATTTTACATGTAAAATCATTGGTTAGGGATATTAGAAAAGTGAGAAATTAATTTGTTTATTTAGATAGGAGAAATTTTATATGTTTATAAATGTTGTGATACGCGAGAGATAGCTGCGCGCATTGCGCCCGTTCTTAACTACAGAAAAAGCAAGATAAAAGCGAGCGCGAGCAATCTTTGAGCGGTAATAAGACATCATGGTTGAGGCCCAGGTCAAGAGTACCCGAGGTAGAATCTGTTTGGAAAGTATCTATAAGTCTCTATTGTGTTGCTAGTTGAACAAACTAATGAAATAAGAACAGCAGCGCCATCAATTCCACGTTAGTTCTCTTTCCGAACAGACTCTACGGACGAGCATGTATAATAAACTAATAAGAACAAAAAAGCGAAAGCCGTGTGTCAAGAGAATAGAGCTATTGGAATGGAAAGAGTTAACCCTACCTGCTACCAACTTGAAAATCCTTAATATATGTATGATGGAGGTTTATTGACTACAGTGATCGAATTAAACAGAACGATATCCGAGAACCAAATGATTTCTTTCTTTCTAGCTCCACTTCATTACGAATTACAACTTCTTACACGGAGAAAAAACGAGAAGCTCGACAGAAAAACGTTAACGTTTTCCCTCAAGCATTACACACCGAATCAGATATGATTGAATCACCGCGTACATTACAGTTTGCTTTCTAAAACGAGGCTGTTTACAACACTGCTTAGAGCTCGCATCTCTCACGTCTATTAGCATCCCCGCAATCGTTTTCGAAAATCTAGACGTGTTCTAGAAACTATTCGTGTTTGGGATCGTTCTCCGGAATTATTTACGGTCGTAGAGTACCGTAATTCACAGTTTTTCCTATGATTCTGATACGCGTATCGGAACTTTATGCCAATCAGTCGCGAATCTAATAGTCTACATTGAGAAACAGAGATATTTATTGTGTGTGCCTTCGTAGTTTAGTGTAATAAACAACAGGCTCGTTTCAGAAATAGTACGTACGTATCAGCCCTGTTTGTACAAACTGTCCCACTGCTGGGAACGGGCCATCTTCTCATTGTGAGAAGGGTTAGGCCATAGTCTGCCACGCTGGCCAAGTGCGGGTTGGCAGACTTCACACATCTTCAAGATCATTGAGAACTCTCAGACATGTAGGTTTCCTCACGATGTTTTCCTTCACCGTTTGAAGTTGGCGGCAATCAACAATACGCATATAACTTTGAAAAGACAGAGGTGCGTGCCGTGGGATTCGAACCCAGGACCTGCGGAGCGCAAGTCAGACGGTCTCACCACTAGGCTGCCGGAAACTTAAACTCAGAAATAGTATTATGAACTTATATTCAAAATGAGAGTCTCAAGAGCGATTGCAGCTGGTAAACGTTAATATTAAATAGACTTTTCAGAAACTTTACTCAGACCTGAGACTTTAAGATTCCTAAGTCCATTGCCAACGTAACGCACAAAATATAACATTAAACATTTAAAAAGTCAAATTTTCAACATCAATCCAAAAGGGTTCAATTTTATGCATGTAATGACCACTACCGCGTAACCATATTGGTCATTATATAGAATAAACAATTTAAAAGTAAAGCTTTTTCAGGCTTTACTATGACAGTTTTACTTATGTCTTAAGTAAAACTGTTTGTCTTATCATAAACTGAGGATGGACTCACCCGGGTCTGCCGCCAGTTGCCTGTAGACCGCTAACGCGACGTCATCCTCACTGACGAAGTCCCAGAGCCCGTCGCAGGCTACCACCACGAAGTCTTCGTCTCCGTCCAGGTCCACGGTGGCTATCTCTGGACGAGCGGTCACGTACGGCTTGTATTGTGCGTCGCCTGGACAAAAAACATTCAGTTAGATTTCTCTAGAAGAATAGTATTTTTTTTTCAAATAGGTCTAGTTTTGGAGCATGAAGCATGTCGATCTAAAGGACATCTAGCCTAGAGATTTCCATAATTGTAGAACTCTCAGAAAACATAGAAGGTCGCAGTTAGTTACAGTACTTTGCCCCTAAAAATTACTAACACATTTTTTTTTTTTTTTTTTTTTTTTTTAGCTCCACAGACACCGGGGTCCGTGACCTTTGTCAATTTCACTACCTAGATAAACAAGATTTTTTTTTGACTTACCTAACTTATTACTATATTGTGTGTATACCATGAGCAGACCAGCGACCCGCAAGCAGCACCCGAACACGAGTATCGTCATACTCGTGTTCGGGTGCTGCTTGCGGGTCGTGCCAGCCATCGCCCTCCTCAACCATATGTTAGGGAAGAGCGCGACCCGCCACACGACGCCGCCGCAAGAAAGAGCCTTCGATGGTGAGCATGAATGCTCAAGGTGTACATACAATCCTTATTTCTAATTTCTGAATTTCCGTTTTTTTTTCTGTGAATACAGTCACTAGTAGCGTCCGGTTTAGAAGCCACTTAGGTTACATGAGAACATAATACTCAAAAGCATTTAATTCTTCCCAAGCGTTTCAGTAAAAGTAACATTTTAGATAAAAAATATGGCGAAAAATTGTTATTTCGTTTGATTTATATGTATTTGGCATACTTAATCTCTATATATAATTATAAAAATCAATTGTTGTTCGTTTGTCTCGCTAAAACTCGAGAACAGCTGGGCCGATTTAGCTGATTTTGGTTTTGAAATGTTTGTCGCAGTCCAGGGAAGGTTTAAAAGTTGAGAAAATATAGGGTCAACTCATTGATAGGTGATACGAAGTACGCCGCGGTCATCTAGTTAAAAATAATTAAAATTGTAGATTGAGTACTTATTTCAAAGATTTTTTCTAGGATACTACTTTAAAGCTAGACAGGGGTTCCCTATGAATAGCCCCAACCGAGTCACACTGGAATTGTCTTCTCCATCGAGTAACAAATGCTACTAAGACTAAAAAAATCGCTGACAAAAACTTGAATTCTTCGAACAAAAATATTAGGCATCAAGTAAAGTACTAAATGCCAAGCTACATGACACAACCCAACCTAGGTCACCTAAGTGAACGAGTAATATTACAAACTCTTAATTGTTTTACGACCGGGCCTTTGTGAGTGACGCTTGACATACATTCACGAGTGTTTAGGATAATGTTCTTTCCGCGAACCATACGTAGGTAATTATAGCAGCATGTAGGTGATTTAACGCAAAAATGATTGTGAAACAACTGCCACTAATTTAAACATTATTTTAAACAAAAACTTTTTGAAACATAACGTTGTAGAGCCGAAGAACCTGTTTTAATATGTATAAAACGAAGAAAATGTAAATTATCTCTTTTATTCAATATTGAAGAGCTTGACTTTCGTCTGTAGAGTAACTTCCAAGTATGTCAATCCTCTTATAAGACTGTCACTTCCTTGTACGACATGACATTTGCTTTTCCCTTTATTTGGTCTAAAAACACTCTTCTCTGTCTTCCCGGTCCTCTTCTCTATCTCTCTACTTACATATCTTATTTTGTTGTAACTATCAGTGAAAATTTGTTATTGGCCTTATTTATTTATCGATCTATTTATACTTGTAAGCCTGTAAGTTATTGTAAGCTCTAAGTTTAAAGAAAAATCATATTGAGCTGCCAAAATTGAAGTATGAATAACATTCAAGTAACCATTGAGAAGTTCCTTTGTGAAGAGACAAATCTTGCATACGATAGAAGTAATAACGTCATATTTTATCATAGATCGTTACTATAGGTTTATTGTATTTTCATCAGCACTTAATATTATATGTACGTAGAAAAGTTAATATCAAGTTTGTAAAAACCCAACTGCGTGAATAAGATGTCAGTACGATCCAAAATTCAACTTATTAAGCCAGGGCTAATAAGTAACTGTATAAAACTGAAAAACTCTCGACATAAATAAGCCGCCAAATGCGTGTTGTGATCTATGAACATACGAGTCAACATTTTTATCAAATTACCCGTTAAATAATAAAGTATAATTAATAGACGTGATAGTTTTCCTTTTAAATTCATTATATACTACTACTAGCATGATTTTGTTCGTGTCTCCAAAGTCAACCGTTTAATCGGAAGTGGGAAGGGGGAAGAACTTGACTCTGACAAAAATTATCAAACGGATCCCTAAATTTGAAAATTGACAGTTTTAAGCAGCTGTTTTTTTTATATTAACTTGTACTGACCCACTGATTGGCAAAGGTCTCCTGTCGGTTCCAGGCAAAATATAGCTAAGAATAAATTTTGATGAAAGATAATACAGTGTATGAAATTTTCTCTTTATATACAACCGAAAAACTTTTGGGCATTTGGGCAGGTCCGATAAAATCAACGGGAAACTATTTTTACATAAACATTTCACATTAGAGGCCCAGAACTATTAAGTAGGGTATCCACCCACAATCTTCGCTAAACTAATCTTGCATGAAAGTCTGCGTATAGCTTGAACCTAATTCTAGTGCACTCGAGAATATCTCCGTCCTCCTCGTATGTAGTAAAAATCTCGTAAGCCTGAGCGTGAGCGAGATATTATCGAGCATACTAGAAGAAGGGGCCCTAGTAAGAGGGAGGTAAAGTAAATGTTCGAGCTTAATCTCCCGTGGAACGCGCTATCGATGAGTTTTGGTCTCCTCTTTCAATACGGGCCCCCGATATTGTAGGGGCCTCGGTGCATGGAGCTGTGAGGAAAATGTCAACATTGGGACGGTAATTGTTATAGTAGTTGGTCGTATCTATATTGTAGAACTATCGTAAATGAAGTAATAGGGATGGGCTATAAATGATCAACAAAAAAAAAAAAAAAAAAAAAAAAATATTTGTGGACATTTCACACAACGCCATCTAGCCCAAACTAAGCAAAGCTTGTACTATGGAACTAGATGGCTGATAGAATACATTTAAACTTTTTTTTTTGTTTGTAAATATATACATATGATACATAGAAACACCCAGACACAGACCAAACATCCATGCTCATCACACAAATGTTTGCCCTGGGTGGGGATCGAACCCACGACCTTTCAGTTCAGCAGGTAGACGCAAACACACTACCAACTGAGCCACAAGGACAGTCGATATTTTTGCTGTTATCAAAAAGAAACCTATCGGTTTTGTTAGATTTAGTTGCACATAGCTGTTAAAGTAGTGTAAGGTAAATATTAAGCATTTCATCTATAAAGTAAATTGAAAATTAAAATGTCGCACTTTAGTTGATCCTGTTGACAAGTCTCGTTAGATAGATAGACACTTTATTATACCCTCATTCAATTCACACGACGAACGATTTCGAAAATGACTAACCAAGACTTCTCCTTAGAAATGCATCAGTTAAATTAAGTTTTTTACTTCCATATTTATTTCTCAAAATAACTTAAAAAAATTACATATAGACGTCCAATTTTCAGATGACGATAATGATAATAGAGAGAGTGAGTTACCTATATCTCTCTCATTAATGTATTTTATTTTATCTGTATGACAATATAATGTACTCAAGTTTAGTTTTGTAATTGTAATGATATTAAGTATTTTATTATTTTTATTACGTTGTGACATGTTTTATAAGTTATATGGGCTGATTAGTAGTCTGAAATAAATGAATTTTAAACATTTTAATTTGATTAAACGCCCGCTCTTCCCGTTCTTCCGCTTTCCTATTTCAAAAACAAAAGATGTAGATAATATTCATTTTTTTATAACGTGTAGGCTAAAATAATAATGTTATCGATATCGAGTACAATAATGTTGTCCCATCCCTACAATGCACCGTGTGTCCAAGATCGATAGTGTAGCGGCGTGCAACAGGGCAGGGGTCAGACCGCGAGGGCTCTGCGAGGGTGGCGGCGCGGCGCCCGGCGCGCGCATTCAACATTGACATTATATGTACAGACTAGGCAGGAATAGATGGACAACTCGTACTTAGTACCAATATTATATGTTCTGTGCTAGTACTATGCCCCGTACGTCGCAATATTTTAAATATTGGAAACTTTTTCTTTCACTGGTATAATATGTAAAAAATATTTCACAACATCTCTTTTAAAATATAGAACTTCCTACATTGATTTTCCTAAATATAATTCTTCCTTATCCTTCTTCCTTATTATATTCTTAATTAAACCTTCTTCAAACCTTTCTCGACTGGATCTTACTTAGAACTGATTGCTTATCGTTGCTCCAAAATAAAATCGGTTGGTAAATGTCACCGCAGCTAACTTGCTCTCGTTTTGGTGTAATTGCGCCCTTAATTAAAAGTCGCTCACGTCTACAAACAGGTGCATTAAATCATTACCCAAAATACAAATTTCGTCAAGTTTCGTTGAAAAAATAAGACCCAAAGACAACACAGATAAAAGTGAAATCACGAAAAAAAAACGGAGTAACGGGTACGGGTTCGTATTAGAAATGGAGACACTTCTATAAATGGGTAAATATATGAGGGTAAACAAATGAACAGAGCTAAATAATTAACAAAAAAAATATACAAATTATGTTTTCCCTTTCTACAAAGTTGTCCATCTATGTTTCTAATCTCCATATTATCCCGGTGACAAGGTATTGAGCTATAAACACACACGCACTCCATTGTTCCAACATATTTCACTGTGGCCGGTTTTAGTATTCATTCGGCGGGTATGCTAATACTCAATGGGATGTGACCGTGTGTCACACGATAATGTCATCATTTTGTTCATTTCAGCTCATTATAATAACACAAATTGTTGAGGTCCGCTTGCCCTCTAGAGGCGTGAAGATAGAATTAAAAAATGTGTCGAGAAGGACATTCATAAAAAGCTTTTTTGTAATTTTTAACGTTGGGAGTAACATCAAGGTAATTGTAAAGTTTTTGGGTTGTATAAATAATTAATACTTTGTTCTTTAATACTTATACTGTAGAGGTTTTAGCTCTTGCTGTGTCCACCATCCAGCAAGAATCTGAAGATCAAGACGTCATATTTAGCCCAAGAAAAACACCAGAGTCATACTCACCAACGGCTTGACACAAAGCTACTCTTGAGTATTCATTTATTAACTAACAAATACTATTAGGAGAAACGCTTTACGGGCAGGGCATTAAAATTATAAGGATCATTTGACGCCACATTTGGGGGTTGTTATTATTATTATTTACGAAACGTATGTATTTATATGTACTTTATTCGTGACACTATATTATAATTATTATTATCATCTGCCTGTCTCCAGTTAGCATGTCTGGAACAGACATGCTAACTGGAGTTAAATATGCATCTTCTTATACAGTACGTCAGCGATCACTGGACCTAGTTTCAACTTCTAACTTCAACTATTTTTAACGTAACTTACCTATATACATATATATATAGTATAGTAAGCTTCTTTGTCACAGTTTTCCCGACGACCCAGTTTATGCCAACTATTCAACATTTCGGAAGTTTACTTACATTACTCACAAAAGGATCTTCGTTCCTTCACCTCTATATATACTTACCTTCATTACTTTGGTAGTACCACTTGTGGGTTTTTGGGTACTTTAAACTTTAGAGAGTACATCGAAGTTTTGTTTTCGGGTACCAGTAACCAGATTGAAAGATGTTTTCAGCGAAATTTCCGAGCATAACTAGACATGTACTTAGTGAAAAGTCATGCACTTTGCGAGAATTTATATTTTGTCAACAGGAATTTCCAGTGGCAACATTCCGGCTCCATCATCAGATCAGTCTCATGATACCATATTATTGCATTGTTGCATGTATTACAAATCTCAATATAAGTTATTGAACCAGTGGAAGTTAAAATAATATTGAAACATACAAATATACACATAAAGAGAGCTAATTTAAGGCAATATAAAAGTTGTAAAAATAAGATTTGTTGTCAAAGCTTACATTTTTACGGTTATTTATGATATCTAAAGATACAACACAAAAGCCACATTTACTGAATCATTAATTATAAGTAAGATGAGGGCAAATTGTGTAAACTCATCGCACAGCAAGACTCCCCGTCGACTTGCCATCACTTCCGCCACAGCTTAGTTACTAGTCTCAAAGTTCCGGCAAGGATATCATCCCCTTTCAGACATAGATTACACAAGAGTTCGTAAATTATACATTACGATAGTTCAAACGCTGCGACATACCAATTTATTTTCTAGAGTTTTAAATTATTCTAGAGTAGAAGGGTCTTTTACTCTAGCTAGATAGAATACTTAGTTCCAACTGGTTTTTAATTTTTTGACAAATGTTTCCTTCCCCAGGAAACTTCCCCCTTTTGGGGAAATGTGAACTAAATCAAAAACTGCCTACAACTACATAAACAAAATCATAGAATTTTAACACTATTTTTCATCAAGATATGTCACTAAATATAACCTGTAGAAAAGAACATGCATACATTCAAACGCACAGACGAAAGAAAAATCTCAAATCAGTTCAGTTCACTAGATACATATATAAAAAATAAATAAAAAAGAAACAAACAAATAAAAAATATTAATATATAAAAAAATTACCATCGACACGAAGAATGAATGAACTAGATACATTCAAATCCGAGATATATGGAGTTACGCCCGACAAACAACCCTCTTTTCTGGACAGTCGGGTAAAAAGATTAGTAATCAGTTAGTGCGCCCCGCATGTATCATCCCGTTACCGTTATTAAGAAGGAAGGCAACAAGTATAATGGGCTGCACACGCCGACGGCCGTTGTGAGAAATGGCCGCGCGCCCGCCGGCCGCCAATAATAATAAAACACTCGATTAACTCACGGTTACGCCCTTTAGGGTGATCATTGGTGAGATCCAGAGAAATAAGCTTCCAACTGAACTTTATAGACAATAGACAAAAACAAAACATAATAAAAACAAAACGATAAACAAAAAAAGCCGTTTTTTTGTCACAGTCCAGTCACAGCTCAGCAAAGTGCTAGTTGCAAGCAACCAGTGCTGGTCTTCCGCTGGGACCGGCAGGTGACGTCACGTACGGGTGTATAAACAAGGCGAGCAAACATGCTCGTCAACAATATCAAGAAATTAATAATTATAATATAACACGTTAATTTATGTATGGCAAATGCGTCAAACTCTGAGGCCTAGTCCGGAAGTGACGCTTTCTACATAATTTAAAAAATAACAACATAAACGTCAGTTGTCAAAATTTAAACTAATCAAGTTTTTTTTTAAACCAAAGTCTAAATTTCAATTACGATTAAATTTATAAATTTCAGTATCCTTTGTTCTGATTTCCATAAAAAATCCTGCTAAAATATTCAAAATCAGCTGCCGTATTCACAATTCAATCTTAAGTAATAGTAAATAAGTAAAGGTTTAGATCCGAAAACAACATCTTTTTTATCTTTGTATTTCTGAATGTAAATGCAGAGTTTCCTTTCTGCATACAACACTACGCGCAAAATAAAATTGGATTTAAAGCGTTTCGTTCGTGTTTTCGGAATACCATGAAACAATGTAGCTTTTTCATGCTTATTGTAGTCCGATAGAAAAAAGGGCAGGAGGATCATGTAGATTAAAATGTGCTCTATATATATATGAATAATGGTAACTTCACATATTTTCTATACAGTTAGAATAAGATGAAAGAATAAGAATATTCATTAACCTTGAATAACATACATGTTACAGGTAAGTCAGAATTACACATAAAAAAAAAAAAAAAAAAAAAAAAAAAAAAAAAAAAAAATATATGATAAATTAACAAAATTTTATGATAATAGCATAAATAAAATGATATAATCGATTTGATTTAAATTGTGGTATCCAATAAATTTTAATTGCATTTATTTTAAGACTCTAACCGTTAAGACAAGAATAATGAAGAATATCAATACCTACCATTAAAAATATCTATATGGAAATGCTAGGCGTTCACATACCGACATAATGTTTGCGAACACCTAGCATTTTAACATTTCAAAGTTCAAATAAGTTAATGTTATAGAAGTTAGAATAAGTAGTGAAAAAAAAATCAATATCTTGTTTTATCATTCACATCGAAGGAGAATGTAGCAGACCTATTTTGTTTTATAGTTTACTAAATTCAAAAAGGGTTAAATTCTCCTAATTTTTTTCAATTCAATTCAATTTTCATGTTCTTTCATGTTTTTTATTTTCATGTTTGTACCGCATATCTTCGTCATAAGCCGATTTGATTATTTTTTTTGTTTGAAAGGATATACTTTCAGATTGGTCTCATACAAATTTCATCAAAATCCGTTCAGTAATTTTGTTTTAGATACAAAATTGCGCATTTTGAAGTCTGTTTTTTAGATTTTTTTAAATATAATTCATCCAGATCCAAAAAGATTATAACACTGCATTTTCCAATTAAAACTTGATAGAAAATCGTGATATTACAATATCATGACACGGTATTTAACGGAGAAAACGGTAAATAAACGGTAAAACTACTTTATGAAGAATACAATATAAATTACAGTTTAAAAAACACGCTACAAATTATTGTGGTCAAAGTTCATTACAAGACTTTTCTAACAAATCCAAACACAGCTATGATACGATGTTCCATCATGAAGTTCTAGTTCATATCTTCCGGCTCCATCATCAGATCAGTTCGACAGTACCATATTATTGTATTGTCATCAGAACTACATACAGCTGCCAATTTTCATGACGCTACGATCCTTGGAAGATGGTTAATTTAGTTACCTTAGATTTCATTACATAGTTACATAAAGGTCGACCTAATAAAAGCGTGTTAATAAATACTTACCAATAGCTCTGGACACTGCTAATTGTCCGTTAACACGCCACGTGCCCCAATACATGACGGACCCGCCTGAGGACTCTATTCGATCTCTTTCATCCTGGAAAGAAACAACACACACTCGGCTATATCATATCACAAAACAAATTATATGGAGATCCGACTTATGGCCTAGTGCATTTAATTTTTTTCTTGCTTCCCACTTTCACTTACCAGGCTAATGCTAACCAAAATATTGGACACACTACAAATTTATAGACATTTCAAAATTTACACACGGGACGGGACTTGAACCCGCATATCCCGATCTGTACCTGGGAGCTTTTACCATTTTGGCCACGGAGGTGTCACGTGGGTTGATCGAAACTTTCGAACAGTCTTTTTTGCTTAAACCAATCAAGCGTTGGTGGCGCCACCCGTAACACACGCTTCAAGCTTGCAATTAGTCAGCCGTACCCTTTACAGGTTCGATAGACTGACGAGAGATGTCGCATGTCTGTATATATTCGATATAGATTCGGTGTGTAAAACACTCTTTTTTTTTAACAAATATTAGACTACCTAACTGTTTAAAAATACAGTATGATATTTTTTTTTTTTTTTATATATACAAATCGCATTATTTTTCAATCTGGATCTGAATGCTTGCACACTACTTGGTTGACGGTTAAATAACAAAAAAAGTAATATTCCCGTCCGAACTGTGCAAACGAATCCTACCATTACACATAGCACAAGTTTCTGTAAAAGACACCTATTGTAATTTAACCCGGCGGCGGTGTTGTCTTTACAATACCACAAGTAAAACGCAGACCACAAGTGGTGATGACAATGGCCTGCGCCAGATAACGTTAGACAAAATGAAGAAAAGTGCGGACTTGTAATCAAATTGCTATAATTATGCGAAGTGAAGTGCTGTTATTGGCCACCAGTTGTCCATCGTTGTTCCGATTATATTTAGTGTTCGCCAGGATTCGTAGCGAACAAGTTTTCAAAGAACCAGCGTCTGATTGGCAATATATTGACAACTTTCAATCAGCATCCAAACCCATCCGTGGCAAACTTTTTCGAATCAAACTCCGATTAATGTCGAATAATCTCCCGCAATTCTGACATTTATAGACATTGGACGTTGTGATCCTGAACGAAATTTAGATAAGTACATACCTCTCTGCTAGGTTTGTGCGGTCTCACTAACTGCATGAGCCGCATGCGTTTAGCGAGAAGCGCGAGCGAGTCGCCCGCCCACGCTGCGAGAAGCTTGCGCCCGCGCACGCACACTACCACCGCCGTGCTGCCGCCGCACGCGCGCTGTAACCATACCAACAACACACATTATACCCGAACGACAACTATAGATTCCTGTCCAAACCGTGATGAGCGAATGCACTCATTCTGTGAATATGGCATTACTTTATCAAATTCGCATGGATCAACGATTCACGTTCGTATTAAGGCCGATTTAGATCAGACGAACAAAGAGCTAGAGCTAGAACAAGACAATTATTTCGATGTTCTGATCTTTTATTGTAAAGGAAGTTATCAGTTAACGCTCGTTTTCAGCGTTTACACCAAACGAGCAAGAACGAGAACCAAGAACTAGAATTTTGAACGAGCAAGTACGGCTAGAACACAAGAACGCTTTGAAGAGACCAACCCGGGGAGCGAGCACGTCCGAACATGCAAGAACGCTCTAAGCAACTCTCGTCTGATGTAAATCGGCCTATAAAGAAGAATAGTTGAAAGGTCTGCAAAACTGGCGAAAGACACGAACGAGTTCTATGAATTGTAGAAACAAACAATATAAATAGATAATTTTGATGTGAATACGTCTTTACATTTGATTCCATACTATTTGGAAATAATCTGGTGTTGCAGCAACATTTCTATCGATATATCTATATGAAATTGAACTACACCACTTGATACCTAAAGAATCACGAATTCGTAACTGCGACGCATTATGCGCGAGCGCCGCTTCCTTCCGTATCTTCATACAAAAGACAGGGCCGTGTTCACAACACTGCTACACTGCGATCTTATTTCCCCCTAGTAGAAGGATGATTTATCTCATTACATTACTCTTCAAATCGGAACACAGTACTGCGCAATAAGTAGCGTGCAGTATAGAACCCGTCACTCAAAAATAACATTGGTTTGTTTGTAAACGCGAACAAACCAGCGTTCTTCTTACGAGAGATCTATAGTAAAGACATTTACAAAGCTCACCTCTTGGTTAGACTTGCGTATGAATTCGGCATCTGTCCTGAGGAAGGCCTCCCTCATCGCCTTCCTGAGGTCGGTGGTGAAGTGCGGACTTTCCACGAGGTACTGGTGAAGATGGGCGGCGCAGTACGTGGCGGCGGCCGACCCCGCATGACCGTCGTACACGGCGTAGAAACTGGTCGGCTCTGTCGTCTGCAAGTTACATGAATGAGATTAGTATAAAATTGGTATGAAAACAAGGCTCAAGAAAGTTCAATCAATAAAGAAGGAGTCAAAGGTTCAACTAGCAGCCAAAAATCTGGGTACCCTTTCGAAGGTGCGTCGGTACTTCAAGCCGGAAAAGTTGCTGGCACTATACCAAGCACAAATGCGATTGTGCATGAATATTGTACTGTTCGCATCTTTCAGACAGATCGGCTAAGAACCAGCTCGAGGTGTTAAAAATCGAGAAGCGTGCTAAGAGGCTCATTTGTAACGATTCTCTTGTTCGGACTAAGCACCAAAATCAGGAGCATCGTCGCAAGTTGCTGGTTTAACTTTTTACCAAATACATAACGGCGAGTCTGATCTTCATGACCTTAATCTTAATCCCCTTGCCTTCTCTAATCCTTCTTAATCTATCAAAATAAATGCTTCATCTTTTTATAATCGCCAATCATCGTAAATTGAATAATTGTTTACAAGTGGAATAAAAAAATCAAATGTTCGTACCCCAACAAATGATTACTAGAGGACGCTAGATACTAGCGATATGGTGCAACATTAATACTCTAAAGTACATAACTATTTACTCGTTCATAGAAATAAATTTAAATTATGTCAAATATACGCGGTAAATGCGTTAAAAGTTGTTTAATTTCAATAAGCAACAATCGCGAAAACCTAAGAAAAAATATATCAAGATATATAACAGTTCTTACCACATAATATTTATATACACACACGATTTATTTGCAAATTTTATTGTAAAAATCAAATAAGTTTATAGTATCCAAGGATTCTACATCCTAGTTTATTCGCATGGACGAATGAACAAAGCAAGTACTTATTCTAGAGGTAGGTATTCAAATACTCTAGGTACGTGAATAATAAAAAGATCATAAAACACTCTTTACAACGCCACATGGCACTGCAAGGACGTGCATTTATATTCGTCCTGGGACTGAAAGCCTGACCATGTTTTATACCTAGATAAAGTTTTATACCTAGATAAAGTTTTATACCTAGATAACGTTTTATATTGTTAACGGACATCCAAAAAGAAGGAGGTTCTCAATTCGACTGTATTTTTAAACGGTTTTATTTAGCTTGCCGTGTCGTTGTTTAGGTTTTTTTTTGGGTTAAATTTTGTAATCGAAAATTGACCCCCTTCCTGTTGACAGATTGATTTAATATTTTAGTACACGCCCTTAGTTTAGATGACAATACAATGAAATATATTTGTTTGCATTCTAAATTCAATATGGCCGCCGCCACGATATGGCGGATTTCATATTTTTTCACAACCCCCACAATTTGGGCAAGGCTTTTCTAGTAGAATACAGTAAATACACTACCTTCATCTTTTCAATAAAAACGTTTAACTTAAAAAGGATTTTTAAGTACTTATTACGAAACGACTACGAGTACTAAACGATTTTCTGTAAGTCTATTCTGTTATTTTATATCTTCAAAACTGTCGGTCTAGTACCGACATTTTTGAAGATATAAAATTACGTATGCGTGAGTTTTACTACCAACATTTTAATTTTCTCTATGACCATTAACCAAATTGCTATTGAAAATCTAACTTTAAGGTTATCACTAAGTCTAATTTTCAATGACAAGAATTTGAATATTTTTTTAGTTTTTTTTTTTTTTGAACTTTGAATTTTGAACATCGGTTGCATAGTATTTTCAGGTAACAACAACATACTAACACTAGATAGTAACAATATTCAGATTAAAACAGCACCTATTATTCAAATCCATCTTTTATTAGAAGTTATCATGTAAACATGAGACAAAAGAAATCGTAAATGGAGCATATTTGTTTACTTGGACAGTTTGGCGCTGATTCAAAATGCAAAGCTGAAAAATGTATGTACATTGGTATATTATGCGTATTCAACTGGAGCTATAACATTGAACTGCTATTTGTGATGAAATTTATTGGCTTTAGTAATCATTTAATTCAGTCTAGACTTAAACTTTGCAATGTTAAATTTAAGGCACGCATAGCCACATTTTTAGAGATTTGGGACCTACTTATATTGCAGTTTAAGTAACTGGAAGAACCAACTTCAAAATACGTAATTTCGTGTATTTCGAAGACATTTGTATGTAAGCCTATTTAACAATTGTACTTCGTCGCTGCATTCTTTGAGATTTTATATTCACCAGGTAGTCCACTCTTCAATGTGCTGGGCACCGAACACTTTTTTAGAGCTAAAACCTTTAAAAATACAAAATCTAATAGTATAATACATATCCGGTAGCGAGTAGCGACATCTGCCGCTTGCGCCGGCCGTCCGTCAATTCTTCATTCGCTTTCAGTGTTCGGGCATCGACACATACATTTTCAAAGTATTTTTATATTTTTAAAAGTATTTTACCTAATTATAAGTTTTTTATACTAAGTGTTATCAAAGTGCATTTGGTGTACTTAGGTTTTAAATATAAGGAAGCGTAAAACGCAGGAAGGAAAGTACGGCGATTGGAACGCTGTTTTTTGTAAAATGTGAGTACTTGCTTATAAACCATGTTAATACCACATTTGTCTATTATATGAATGTGCAAATATGTAGATTGACGAAAATAACAATTGGAATTGTTGCATTTAATTATGGTTCACCTACCCACATTTGTGAACATCAATCAAAGATGTTTAGTTTTCACATTGGGTTATTGAATTTAGTGACCTTTATTTTGCAAACTTTTGTCGCAAACTTCTGTTGCAAACTTTATTGATAATAGTATGTATGACTATTCGAGAAAAAGTAATTTTTACTTTCGATATTGATCTATTAAGAGTATTAAGAATACCTGCTTATTTTTTGACTCAAATAATCTTTTTCTTCGATGAAAAAGAGAATTTAAACTTTATATTTTTGTTACCTGCATGAGAACTTCAATGCAGTTATAAAATTTATTTAATTATTTTTTAATTTCGAGCTGTGATGCGATTACAGCCTGTTTTAATTTTGAGCTGTGATGCGATTACAGCCTGTTTTAATTTTGAGCCGTGATGCGATTACGGCCTGTTTTAATTTTGCCTGTAGTGAATATAGAGTTGTGATGCGATTACAACCATATAACAATAAAACTTAACTTTTACTTAACTTTTTAACTGTGACGCGATTACAGTACGCCTAGATATTTAAAGTACTACTAGTACTAGCTTTTTTGAGTGGTGACGCGACCACCATTGTTGTCGCCATCTTTCTCATCATTCCTCACAGATTGAGAAATTGAACGATAAATTTCGACTAATCGAGGAATACAGCTTATCGCTTCGATACCACTAATCCTCACGATAAGGTGGTCTTATTATGAACTCCCATCGGCGATATGATGGTTCCACCCTCACAACCAAATTTAGAAATCGGTGTATCACCGGAAGTTCCGGCTTTGGCCGAGGACATTTTAAAAGCCTTGAGAGGTTTCAAAGGCTAAAGTTAATAACTTTGCACCTAAGATTAGGGACGAGATCTCTGAAATTTGGGGCCAAATCATAACAAATTGCCTCAGCAAAGTGGCTGTACAAAAATTGGTAGAAAATATATTAATATTACTGAAGGCTCATAGAAATGGCTGATATACTATCGGAATCTACTAAAAGTAAAGATTTGCGTTTGGATAAACGCAGAACTACCTTAGCTTGGGTATCGTGGCAGTTACAAACTTTATATGGATAACGTTTAATGGCAAAATGGAGAATATTACTAAATCAATAAAGCACTGCCAAAATATTTCTAGGAGAAGAAACCTGATAACGCCTGTATAAATATATACATATACTTATATTTTGGTACATACATATGTATACATATATATACCTTTGATAAAAGGGCTCGAGCGAGACGCAGACTCAGATGTGGTGAGCCCATGTATCTAATACAGAACCCAGCACACAAGCGTCCTTGTATAGGGACGGCTGATCACATCAAGGCTCAGATCATCAAGATTAACAATTATTAACATGTTCCCAAGAACTAAATAAGGTATTTCTTTATAGATGGGTATTGACAAACTAAACGATTTTTAGGTGCGTGGAAGTCAGTTAAAAACGCCCCACTATACTTGAATACGTACTTAACAGGATATAAGATATCGTTTATTTACCCTGTTATGCAGAATTAAGAGCCGACATATTCTGTTGAGTCCTAGCATATTAAAAATAAAATATATTATATTTTTTTATTATAATCTTTAAATATCCAAATTATTACAATCTGGAGTTATTATATAATTTCAGGCCAACTTATTTTAAATATTTCTTGTTACAAATAAAGATTTTACGTTTTATAATGTAATTTTAGATTTATAATGAAATCTTAAAGAATTATAAAAAAAAAAAAAAATTGTACAACCGCACGATTTTAAAATGGAAAACATTCGGCATACAATCTAGTTTCGAAGAAGTGCCTACTTTATAGGCATATATAAAGAGGCTTACCTTATTTTTTCTTCTTCACTCGTCCAGTTGGAAATATTTAAGGTTCTAATTCCAAGAACAAACCTATGAGTTCCAATGCCTACCTTTGTTCCACGCCTTTCGTGTTCACGAAGATCATGACAACCTGTAACAACTTAACTAAGAAATCAGGGCTATCAGCTGGCGATATATGTATTCTATAATACAGACAGATATTATAAAGGGCTGTTCCACGTAAGATAAGGAACCGGTCACTCTATCCCAAAAGTTAGGTTTTTTTTAATAAACCACGCCGAAAGCAATCTTATTCATAGCCAACTGAAAACGGTTTTTTGGGTTCCGAGATAAGTACTGTGGAAATGACCCTCCAATTGCCTAACGCCAAGCATAAAGAAGATTTCCGAACTTCTCGAATAGATTTACCAAAGTTATCAGAAAGGTTCTATTCTCATCAGGTCTGTAGACCTCAAGGTATCCAGTAATAGATTAGGGCTGGGTTTATACAAAGCAATTCGACGAAATATCTCTTATTTCCTAGGACGACTTCGATACAGAATTGATACAGCTAAGAGTTTAAGCCCTGCCTTAAAACCTAGCTTCGCCTGGGAGGAGAACAATATAATGACCTCCATTTCGTTTCGTAGTAATCGGTTCTTTCTCGGGGGCATATAACCAACAATGGCGAAATGTCTGATGGTTTAATTTCATGATGGGGTTCATCAGATATTGAAAATTATATTAATTTATTAGAATTACAAGCGGTATTCATAGGAAAATACTTTTGCATGTGAGTTGTCTTATATAGCTATTCTCTTGAGAATCGAATAATACGACGGCAATTCCCTTCATCATCAGGATGAGAAGTATCCAATGCGAATATAATATCGAACATCTTCATACGGAAGCGAACGGTTGATTGAAAGAGATCGCTCTTAGCGATAGGGTCGTCAGTTGTCACACTAGTTCGTGATTAATGTCTCTTGATTGTACATTTTATGTTGGATACAATAAAGAGTTTATCTATCTAACAAGATATGTCAATGGTGTAATATACGCCACCTACTTATTTGTGCATCATACATGAAATCCAAGGATAATGTAGACAGGCAAAAGACAAGGAATCAAGATGTATTAACGTAAATACTGAATGGAGTCTTTCACTTCATGCATTTCGTGAAATTACACTGAAGTTAGAATATATACACAGTTATTGACTTTTTGCTTTCTGGCTGAATGTAAATAAAGATTTTTAATATAGACGGCTTTACCTTGAATTGGAAAAAATACTTTTTTCTAATGATTTTCCCGTTTACACTTACATTAAAATGTTTGCGCAAGGTCCACCAAGCAAGGTTTGGATGACCAGGCGTCTGAAGTTAGTGTGGTTCCCTACCTGGTCGAGCCAGCCGTCGTATCCTTTAATTCTCGAACTTCGTCCTCAGAACTAATTATGGCTTAATAGTCTTACCAGGACCCAATATCCTCTGTGTGGAATCTTATCCTGCACATTGCATCTGAGACCTGCTGTTATCAGACGCTTATCAGGGATGCGTTTTCACGTCAGTCTCTCACAATAGAAAGATAGAATTTATCAATATAATATCATGGTACATTGAAACCTTGTGATGCGGCATGTTAAATTTGTATAGTTTTTTTGTCACGGCAATAAGATCGACGATTGTATCTCTATATCCAATTATATCCAATCCAGTAGCATTAAGCTTTATTTCGGAGCAATTTAAATTAGAAGCTAATTAGTCAACTTTAAGCACGCTTCGATTGAGCTGAAAAGCTCTATCACTTATATTGGGGTAAACAGTTTAGTTCAGATTCTAATGTAAGTACATAGTACATTACTAAGAGGTGTTTCCGAAACTGCCATGTTTCCCAAGATACTATTGGGCCACCAACGTTTTACTAGATTTCGTAAGTCAATTGTATCTCAGCCTGGCATTACCATCGACAACTACAATGAAGAAACTTGTAGCTCTGCTTACTTTGTCAACTGCTCATCGTGTACAGATGTTGTCACTAATCACGCTATCGAATGTCAAAAGAAATTATTCCAAATTCCAACATTAAAATATCTATAGGTGAATTAACCAAGAACTAGTCTCCCGGGAGGCATTGACCTCATCTATTCATTTCATTTTATCAGAATAAGAAGGAAATATGTTTGACCAAGTAACTTACAAGAAGTCAACCAAGTTATGTAGCGACAATACTAACACGGACAACTCAAATTTGACAACTAATACAGTAATGATACAACAACGCAATCGCAGCTACGATCAGCTTCTGGATCGAACAAGTGTTGCAACATAGTGGAATCGACACAGATCGGTACTCCGCTCATAATTCTCGGCAGGAGTTCAGAAATTCATGTCTACTGTCAGCCGGAGAGGCACTTCCATTGACGTGACTAAGAAAGCTGCCGATTTGGCAAAAAAAAAAACTGTCGTATTCGATTTTTTTTATAACAAACTAGTATTTCCTAATATTGATAGTATGTAATAACATTGATTCCGCAAATGCGATGATCCTGAAGATAGTCAAATAATTGATTATTAGTAAATTAAGACAAGTGTTCGTATAATAATCAGCTTAATTGTATTGAGTTTTGCCTTATCTATTGTATATTTACTCTTTAGAAAGTGATTTCTCTAAAGCTCTAAACATCTACCTGGTGAATATAAAATCTCAAAGAATGCAGCGACGAAGTACAATTGAAGGTTAAACAAACTCACCTGTAGTGTAGTTTGACCGTAATTGTACGAGTCGCTGCATTCGAAGAGATTTTCGGTCCCTCCCACCCTTGAGTTTTTTCCTACGGCAACTCTCCCTAGATATTATGGGTGAGAAAAACTTTAGTGAAATCACAATTATTATTAACTCTGAAAAGAATGAAGAATTGACGGACGGCCGGCGCAAGCGGCAGATGTCGCTACTCGCCACCGGATATGTATTATACTATTAGATTTTGTATTTTTAAAGGTTTTAGCTCTAAAAAAGTGTTCGGTGCCCAGCACATTGAAGAGTGGACTACCTGGTGAATATAAAATCTCTTCGAATGCAGCGACTCGTACAATTACGGTCAAACTACACTACAGGTGAGTTTGTTTAACCTTCAATTTTATATCTTCAAATATGTGGGAGGGGATGCGCGTGTGTGTGTGTTGTGCGTGCGTGTGTATGTGTGTGAATATGTGAATGTGTGTGTGTGTGTGTGTGTGTGTGTGTGTGTGTGTGTGTGTGTGTGTGTGTTTAATATGTGTGTGTGTGTGTGCACTATTTTTAGGGTTCCCTGCCCAAAAGGTAAAACGGGACCCTATTACCAAGACTCCGCTGTCTGTCCGTCCGTCCGTCTGTCACCAGGCTGTATCTCATGAACCGTGATAGTTAAACAGTTGAAATTTTCACAGATGATGTATTTCTGGTGCCACTATTATAACAAATACTAAAAAACAGAATAAAATAAATATTTAAGGGGGCTCCCATACAACAAACGTGATTTCTTTGCTCGTTTTTCCTCGACAGAGGTGCGTGCCGTGGGATTCGAACCCAGGACCTGCGGATCGCAAGTCAGACGGAAACTGATTTTAGGTTTGAATAAAAAAAAAACAATAAAATATTTAAACAACTAAAAATTACAAATTATTAGGATTCAATTTTTTTGACAGTATTCACTACAAACTATTTAATTGTGTGCTAAAAAGTAAACATTTAATATTATACTAGCTGTGCCCTGGGGTTCACCCGCGTAGTGATAAGAAACTGCGATGATAATGAGAAACTGTAGCCTTTGTCCGCCTCGAGATTCTAAGCGATCTCTGTACCAAAATCATAACGATCAGTACTACAGTTTAATCGTGAAAAGATTTGACATTTTTCCGTTCACTTTTCGTCTAGTAAAAATAAGATTTGTGACAATATAAAAGACAACTAAGTATATTGTTATTTATATGAATGTACTGGTGTTTTGAAATACATTTGACACAATTTCATAATGATATTATAAAAGCAAATTTTGTTACCTTTATACGCTCAAACGGCTGAACCGATCGTTATGAAAATTAGTATAGAGATAGTTTTGGACTTGAAGACGGACATAAGCTACTTATCATCATCATAATCATCACCGTTTTTCATAACTACGCGAGTGAAACCGCGCAACGCAGCTAGTCTATAGATCAGGGATTATTGTTGATTTATGTTTTTTTTTGTTATTTTCGTATCATAATTTCAAAGAGTCATGTTTTCATAAATGTTTATTTGTATTCTGTGGTTTACCAGTCTCCGTAGTTATGTTTCAAACTGGTGGTAGGGAAAATGACATGTGCTAATCAGAAAATACATAGCCTTATCTTTAGCAAAATAACCTATTGTTCACATAATTTATTATTTCTAATGAAATTTTAAGAAATAGAACCTATTATAAAATTAAAATACAGGGTTCTTTATTACGGGACTTGTACTATGCCGAAAGGGGGTAATTGTATTCATCATTATTATACAATATTCACTTTGTTAAATCTTAAAATTCGCAAGTAAATCAGCTATTATATATTTTGTCAGGGTCAACGAACTATATATATGGAACAGCTGAATTCAACTCTTTAGGCTGTAAGGTTTCTGTCAGTCAAATCCATAGACTTCTATAGATACCCCAAGTGTATGTACCTAGCGTGTCAAAACGAGCGTGTCAAGTACGATAAAAAATCGCAGTAGACCAAGATTTATTTAATTTCAGGTGATATATATATATACTTCAAACTCGATATTTTGTTAACTAGTTACAAGCACGCGGATGCATTGGGTTGAATAGATTTCGCGCAGATGGAACATTCCAACACGAAATCATTTAAGTGACGTCACAGTCGGTACCAAAATTGTGGCACGCAAGGTTTTCACATAAATGAAGTCGCATGCTCCATCTACTATGTCTGTGGTCAAATCAGTCAGTCACAAAGCCTTTTATAGGTAAAGATTTTCACAACCAAACCTGTTACTTCTAACAAATCAAAGATCCCCCTTCCACCATATTTTTCCATTAGTTTGATAAGCAATCAAGTACATAATAATATTCGATTGTTTAGTAAACTTCGTGGCACTTGAGTGATAACTGATAATAACCAATATATGAGAGATTATAATAAATTTGCCAAGTGCGAACTTTTCATAATTGTACACTATACTTTATTCATGTACACCTAAGTTTTCATAGCGCCTCTTACTTCATACATCTACGATAAGCTTGATTTATTAAAATATTGGATATCATGATTTAAAAATAATTATATTTAAAAAATCTGAAACAACCGGCTTCAAAATGCGTAATTTTGTTTTAAAGACCAAACTACCGAACCGATTTTCATGAAATTTCTATGGGACCAATCTGAAATACATACTTTCAAACAAAAATATTTTTTCAAATCAGTTTATGAATGACGTAGTTATGCGGTAGCAAACATAAAAAAATACAGCCGAATCGTTAACCTTCTTTTTGAAGTTTGTAATAATAAGGAATGAGTGAGGTACCTTACTACAAAATATACTTACATCGATATCAAAAAGTGCTTCCAGGTTGCCGACCTCCGCGTGGCGGTCCTCCATGACCCGGCGCGAGTTCTTGGTGGCACAGGAGACGGTCTTCAGGTCGCG
Source organism: Lycia hirtaria (assembly GCA_947563715.1). Taxonomy (NCBI): domain Eukaryota; kingdom Metazoa; phylum Arthropoda; class Insecta; order Lepidoptera; family Geometridae; genus Lycia; species Lycia hirtaria. The sequence continues at coordinate 4,092,405 of OX387376.1, read as the reverse complement.
CTGCGCGAGCGGCGGCGGGGGTGGCAGCGAATCTAGACGCGAGTTGTCCAGGTAACGCAGGCAGACCCGGTTCACCAGAGCGGTCACTGCCTGCATCAGCCGGAGGGCGATGTACACTGGAATTCAGAAATTGAACAGCTGATAAATACATCAAGAATGAAAGACAAGAAAGAAACATTTTAATATGGCACAACAGACACTACAGCAAGTATGTTTAAACACAAACAAGAAGGAAAATAACACAAGAAATAAATAAACACATTCAAGAAGAACGCGACTTTCATTCACTCAAAAATTCAAAAATGTGAAATTTCTTTTCTGTGTCAAGCGTAATTAGACTTCGTCACAAGATCAGGAAAAGTGCCCTTGTTGGTATTGTTTTAGGGTTCCGTACCTCAAAAGGAAAAAACGGAACTCTTTTAGGATCACCTTGTTGACCGTCTGTCCGTCTGTCCGTCCGTCCGGGTGTCAAGACCTTTATCTCGGGAACGCGTGAAAGTATCGAGTTGAAATTAAAACCATATACTCAGATCCACAGTTTCTTGCTGCAGAAAGAAAAATAAAATTTCTCAGTTTTCGTAAAAGAAAGTTTCAGCCGTATATGTCGTAAAAAACGCACATTTCGACACTCACAAGGGAATCAAAACCTATATTTATTAACGGGATATTTACCGTGGTTCGCGTAATTTTTTTTTTAACGCGAACCACGTTAAATATCTCGTTAATAATAATAGTGTTATAATGAATGACCGTGATAGTTTAAAAAAGTATTTTTAATTTAATCACAAAAAATATAAATGCGTCTTTATGCAAGGAATGAAGGTCCAAATTTTGAAGTTAATTAACCTTATCATGTGGGGTATCATATGAAAGAGCTTCATTAGCATAAGCTAAAACAGGTTTTTAAATATTTTTACGATGTTTATGAAGGAAAATATAAAAAAATATATGATTTCCCCCTTTTATCTAATAGTTTGTACGGAACCTTCGGTGAGCTAGTCTGACTCGCACTTGTCCGGTTTAATTTTATGACAACGAAGATGAGTTTGATTCAGTCTACCACGTCTACAATACTAATCTAGATCATTTCTATTATTCTGAAAAGAAATTCTAAGCTCTAAAAATGACTCTATTAGGGTACTAGGGTAATGTCTCTAGAAAATGGATGAGATTGGCACAAGACAGGAAAGAAAGGCGCGCTAAAGCGGAGACCTATACTCAGCAGTGGGTGGCCAATGGTTGATGATGATGAAAGAAATAACTTAAGAAAACGTGAAATATACAAAATTCGCACCCATCATGATCTCAGCCACAGGGCATATCCCTCCAGTATTCTGTAATCATAGATTTCTCAGCAAAGAATTACGCGTGGCCTGCAACCAGTGTCTTCCTGTCACATGATCGTTTGTCCACGTCGTGATTGGTCTTTCTATACACTGTGCTTGCCGATATGTAAACGTCAAAGACCCTCTATGAGATCGAATCAGAAATAAGGAATTATAGAAGATAAATAGACAAAGTCATTGAAAAACACCAGCAAATGTGGACGTCGAAGTCCCTCTGTGAGATCGAATCAAAAATAAGGAATTAAGGGATCCATAGAAAAATGAAAGTCATCGAAACAGACCAGCGAATTAGTAATTTGAAAAGGCAGAGGGCAGGGCACATATAACGCAGACTGCATCTTTGGTCCTATCTGTAAATGCAGTACATTTACATAAATAGTACCTAATAATACACGAGTGGAGAAGCACATTAATTTGGGATTTGGGATTACATAATTCTAATGATTTCATGTCTTTATTATCAAGCAATAACACGACTAGACAATAACAAAACTGTAATGTAAAACAATAAGTTCTGGCGTCACGATGTCCAGCTGACACTGTGCTTTGTTAGTTGAAACAATTTAGGTGTGAATACATTAAACTGCGATTGAAAGACACGACTGTTCGTTCATGCTATGAGAAAAACAGGCACAACATTCAATTCTGAGTACAATATAAGAATTCGTACAATATTCAATTCTGAGTTCATCGCCTAGTCTATCTAGCCTTTAGCCGTTTAGCTAACGATCTATCAGTTTAAATTTAGGATGTTTCAGACTCTATGCACTTATATCGGTAATAAATTATCGGTAAAATCAGCCCTTCTGCAGGGTCATCAGCCCTGTTTGTACAAACTGTCCCACTGCTGGGCGCGGGCCATCTTCTCATTATGAGAAGGGTAAGGCCATAGTCTACCACGCTGGCCAAGTGCGGGTTGGCAGACTTCACACATCTTCAAGATAATTGCCTAGTGAAGTTTCCGGTTTTAGATTAATTTTCGTATATATTTATAATATAAATTTTTATGTTTTTAAGATACATATGGAGCTCTCATTTTACGAGCTATGGAGAGGGATATGCTAGGAGTTTCTCTGCGAGATCGATTCAGAAATGAGGAGATAAGGAATAGCAAGTTAAAGTAGCAGTAGGCAAGGTGCAATAGCACAAACTGATGGCCGATGTAGCCGAAATGCATATATATATATATATAAAACATAACAACTTAAAAACTAGAGTGCCGCCCGCAACAGGGCAGGACCTAAACTGCTCAGTATTGACGGTAGGAGCTACAGACTTAGGAACCTCCTGTCAATGTGTGCCGTGGCTAGGATGTCTCAAGTGTCGGATGCTTCTGCATTCTGCATTCTTCTGCCTTTTGCATCCGACACTTGAGCACCTCCAGGTTCTCAGCTGGGCTCGGACAGGCCAAGCCAGTGCCAGAGTCAAATTTTGTAGCCATCGGTCTAGCCGTTTGGTTTTGAAAAGATAACAAATAGAAAAGAGACATATAGGATAAAGTTAGGACCATGTTTACTGCATGTAATATAGGGAAGAACAGCTGCTTGAACGAGGCGTATTGATTGTACCCAACACTTGAAAAAATCACAAATTTGCTATCCATAGCATATTTAGAACTCGATTGGACAACATAATGTCGTTAGTAACGGCTAGTGAGCGATGATGTAACAAAATAAACAGGCCGAGATCGCATGATATCATGTGTCTGCTGTCTTTGTGTCTACGCCCTACATATACTACTCGTAAGTGAAGTCTAATATTACGTGTACAGAGACGTCCAGACATACACAAAATTCCCCGAAGTTAAATAACCTATTTCAACGGCAAATACGAGCCCAGCTCCCATTTCAAGTTAGGTGTGCTTAGAATCTGCGATCTTTCTTGTTATTTTTATTCATTAACTAGCTGTATACCGTGGCTTTGTCCGCAATCCTTCATTAGAGGATACCGACACATCACAATGAGGACACCCTTCAAATTCAAGGAGTAGCGGTTTAGAATGTAGATAGATAGATGAACTCTTTATACACCTTAAAAGTAATAACAAAGAACTTAAATAAACTATGTCGTTCGATTGTATGTCGTTTGTCAGTCAGTCACCCAAGATATAGCATTTTATAGCAATAGATAGGATTGAGCTTATCTTCTCGCTCGCCTTATGTTGCAGTCTATGATAAAGCACGCTGGAGTAGAAGATAATTGCTTAGCTTTGATTATTCAATCTTCTAAGCTACTTAAAGATAACCAGAATATACTTACCGGTTAAGACCAACTAAAGTAACATGATACACAATTTTACACGTTTGTTCAATAGCTCGAAAGCATTTAGATGTGAGCTGGAATGGAAAATCTAGCCTAAAAGAAGCCAGGAATAACATCATCATACCCGATTGCAAAATCACCGAAATACATTCTATAAAACATCGATGCGACAGTTCAATGACTAACATGAGGCATATTTATACGACATATGGGTTTAAACTTGACTAGGTATGATCAAAACCACTGGTGGTGAATGCACTGAACTATTTTTAATTCAAATAATTTTTAATTTAATTTAATTGAACTATTATTACTTCAGGAAAACGATAACTGAAAATCAGATCTAGTATTGCGTATCGCATGCATAATCACAATTAATTTTGTTTTAGTTATGTATATCCTTGATTTACTTCAGCATACAGTATCGGTATTATTCGGTATCAAGGTTTTACTGCAGCACAACACAAACGTATTAGCCTTGCATTGGCCTAAAGAAAAAAAAACTGAAGCCACCGACTTCTCATGGATGCCATTGTCAAAACTGGGCCAAATTGAAATGGAATTACACGGGAAGCACCAGCTTTCAAATAAAAAAGAATCATCAAAATCGGTTCACCCAGATAAAAGTTCTGAGGTAACAAACATAAAACTACTAGTTCTACGAACAGTAGACCTCGCGTCAGAGCTTATTTGCTGCTCACCTTGGATCATCTATACATAATACCTACATAAAGTTGGTTTAGGAGGCCGTATATAAAATTTTGGCCGATTTCGCAATTTTAAGTGATTTTACAGACGGTTTTTTTTCACGGTTTCACAAATTGTTTTCCCATAAGTTTAAGCACCTTGAAAGATCAATTTAATTTTAATACACACTTAATACAAAAATAGGATATGTTTAGATGCCCTTAAACAATGTATATTCTTATAACAAATAATAATTATATAAATGGAGAAAACGTAAAATCAAGAAAATTCTTCAGCGCTAAAATGCATTAAGCACATCCACGCGCCCTCACTGTTACACGCAATCTGAAGTTGGTTGTCATATCTCGACAACCACTTGACCAATTCTGTTCATTTTTACCACAAGTTGTAATAATTGTGTACTTTATCTATGTACCAAATATCAATAAAATCAGTTGGTAATTAACGCCGCTATAAACTTCCCCCCTTTTTATGGGAACCACCCCTCTTATCAAAAATCGCCGACGACATTTTTTTTAAATAATCCATAGAACCTATACACCAAGTTTCATCAAAATTGGTTCAAAATTCCGCCCTGTACGCGAGTACGAACATACAAACAAACTGACAGACGAAAGAACATTTGGCCAGTTGATGCAGAGACGCTTAGCTCGCTTCGCTCGCTCGGTCAAAAAAAATACAGTCGAACCTGCTCCTTATTTGAAGTCGGCATTAAGGAAAACTCCTAATGCTGTATTATTTTTGTTTGTTACCGCATCACTCCGTCATTTATAAACCGATTTCAAAAAAGAATATTTTTTGTTTGAAAGGATATACTTTCAGATTGGTCCCATAGAAATTTCATCAAAATCGATTCAGTAGTAGTTAGTTTTTAAAACAAAATAGCTCATTTCAAAGTCGATTTATCAGTTTAAATACGATAAATTATCGTTTAAAATTCGTTTTTATGTTACCATAATAATAATAAGTTTTATTGAAGCTAAAACTTGTACAAATTATACGTTTCTTCATGGCAACAAATCAATTTAAAATAGAAATTATCAGATACAGACACAATAATAAATACAAACAATTAAATTTAAAATATAAATTATCAGATACATAAACAATAATAAATACAAACAATTAAATTCAATGAAAACTAAATTAATATGCAGGAATTAAATTTAGAATAAAATTAATTTTAATGTAGAATGATTTAAATAAGTAAATTAGTGAGTACAATCCCACATAGTTCTGTGGGATTACTATTATGGTTTTAATTTCACCACGATACCTTCACGCGTTCCCGAAATAAAGGTCTTGATACCCGGACGGACGGACAGACGGACAGAGGACAGACGGACAACAAAGTGATCCTATAAGGGTTCCGTTTTTTTTCCTTAAGAGGTACGGACCCCTAAAAATAACCTATGACACTCAAGGATAGAAAACAAATCTAACGACATCTCGCACATAAAAATCGGTCAAGCCGTGTAAGCTGTAAGTGTTCATACAGAAACATACATACACATACATACATACATATATATTTATATATTGTAGCGTTTTCTTTTGTTTTTGTGCTTAATGTTAATTTGATGTTATGTGTCTTCCATGAATAAATATATGTCTATGTCTATGTCTATACAAACAGACATACCCGTAAAACATAACCCTCTTTATGCAGTCCAGTAAAAATTTTGGTATGCGTGAGCGAGACGGGTGACCTACTTACAACCTATACAGCCTTTAGTTTGAAGTACGAATATGAAGAGTCATATCGGTCATTTCATCGTGCAGATTTATAAAACGGTTTGCGTCAAACCCTCAATTGGTTTGCTACCACATGTCAATTTCGCAATAAAATTTTATTGAAGGACGTCACAGCAAAATGGCATTGTGTGCACAACTTATTTAGTTCGATACGCATGCACGTTATCTAATGACAATGTTCTATAAAGTATTCCAGAGGTTGAATATGTACGTATGCGTAATTGTGTATATACGACACAAGGTTATTACAGTGACCTGCCCCCGTACCGCAAGTATTGAAGCAGTCTTATTTCAATATTACTTTGATTTGTGTCTCGCTCTTACTTCAGTTGAGAGAGCAAGACAAAGGTCAAAGGAATATTGAAAAAATGTTTGCCCTGGGTGGGGATCGAACCCACGACCTACAAGCACAGCAGACAGACATAGGTACTATCAACTTAGCCACAGGCCAGTCATTTCGTTAGATAATACTAATTGCATTGCTTAACATATTTTGATACATAAACAATAATACTCGCTGACACATTATGACGCTTGCGGAAAGAAGACAGATAATTTAAGACGATGGCGTTTTTCGGTAAGGCCCTAAGTTGTTGAAAGAAAGAGGCGTGTCTACGCGAATTAAGCTTTTCTAACAGTTTCATAGACAATCGCTTGTCACAAAGGTCAGTTTGACTCATACTCATACGCGGTAAATGTGAAGTGACATGCGTCATCACCATCACCACATTATCAGTCATCCTCATCAGCCTTGTCCGTTCTCACCATAACGGGGATAATGTAGTCGGTTTTCCCAATTTCGTACGCGGTTGTAGACTAATCGCTCGTTAAGCCATTGAAGTCGTAGGTGCATGAGCATGACATTTCTACTTAAATTTGGAACATCACTAAGACTCTATTATTTTATAATTTGTCGGGTTTTACCCGACTGCGCAAGAAGTTGGGTATTTTTTTTTCCAATTTTAAAAAAGGAGGTTCAATTCGGTTGCAATTTTTTTTTGTTTGTTACTGCTTAACTCCGTCATTTATGACCCGATTTGAAAAAATATTTTCTTTATTTAAAAGGATATATTTTCGGATTGGTCCCATAGATATTTCATTGGAATCGAATGTCGAACTTGTCACGCAGAGCCGGGGAAAACTTATCTACGTATAAATACATCATTGGATATGATAAAGAAGAGGCTTATTTCCAGCAGTGGATCGAAAAGCCTGAAATAATGATGATAATAATGACAATCAACTACCCTCATAAGTCTGAAAGTGACGTATCAAAATCTCACGCGAGATGTACGCACCTGATTCGTCGGACCTGTATCCGAACTCGTTGGGAGATTTCCTGGCAGCCACTCGCACCTCTTCGAGGATTATCCGGCGCAGCGGCGTCATAAGCGTGAGCGGGCATTGTCTGGAATACGTAACACTACGGGTTAGACACTTTTTTAAACTATCACGGTCATTCAATAAAGCACTAAAAATATATATCGAGCTCAAAATGAACGCGAACCACGGTAAATATCGCGTTAACAATAAAAGTACTGCGGGTTAGTTTAGGAAATTACTGAGACTTAAAAAAAAACATCATCAAGGCCTGTCTTTGAACTTATACATTTACTACTACATTCTATGAATGTAGGCGAGTCAAAGGTAGATTCTGCACATACATAAAATAGGTAACTCCCATTAGTTCTATAGAACTGTGACGGCATTGAACTGTTAAAACTTTTTTTTCCCACTAGTTCTATGATAGAACTATTAAAACGAAATCTGTCACTGCATCAAGTCAAAATAGTAATTATTTCTGAATAGCTGTATACCGTTATTCCAGTCCTGAGTCCTGACTAATATTATAAAAGCCAAAATAACAACTCTGTCGTCTGTCTCTCTGTCTGTTCGTTACTTCTTCACGACCAAACGGCTGAACCAATCGTTATTAAATTTGGCACAGTAATTCTTTAGGGTAATTCTTTTAGTAATTCTTTAGGTAGTGATGAAAAACATCACTACGCGGGTAACACCGCGGGGCGCAGCAAGTCTCCTAAAATAGGAGATAACGGTTTTCGGATATACATTTCGAAAGATAAGATAAGATATTTTATTATTATTCCAATTGTACAGTTACATATGTTATACCAAGAGAATTAACCAAACATGCAAGTACAAAGTCAGGGATAGAATTTCTTACGGGCCCCAAACTAGGCTAGGCCTGTTTTTTGGGCACCCTGCGGCCAGTTAACAATATGACGTTAACAATATACAGATTATGTCTGACACTGTATAATCTGGGTGCATGACATATCTTTCGCTTGTACATTCATTACATGATTTATGATTTCATCTATCTCTCTTCTTCACAAATACTTGTCGATTGTAGTGTATTTTCGACTTGACCTTTCTCCACAAGTTTTCGAGTTGGTCTTTTCAAAGGAAGATTGTACTCTACGAACAAAAATACATTTATTTTTTCGTGGATTGTACTTTATATAAAAAACAGAAAGTGCGAATCAGACTCGCCCACCGAGGGTTCCGAACAAATTAGTAGATACGTAAAAGAGGTTTTTTTTTTACATTTTTTGTCATAGATCAACAATTACATGTCGTAAAAATAATTTAAAAAAACTGTTTTAGCTTATGCTAATGGAGCTCTTTCATGTGATACCCCAGATAACATGGTTAACTCACTCACAAATCAAACTTCTCAGTTCTAAACTGAGAAGTTTGATTTTTTCACAGATGCAAGGGACTGCGTATTTTTTCACAGATGCTATATGGTTTTATATGCGCATATGGTTTTAATTTCAACTCGATACCTCCGCGCGTACCCGATATAAAAGTACTTGACAAACGGACAGACGCACAACAAAGTGATCCTATAAGGGTTCCGGGTTTTCTGAGGTACGGAACCCTAAAAATGTGAAATAATGGAACACTCGGTTACTCGGTCACGAGCCTAACATGCAAATTGCAAAGCGCCGATATCTTTGTTCTACAACTATTCGAGTTTGTAATAAAATAAAGCACAGTCAAGGAGCACGGAGTAAACAGAAATATTGACAATGTCGTGCGAGCGGGCAATAAAAAATAATTATGTTTGGCGACAGATTGCGGACGCCGGGGCGGGTTCAACGCACCTCGATCAATGGACTCCTGATGGAAAATCCATTCCTGTTCAAGCGATTTATATAATCTCACTAGCTATGCCCCGCGATTTCACTCACGTACTGATGAAAAACGATGGTGATGATGAAGATGACAAAATGTAGCCCATGTCCACCTCTAGGGTTCTCAGCAGTCTGTACCAAGTTTCATAACAATCGGTTCAGCCATTTTTTTAGTTTTGCAAGAGGTGTATTATTATAATTACAAAAATATGTCCTATGACACTCAGGGAGTGAAGACAAATCTAACGACACCTCGCACATCAAAATCGGTCAAGTCGTTTAGGCTGTAGGCGATCATATAGAAACATACATACACTCGAAAAACATAAACCTCCTCCTTACGCAGTCGGGTAAAAACATATTTTCTGCTTATTCTATACAATGTTAAGAGTTAAATCTAGTCATACGCGGAAAATTCGCTGTAAACTTTGACCATCAATCCGGAATACAGCAATGATTGTGCACTAGGTACTGCTTGCTGATTGAATAACTAGCTAAAAATACTGCAAAAGAGTTCTATCACTACAAATTACTACATATTAATTGACCGAGCGAGCGAAGCGTCTCTGCATCAACTGGCCTTTATTTCGTCTGTCAGTTTGTATATTCGTATTCGCGTACAGGGCGTAATTTTGAACCAATTTTAATGAAACTTGGCGTATAGGTTCTATGAATTATTATTTTTTTGTCGTCAGCGATTTTTGATAGGGTTCTCATAAAAAGGGGGAAATTTAATGCGGCGCTAATTACCAACCGATTTCAATGATATTTGGTAGGTAGATAAAATACACAACTATTACAACTTATGGTAAAAATGAACAGAATTAGTCAAGTGGTTGTCGATATATGACAACCAACTTGAGGTTGCGTGTAACAGTGAGGGCGCGTGGATATGCTTCATGCAATTTACAGATGACCCAAGTTGAACTGCAAATAAGCTCACTCGCGAGCTCTACTGTACAACTTCTGCTAGAACCATAAATCTGAAAGCCTTACTAATGGAACAATAGAAGTAAGAGCAACGAACTCATATCCTTATCTGAAAATACCACACTGCTTTCCTAGATAACAACCATCGCCGTATATTATGACTATTCTCGGACCATCGTTAATATCAGGTTTCGAAACCGGCAAGTTTCTCGGAAAACTCACTGGGAACCAGAGATAATATTTCCCAGGTGGGTCAAATGTAAAGCACAATGGTTATTTTCACCGTAAGTGTAATGAGGGACTTGAGTTACCCTTTGGAATACACATAAATACAATAGCACTTTTAGCTTTAGCATATAAAATAAACAAGTGATAATCACAAACTAATAAGCATACATTTTTAAATAAAAACTACGGGTCACTCACGTCTGTTTTGAGCCGAAATATCCGACTATAGTTTCAACCGCATTCGGCGGTCTTTTTCAAAGGAGCAGCACACACGTCACTCTCGGTCGGTGACGCGCCTAGCACTCAACAGACGTGAGTGACCCGTAGTTTTTATTTAAAAATGTGTGAAAACCACGTTAATTTCCATAGTAAAATAAGCATAAATATTAGAAAATGAATATTTCATACATAGTAATAATATTCAGTCTAATCTACAAACAGCTAATATTTCGAGGACGAGAGCAGTGGATTTGCATTTTACATCAATGAAGTGTTACATGCAACTTTTCTTGTTCCATCACTCACCTGCATTATAAAATTAAAATTGTTAAACGAGTATGTATATTACAAGAAAAACAAAATACCCGACTGCAGAAAAGCAGTTTTTGTAATTACAAATATAAAGCACAATGCGATCAGGAGTGGACCTATGCTACCTGTTGTTTCCTAAGAACAATTTTTTCCTAACTTAGAATTTTCAAGGTTAACGGGAATAGATTTATCCTAGATCTAAATCTAGATATAAGTTGGTGCCTTCTATGTATTCCATAAAACCCACAACGCCTGCGAAGTATCTAAGCTTCTTCCACAACCGCTATTTCCGAAGAAAGTTTAGTTTTACGTACACCGTACACCTCAGCAATGGCATCCCGCGTCAGACCAATGGCTAATAGAATAAATAAACCGACCGGACATTCCCTGTTCCCTAACATAACACATGTTCCCTCGGGTTCACTACTCGTAGTTATAAAATGCGGACGTGTACGTCTGTCTATACAACACTTAAAGAGTTCATCGAACCCCTGAAAGCGATGTTCTTTCACATTTCACCGCGATATTGACTTTGGAATGGGGAGAAGAGCCAAACACAGAATTACTTTAGGGATGGATGATAGATATATAGATAGATAAACTCTTTATTGTACACACCTTAGAAACTTACAATAAAGATAAGATATTTAAAATCTAGTGTAACAACTGGCGGCCTTATCGCTAATAACGATCTCTTCCAGGCAAACTTAGGATGGAGAAGAGTGAAACGAAAGTAATATGACGGGGCGTGCAGTAATAGAGGGGAGAAAATTATCTAAATATGTTAATCTGAATAATATGTATAATACATATATATAATTAATTCCCTATATATACATATGGAGTATACATTCTATTCTTCTACACTGAAATACTTACGATACAAATACTCTAAATATACTAATAAATACCATGAATATAAAATAAATAAATAAATACTAATACTGATATACTAGAGAAAGTGATAGAGTAACATATAATCACATATAACTAAGAAAGGAAACAGATGAATAAAAAAGACAATTTTGGGTAAACATGGACAGCAGCGTTATTGAGACAATTCAGAGAGATAATGCTTTTTAACTTGTTCCTTGAAAGCAGCGAGAGATTGAGCTTGTCGAATAGGAACAGGCAGTGCATTCCACAACTGAACAGCTAGAAATGCAAAGGACTTCCCATAAAAAGTAACGCAGCGTGTGGAAGGAGTTTTGAGGGAGATGACATTAGACGAGAGGTGTCTTTCGACCTAAGAGAATGAATTTAGGTAGAGAATGTGAGGAATACCAGTAGTTGAAATGTATATATATATATTAGATAGATAGATGAACTCTTTATTGTTTACACCATAAGTAAAACACAAATTCCATAGTGAAAAGGGCTTAAATTCTAGTGAAACAACAGGCGGCCTTATCGCTAATAGCGATCTCTTCCAGGTAACCTTGGGATGGAGAAATGATAATAATAAATAAATGTTGATGATGATGTTGGATATAGTTTTTTTTTTACTCAAGAAGAACAATAGTCGACAGAATTTCGTCGCGTATTTTTCGTCGCGACTGCAGAAAAGCAGTTTTTGCAGACACGATTTCGTTATGCTATTGAGTGTACGTTTTTTGTGAGAAATTATGCGTAAAATCGCTGTAAAAGATTACAAATGCTCATTCTTTAGGTTAATTTTAGTAAAATCACTTGTTTATTACGAAAAAGTTCGTTTGAGGTTACAAAAACGCGCATTTTTTTTTGCGAGAGATTTATTAGTATTATTACAACAAAATATGACACTCTGGTAGTTAAGACGAATCTATCGACACCTCGCACATCAAAATCGGTCAAGCCGTTTAGGCTGTAGGCGAACATATACAAATATACATATGTATATGCATAACCACATAAATACATATATACATACATACAAACATACATACACTCGAAAAACATAACCCTCCTTCTTACGCAGTCGGGTAAAAATAGAAACTGGTGTATGAAATAGGGACAACAGCGCCCCCATAGCCATATTAGTTCTCTTCTACGACATGAGACAAGTACAGAACTTGTGCTTGTGAGGTCTACTATTCGTAGAACCAGAAATAGTATTAGTACTAGGTACATACAACGAACTCATATTACTAGAGTTCGTTGATTACATAGTTTTACTATGAAATTGTAACAAATTTCAAAACACCAATACTATAAATAAGATTTTTCAATAACAATTTTCTTAGTTGTTTTTTTATCTTAATTTTACTGGACTATATTGTATAGATTATTGCAAGACCTGACAAAAACAAGACCCCTAAGAAGTCAATAAAGAAATGAGAAGCAAAATCATACGCAAACTCAAAAACCCCCAACAAAAAAATATGCTTAACCGATTTCGATAAAACGTAGCTAAGAACACTCACAATAAAAACCTCTTTCAAACAAAAATTACTAGATCAAAATCGGTCCATACGTTTAGAGAGCGACGCGCGACGATGCCACAGACAGACACACAGATACACACGTCAAACTCATAACACCCCTCTTTTTGGGTATGGGGTTAATAAGAAAAGTAATCAGTAAAATCTGTCAAGCCTTACTATGCAGACCCGTATGCATTTTTGTAACATTTTTTAATTGGCTTAGGTCCCCTTGACACCTATGCTCCCAAATTCATTCGAAAACAAAACCAATTATGTTCAAAGCTTTGCGTCATTGTTGAAGACTTCAAAGCTTAGCCTGAACAAGACGTTGCTGATACGCAGTTGTTTAAAGTCCCTGCGAGCTCTGAATAATTCGCCAAAAGAATTCTCTCAGACAGCTCGAGGGTCGAGGTCAAGGAGGTTCAGTGTAGCTCTACGTTTGAAGAATTTCAGGATCGATAGGAGCGGGCGCGCACACCGTACACCTCGCATAGTAACAACGCAAACTTATTTATACACATTTGGGGCATTTTGATATTATGTCATGAAATTCGTAGAAACATCGAATTTATTACATATTTATGACATGTACCTTTTGCACAAGAAATAAACTCTGTCGTTTTCTTTATTTCTTGTGAACCCAGCAAGAATCAAGGCTGCAATGTTTAGAGACGTCTTCCAGAGTCGGTGTTCCCTAGGCAGGCGTGCTTCGACCTCATCATCGCTTCCCATCAGGTGAGATTGTGGTCAAACGCAGGCCTAGTTTGTCATAAAAAACCGGACAAGTGCGAGTCAGACTCGCCCACCGAGGGTTCCGTACAAACTAAATAAAAGGGGGAAATCATATATATTTTTTATATTTTCCTTCATAAGCCGAAAAATATACATCGTAAAAATATTTAACACATTCCTTGCTCACCACTCGGATCCAAGTGGGGCTATAGTAGCGGCGCCTCCCACTCGGATCCGAGCGAGCGTCCTGTTCATTTTGTAGTAGTCAGTAAACTGCCGGCGCTTGAGGCAGTCAACGTTGCTTTGCGCGGCCACTCTGTACTTAATAAAAATTCGCCTAAAAAGTTTTGGTTCCCAGCAGGGGGCGAAGAATGTGTTAAAACCCTGTTTTAGCTTATGCTAATGAGGCTCTTTCATATGATAACCCACATGATACGGTTAATTCACTTTAAAATTTGGACCTCATTCCTTGAATGGGACACTATTTTTTTGTGATTAAATTAAAAAGTCCAGTTTTCGGATTTTTTCCTATATGTGTACTCTAACACAATGCTTCTTGCCAAATTTCAGAGTTCTAGGTCAACGGGAAGTACCCCATAGGTTTTGATTCCTCTGTGAGTGTCGAAATGTGCGTTTTTTACGACATATTCGGCTGTAACTTTTTTTTACGAAAACTGAGAAATTTTATTTTTCTTTCTGCAGCAGGATACTATGGATCTGCGTATATGGTTTTAATTTCAACTCTATACCTTCACGCGTTCCCGAGTTAAAGGTCTTGACACCCGGACGGACGGACAGACGGACAGACGGACAACAAAGTGATCCTATAAGGGTTCCGTTTTTTCCTATTGAGGTACGGAACCCTAAAAAAGACGTGGTTTTATAACTTTAAGTGCATCTGTCTTCCTGTTGCATCGTAAATCCCAAATAATAAAACCGGCCAAATGCGAGTCGGACTCGCACACGAAGGGTTCCGTACAAACTAATATATAAAAGGGGGAAATCATATTTTTTTAATATTTTCCTTCATATACCGAAAAATATACATGGTAAACATATTTAAAACCCGGTTTTAACTTATGCTAGGTAAGCTCTTTCATATATCCCACAGGATACGGTTAATTCACTTTAAAATTTGGACCCTCATTCCTTGCATAAAGACATTATTTTTTTGTGATTAAATTTAAAAAAAAAACGACAAAAAAATCAAAAAAAAAGTTAGTTGTATGGGAGCCCCCTTAAATATTTATTTTATTTTAATTTAATTATTTATTTTTAAAATGAATAATATAACTCAATATTCTGTGAATATTTCAAGCGTCTACATGTTGCCGTTATCAATATCGAGCAAAAACGAGCAAAAAATCACGTTTGTTGTATAGGAGCCCCCTTAAATATTTATTTTATTCATTTTTTTTGTATTTGTTGTTATAGCGGCAACAGAAATACATCATCTGTGAAAATGTCAACTGTCTAACTATCACAGTTCATGAGATACAACCTGGTGACAGACGGACGGACGGACGGACGGACAGACAGACAGACAGCGGAGTCTTAGTAAGAGGGTCCCATTTTTACCCTTTGGGTACGGAACCCTAAAAAAGAAACAATTTTGATAGTTTTTGTTATTCTTAGCAATGTTTCAACATAAATTATCAGCCGTTTTTTATGTCGGAGATTTTTAAGGTTTTTAAAATTGTCTTGTTATATCTTCAAATGTAGAATTGTCACATGAATGAGGATGAATTGTTGACAGATTTTATAAAGGGTTAGGCTATGCAATGGAACTCCTGACGCAACAGAGGTGGAAGAATTGTGCCAACGACCTAAAGCTGTGCTCCGTAGGAGTTTGGCTGAGTAGACTGGCGGGCGGGGGGAAATACACAATACATCCCAAGCGGGACGTCAGTGCAGGTCTTATCGCCCCCACTTCAAATTAGAATTAGAAAGGGTTAAGCGAACGACGGACATACTTTAACAGGTCATTGTACTCATCTTTTGTTATGTATGTAATTGTAACCAATACAGCTGTTCCAATCAAAAATGTCAATAGCATTCGAAAAAAAATACCTTTTTTTTAATTTGATTTCACGATTTCAGGTTTGGTACCATTGCAAAAGTCGTTAATAAACCTGAGTACAATGAAACTCCTATAGAATATCAGTCTGTAAGAAATCTTGAACAGACAGACTGACTGCTGATGATCTTATAGTAGTAAGGAACGAACATAAATATAGCTTATCAGAAAGACGTGAATTGATTACCAGCTATCAGCTGATGACTTGCTTTGTTGTTTACATTGATACCATTCCTATTTTAGTTATAAACAATTTTTAGGAATCAATGAACAGAAATAAAAAAAGACGTGTGGTACTCGGAGACTGCCGCGGTAAAGCTATTGCATAGCATTTTTTATCAACTTATGTAATTATAATTATTTATTTATTTTATTTATGCAGTATTCCTAACACCCCCCACTCCGACCGGCACAGCGATGATACTTTTTAGTTTTTAGTTTTGCCATCTATCGATGAATAGCAGAACTTTCAATGACTTTTTGAAATATCACGCTTGTCTCTTTAGTTCTGCAAATCGCCTATAAGTGGCATTGGTTGTATCGGCGTTACTGCGTTAGGTTATTTTCGTTACGGAATTTCTGGATTCGGTCTCCACGCTCAAGGCCCGCGATAGAAGCTATGCAATAGCTTAAAAATATATAGTGTAAACTCTATATAACAACACTCAAGGGACTGTGCATATTTTGACGTTATAGAGAGTTGTCGTTAAATGGAGAGAAGAAAAAATCTGTAAAAAAAACTTTTTCGTCAATACACAGTGATTTTCTCTTACTTGCCATGTTTACAGTTTGAAAGTTTGTGAGCAACTAAGAATATGATAACGTATAGATATTATCCATGACTCCTACTAACAACAGTCTACGCGTGCAAGCAATCCCAATTTGTAAACAAAAGAACGGATTTCTTAGAAAGTTCGGTACATGTATGGTACCGACAGTCGAGTTTATTACGGGCTAGGATAATAAAGCGACAAAAAAAACAAAAGAACGTACACAGCTGCGCAGTGTTTACTAATTTTCGCAACTTAAAAAGTACTTTTTATTATTTAATTGTTGTCGTTATTGAGAGTGGGTGTAATGCTATATAGAGTGTATCATTGTATGGAAGACAAGCTAAACCAACCAAAGCCGAATGATTTCGACGCTTTAGAGAGTTTGTCGTTAAATCGAGTGACGTTACATGGAGTTTACACTGATGTTATATATCAAAATCAACTTTCCGGATCGACCGTTTTATTTTGCACCTTTACCGGCTAATATGTATAAATTTTTCGTCGACCGACGTTAGCAGTATAATTGTACTTTCAGAGTTTAGTTTTGATTATTTTTAGACTAGTCTAGAGTCTGTTCGGAAAGAGAACTAATATGGCATTTGAAGGCGATGCTGTCCTTATTTCATTATTTGGTTCGACTCGCAGCACAACCCAGACCGTCTAGTCCGTCAACCGTCAGTTTCCATTTCTTGTACCGGTTGTTATCTTTCCAAAACTACAAGTACTACTCGGTGCGACAAATTTTGTTCAACTTAAAATAATTAACGTCTTCCAGCCTTGGCTTCTTATTTTAAGACAGTAGAGTGAAAACATGAATGTCTGAATGTCTTCAACTCGCGAGTGTAGATGGGCCTCTCCATCGTAGTCCCAACGTCGCTCAACATCCAAGTGAAACGGCGGCCAAGCGCAAGCCCATCACACAATAAAATACTCAACTGTACAGGAAACTTTACCACTGCTACAGAATAAACAATAGAACTCCATTTCGCTAAAACGTACGGCTTCCCAGTACAAGCTCAGTCAGATTACTGGCAACCAAGTGTCGGAGCGAGCATTGACACTGGTGGCGTACTATCAAGAACATCCGCATCGGCCCACGCGGCCGCGCCAATTTGTACGTGAGGGCACCAGCCTACGGCCTCAACCCACTGACTGCGACTAACTCTGCATTAAAACTGCAATGAGCAATCTCTCATATGTCGGAAATCTTTTTAGGGTTCCGTAGTAGACGAGGAACCGTTATAGTTTCGCCATGTCCGTATGTCTATCTGGCCGTTGCTCAGACTATTAAAAGTAGAAAGCAGCAATTTAGTACATATAGATATATTTTAGGGTATCTCCTATACAATATACGACATGTTTGAACGATGTTTTTTTTTTTCATTTTCCCCGTGGTATAGTGTGTTGGATAAGGACTTGAAAAATACTGTGGCCGTGCGGAAACCATTTTTAAATTTAGAGATAAATTTAAAAAATAATTTGCTTTATTTATCTTATTTTTTATGATATAAATTATATTTATTATATAAAAAAAACGTACTTAGAGAAGTAAAAATGAAAATTTCATGCAAGTTTCAGAAACCCTAACTTATTATGTTCATTGAATCAAACAAAAAGAATTGTTTGCAACCACGGAACCCTACACTGCGCGTGGCCTGACACACTTGGCTGGAAATCCATTGGGAAGGCCTATATACAGCAGTGGACTCCCTATGGCCGAGGTGATGATAACGTGCCTCTTTTAATTTGCTATCACATTTCATTATGTTAAAGAGAGTGTGTAATATAATTATCGCAAATGCAATAATTCAAGATGCAACCACTGATGTATTTGGCAAGTAGTGATACTTGATTGAATAACGACATAGACATAGACATAGACATAAATTTATTTGTGGAAGACACAACACCAAAAATACATACAATATAACAAAAATAACAATATAAGAAAAACTGTGTCCGCCACAAATCGGTTCCAGCTCAGCATACTGCTGGCTGCGAACAGCCGGCGCTGGTCTTCCGCTGGAACCGACGGTGACTTCACCCACGGCTAACGCACAAAATATATAATTAAAAAGAAATACAAACTAACTATAACACAAATAAGAAGACTAATACAAATAATATATACTAAAAGGCAAATTAATTAAAAAAAACATAGCTATTTGTATTTGTGTTTGTGTTGTTTGTTTGTATTTGTATTTGTTTTTAACGCTATTTGTTACCGCGCTGCTGTTGGAATAACACCAAACAAGACGATCAATATAATGTCATACGAGATACCCGTACTCGAAGACCGCACCTACAAATGTAGGTCATGTCTGTAAATGAAATGTCTGCCTTAAATTCTATTATGTTATCTTTACATCTACATTTTTACCCGTGTCTCTGCAAATAAATACTTTGAATTTATGTACACGACTACCTTACCTGACATATAATGAATAAATAAATATTGAAGGACATTTTCACAGAACATGTTTAGTAAATACCTGGGTGACCGAGCTCCACTCGGAATTTTAATGAAAATACGAGCACACCCGGTTTCACTAAAAATGAAACCTAGCAAGATCGATTTATCGTCCCCTAATCTACCTACAAACCAAATTTCATTAAAATCGTTGGAGCCGTTTCCGAGATTCAGATTATATATATACATCATCATCATCTCAGCCATAAGAAGTCCACTGCTGGACATAGGCCTCCCCCATGGATTTCCAAGAACACCGATTGGAAGCGGCTTGCATCCAGCGTCTTCCCGCCACTTGTATGATGTCATCTGTCCATCTCGTGGCTGGTCTTCCTACGCTGCGCTTGCCGGTACCTGGTCTCCACCCGAGAATCTTTCGGCCCCATCGGCCATCAGTTCTACGTGCTATGTGCCCTGCCCACTGCCACTTCAACTTGCTAATCCGCTGTGCTATATCGGTGACTTTTATACGTCAACGTATCTCTTTATTTCTGATTCGATCTCGTAGAGAGACTCCGAGCATAGCCCTTTCCATAGCTCGTTGCGTGACCTTGAGCTTCCTCTTTGTATAAATATATATTTACATATAAAAGCAAGAATAATTGTTCGTTTAAAGGTATTATATAGATAGATTACTCGTATGTATAAATTATTCAAAAATAATTTACAATTTATAGTGAGTGGTTATAAATGAGGTTAGTAGGCTTTGTCATATTTACAATGTCGTAAATATGAAAATGCAGTAAAAGGGTAAAGGGTGATTCTAATGAACTAATGAGTTCACGAGGATCCCCTGAGGAATCTTGTTGATGCAATAAGTTCACGAATATCCCTTAGGGGATCATGGTGAACCGATAAGTTGATGTTTGAGAGCTACGATGCGATAAACGCCGGCTGCACGCATGAAAAAGAATGACTCATTGTCCCGTTACGCTCATTGTAACGTTTGCATTTCATCAATGTTTTGTTATGACGTTGTCACGTTAAACTATCGTCCGTAAGCCGACTTTACAGACAACCAATTTTTTTTTGTTGTATTTGTGATGGTCAGGGACGATGAACTGTATGACTTTTGACGTGACAACGTCTAATGCTGGGGCCACACTAAGGTCAACGTGAATGCCCATTCTCGGGCCTCCCGTCGCGCTCGCGGTGCATACTGACAAATGACAATATGTAGTGGGGCCGCTTCAACTTTTTAATTCTCGCGTTAATCTCTTTGATGTACCGCCACTTGAGTTATCGGCTATCGACAAACGGCAATGTGAATGCCGTTGTCAAATTATCGCATTGAGTCGTGGCCACACTTACGTTAAACGTCAATCATCGCGATAATTAATGGCATTTCCCGTTAGTGCGGACCTAGCATAATAAATCGATGAACGCCGGCTGCACGCATGAAAAAGGATGGCTCATTGTCCCGTTACGCTCATTGTAACGTTTGCTTTTCGTCAATGTTTTGTTATGACGTTGTCACGTTAAACTATCGTCCGTAAACCGACTTTACAGACAACCATTTTTTTTTTGCCACTAATCGGCGTTTTTCCTCTCTACGAGACCAGTGAAACCGCGAGCGCTGCTGGAATTGAAATAAATAATTTGATCATTTCTGAAAATGAGCAAGCATGACACCAGCGCATCCACGTCAGTCGGAATGACCTCAACGCAGGTTGGCAACTTGCACCGCTCTATTTTCAGAAGGTACAGCTTGTAAATACGATAGAACAACGCTTTAATATCATTGACCGATTACACCGACCTATTTGTATCTTCGTCGGTTCTCATTTATCGAAGTTTTTTTGACCTGATAACGTCTAATAAATCAATGAACGCCGGCTGCACGCACGAAAAAGTATGACTCATTGTCCCGTTACGCGTTACGCTCATTGAACCGTTACATCATCATCATCATTTCATCAATGTTTTGTTTAGGACGTTGTCACGTTAAACTATCGTCCGTAAACCGGCTTTATGGACAACCATTTTTTTTAGTTTAAATAAGGCTGAACCCGGCAGACATCTTGCCAGTTCGGCCTTTGGATTCGATACAAAACCGAAGATATTGAGTTCATCCAAAATCGGATGAAAAAAGCTTTTTCTGTTTTTCTCTAAATTCTAAATATAAAAATGTTATTGCTAGCTGTTCTCCACTGTTTCACTCGCATAATAAATCATGGTTAGTAAATTGTGTATACTTAGACATATATATGGGTATATATATATGGTACGGAGATATGACTAAAGAACATATACTATCTTCATCATCATTATCTTCATAATTTTTCAACACTAAACGGATGAAACAGCGGTACACCGCTAATAGACAATATGAGTTTGCTAAATACGTATTAATATTTACTTAGGACGGTGTCACGTTCTTATAAATGAGTAAACAAAGAGACGCAGGTATAAGGATTACTGTAACATACATACAGAGAAAGCTTAGCAAACAATACTTCCCACGCATTTATCTCTTTAGGTGTTAATTTATTGCAACGTCAGGCTTTCACGCAAAATTAGACGCCCGCGCCGCTTCTAAGGATCTATATTGTTTTACGAAACAAAACACATTACTCGGGCTAGCCTGGACGTCGTGTTTTCCAGAACCGTTTTAATATATCGGGAATGGGCTCTACGTAGAACTTAATGTTTTCCATGTATTTGTAACATGGAAAATGCATTGAAATGAAACAAATCTCAACGGATATATTTTACATATGTTTTTTATGCAATATAGATCTATACATGTACGATGGACCACCAACTCGCCTGATGTTAAGCGACGGTGTGACCGAGGATGGAGCTCGTCGATCTAGAAGATATCTATTCACTCTAGTGCTGAAAATTCCAAGGCATAATTACAGCATAAGACATAATTTTATGACTTGACGTTTCGAACACTTCGCAGCGTCCGTGGCCACAGGTGAGACGTGATGAGGATAATTTAAGAAAAGTAATCAACGACAAATAGCACTTGCTAGGTTTCGCTTACAGCGTTTTTAAAACGATCGGGTAAGCCGTTTAATTAAATGCCGAGCCCAACTTTGATTAAATTTGGATTATTAGGCATTCGGACGTGTTAAGCGTTCAGATATTGTTGTTACGAAACATGATACTGTATTCAAACGCAAATTATTGTATTATAGTACCGAACACAACAAAGCCTGACCGTGAATGTAGCTTCACGCCTGACTTGTTCAAGTATCGTATAAAACGACAGGTGAGCATTATAAACCTACTATTCATTAACACCCACCAGAAAATGGAAAACGTCCTATGTGCCTATCAGCGCGCTGATAGATGTATTTTTTTCTAAAGAATACTCATTTAAGGCAAAGAGTAAGGGTGGTGCCGCTGTCCCGCTTGCACGCGGCACATTTTTTAACCGACTTCCAAAAAGAAGGAGGTTCTCAATTCGTTTGTATGTTTGTTCAGCGATTACTCCGCCAATTATGAATTGTTTTTGATGATTCTTCTTTTATTTGGTAGGTTATACCTCAGAGGTGGTCCCATATAAATTTTACCAAATCGAATCTAAATAAAGAATATTTGTCAAAAGTAATTTCAATAATTTTATAACTAAAAAAAAACAATGTGCCGCGTGCGAGCGAGACAGCGACGCGACCTACTTTTTGCCTTAAATAAATTGTACAATGCAAATTGGGCATGCGCATGTACAATTTTACAATTACTGTACAATTTTAGAATTTTCACAAAGACTTTTTTTACAAGACTTTCTCGCGAAAACATACACTCAAGATCATATCAAGCATAACAAGTACACCACGAGAATCGCGCTCTTACGCAGTTAGGTAAATATTATATTTTTCTTTTAATATATTAATAGATACTTGTTAGCTTGTTACATACATCTAATTGTGTAAACGCTCTATTTCTTGCCATTTGTGTCGTAAGATAGTAAACAGTGTTGCATAACACTTGATTATGAATTGCATAAAGGTAATTATACATAATAATATAAGTATGTGTAGATATTTTTGAGGGAGAGAACCAGACACACTGTTTTAGCACGCTGAAGTGACAGTGGGCCGGTCATATCTTCGCTGAACCAATAACCGCTGGGGTAGATATAGTCTAGTAAAAATAAATCCGTTTGTATGGAGCTGATTACATTAAATGCACTTTCGAGAGATTCTTAGAAATTATGATTGGAAAATACCTAAAAAACATAAATTCACAATAATCCTCGATTTAGAAACTAGCTGCGTTCCGCTGTTTCACCCGCATAGTTATGAATAACGGTGATGATGATGATAAGTAGCGTATGTCCGTCCCAGATCCACAGCTATCTCTATACTAAACTTCATAACGATCGGTTTAGCCGTTTGAGCGTGTAAAGGTAACAAAGTTTGATTTTATAATATCATTTTGAAATTGTGTCAAATGTATTTCAAAACACCAGTACATTCATTTATATAACAATATTCTTAGTTGTATAAGTAGCGTATGTCCGTCCCAGATCCACAGCTATCTCTATACTAAATTTCATAACGATCGGTTCAGCCGTTTGAGCGTGTAAAGGTAACAAAGTTTGATTTTATAATATCATTTTGAAATTGTGTCAAATGTATTTCAAAACACCAGTACATTCATTTATATAACAATATTCTTAGTTGTCTTTTATATTGTCACAAATCTTATTTTTACTAGACTACTGGGGTAGATAAACGTCTTAAAGTGGAGACTGTGTCGGCAAGCATAAAGTAGGATACTCATACAGATGTTACCCATGTTACTTTCGTAAGGCAGTTAGCAGAGCTTAAGGATCCGTTGTTCGACCATCGTCCGTCTCGCTCGCGCATACCCCCATTTTTGAACATACATTTTATCTTTACCGCATGAACTTATAAAAAATCGTCGTTTGTAAAACTAGAAAACAATATCACAAATATTTGACAAAGGTTATAAATTTGATCCAAGTTCATTTTCATACATAAAAATCATTTTTAGAAATTATCAACGCAAAAATGATTTTTATGTATGAAAATTAACGTTATTCATCGCCCCCGCCTCGAAATTATTTTTATAAGTTCATTCAGACATTTCATATCATCAAAAATGTGGGTATGAGCGAGCGGGACAGACGATGGTTGAACTACGGACTCTTAAAGCGGAAAACTGGATCGAACTAAATGGTTTTCAATGAAACAGGCTGTTTGGAAACAGGCCGATGTCCAACGACAACGGTATATCGAAGATGATGTTGACTCTCTCGAAAAATAAAAATGAAGGCGAATGTAACGTCACTTTGCACATCAAAATCATTCAAGCCGTAAACGGCTTATAGGACTAGGTCATAATATAGAAATATACATTCATACACCCGGAAAACATCAACCTCGTTCTTCGCAGTCGGGTAAAAAGATATACCGTAATACGACGGGATCGCGTGAGGTGGGTCAGGTAAATTGGTGGCTTCGCGGTTCGGCTCGGTGTGAATTTTTTACAAAATAGTCCCGTGTCAGTTGGAAGTTGGAATACTGGGGCTGGGGGTATGTGGATCGATGTCTGAAGGGTGCCAGTTACAATTTAAGCGAGTTACACATCAAAAATAATAATAATAACAAAACTATGGATGTACAAAAGCAAGTATGGCTATGGATAGATGAGTTAACTTCGGGCCCCAAACTAGACAATGAAGCCTCTGCTTTGGGTGCCCTGATGTTCCAGTTTCTTTTTAACCCCCGACGCAAAAACGACGGACAAAGTTTGACGTGTCTGTGTGTGTGTGTGTGTCTGTGGCATCGTAGCTCCCGAACGGATGAACCGATTTTGTTTTTGTTTTTTTGTTTGAAAGGTGAATTAGTCGGGAGTGTTCTTAGCTATGTTCCATCAAAATCGGTTCAGCCGTTTTTTTCGGGGTTTTTTGAGTTTTCTAAACTTATACTTGTTGTTAATTAGTATTCGTGCTTAACTGCACATATTTTCAAAACGCTAAGTTGTTGGCGTGACACTGCATACATACACAAATGGGACTTTAATTCACACAAGTTTTCACACATAAAAAACATTATTTTTTTCCACTAGGTAGCTAAATAGACTAAATAAATACAAATAATATTTTGAAAAATAAACTAATGCATAATTACGTAAACAGATACTCGATACCTATTCATGAGTTTATAAATAAACTTATATAAAGATAATATACAATAAATAAATAAAAGTAATAATTGTTATGAATGCACACATATTAGCCACATATCTTGGACAGAAATGGTCCCAGCCCCCGTAGGTATTCTGAACCCATTCGGGTTCGGAATCTATATCTCCGTCTCTGTCATTCTCTATGGAAATGACCTGATCTGATCTGTGCTTGAATGATTTCACGCTCTGCGCACGCCTGATGGCCTCTGGAAGGGCATTCCAGAGAGCAACAGCAGGGTTAGCATGGAACGTATTTCGCCGTTTTCTTCTTCTTTTTTGTATTGGACCCCGCGATTAGGCATGGTCAAGTATTGAAATATTTTCAAGTTTCTTGAATAATACAAGTTATACAGTGTTCTAGTCACAGTCTAAGTCACGTAAACAGTCATTTTCAAATTTAAGTCTTGCCTCAGTAAAGTGATGGCGACTTTACTAGAAGCTTCTGTGGAGTTTTGACGACAACGTAAAATCACTGCTTTATTTCACTTGCCCACACTCACGCACTTGATCGAACACTTAATGAATAAAACACCACCATTTTTATAGAATTAATGTTTAAAATAACAAAAGTTTAGGAAAATAAAACAAAGCAACGACGTGTTACTAAGACGTTCCCGCCAAAACTCTTCCGCCGTTTTATTCACCTTTCAGAGGAAATAAAGTATGTACTGACATTGAAAACTGACATAAGTACGTGAATAATAGTTATTTATGGTACTAGGCTGGAAAGTTGTATTTTACCGTCTCGAGTGTCTGACAGTTGAATCCAGAGCAAGCGAACGATTCTAGGTTAGGTCTAGGTCCTGAGCGTAGCGATGGATTCAAGAAGACACGAGATAAAATAACTTTACAGCCGAGTGCAATACAAAAAAAATCATCTTAACGTAGCGAGGGAATTTTTAGTTCATCTATTTTCTCGAGTAAAAAAATCCGCTTGGCATTTATGCAACTTTACTGGTCCTAAAGTTACATTATAATCACGTGAGTTCACTTACATGTACACATTTAATTAATTTTGAACATTATTTACAACAAAATTACATAGTACAAAGTTTTTTTTTTACTCAATTTTTTTTCTTCTTTTAGGCTCTTGGACACAACTCGCATAGGTAATATTCTTCATTACTCATCCAAACCTTGTTCTAAAAATTCAAAACACTGCTAAGAGAAAGTTAATTGTACATTTTACGTAAATATACAAAATGTCTAAGTTATTTTAATAGAATATTTAGTGTTTCTTTAAGCTAAGATAGCAGCCTCCTTGAATTGAACTATTTTTCTTAATTTTGTGAAGGTATTATACAAAGAGGTTGGATATATTTTGTATTGAAAATGTAGAGCTCCGTCGTGTTCGAAATTCGAAATTACTTTCCACCCTAGGCAGCAAAATGAACTTTTCCACGCCAATATTAGCCTTGGAAATCTAACTTTACGAGCTAGTAAGATGAAAAAACTGTTTATCCTACCTTCCATGCTAGGCCAGCCACGCTCGGAAAAAGATAAACCATAAAACAGGGAACTTGTTTGAGTGAATAGATATTTTCGAGATTTACGTGTTCCATCCTCGGCCACACCGTCGCTTACCATCAGACGAGTTGGTGGTCAAATGTAGATCTATTTACTACAAAAAAAAAAGTATATAGACTAAAGTATGTAACCTAGAGTACCTAGAGTAGGTTTGAAGAGGGCCTAAAGTTATGTGAATGAGTGTCACAAAACAAGTATAATTTATGTTAAAAGAAAAACAAAACACCCGACTTCATAAAAAAGAATTTAATTAGGAACAATAAATTGGCGGTCAAATGCTTTGACCTCCAATTAGCAACTTATTAAATTAATTTAAATATACATATTTAGACATGCTTTTGTAATTTCCTTTATTTTGATAGTTTTGATATTTATTTTTATTTTATTTTTTACTAACGTATTGTCGTACGACCGAATGAGAGATTATCCCGGGGAAGAAGGATACCAGGAGCCACGATACTAAAACGTCAAATACGATCTCTTCTGGATAAAACAAGATGCACTCAGCAAGTTTCTGTAGATTACCTAATACAAGAGACAGAGTAGACACTTAGCGGCTGTGCTAGCTGACTTGCTACCTTATTCCGAGTCTCTACTTAAATTTCCAGGAGGCCGTGACTAATAAAACCTTTTTTGAGAGTTGGATCTGCGACTGCATTATTTTTTTTTTTCTTAACACGAGGGGTATTAAGAAACTAAAAGTAGTACTTCAGTTAAGTATTCTGTGTCTCGAGTAAAACTAGTATTATGGTATACAAATATAAGTCATTCATAGTACCAAAACTCTATCGTAGTAGAGCGTGAATTACGTTCCATTTGAGGAGAATCCACCGGCGCGCCGGCACGTGACTGGATTACCCACGGTATATGGTACGTGTAAATAAACAAGCTACGGGCTTGATGTATGTATGGTATGACGCTCCGACATATAGAACTGACATGGCATGACGTCATCGCCATCGTTTTAATCTAGGTGAGATTAGGTGTGGTCGGCTTCAAAACATCACTTCGTCAGACGCTATTTCTACATTCACAACATCACAACCCTCATGTCATCTTTCACTCAGTTCAATCACACTTTCTTACATACGTGGCATCTCCTCTGCTCTCTCATCACATATTTTTATCACGATTATTTCTTCTATTTATGACATCATCACAAATTTAATTATAAAAAAGAGTCATTGCGAGTAACTTGAAAGTTATGATAATTTACAGATAAAATGGTCATGAAAAGATGGTTTAGTGAAGCATACATATTTCTCATTATCTTGTTGAATACATTCTCTGTTTTAGTAATCCTGCCTGTCTGCTGCCATACATGAAGAAATCATATAAATGCCCCGATCAGAAAGTCAAAGTAGCTAAACGAATAATAAGGGTCAGCGCAGACAGAGAGGAATAATGCTCGCGCGGTCTCGGGCATTTTTTGACGGATCGCGTATGCTCGAACATGCGCGCGACTTCGCAAATAACATTTTTTGAGGTTTAAGCATATGCACTTTATTTCAATAATTTTAAAGTTGATTTTCGAGTGCCTTAATAAACTCTCCGCTGCGCCCCTCTATGTCTGCGCTGACCCTAACGCATCTAATTCGCCTGAACATTTATGTAGCAAAATGTCCAACTACGACGTGGTGTCTGCACATCTCGGAGTCCCATACCTAGCTGCTTGTATCATGTTCATGGCTACAAATACCCATAGATATAAGTATTACGTATTAGGGGCATATCGCAGCAGCGCCCTACGGCAAGTACCACGATGCGTCATGGTAGCCAGTACGTAAAGTATATGAGTTGCGTGGCATTTTCCGTGTTACAAAATTACTAGCTTTGTACCTGGTACATGTTCCACTTACGGTCTCCGAGCAATTCGAGCAATTACGTTGTATATAGTAAGTAGGCAAGTTTTCGTGGTTACGACTTACGACGGGAGTGATCTACACACTCCCGACCGCTGAGATTATGACGATTTATATGACACCTCACATGTCTCCCGTTTAGGCTGTAGGGCGTGTCAAAGAAACCTCATACGTATGCACATACTTTTTTCCTTTGTTATTAACTAAGTACATGTTGTTACGGGAAGACATAACTCACATATTCTCTAAAAACATAACCCTCCTTCGGCAGTCGGGTAAAAATAGTACAAATGTTGCAAACATTTTAAATTGCTCTTTTACATTTTATAAAATAGACTTCTGATTGAATTACATAAGGACTTACATTTTATTAACCCCCGACCATATGTGAGGGATGTTATAAGTTTGACATTTGACATGTACTGTACAGATGATACGTATATGTCTGTGGCATTGTAGCTCTCAAACGGATTGACCTATTTTGATCTAGATTTTTTTGTTAGGTAGAGGGTTTCATCGAGAGTGTTCTTAGCGGTTTCATCAAAATCGGTTCAGCCGTTTTTTTATATCGAAGGTTTTTTTCGTTATCTAAACTTATTTGTAGTAACTTTGCACATGTGGTATAAAGATAAGATAAAGATAAAGATAATTTATTTGCATACAATACGAGAATTTCAAATTTTTTTTTGTATCCAATCGGGTATTTTGTTTTTCTTGTTCTTTTTTTTCACTAGAAAATTATATAATCTGCTGACATTAGAGCATGTAGGTTAGATAACAGTCAGTATTTACGCCCAGCGGGATGAATCGATCTCATTACTCCGTCAAGCATGCCTGATTGTTATGCAAACGCATAGAATGCATATGAATTAATTATATCGTCTACTCATCTCTACATTAAATGTTTGTGAACAATATACACACGCCGTCGAAATTAAAAACACCTGTACATATCCGCATTGTGATGTTTGTTTGAAAAGCTGGCATTGTACCTGAAGTGCTGTTGAGGTCAATGGTTTGTTCAGAGTTCATTGGATCATATTATTCCAACAAAAAAATGTTTTTAAAGAGACTGTATTGTAGATATCGATCTTTTATAAGCATAAACTATCTTTTAAATAAGGAAAAAGACACAAACTGCAAGTGTCTTCGCTAGAAGCTTCGCTTCGCTTCGCTAGAGCTCAAGAGCAAATCTCATAATGAATAAAAAAACTTAACTGCAATTAATAATATCCCAAATATTAATAAATCATTAAGAATACTTTGATAAATAAACTCGGTATAGTTTGATAAAACTGGAATATTAATTCATTATTTAAAATATACACACCTCAAAATATGTAAAATAAAAAATTACTGAAAACAATGTAAGAGACAATAGAGAACAAAACTCCCTCTAAACAGTAGGGTAAAAACAAAAGAAAACACTTGAATATACTGAATTTAACAAAGTACAGAGATTTAAGGTACAGAGTTTTTATTTAAGGTCAAATCTAGCAATGCATAGTTCTAGCCCTAATTCTATGGCAGTAAAAATATATAACAAGCTACCGAATTGCTTAAAAGATATAGACACAGATGAAAGCTTTATTTTGAATTTGAAAGATCTCCTAGAAGCTAACAGTTATTATAATCTTGACGAATTTTTTAAGGATAACTTTGACTAAATTAAAATTAAAATAGAACGTTCCGACTCAAGTGTTGCCATGCCCCTATAGGGCCATATGTATTCCCTAAATAAACATGTGTTATTATAAGACCTGCATGTACCTACATATGACGCAATAAATGATATGAATATGAATATGAATATACACTCACATATAACCACCTCTCAATCAGTTATTTCTCGTAACTTAAAACAAGTTTCTACAAAAACTGTATCTATTCCGCCAAAAAAGATATTTACAAAAGCAAGCATATCTAGTTTATACACGCCGGAGGCTTTCTTAACGGTCGCAAGTTTAAAAGATGACTTGTTCAGACTTTGCCACACAAAACCTGTAATTCGACCTTGACCCTCCCAGAGTGCTCAAGCACTCCGCTTATATTTTATAATGCCTGAATTTCTAAGACTTATTTACTACTTGCTGTATTGTAGACAGAAATTCTTGGTGGTATAAAATGTTGATCATGATATACAATCAACATGCATGAAAACTGAAAAAAAATCAAGATTTTTCAGAGTAGAAAATTTCCACTGAAAAATGTTCAAACTCCATTTAATTTCCTGCTTCCTAAAACCATTAAAATTATAACATGCACAAATTCATAAGGATGGAAAAAAAATCACTCCACATCAAAGCTCACATTTATTCTGATTTTTATTTAAATCTTTGGTATTAAAAAAAAAAAACATAGAAATACATAAAATGAAACAAAATTTTGTGGTTTGTAACTTACATATAAATGTGTATTCCTACAGCGAGAGAGATTAATTTGTTCAGTATATCTTGAGATGACGGTGACTTACACATCAAAAATAATGTAATGCTCATGTAAAACCACCATGAACCATTACTTATTAACCATTATTTATTATGTGTACCATTGAAAAGAAATGAACTAGAATCTACATTATCTGTTATCAGACAAGTTTGTTTTCTTACTTACACTAGGCTTGTCTTATCAGTTTCTATTATCATTCAACTTGTATAAATCGGCAATGTGTTAAACTTGATGAATAGACTCAGTTTTACAGAAATTGAATAATTATAAAGTGGTAAAACTTACTTTTCAGTCAGGTATTGTGTCGTCCAGTAAAGCACTTCACCAGGGAGCTCAGACTCTGTGATGGTGTAACCTGCGATATTTACAGGTAACTGGTCCTCTGGATTCACAGTTGCGGCAAAGGTTTCAAAGAACACTCGGTACGGCGTCAAATAATCCTCTTTATCACCCATTTTCACTAAATAATACGTTTAAATTGATCAAAAGATTTTGTAGCGCGACTAAGCAAAACTAGCACAGAGGTATAGCTTACACTAAATTCACTATTTATACACTAGAATTAAATTCTGATTTAGGTCAATATTTAATACAAGTCGTATTATTAGTAGTATTTACATTTGTACCATTTTTCTTATAGTTTTGTAAAATCAAAACAAAAATCACATCACATCTCTTCTCACAATATCCAACACACAATTACTTGGTGTTGCCATTACTAACTAGCATTTTTGCTGTACTTATAGTACAATTTGTACTTAAGACGGGCTTAGAAACAAAGTGACCTCAGTCCAAAATTGAATTATTTCAATCTGTAAATGTCATTACATTTATCTTGTCGATGCCAACTAATCCATATAAAATGTTTTAATCAAAATGGCTTCAGTCCTGAGTAAATGCACAACAAATATCAACATAAGCAAAGACCTCAAAATGTGACATGCAAAATCACCTCGATCCATTTTGACCAATCACGAGCCAGTATTTTTAAATTTTCAATATGGCCGATCCGTTAGTTTTTCTAAACAAAATTGATGTCTTAACAATTGTGAAATGCAAATACGCATCAATCCATTGATGACATACAAAAACACTTCAGTTCATTTTAATTTTGTGTTTTTTGTTAACTTCTGTTCAGTTTTCATTTACAAAATTACGTTTTTTATAGTATGTTATTACTTACGGATCTATACGCCAAAGAAGTACTTGTAGGCCCCACTTCATCCAATTAAATATCCTTACTTTTCCGTGCATATACCTACATACTTGAAACCTCATTATTTGTCAGAAAACACTTACATCTCTGTACCAAATGCAATAACCCACGAAGACAAAACACACTAATACTTCCTGTACCCAAACTAGAAATTTATAAAAACGGCCCAGAATACATGTCAATAAAAATATATAATAAAATTCCTAGCTCGATAAAAAATGAGACTTCTGATAAATGTTTTCAAACCAAATTGCGCAATCTTTTGATACACAAATCCTGTTATAAAATTGATGACTTATTTATGGATAAATTCTAAAAACTAAACGATCTCAACTCTAGGAAACCAAAAAATAAATTTTAAGCAACATTTAGCCCTAGTTTCTGTAGTTTTTAAATCTTGTTTCAACCTTTATATTTTATTTACTTGTAAATGTATGTTTGCAACACCCTATAACAGGGTATGTACCTAGCTTATTTAAGTTTGCTCTGTACACACTGCAATAATAAATAAATAAATAAAAATATGTTTCATTTTAAAATAAAACAGACATTTATTCTTATCGAAACAATAAAATGTGATTTACTCAATTTCAATGTCCTAGGACTGAGGTCACCTTGTTTCTATGGTTTGTTGCCCGTGCTACTACCAATATTACTACTAGTAGTAACACCGGCTATACCCGTCATAGGTATAAAGTTGAAGTAATGAGTCATTACGGAAATAATTATTTTCTTGATGGTGTGATGGTAGCTTTATTTTTTCCCGAAGGTTATTTTGGTTGACAGTGACAATGATATAAATATGAATTGTCAATTTTGGCATAGAAAGAAAGAAGCTCAACGACGCTTGATGCCGATGACTTTATTTACAAACTTTTACAAGTGAGCAAAGAGTACTATCGGGAACAAGTGAGTTTATTTTACAAGCACTTACAATTAATTTAGGTAACTTGTTTTACTCCAAGTTTGAAAATGTATTTGACACAAAATCTCAAGTTTCGCAAGAATTTGTACTTTGCATAGCGACTATGTGATTCAATGTTTGGTGATATCATGTTCCGCGCTAATTAGTCGGTATTTATCGTTAATACGCATACGTGATTGATAATTGTTTGATTAGATAAGTAGTTATACCTTTTACTTCAGTCGTTGCGGTTTGGTCTTTTGCTTCAGTCTCTCCGGTGAAAAAACGTGACCTAAACTGAAACAATGCCGTCTATCGTGGGAAAGTATCAGCATTATA
Source organism: Lycia hirtaria (assembly GCA_947563715.1). Taxonomy (NCBI): domain Eukaryota; kingdom Metazoa; phylum Arthropoda; class Insecta; order Lepidoptera; family Geometridae; genus Lycia; species Lycia hirtaria. Next base: position 4,058,566 of record OX387376.1, on the reverse strand, counting down.
AAAATGAGAATGTTGAGGAGTATTTTACGGTTGTAGGTAAGTATCCCTAGATATATTGTTGCACACATCAAGTACTTCATACAACGTTTACTACTCATACTCTACAGATCCTTGGACTGATCTGGTTATTAGTTATATTGGTTTTCCAAAACCTCTTGTCTCGGTCTGATGAAACTTGTTGAAATGTAACAAATTTTATATCATCTGATGATCTGGTTTCATCTGATGAAATTTTATTTTAGTATAAATAATTTGCATTTCTCTAAATATTGCTTAGGTATAATTTGTAATCTAATTTCAACATTTTCAGTATATTTCCAGTATTTTATTTTTCATATATGAATTTTGCAGGTGTACCATTTATGGGTCGTAAAATGATGTCTATGTCTTCACCATCAATGGAAATTAGCATGGAAGATGATGTTATGACTATCAAGAATGTATCCCTTCTTAGGACTGTGGAGTACAAGTTTAAACTTGGAGAAGAATATGAAGAGAAAATGCCCAATACTACCATCAAAGTTAGTAAACCTCTATGGAACCTACTTTGTAATTTTCCTACATTAGTGAGATGTACCTATTATAAATGTGTTTTTTTTTTTTTTGTGTGTGTGCAATACTCATTGTTTTTAATTGGTGTCCTTGTCACTTAAAGCCGCTCCTAAATCTATCTCAACCAGGCAAACTTCATGAATCCACCTTATTTTAAATCACACTTTCACTTGTGTGAAAGTAAATAAATTGTCACATATCACTCATGTGTAATACATATGTTTAATATTTCAGAGTGTAACAACAAAGATAAATGACAATGAATTGGAAACTAAATCCGTCATCCCTGAGACTGGAGCCAAATGTGGTAGACATTACCAGTTTACTGATGAAGAATGTGTTGTTGTAAGTATCTTCTAAATATCTCTAGTAGTATTGTGCATTGAATTGCAAAAATTGAATGTGCATTGTGTATTGAATGCACAATACGCCCCAGGCGGGAAGTCAGTGCAGGACCTATCGCCCCCACCTCGAATAAGAATAAGAATTTCTAGAAGTATTTCACCTACTCATTCAGACTATGACCTCTAGTAGTCATATGAAAGGGATGAGTTCTGAAAAATATTAAACAAGTCACACTGTGATGTATCTGACAAATATTAAACAAGTCACACTGTGACGTATCTGACAAATGTTCCTATCAAGTCAAACTGTTACTTGTTACAACCCCTTTTTTTTGTTGAGTATTCATGTCTTCTAAACTTTAAAGAAAAATATCATTTTTTTTTAAACCAAAATGCACCTGATGTGATTTAAAGAGATAATCTGATAAACGTCATTGTGATCATGCTATATTTTATAAATAATTTATAAGGCTTCATGTTGTTCATGACTCGTGAGAATTTAGGAAAAAGCATAGAATCCCTAGTATTTTATTACTAATAATAAGTTTCCTCTATACTACCAACTCACCCGATGTTGCAGTCCACACTATTAGTTACTATTATTGTATTGTTACTGTTTTATTCATATGAATGTATTCTTCCTCTCCAGACCCTGACGCATGACAAAGCATCACCAGGCAAACGCTACTTCAAACGAGTCCAGTGATTATTTTTAGACATAATAGTGCGACAAATTTATCTGTAGAAGGCTTCACTAGCTCAGTTTGTTGTCAATTTTCTTTTGAAAATATGATATCAACCCACACCTCTATAAATTAGTTTGTCTCACTATAATTATATTGAGTTTGTATACATTAATGACCATTAATCAATATGTTTGTGGTGAAGTGTAGCTGTAGATGTAGCACATTTGCAATGGTATAACTTGGAGAACAATCAATTCAACCTCATGCAACATTTTATCAATGGTTCTTTAATGTAGCCAGACCCCTTATACTCTTAAAGGGGTCCCTAAACATTCAGTTTCATTGAACATGATATAATATGGCCATTGACATTGCACATAGGTAAATGTACCAAGCTAATGTCTTTGAAGATGTATTTGCAGCATTGAAATCAATTGCTGTCAATGCAATGGCCACAACATTGAAGATAAGTTCATTTCTGTCTCATCAAGTGCACTTCAGTGGTGCTGTCAATCTTGGACAATTTCATTGGAAACATTAATCATTTTAATTGATTGTATAGGGACTCCATTATCCTCTTAAGTGATACTGAATTGTGTTAAAACTCGATGTTGTGATAGCATGTAAGTACATTCCGTCATTGTATTTATTTGTTATAACATTTTTGGATATCAATATAATTGATCCTAGTCTGATTTTGGAATGCTTTATTTTACTTATGTGCTTTATATTATGTATATTTTGAACAAATATAATATTTTATTTTATTATGTAGTTATTTTCATAAGTTTTCCTGAAAATAATTTTTAGTTATTTAACTAAGTAGTTATTTTCATGAGTTTTCCATTTCCAAACCAAATGAAGAAACGGAACAAGTTTTGTGGACTTCGTAGCAGGCGCCACGAGTGCGTAGTGAGGCATATTACAAAGTACCTTTTGAGTGAGGCGCTGTTGAGACAAAAATGTTGGGCACTCTGAAAAATAAAAACAAGCGCTTCCTTGCAATGCGCCTAAATTTTTGTGTTACATAGCACCTATCCATGCACCCGTGTATTCTGCCATAAGATGACACATGTACATAAGCATAGGACTCTGAAGATATGAAAGCTGTTATGTTTTAATTTAAAAGAAATACCTATATGTGTTTATTCTTAAAATAATTTCGCTTATAAAATGAACATAGTGCAGTAGTGACAATAATAGTCATTTTTAGGGTACCGTACCTCAAAAGGAAAAAAAAACGGAACCCATATAGGATCACTTTGTTGTCCGTCTGTCCGTCCGGGTGTCAAGACCTGTATCTCGGGAACGCGTGAAAGTATTGAAATTAAAACCATATACGCAGATCCATAGTCTCTAGAAAAATCAAATTAATCAGTTGTCGTAAAAAAAAGTTACAGCCGAATATGTCGTAAAAAACGCACATTTCGACACTTACAAGGGAATCAATACCTATGGGGTACTTATCGTTGACATAGAACTTTGAAATTTGGCAAGAAGCATTGTGTTAGAGTTGGAAAAAATCCGAAAACTGGACATTTTTAAATTAATCACAAAAAATAGTGTTTTTATGCAAGGAATGAGGATATCATATATTATGAAAGAGCTTCATTAGCACAAGCTAAAACAGGTTTTAAAATATTTTACGCTGTATATTTTTCGGTTTATGAAGGAAAAAAAATATAATTTCTCCCTTTTATCTACTAGTTTGTACGGAACTCTCGGTACGAGTCTGACTCGCACTTGTCCAGTTTTTTTACATCAAGATTAAAATCTAAGGAATAATTCACGTATTTTTTTAATAAAAATGGTGATTAATGACATCATCGCGTACCTAACAGCTCAATATCTCGGAGTACTATGCCATTAGTGTATCATGGCGTCTGTTACTTCAGTCAGATCAAGTCCCTTAGCCATATGGATCTCCATATTTTACTGATACTAGGAAAACTAAACTTTATAATTTGTCTCGAAAGATCAAATTGCCATAAATTGATGCATGGGCGTACCCAGCTTCTGGTCTAGGGGGGGGGCAAGTCAGTTTTTTTTAGGTCAGATCGCCCGCGCGGCTGTTTGGTCATACTCACTACACAAAAACACCTACATGAAACATGGTGTAACAATTTTTTGGTTAGTAATATGATTTTTGAACGAGCGCTCAGCGTTTGCATGGCCAAATAAATAAAAGCATAGGTAATGAATAGCGCGAGCGAAGCGAGCGCGAAATTTTTTGTAATTGGAAAAATGTTAAACGCGAAAATTGAAAAAGTTAAATAAAATGGTTTTAAAGGTTTAAATTAAATCTTGGAAGTAATTTGATTCATTGATCTTGTTAGCGTGTCCTAGGTTTTTGTGGCCCAGATAAACCATACAAGTATCTGAAGAAAAATGAAATAACCGACTGGATAAGAACGTCTTTTACGCTATAAAAATTATATATATAACCATTTGAATTTATTGATTGCAAATTATAGAAAATTACAAACATACCTACAAGATACGCGCTACTTTCTTGGCAGTTGGGAAACAATTTTTGCTTAGTGATTATTTTTTTGTGAATTATTTGATTGTATTAGCAAGTTCACGGCACTTTAATAATTCATACAAATAAACAAGTATATATGTATAAATGCGCATTATTTTGAATAATTCTAGTTTGGGCTTGTAAGCGATCTTATAGAAACATACCCACATACATTTACTCGAATAAACTTAACCCTCCTTCTTATGCGGTTGGGTAAAAATAATAAGAAATAATCAAGCGCGAGCGAAGCGAGCGCGAACATTTTTGAAACTTTTTTCAAATTTTAGTTGTGTTTTTAAAGTAATATGCTTTATTTCTCACATTAGTGAGCCCACAGTATTTATATGTTCAAGTAGTAAAAACGCGAGCGAAGTGAGCGCGAAAATTTAGAAGGTTTTTAAAATTAAATCTTGGAAATAATTTGATTCATTGATCTTGTTAGCGTGTCCTAGGTTTTGTGGCCTAGATGAACCAAACAAGTATTTATGTTAAGAGAAAAAATGAAATATCCGACAGGGATAAGAACGACTTTTACGTTATCAAAAATTATAAATACAACCATTTGAATTTATTGATTGCAAATTTATTATTCCTGATTAAATTTAAACATATGACTTTATAGAAAATTACAAACATACGTTTTTATGACAAAGTAATGCTGTAAATGACTATAAATGCGCATTATTTAGAATAATTCTAGTGAAATCATTTATTACGAAAAAGCTTGTTGGAGTTCTAACGACAACTCGCACATTAGAATCGGTCAAGCCGTTTAGGCTTGTAGGCGATCATATAGAAACATACCATATACATACATACATACACTTGATAATCATAACCCTCCTTCTTACACAGTCGGCTAAAAATAATAGGAAATAATCAGGCGCGAGCGTAGCGAGCGCGAATTTTCTCGAAATTTATATCAAATTTTAGGTATTCATATGCTGATTTGAATTGAATTGAATTGAAAAAAAAACCGGCCAAGTGCGAGTCGGACTCGCGCACGGAGGGTTCCGTACCATTATCTATAAAAAAGGCAAAAAAAAACATTTTTGTTGTATGGGACCCCCTTAAATATTAATTTTATTTTAATTTAATTATTTATTTTAAAGTGAATAATATAACTCAATATTCTGTGAATATTTCAACCGTCTACCTTTTGCCGTTATCACTAAGGAGCAAAAAATCACGTTTGTTGTATGGGAGCCCCCTTAAATATTAACTTTATTATGTTTTTAGTATTTGTTGTTATAGCGGCAACAGAAATACATCATCTGTGAAATTTTCAACTCTCTAACTATCACGGTTCATTAGATACAGCCTGGTGACAGACGGACGGACAGACAGACAGCGAAGTCTTAGTAATAGGGTCCCGTTTTACCCTTTAGGTACGGAACCCTAAAAATATTCGCTTAACGAACCAGCTGGTTGATTTACCCTATATTGTTGGCGGCTTTCTGTCCTTGGAAGACGCAGCTCTCAAGACTCAAAGCCTTAAGGCCTTAGCATAACATGTCAAATAAAATAAATGCTAGTCGCTCGCAACTCCCTACCGCCAAGAATATGAACGCTCAGCTAGATTCGGTAACCTTCGTCCGCCATCGTCGCCGCCGGCGGTGGCTGGCGACTATAGCGCTTGCTCACTGCGAGGTTTTTTATGGCTATAATAATGGCACCGTGCATTTTGCCAGTGTCTACTGCGCGGTTTATTTAAAAGTTAGCATAATAAGGCCCCGTTTACACTTTGATTAGTAATTAGGCGAGTTCATACATTTTCTGCGAGACTTCCAGGGGGGGGGGGCTGCGGCCCCCCCTGCCCCCCCCCCCCCCTGGGTACGCCCATGAATTGATGTTTCACCTTGGCCAAACATTTCGGTGATGTAACCTAAAGGGACATTATGACATGTTTACAATCTTATCTGCAAGGTCATTCACGTCTAATATTAAAAACAACTAAAGAAAAATAGTTATTAATGTGAACACCTTCCTGTACATAGGTATGTGCCTACTCTATCAATACTTTTTACTTTTAAATCAGAAACATTTTTTTATGTACAAGTGCGTTAACAGGTTAAAATAACAATTACGAACTTTGTTCTGTCAGTAAAGCGCAAAAAACTGTTTTATCTGAATAATGATGTAAATCTGCACTTCATTTAGTTGGCTTATAGGTAGTCAAATGTGGCGAGCAATTTTAAGGTAGTGCTATCTTGTGTTAAATTAAATAGTCTGAACCGTAAGCAAAACAAAACTCTTGTAAAAGGCTCGTTCTAGTGCTGAAAAATAAACATATTAAGATAGGTACGTAAGTTTAACTTCATCATTCCAATTGAATTAATTAATGTGAATAGGTACTTATTTGAGGCCGCCTCTATCGGAATTTTTGAAGACACCTATTTTGAAATTGGCAGATTACTCATTGATCACGACCACCGTGACACTAGTACCTAAACCTAACTAATAATATTAAAGGGAAAGTAACTCTGTCTGTTTGTTACCTTTTAACGGCTGAACCAATCGCTATAAAATGTGACACTGAGATTCTTTAGGCTATATTTCATCATTATCGCTTTTCATCACTACACGGGTGAAATTGCATGGCGCAGCTAGTGCATTATAATAATTATCTTTGATAATATAATTATTATAGTAAATCGGTCAGCTCCAAGTCATTCGTGTCGACCGAAATCCGGTAATATAGGCCATCCATAAGTTACGTCACACGTTAAGGGGTGAGGAGGGGGTCGACGAAGGGAGACAAGGAGTGGGAATGGTCCTAAGCCAGCTGAAGGGTCATAAAACCAAGAAAATCGTGTGACGTAGTTTATGAATGGCCCCTGAGTAGATGAATACAGTCAGTATGGAGTATGGACACACAGTATTTTATTCCATGGTCAGTAAGTACAGGTGAGGTATCTCTTGATTTATCTGGGGGCTACGCTCAACTTTTATAGCGATGCAAAATTGGTACGCGCTTGATTTTACCTGACTGAATAAGAAGGAGGGTTATGTTTTTCAAATGTATGCATGTATGGTTGTAATACCCGTTTATTCAAATCATAGTTCGAATAAAAATGTATAAAAACAAGGTACTTCTTCATATTTAAAGAAAAACAAAATACCCGACTGCAGAAAAGAAGCTTATGATTTAGATACATTGTCGAGTGTACGTTTTTATGAGAATTTATACATAAAATCGCTATTAAAAATCCGCATTCTGTACAATAATTATATAAAAAATATTTATTTATTACGAAAAAGTTCGTTAGAGGTTACGAGAAAACGTGTTTTTAATATTTACGAGAGATTATTATTGGAATTATAAAATATACCCAATGACACTCTGGAAGTGAAGGCGAATCTAACGACACCTCGCACATCAAAATCGGTCAAGCCGCTTAGACTGTAGGTAGGCGATCATACAGAAACATACATTATATTCATAATTCACACATACATACGCCTGAAAAACATAACCCTCCTTGTGTTACACAGTCTGGTAAAAACAGAGTGTTCTTAGCTATGATTCATAAAACACGGTTCAGCAATTTTTTTAGGGAAAACTTCTTTAGCGGCTTTGTGCATTTTTGGGATGGGTAAAAAATGTTAAACTCGCGTCAGATCGTAAAATGGACAGTCAGAAACCTATTCTAACTTTCTGCATTTAAAGTTCATTATTGTATGTACGAGTACAAGCGCCGTACACGAAGCGCTAGCGTGTTTTAAGACTATACAGCTCCATCTAATACGTTGTTCTAGAACTAACTTCATTATATGAAGTGTTCATACAATAAAGTTAGTTCCAGACCAATATTCTGCCGGCACTCCCGGAGTGCAACCCTTTGTTTTTTTTGTCGGAGTTTCGTATTTGATATGATCGGTCCTTGCCCGTGGTCCGGTTCGGTTGTCCGGTCAACCGGACCACGGGCAAAAGATTTTTTCCATAGTACTGTAACCGTACCACGGAATTTAATATTTAACTTTTTTGTGATTCTAAGCAATTCTTATTTAGTTTGACCTTTATAGGGGAGACCTTTGTAGGTCTAGCTGGTACCATTCCGGCTAGAACTATGTCCAACCAAACCCTAGTGGCTAGTTTTTTTTTTTTGCAACGTGATACAACTTATAAAAGCCAAATAAAATCCATTTTAAATCTTCCGTGGTCCGGTTAACCGGACCATGGAAAAAAATAATCTTCCGTGGTACGGTCACAGTAGGTACCATGGAAAAAATCTTTTTCCTGTGGTCCGGTTGACCGGACAACCGAACCGGACCACGGGCAATGAGCGGATATGATACTGTCGATACGACCGATAGCGATACGCTGATTCATAAAATCTGTATCAATTAATAAAGTCACCACCACTTTACTGGGGCAGTGTGTGCAGCATGAATAGAACTTGAAAAATTACTATTTGACTTAACTATTATCAGAAAATATTTACCATATATCTAAAATACTTATAGTATTATCAGATATTTGAAAATATATAACGAAAAATTCTTGATACTAGTTAACTTGTATTTTTTACGAAACTTTTTGTAGCAATAGTTGACAATGCCAAATGCGCTAATCGTGCGAGTCTCATACAAAAGAAAAAGCTTTACAACACTACACGAATTAATGAAAGCCACGATAATGTACAAGATAATTCGCGACACTTTACGCGTATACAAAAAATCTTTTCTATACGCGTAAAGTGTCACGACTTATAAATGCTTTAAACCGATGCTTCGTTTGTATCTTGCAACGACATATATTTAAGTTTTTTTTATTATAACTTATTTTCAAGTGTAAACTTGTTTAGACGTGCTGAGCATTTTATTATGTGTTTATTTAATTAGACTCAGCAGTCATGCTTGGTTATGTAACGCTCGTTCGGGTAAAGTCGCCTTAAGTAGACTGCGGGAACGAGAGAGACACATAGTCAACGCGTCACTGCTATTTCATATTATTAACGTCCCAATGATGTAGTTTTCATTTCTGTGTTGTGGTCTTTATCACACACGTTTTTTTTTTCAGGGTAAAATTGACAAACACGGTGATATCGTTTTGTTTGGATTAAAAGGAAGAAGCAAAAGATCGATAAGAAAAAAGTGACTGATAATATTTTCACTGAGACTCAATTATATTGGTCTTCTAATTCTTAGGAAGAAAAATGTCGCTCATCCCTGGAAAATACCAGCATTACAAAAATGAAGACATTGACGACTATTTAACAGCTGTGGGTATGCATCCACGTCTTACATAGTCCGTGACACCTATGTGCACATTTATTATAGTAATGAGATCAGTCAAAATTAAATATTTTTAAACCACAAAATATAGCAGCGCTGTCACTCCAGGCCAGACAAGTTTAAAAGACTTAACTGTATTATTATATCTTTGTAACATTTATTATTTTGCATTGTACTCTAGAACTGAATAATCAAATACATAATAATTTACAAATATTAGTAATCTGTTTAGATACAGGACTATCGTGGCAAAAATTAGGAATAATCGTCTTGATTAAACAAAATAATAATGAAATAAGGCCACATTCGTTCTCTATCCGAACAGATTACTATTTTGTTGATACAAAATAGTCACTGAATATGTATGTCTCCGAAGAAAATGCTCTACTTAATTGTTATTTTTTAGGGGTTCCATTTCTGGGTCGAAAAATGATATCGATGTCGTCACCATTAATAGAGATTACCATTAATGATGATAGGATGACTGTTAGTAACCATACTATGTTTTTCCACTTGGAAAGTACATTTAAAATTGGCGAAGAATACGACGAGAAAATGCCTAAGCAAACTCTAAAAGTAAGTAAATTAGAATTTCTAGTGGTTAAATCTACTTCAGCTGCGATCGTAACTATAGTTTCGTAAGTACTTAGTTTCGTACGAAGCATAATTATTATTCTTGGTGCGAAACTAGTGCCGATCGGAGAAGTTTTTTTTCTGTATTCGTAACCACAGTTTCGTAGCAGGAAAAAATACGTTTTTTAAAGTACACAGTTCCGAAAGCGGAATTTATATTATTTGTACGTAACTTAACAAGATACAACTTTATCACGTTGTTTCGTTGTCGCGTTTTTAGGGTTCCGTAGTAAACAAAGAATCTTTATAGTTTTGCCATGTTTGTCCGTCTGTCAGTCTATCCGTGGCTTTATTCAAAGACTATTAGAAATTACTATAATGCTGTAATTGGGCATGGATAATAGATATGCATAATAGTTATGCCGAAAAGGTCGTAGAACAAAACCTTGATTTTTTTTTTGAGATATTACCTACCGTACACATAAAATGGAGATAAACTATTTTTTCTTATCAACCCCATCGTGTGGGGTATCGTTGGATATGTAATGAAGTTGACGTTGAAGATCTATCACTTTTGTGAAGAAAGTAATAGCATTAACTAATTAATACGTAGGTACGTAGTATATTCAAAAATCTGATCGAAACACTCCGCTATTATCTATTGTTTGAACCCTAATAATGTTGGTTCGGTATGCGTGAGTAACTATGCGTGAGTAGTAGAAATAGATGGTGTGATATCTATTGCGCATAATTTCTTTGGTCTGAATTGATTATTAGTCTCTTTTTCACTTAATTTTTCGACAAGTATATTTTCGGTATATTTAATTAGGTAATTAGCGGCACCAATATTAGACGACCTAAGTATTATAAATCTTTTTTTTTTTTTTTTTTTTATACATTACAGATCTACGATTGACCACCAACTCGCCTGATGTTAAGCGACGGTGTGGCCGAGAATGGAGCTCGTCGATCTAGAAGATAAAATATCTATTCACTCTAGCCTTGAAAATTCCAAGATTGTTGGTCTCAGGAAACAGATATATCGGCGAAGAATTTTACTAAAACTAAGGACGATTCACCTAATTTTAAAGTATCTAATTATTTAATAATCTAAGCTCAATAAGTCAATACCACTAATGTACTTAGTACCTAATGGACGACTGGCCTTAATTTGATTGGTCTATTATAACTAACAATAAGAATGAAACGCCTATGTTATAATCACAAATGTATAAAACTCTCTTGTTATAATGGATTTTAGGCTTAAACTAAAAACAACGGCTTGGCTATCCAGTACTCGAGTGGACGGAATTGTTTTAGTATTTAACCTCAATTTTGCTATTTTCACTTTTAGATATACCCAACGCTAGAAATTTATAGACAGTTTAAAAATTACACACATCCGACGGGACTTAAACCCGCATCCTTTACCATTTTGGCAAAAATGGTTCTAGCGTTCATAACGCATCGGTGACCCACAGCCAGTGACAGTGGTGGAGGAAGAGGCATTAGAGGAATGGTTCGACTTTGCTATGGCATTTTACAGAGTCTGGGACTACACTAAGAACTTCTTTCCAAATTACCATTATAATTGTGTGAAATGTCACCTAATATATATTTATTTAATTATGGCATATCGTCCGGACTTCCTCTTTGGACAATTTACTAAAGTGGTGGTAGACGGATCTTTTGCTGATACTATGCCCCTCAACGCTGAAGTTGCCCAGGGTTATGTACTGTCGCCTAAATTATTTATGATATGATATGCAACATCAATGACAAATTGGTCATTTTCATTGCTATGCTTGCGATAGTACTAGTGATGCATAATAATTTGGCTGTGTAGGGGTCCGATGGTACAAAGTGGAGGAAATCATAAATAGACTTGTGTCTAATGGAGAAAACTCTCTGGAAAAGATCTTGTAATGAGGTGATCTCAATCACGTCAAGTTTAACCTACCGCAAACATTACTCTCTTTTTTCAAGCCCCGCGGTTTCAGGGCAATTTTAAGATCTCAAATGGCTTGAAGATCCTAGGCGTTAATATTTCTGGTGAGGTTTCTCCTAGAGAAAAACTATCTTCTCAAAAATCTCAACAAGTCAACGATTTGAAGTATTCTGACAAATTGCGGCTTAGCTAGAGCCAATGCCGTTTTGGTGTATCTTTATTTTATACCATGTAGTATGGATGTTAAGAAATGAGAACAGCTTAGTATCTGAGCGATAATAATTAAAGTGTTCTGTTGTTGTACTGAAAAGATTTCGTGCAGCGTAGTCTGAGCGGACCACTACACTCAAATATTCGCCCTTTATCTATCTGATAATTCTTGCTTACAGCTTGCAGACTGTGAATAACTCAAAATATTGTATGCCCGAAATGGATAGACTGTGATAACAAGCCAAGCCATAACACCTTAATGTACCAGTTTTATGCAATAAAAAATCTGATTTTGAGTCTGTTTCTCAATCAAGGGCAGTTTCTTATATTTTATGACTTTTGTAGGTACATGAAATAACCCTGTACATTGTGCATATTATCTGTTTTACCAGACCAATTTGACTATATAAGCAGAATTAGATATAATTCGTTATATATAGATTGCAAGGACTGAGAATTTAATTCTCATATAAAAAATAACTTTTTTTATTTTTTCAGAGTAAAACAAATATTATAAACGATAACGAGATGGAAACTGTGTCCATCACTCCAAATGATGGATTTAAAAATACTCGACGTTATTACTTTACTGAAGATGAAGTTGTGATAGTGAGTATTTGTATTAATTTAACTTGTCTCACTGCGTAGATTCTGTACAGTATAAATTATTTCCCATAAAATATCTTTTAAATCATAATAATTGTATAACAATTTAGTTAAATAATATAAAAGTCGCCTTCTATGTGTTATTGCATAATATAATAACATAATATAGTAATAGTAAAGAGGAGTTCTGGAGAAGGACGCTATGTAGGTTACGTAATGCTACTCTCATTACAAGTTTTAAGACTGCACATCAAATTTAAAAATAAACCCCATCACTCGATTGTCTTGGCCTGTCTCTCAAGCAAGACCCTTTTCTTACGAACACAGATATCCAGTTGAAATCAATATTAAAAACACACTAGCATCAACATGCACTCAGCCGCATAGCTCGCATGAACATGGGCATGTGTTCTAGTTGAGTAGCTCGTCGCGCTCACCAGCCAGCGGTGGACCACTGAAGTAGCTGAGTCGCTTAAAGGCATATAAGTACGTAGGTGTTTCATATCAATCAGTTTAGACGTTTGATTGCGAAAAAATAACAAACAGACAAAAGAATAGAGAGATAGAAGTTACGTTCGCTTTATAATATTAATTAGGCCAAGTTAGAATATTGGGCATAGTAAAGGTGTATTTTATCGTAGGTTACGCTAGCAAGGCTTGGGAATAAAAACGTGAATTAAAGACCGGAATACTAGTACTACGTATATTACGCTATTACACGTTTATCCCTTTAAAATCTTTAAATTATTGTAATGCAAACTAATTGTTTTCAGACTATGACTCATGAGAAAGCAAGGACACCAGCGAAGCGGTACTTCCGTAGAATAAAATGAAACATAGGTACTCAGTTTATTTTCATTGACAGAGTTTTTTGCTGCCAAATGAAGAAGTATACTATAGAGACAAGCTAGGTACAAGACAATAAATAGTATAGTATTATTTTCATCAAATTAGTTTCTTTTTACGTCACTGCTTTACAAAAGGGAATCGCCGTTTACCCTAGTGGTCATCAGGAGGTAAATGGTGGGTAAGAAACGGTTTTTTCAAGTGTGAAAAAAATAAGGTATTTTACAAGAAGTCGGTAGGTAAGTACTAAGTAGTTTAAATGACTGAAAAAATTTAGAAAGGAGTAGTAGGCTATCCGTGTATAGGCATGTTACGAAAAGAGAGGATAGATTATGAATCACTACAGTATAAATTGCAAGAATCATAGTGGACGCCCGATACGCAACGTAGGACAAGTGAGCTAGAAATAGGTATTTATAAAAATAATATTTCTGGTATAAACTAATTAGTACTTGAGCAACACCAGCAATGTTGTCACCCGTCTTTATTCTTACATGTGCACGTGCACTCTATACCTAGTTAGTGAAAAGTTACTCTAAGCATAGACATGATGGTAAGCAAGTGTAACTGGGAGATCTAAGGTGTGTATGCACTATTGTAAACTCCGTTAGGAGCAGTATTTGTTCTATGCTATGAATGATGATTTAAGCATGTGAACAATGTAAACGTAGAGATCCCCTGTCAGAATTTGAGGTTTGAAAAAAGAATTATGCTAATTCAACGTAGTGGAAAATGAAACAAGAAAATTATGTTTGTAGTTGAACGACCCAGTTCAAGCGAAACATCAAATTGGCCACGTATTATCACGCTTTATTATATCGCACCGTATAATTATTGTTCTGTACTTGTGGGCTGTAACGTCAAACATGTTGTCATAAAGCTAGAATGAATGTTTTACTTTCAAAACTTTTTCAAAATCGTAATATTTACAGGTAATGGGACATGAAGGGAAATTAAGTCAGAGTAGGGAAGCATGATCATTTAGAGGGCAGGAGAAAAAAAGTGGTCCAAGTCACCATAATCACCATATTCACATAGTGGGCTATCTATAATTTTAAATCGCGCAAAGTGAGCAGGACAACTAGAATGACCTAGGCGCATCCTTATCAAAACCGAAGTGGACTTTTTACCAAGGCTGAATAAGCTAAACCACGGATTATTCTGCAGCACTGGTTGAACACCTGCGTAATGTTTGCCTGTATACTTGCTGCTATCCTCCCAGACTGCACGCCAGGAATGCAGTCTAGGAAGTGCAGCTAAATCATAAGGGTAATTTTGAAAAGGAAATAGGTCAATAATAAAAATTTCGCGTGTGTCGTTTCTCTAACTTTAAACTAAAACGATAATATTTACGAAACTTGAAAATGGCAACTGCGCAAACCGCGCAAGTCCAAACCCCGAGAGGGACCTAAAGAAGAAGAACAGTAACATTGACATTCAAGTAGAAAGTGCTGCCATTCCATATTCTGATTTAAATTACATAATTAAAGAAAAGCAGACAGCGGCGTGGTACCAAGATTGGCAGGGAACTTTGTAATTTAAAGGAAAATGGTACGAGAAGATTAATAAAAAAATTGGAGTGATACCTTGGTTCACACGATCAAAAGCACCAAAAAGCCGAAATTTCTACTCTACCATAAATCGTCTAAGATTTGGTCATGGCCGATTCAACTACCATTTGCATAGAATGCATATAATTGATTCACCTTTATGCAGAGATTGTGACAGTGGTAGAGATAAGACCCTTAATCACATTTTCTTCGAATGTTCGGCGCATCATTTACAGAGACAATTATTTTATGATAAATTATCAACAATTTATAAACCTCCAGCAATCATCCCGCGCGACATTCAAGATTTGCTGGAAAATCCTGACAACTATACCTTGATTTATGACTTTATTAATTTTAATATGGAAATTAACGTGGTTTACACACATTTTTAAATAAAACACACATTTCACATTTTTGCATTTTCAAAACAGACGTGAGTGACCCGTAGATTTTATTTAAAAATGACTTTATTAATTCCACCGGATGTACTAATTAACCATTTGACTAAGATGAAACTCCCTGATTATGATGATGAAGTTGATGTTACAGACTTGGCTTTGGCCTTACTTCTATATTGCTTCATAGAAAGATTGATTGAAGACTTGGCTCTGGCCTTACTCTCATAAAGGTAATTGAGATTAAATTAAATCAGACGAGGCTGTATGGTCAAATGACCTTTGCCTGCCAGTACAAAATGTACGGTGAATAAAAAAAATAAAAAAAACCGCTTCGCTCGTAAGTACGTTAACTTGATTATGGCAAATGCACAAGATGTGCGAAAAGCCAAAGAAAAAAAAAAAAAAAAGGCTCGTTTTGGCACAAGTCGCAATTTGTTCTTGTATCTTTGTATTTTTTTCGTATTCCATTTTAAGGATTTGTAGGTCTCTGAGACCCACGAGATAATATACCAAGTTACATGATAAACAAACTGAATTGATTCTTTTGCGCAAACAGACGTTACTTTACGTATCTACTAGGAATTGTTTTTTTCGATCCAAGAATGGCAAACTACATTGCTTCTCAAGATCAGGTGAGCTTTTCATCTTTCTTTTGCGCACTACCTACCTTTAAATATAAATTGATAGATATACGAAGACTATATACAAAGCCTTTGTTATCTGAACAAAATATATCACATTTACATTATAGATTTTTGTTAGTCTCTAGGATAAAAAAATATATCTGAATTTCAGGACCAGCAGATCAAAAAGCTAAAAAGATTACTAGAAGGGTGGAGGATGGCTCTACTGCCACTGAAATCAATAATATTGTGGGAACAGCAATGGTACCCTTGTGCCATATTTGGTTTCGTTTCATTCCTGTATTTTCTGATTTGGTTCATGAATTTGAACTCTTTGGCAACTTTCGCGTTCGTCGGCCTATTTTTCAATATCATTGATTTCATGGTGCCTGTAGTCTGCAACTCTATTTACGGCCCCACAGTGTGGACTGGACAAAAAGAGAGAATGTTTGAAGATATTTGCAAGGGCCTTGTTGTTAGCTACAATAAAACATTACAAAATATCTGTTCATTCTATTCTCTTCGTGAGTCTAGTCCTTGCATGGTAAGTAGTATTGAATGCTGTGTATATTCATGCTTTCACATCATGTGTTAACAATATATCTAACAATGAATGTTTGTTTCAGTACTACATCATTTCAATTGGCATGTTGTGTATATTGTCATGGATTGCTTCTACCATCAACAATACATTTTTGCTTTACATACTGACTACTGTGATGCTTCTCTGGCCGGGATTGCAGCGTACGGGAATGTTTAAGTCTATTCTCTCCCTTTTAAATTTGACACCCAAATTTATTAAATCTGAGTGAATGTTTTGTCTAAATTTCAGGATTTTTGTGACGGTCTGGTCATAATTTTTAAGTTTAAGTTAGCTTATGCTTTAAGAGCTTTAAATTATTGTTTGTGATATTAATAAAGAGCCAAAGCTGATGATTTTTAAACAGATTGGTTTTATTTCAAAATGAAAGAATAGTCTAGTAAAAATAAATCTGTTTGGGTCCTATGTAAATAGGGCGAATTCTGTGTCTGTTTGTATGGAGCAGATCCCAGTGTTTGCAACTGGAGTGATTCTTTGAAATTATGGTAGTATAATAACTAAAAATCATTTATGTATCTACAATAACCACCGCTTTATAATTCATATTTCCTTAGTAACTGGCTATAAAAGATGTTTTATTTGATTTTAACTATAGTAGGTTTAATATATCATGCGGTTTTTTATGTTATTGGATAGTTAACATTAATTTCTGTTTATCAGAAATGACAAGAATTTAAAAAAAAAAAACTTGAGAGATGTCAAGGGACACCCGGATGGAACGAAGTATCCGGAACACTGTCAGGATTCATTATTGTTATTATTTATTATGTATAAAAAATCTGTATACACTCAACAAAAAAATAATCGTCGCGACACCACACTGTTCAATGCGAAATAGAAAGACGAAACGAAAATAACTGGCTTGCTTTCTATGAGAGAGAAAGAGAGAGAGACAGACAGAGAAACACGCGCACGCCGCACGGCTTACAACTATAGCAAAGTGTCGTTACAACTTTTGGTCTTAATTTTTTCCGTCTAGCCCCCTTTCGCAACGCGCGATAAGGAACTTCGTTCCAAAACTATTGGAGGTTTTTAATAATTCAGTAAAAACACAAAATGTCGCGTATGAATTCACAAGTACCTATAAAGTAAGTATTTACAAACCGAAGCGCGAAGCGGCGGCCGGCGGACGCGGCAGGCCGGCCCAGAGTACCTTTGTAATATACGGAAAGGCCGGCCGCTTCATTCGCTAGGTATGTGTTCAAGATAATATTAGTCATATTAGTATTAGTATATACCTACGTAGTATAAAAACACAAACATATACACGCTCAGCTTCAGAAGAACAGCTACTTTTTTTCGTAAGTGAGCAAGCCCTTGGTGTGATCTTGATTTGTATTACTAAATACCATGGGCGTAGCTATAGCTTTCTCATGAGCTTCTCATTACTCCGCGGGTACAAAAATTTATAAAAATATACTACTATTTGCCTCTTTATTTGCGCAGACTATACGCAGACGAGTACTAGTTTCTAAACGTCATGTTTATATACTTAATTATAATCTTTATATAATTATAAGTTATATTTAAGTTTATTTAAATACACGAAAATTAAATTACGGGCAAACGTATAACTGTAAATAAAGTGTAAAAGTAACGTCGGAACAATATTAATTCATATTAAACTAGAGGTACCCTATGACTTCACCCGTTTTAACGAGCGCTCAGCATTTGCATGACTCAAGTAAACAAAAACATAGATAATAAGGATATGCGAGCGAAGCGAGCGCGAACATTTTAGTAGTGTTTTTATAGTAATATGATTTATTTCTCGTATTAGTGAGCCCGCAGTATTTCCATGACAAAATAGTACCTAACAATGCGCGAGCGAAGCGAGCGCGTAAATTTTTAAGGTTTTTAAAATTAAATCTTGGAAATAATTTAATTCATTGATCGTGTTAGAAAGTGGCCCAGATGAACCAAACAAGTATAAAAGTGTTTAAAAAATGAAATATCCGACTGGATGAGTAACACTGACTTACACTATCAAAAAATATAAATATAACCATTTGAATGCATTGATTTCAAATTTAAGAACGGCACTTTAAGAGTCTTGTTTGATCTTTTCGAAATTATTAACGCAAAAAATTTTTTTTATGTAAAATTGGCTTGGATCGAATTGATTTTTTTTACGTAAGATAGATCTACGACTGATCTCCAACTCGCCTGATATTTAGCGATGTTATTTTCTAGTTTTACGAAGGAAGATCTTTTTATAAGTTCATTCAGTCGTTTTATATCTTAAAAAATATGGGCATGCGCGAGCGAAAAATATTGAAGCAAATTAAGTAAACTTTAAAAAAGAGCAAGGATGTAGGTTGAACCCCTAAGCCCCCCCCCCCCCCCCCCCCCGCCTTGCTTACGGCCTTGTTCACAACTTGTCGGATTCGGAATCGGCCTGGAAACTATATCTCCATCTCTCTCAATTTGTATATAGATATGACAGAGATGGAGTTAGGGTTTCTTAAAAAGTATGTATATTAAAAAAAAAAAAAAATACCGACAGCAGAAAAGAAGTTTTTTGCAGTCTAACTTACGATTTTGATACTTTTAATACGCTGTTGAGTGTACGTTTTTTGTGAGAAAGTATGCGTAAAATTGCTGTAAAAGATTATAAACGCGCATTCTTTACAGTAATTCTAAAAAAACACTTGTTTATTACGAAATAGTGCGTTAGTGATTACGAAGAAACGTTTTATTTTTATTTTTGAAAGAGATGTACTATGATTACAAAAAATATTGCCTACTTATGACACTTTGGAAACGAAGACGACTGTAATGACACATCAACCTCGCACATCAAAATCCGTCAAGCCGTTCAGGCTGTCATATAGAAACTTACATGGGTATTTATGTATGTTACATATATGCATACACTCGGAAAACATTACCCTCCTTCTTACTAGCTAAGGGGGCGTCCATAAATTACGTGAGTTGTTTAAGGGGGGGAGGGGGTCGAGTCAAATCTCATCTAATCTTACGTTGGAGAGAGGGGGGGTCTCGGCAAATATCACGCAATTTTTTTTTCTGATTGAAACAAAAAAAAATTATTCTATTTTGGTCTATTTAATCCAGATTGTACATGCTTAAGATTTAATCTTAAGCGTAATCGTAGTACGATTAAGATCATTTACTAATTCGTTCGAAAGAAAATAATTTTATTCATACTTCGACGTTATACATTTACTGACTGTCAAACCACCATATTTGTTTTATACCAAATAGCTCAATTTAATCTGAATTTACGGTACAGTGTAGCCCGTCCTTTGTTTTCGCGCCACTGTCAGCCGAACGCTGACAAGAGAAGTGCTGCAGCCCACGCCGGAGTGATCTGCATATGATTCTTCACGACCGTTTTCTGCCACCTCCATACCCTATCACTCAAGTTGATGGACATTTGATAATTCCGGACTTTAAAGAGCATGACGGAAAGTCATTTGCTCCATTTCTAATACGCCACTGCCTACCGATTCAACCGCTGAATGGTTTCATCAGCACGCCTTATGATCTCTATTGCCCAAGTGTACGTGATGATTTAGAGAAAAGATGCTGCAGTACATGCGGTATTTACTTTGCATCTAGCACGAGAGCTGCAGAGCACAGGCGATCAGCCCACATTGCACCAGCTAAGCAAGCGCGTATGTTCCGCAAAGTGCGACCCTCACGGATTGTCACAAGACGAGCTAATGAGTTACTTTGTACAAGTGCCAATGGCTTAGAGTGGCTAGATCAGAACGAAGTTGAAGGAGCAGATGATTTTACTGAAAATCATATGGAAATGTTGGTTCCAATAGTCTCTCTTGAGACCGTGCATGATTCTCCATGGACTGAATTAGAGTAGATATTCTTTTTAGGGTTCCGTACCCAAAGGGTAAAAACGGGACCCTATTACTAAGACTTCGCTGTCTGTCTGTCTGTCTCCAGGCTGTATCTCATAAACCGTGATAGCTAGAAAGCTGAAATTTTCACAAATGATGTATTTCCGTTGCCGCTATAACAACAAATACTAAAAATTAAAAAAATATATATATTAAGGGGGGTCCCCATACAATAAACGTGTTTTTTTCGTATTTTCTTGCTCAATATTAAAAACGGTAACAGGTAGACGCTTCAAATTTTCACAGAATATTTACTTGTATATTACCTTTCAAAATAAATAATTAAATAACAATAAAGTAAATATTAAAGGGGGGCTCCCATACAACAAACGTAATTTTTAAGCAATTTTTACTCGATCTTAATTAACAGGTAGAAACTTGAATATTTGTAAGTAAATATTTAGAAATATTACTAACTATAAAAATAAATACCAAATCTAATACATAAAAACTCACAAAATGAAAATAATCCGTGCATCTAAACGCAGTGCGAGCGCCGCGCCGCGGTGTGGTGGTGACGCGAGCGCGAGGCGGTTAAGCAACGGCCGCGCGGGTAGCGGGGGAGGTAACATGACGGAGTGAGCCATAACCGCGCGTATTCGCGCGAGCGTTGTCATGCTGCCCGGATGTGTATCGAAAACCTACCTATAAGTTTGCAATTTACCACTTGGTATTTCGTTGATTTCTCTTTATTTTATAAACAGAACTAAACTTTGTAGTATTATAGATGATAGTACGGAACCCTTCGTGCGCGAGTCGGACTCGCACTTGGCCGATTATTTTAATTACAGTATTTACGATTTAAGTATTCTATTGTTAAATTTTTATTACACTTATAACTCAGAATACAGAAAAATACAGAAGGCGCGTCCAGCTGCAGTTACAAAATCCGTGCTGTGTCCGAAAACAAAAGAATCGTCCCGCACCCTTCTCACCTCTCACCCGCGTAATGTTGCTAGTGTAGATTATTTACCTGTTGTTGTGGTAAATCGTGGAGATAAAAAATATTAAAATAAAATGCTTACTTTCTTAAACGGATTTTTTTTATAACTGTTTTCTGATTATTTTTATAACTGTTCTCTTGACTTACTATTCGGATTAATTGATGCACAAGCAAAAAAGTATAATATTCTAAGCTAACGTAATAAGATACAAATACAAAATAATTTATTTGACAAGAATATTAGTTCGCACATAATAAATATAAACCCATTGGTTCCGAACTAGTATATTACACTAAATCAATAGCCTCTTCTTTGTGGTGCACAGTATATGTCAAATTTGAGTTTTATATCAAGCAAATTACGCTTCGTTTTGACGGTTTCCACAACTCTTCTAACCGCAATTTCGTATTACTTCTGTCCACTCTGTTTTTAGGGTTCCGTACCCAAAGGGTAAAAACGGGACCCTATTACTAAGACTTTGCTGTCTGTCTGTCTGTCTGTCTGTCTGTCTGTCCGTCTGTCTGTCTGTCTGTCTCCAGGCTGTATCTCATAAACCGTGATAGCTAGAAAGCTGAAATTTTCACAAATGATGTATTTCCGTTGCCGCTATAACAACAAATACTAAAAATTCTAAAAAATTAAATATTAAGGGGGGTCCCCATACAATAAACGTGATTTTTTCGTATTTTTTTGCTCAATATTAAAAACGGTAACAAGTAGACGCTTCAAATTTTCACAGAATATTTACTTGTATACTTAATAGCTTTCAAAATAAATAATTAAATAACAATAAAGTAAATATTAAAGGGTGGCTCCCATACAACAAACGTAATTTTTAAGCAATTTTTACTCGATCTTAATTAACAGGTAGAAACTTGAATATTTGTAAGTAAATATTTAGAAATTTATTAACTATAAAAATAAATACCTAATCTAATACATAAAAACTCACAAAATGAAAATAATCCGTGCATCTAAACGCGGTGCGAGCGCCGTGCCGCGGTGTGGTGGTGGCGCGAGCGCGAGGCGGTTGCTAAGCAACGGCCGCGCGGGTAGCGGGGAAGGTAACATCACGGAGCGAGCCATAGCCGCGCGTATTCGCGCGAGCGTCGTCATGCTGCCCGGATGTGTATCGAAAACCTACCTATAAGTTTGCAATTTACTACTTGGAATTTCGTTGATTTCTCGTTATTTTATAAACAGAACTAAACTTTATAGTATTATAGATGATAGTACGGAACCCTTCGTGCGCGAGTCCGACTCGCACTTGGCCGATTATTATTCTTTTTTCATCAGCAGGGAACCAAAAATTTTAAATGTTAGGCATTATTTAAACCTATCACAGCTAAGTATGTTAACGTTTATAGACCACCTCAAAAAAATTACTGAGACAAAATTTCGCACTAAATCCATTTAAATCTCAAAATGAACCAATATGTTGACAATATCAAACAAGTAGTTCTATTGTAACTCCATATAGGGTGAACTGCAACTACGGAACCCTACCCTGCACGCGACTCGACATGCACTTGGCCAATTAATTTTTAATCGGGTATTAAATATATTTAAATACCTACTCATATAATTTACAAACTAATAAAATCGGTAGCAAGTAAAAGTAAGGAAAATTAAAACGTTGATATTGGCAACATCAACAAAATGGACGATTCTTTCTCTACGATAATCAAAGACCGAACAATTTATTAAATAAATACGTAAGATAATGTTGATTGTGCTACTTACACGTGAAATGTTATCCCATCGTGTTTTTTTTTCATCCCAGCAGCATTTTTACACGTAGGAACGACACATGACGGCATATTTGAATGAAATTTAACATAAACAAAGATTGCCACTCGTTACGACGTCCATAGAGCAACTGATCGCGCGCGCTTCAAACTACTCTATAAAAGAGTAGTTTTTGTCGCTTCAGTTCTAAGCATGTTCACGGTTTCTGTATTTTTCTATATTCTAAGACTTATAATTAAACTCTCAGCAATATTGATTACTAGTCTTAACTAGTCGTAAATAAAAGCATAAAATTTAAAAAAACACCTCACGTAATTTATGGACGCCCCCTAAGCTGTAGTTATGCTCACACATTACCGCACATCAGGTTTTTATATATATTTTGTAACATGCGTGCCATCCGCGATACCTATTCCGGAATTTTGACAGCACTTAATTTTTTTTTTCGGCCAACGCCATGGGGGGGGTCCAGTGGGTCCAGATAAATACGCCCATAAATACCTAATTAGTAAAAACTAGTTACTCTATGAAAAATGAACAAACGCTTATGCCGATATGACACAACCAGTTACAAAAAACGAATTCGCGTCGCGCGATTGCCGAGTGCAGCAGTGACAACGAAACGAAACAACGAAAACGTATCGACTTTATGAGCGAATTTAGTAGCATGCTAGATGCATAATAGATGATTTATTGTTGTTTGAAAAAAACTAAAACAACCGAATTCCAAATACCTACATAATTTCGCTACTGAATGTACGAAACGTCAGGTCATAAAATTATGTAAAATAGACGCGATAAACCTGATAAAAGTTGCGTAATTTCAATACGTTTCGTTTACTCGAATGATTTTTTTACAGTTATTTTGAAAACTGAAGCACTGAACTGATTTGATAACTGAACTGATAAATTTTATATGGGACCACCTCTCGACCTACCAAACAAAAAAGGATCATCAAAATGAATTCATAAATTAGGGAAATAATCGCTCAAAGATACAAGAAAAACTGAATTGAAACTGAAGAACTGAATTGAGATCTTCTTTTTGGAAGTCGGTTAACAAAATAAGTAAACATTGTAACAAAAGATTATAATAAGCTTATTATAATTGGTTAATGAAAATCCGAAGCAAAAAGCCAACATTACAGTGGTGTTCCCAGGCGGCCACCCGTCCAAGTACTGACCGCGCCCGACGTTGCTTAACTTCGGTGATCGGACGAGAACCGGTGTTTTCAACGTGGTATGAACGTTGGTAAGCTACTCTATAAAATTTTAGTTCAATATGTTTTAGATAATACCATTAGGGTAGGTACGCACTTACCGGTTTGCCGCAACGCGGCTGCCTGTCCGGCTAGCCGCAGGACGCGGTTGCAACTGCGGCCAGCCAGACGGGCAGCCGCGTTGCGGCAAACCGTTTAGTGCGGATGAAAACGCTCCGGTTTCTCGACTGATCGGCCCATTCTCAAAATGGACGTTGAAGAAGTCGCAGCTATTTATTATATTTGCTTGCGCTATATAAAGAAAAACAAAAAGGTACTGGGTGCATGGCGTCTGTTTGTAGCGCGTCAGTACCTACACACATGCGTCGTGTCGGGCGGCCAACCGCAAACTACTAGTAACCGCGTAGTGTGTATAGCAACCGTCCGGCTGGCCGTCAGTCGGGCCGTAGTGCTGCGATGCGAGCGACCGCAACGGTTGAGCGGCAGCCGCATGACAGTGCGTATAAAAACTAATTTTTCATACATATTTTTGACTGCAGTTAACCGGACGGCTGACCGCATTCCGGCTAACCGCATAGTGCGTAGGTACCCTTAATGTCAATATAGGTATATAAGTGAATTGGCCACAGTAGCAGCACTATATATTTTTTTTGCAAAAAAAAAGTACATGTGAATTGGTGACGCACAAAGGCAGTGGTGGGTGACGCCGATAAAAAAACTGTTATTTTAATTAATACTTATCTGAACTTAATAATTTTAATTGATCTCCAGAAGTCCAGACGGAAGTCCTGAAGGAAGTTCTATTGACATTTTCTAAATTTCTTTTTCTGATGTTAAAATAATAAACGATTTTATTTTATAAAAACGGGGCCTTATTACGAGGCATGCCTTTTATGTTTTGTCGTTTGAAGAAAAAAACAACTAGAACATTATAGTACTTTTTATTGTTTTTCAAAGTATTCACCACGTAGCTTAATACACTTTTCCATTCGCTGAAACCAGTTATTATAACATTTATTCCACTCTAAAGTGGGGGTGTTCAAAATGGCTGACTTGAAAGCGTCGACTGCTTCACCGGACTGGAACCTTTAACCACGAAGACTTTTCTTAATTTTAGGAAATGTAAAAAAATCGCCAGCGCTTAGGTCAGGACTGTATGGAGGATGGTCAAGAATTTCTACTTTTTCCTGCTTCAAATACTCAATCGTTTGACGAGCGCTGTGTGAGCTTGCGTTGTCGTGGTGCAGGATGATGCGTCGCTTTGAGTTAGATTTTCGAAGTTCGGCGATGACTTGTGGTAAACAAACTGTGGTAACCACTCTGCGTTAACCGTTCTACGATCTTCAAGTGCAATAGTCGCAACATGGCCGGTTTTTCCAACGAACGTGGCCACCATCTTCTTTGAAGTGCTTCGAGAACGAACAACTTTAGTCGGCTTTGGCTCGTCTTGAAAGACCCAGATTGTAGATTGTTGTTTGGAATCAGGATCGTAGGCATAGATCCAAGATTCGTCACCACTGATGATGTCGTAGACGTGATTTGACTCTCCTCGGTTGAACCTTTGCAGAGTTTTCTTACACCATCTGACGCGGGCCGCCTTTTGATCGTCGGAAAGCAGATGCGGTATCCAACGGCAAACTAGCTTTCGCACACCAAGCGCTTCATGCAAGATCTTCTGAATGGTTGTCCCTGAGATGCCTAATAGAGCCTCTATCTCTCGATACGTCACATGACGATCTTCGAGAATTAGTTGTCTCACAGCAATGATGTTATCTTCAGTGAAGGCGGATTTTGGGCGTTCTTCGCGAGATTTGTCACTAACACTAGTATGTCCACGCTGGAATTCTAAATACCAGCGTTCGACAGTCCGCAGACATGGGGCTTCATCACTGAACACAGATGTTAGCTCTTCAAAACACTGAAGCCGTGTCAGGCCTCTTCTAAAGTTGTAGAAAATTATTGCACGAACATTTTCCTTAGAAAGATTCATTTTCGTACGTAACCTGACAGATTCCAATCGACGCTGTGACTAAACAATAATCATTAATAAGCATTAATCCTAATACTTTCAACTGTTTTGAGATTCAAAATTTAAACACATTCGAATATAGAACAGTTCCAAATTCAAAATTGCCGGGAAATATGGAAACGACAGAACTTAACCTTTTAAGTTCTGTCGTTTCCATATTTCCATGCCAGGTATATAAAATAATTATATAACCCAAGTGAATGGTGTAAAAGTTTGAACACATCAGACTTATGCTTTTACCATAAACCCATGAAGAGCCGGTAAATCTAGACACGTCAGACCTTAGGTTTCAATATATTATCCTAAGTTATAAGAAGAAATGATATTTGAAGTTGTTACAAAATATATTACGTTGCTATAAATAAATTTCAGGACTGACCATTGAACTTGGCACCAGTTTAGATCTCACTTCTTTTGTCGTTGAAGACAACAACTAAGGTATATATCATAATATTGAACTTGTCTTTCATTTCACATTTATGTATTTGATGGGATCTTAGTTTAACGAAAACTCTTAGGGCACTAGATATCGTGATTGGAGCTTTTACAACATCATGTAAGAACAACGTATGTTTTTTAAATTAGCCATAGCAAATAAATATTAGCGTCTAATTCTAATCTGAGATTTTCATCAAATGTATTTTGGCGGCTTCAGAAGCAGTTTTCACGTTGTATAGGTCGCTGTGGTCGCTGACTAAATGCTTCCGCAACTCTGAAGCCATGTTAGTTTTATATTCACAATGTTTGCACTGGTACAGGAACAAGTCCTTGTGGCGGCCGCTTCGAAGCACATGTTTCCGAAGATTTTCCTGGAAAAATCAACATAATGTTTCAATAATTATAGTTTAAAGAACTGAAAAATCTGACTTCAGAATGGGCAAATTTTGTTTTAAAAACAATTGGACCGATTTTCATGAAATTTCTATGGAATTTGGAAGTATATCGTTTCAAACAAAAAATAAAATTAATACTTAGCCTGCGATTGTATCTTGTCTCTCAGATATAGCATCACAATCGCAAATTTTGTATCAGATTCCAACATTTGAGAATGAAAATGAGTTAGTTTCTAGCAAAGTCGCAAGTCACATTATTTTATGGACGTTACTTTGATATGTATTTTTGGTTAGGCTTATCTAATTAGCCTGTTATAAAATGAGGTACTTACAAGACTTCCACAAGTGAAATGACAATATGGGCACGAGTACGGTTTGTCTCCCTTATGGCATCGCAAGTGCCTCTTTAAATGACTGGCTTGGTTGGTTTGAAAGGGGCACTGCGGACATTTGTGGCGTTGTCCAACAATAGTTCCGTGACTTTTTACATGTCTGAGAAATAACAAAAACGGATTAAAAATGTACAATTTATCTGAGTAACAGAATGTATTGAACCATTCTACGTTCTTTTATGGAATTTTCAAAGCGCCATCTGCTGAATTTTGTAAGAACTATTATTAGTAGACTCTTGGTTCATTGTTGTGACGATTCTGATACATTTCATTGTCAGCTCGTTATAGTACATGAAGAATTTGATAGATGTCGCTTTGTACAATCATCAACTAATTTTGCATTTTATTTATAATAATAATTCTTTTACTGTTTTTCCTAATAAGGAAAATGTATGATAATACGCATTAAAATTTTAATTTTTGTGCACTTACTTAAAAAGCTGGACAGCGCTCGCTGCTACAAAACCACACTGTTCAATAAGACACTTGTGGACACACGGAGCACTGTCGCTGTTAGCATCAGCATTGCAGATGTGGTGTGACAGCATACTCCTGAAAAATATCATAATTAGATTACTAAGCAATTAAATAACTTTGTCAGTCTGTAATCTTGTCACAATGAAACACATGGACCGATTACTTGACAAAGGCATGAATAAAAAACGGCCCTAATGTGTTTTTTAACTACCGATTCCGTGGCCAGTATAAATGATATCTGAATAAAAGTTTTTTTATATTTCTCCTATTTAAAATATACTTGGAAATACTTGAAAGATATACCCATTCAAACAAAAAAGATTTTTTCAAATTGTTCCAAGAGTTTTCGAGTAATCATACCATATATAAAAAAAAACGACGAATTGAGAACCTCCTCCTTTTTGAAACTCGGTTAAAAATCCGTTTATTCATCGTTTATAATATAAGTAAGACGGTAACTGTCCAGTCCAAAAAATCTTACAACAAACAACATCACAAAAAGGCTTTCACAAAGTTTACCTAACACTTTAGTGCATGTGAAATGTGATTGCACATCCAAAACACATAAACTGGAATCACCCTATAACCGGGAGTATGCGAGCGGCGACACCGCGGCCACTAAGCACACTAGGGCTGCATTAATGCTGCATAGCGCTAGATTATAGTCCAAGTTAGATCATC
This sequence comes from Lycia hirtaria, assembly GCA_947563715.1. Lineage (NCBI taxonomy): Eukaryota > Metazoa > Arthropoda > Insecta > Lepidoptera > Geometridae > Lycia > Lycia hirtaria. The sequence goes on along the minus strand of OX387376.1, from coordinate 4,029,661 downwards.
AGGAACTAGACTCGATGTCTTTGCGGTGAGGTACACTTGGAATGCTTTGACTGGGCTGAGTCGGATAGACAAGTGTGAGCTTAGATAACTCAAAGACCACCGCAAAAAAACTGCTAATCCAATTTTGACACTCTCGATGAAATCCTCTTTCGAACAAAAAAATTATCAAAATCGGTCTATCCGTTTAAGAGCTACGATGCCACAGACAGACACAGATATACAGATTACAGATCCACACGAAATAACTTACTTGACACACCTCTTTTTGGGTCGGAGGTTAAACACAAAATTAGTACACTTAAAATTATGTAAAATATAAGCGATAAATCCGTTAAAGGTTGCATAAGTAATTTCAATACGTTTCGTTTACGCGAATGTTTTTTTTTCCAGTTATTTTGTTATAAAACTAAAGCAATGAACAGATTTTGATAAAATTATATGGGATCACCTTTTGACCTACCAAACAAAAAAGAATCATCAAAATGAATTCATAAATTGGCAAAATAATCGCGTAACAAACCTAAAATAAAAAACATATATGTAATCGAATTGAGAATCTTCATTTTAAAGTCGGTTGAAAAAATTTGTAAACATAACAAAAGATTGCTGTTCGTTTGTTTCGCTAAAACTCGAGAACTGCTGGGCCGATTTAGCTGATTTTGGTTTTGAAATGTTGTCGTAGTCCAGGGAAGGTTTCAGGGAAGTAGTAGTCATCTAGTATTAAGATATAACTGGCTAATGAAAATCCGAAGCAAAAAGCCAACATTACGTGGTGTTCCCAGGCGGTCACCCATCCAAGTACTGACCACGCCCGACGTTGCTTAACTTCGGTGATCGGACGAGAACCGGTGTTTTCAACGTGGTATGAACGTTGGCAATGCGTCGACTAAATTTTTTGTTCAGGTATGTTTTAGATGATACTATTAATGGATAGTATAGTTAGGTGAATGGGCCACACTAGCAGCACTATATTTTTTTTGCAAAAAAAAATATGTACTTTTGAATTGGTGACGCACAAAGACAGTGGTGACGCCGATAACAATACTGTTATTTTAATTAATACTTAACTGAACTTAATAATCAATCGTATTTATAACTGGGTACATATCGTTTTCCCAAATATAATATTTAACAAATCGAACGGTAAGTGGCGACGTAGCAAACCATAGCAACGTATGATTTACACAGATGAAGGTAAGTTAAACAAATACATACATATAAATTAAAATCAAAATATATTCAAGTCATTCGATTCTAAAAAGGGACACGCTATTCCTTCAATTAATATAACCTATTATAGTTAGTATTGTAGTTCAAAAAGTTTATTTTCAGAAACATTAGTTCCAGAAATCGCCGCAGCTTTCCATTGCGGCAGCACTGTACTCAGCAATCGTCGCGACTACGAGCCAAGTTGGACAATGAACGCGTCAGTTGATGCATGCGGTCGGACTTTACATCCGAATGGGTTATTGCAGGCCGGGAACACAGGGAGGCGGGAGGTTTGCATTTATAACGCCTTTTATCCGACTTCTCAAGAAAGAGGATAATGTTTTTCGGAAGCAAAAAAAATACTATTTTAGAAAAAAAACTTAAGAAAACCTTTTAAAATTATAAAATTGCCACCGATTACTAGTTTGTTCAGAAAATAATAATTACCTATTATCCGCAGCAAAAAGCCAACATTACGTGGTGTTCCCAGGCGGTCACCCATCCAAGTACTGACCACGCCCGACGTTGCTTAACTTCGGTGATCGGACGAGAACCGGTGTTTTCAACGTGGTATGAACGTTGGCAACAATGGAATCAAAATTTTGGTACAGTTTAAGTTTAGTGACATCATCATTAAATATTATAGTTCCTAAATTTGCCACGGTAGCACCTATAGCTCATGACAATGCGAATAAAAAAAAAAACAATACCTGACTACAGAAAAGCAGTTTTTGCAGTCTAATTTACGATTTCGTTACGCTTGATACGCTTTTGAGGGTACGTTTTTTGTGAGAAAGTATGCTTAAAATCGCTGTAAAAGATTATAAATGCACATTATTTAGAATAATTCTAGTAAAATCACTTGGTTACTACAAAAAAGTTCGTTTGAGCTTACAAAAACGCATTTTTTGATTTTTGCCGGAGATGTATTATTATTATTACAAAAAAAATAGCTTATGACACTCAGGGAGTGAAGACAAATGTAGCGACACTTCGCATATCAAAATCGGTTAAGCCGTTTAGGCCGTAGGCGATCATAATGTAAACATACATACACATATACACTCGAAAAACATAAACCTCATTCTAACGCAGTCGGATAAAAAATGTATCAAGCTAGTAATTTTCCCTCACAGACTAAGCTTACGTTAACCATGTGTTACGACAAGTAGTTGACATAATTAATCTGTGTGATCTTCCAGAGCAGTGTACGTATCATGAAATCAAACTGCAGGGCACCGGCTTCGCACTAACAGGTTGGTTGCTATATAAATCCCTAACACTAGCCTTTACGCACGTGGTAACAATAAAATTAGGGCTGGTCTGCACTATCTCTAGATAGTGATATTTTGATTCGGCTGAAAATATCGCGCATCCGGGAGTTTATCGGCGCGAGGTGTAAAAATGTCAGCGCCGGCGACAACACGCGGGCTGGGAATGCGCGCGCGCACTCTTTGATCGCAGAGTAGAAAATGATCCAGCTTGACAGAGATATATTTTAAGATATTTTATGCAGTGGCATAAAATGGATGACAAAGAGCGATTTGCTGGTGTCAAGGATGGGTTCAAAGCACGCAGCTATTGCCGCTATTGCATCACAACATTTTTTAAACATGTAAACAAAATTTTTGTATAGACATATGTATAAGATAAGTGAAAGTGAGATGTCTCACAAATTCATGTGTATTTGTTTATTTAGATAACAGAAATATATTTAAAAAAAGTTTCTCTTTGATATCTCTTAAATTGGCCGAGGAGTAGGAAAATATATGTTTTTAGGGTTCTGTACCTCAAAAGGAAAAAACGGAACCTTAGGATCACTTTGTTGTCCGTCTGTCCGTCTGTCGGGGTGTCAAGACCTGTATCTCGGGAACCCGTGAAGGTATCGAGTTAAAATTAAAACCATATACGCAGATTCATAGTCTCTTGCTGCAGAAAGAAAATACAAATTTCTCAGTTTTCGTAAAAAAAAGTTACAGCCGAATATGTCGTAAAAAACGCACATTTCGACACTCACAAGGGAATCAAAACCTATGGGGTACTTCCCGTTGACCTAGAACTATGGAATTTGGCAAGAAGCATTGTGTTAGAGTACAGGAAACACATATAGGAAAAAATCCGAAAACTGGACATTTTTAATTCAATCACAAAACAATAGTGTCTTTATGCGAGGAATGAGGGTCTAAATTTTAAAGTTCTTTAACCGTATCATGTGGGGTATCATATGAAAGAGCTTTATTAGCATAAGCTAAAACAATTTTTAAAATATTTTTACGACGTATATTTTTCGGTTTATGAAGGAAAATATAAAAAATATATGATTTCCCCTTTTTATCTACTAGTTTTTACGGAACCCTCGGTGGGCGAGTCTGACTCGCACTTGTCCGGTTTTTTTCACTACTACGTCGCCGTGATACCTGAATATGAATATATCTGAATGGCTATCATCAAAATATTCAGCGAGTTGTTTCTCTGCAACTTCCTCCTTGCTTTGATATGTCGTGATGACTTGTGTCTCGTGTCAAGACATGAATGTCCCGATATTTGTGAAGGAGTGGTGTGACAGGTGACACGCCGTGCATCCGCTGCGTAAGTGAACCAACGCTGACGTGCTGATGCACTGTTATTTTAGTAACGCCTTCCGACTTGGGATATCATGGGACAAATTCATCTTAATAAAGTACGAGGATGATTTGTAGCTGTTTCAACCGACTTCCATAAGGATGGTTCTGGATTCGAATACGTTTTTTTTAATGTATAGAATAGTAATATAATAATAATAACGTTTGACCATGCGTTATGCGGTAACAAACAATAGAAAAAATACGGCGAAAATGATGACCATGACCATGAGTTATGCGGTAACAAACAAAAGAAAAAATAGGGCGAAAATTAACCTCCCTTCTTTTTGAAGTCAGTAAAAAGGAATGTGACCAAATTGAGTAAAAAATGACTTCTCTGTAATACGCTATAAAATGTAACCATGTAACACTTACTTGTTAGGAAAACCTTGCAAACATTTTTCACAGCTCCGTCGTTCAATCTCTGCTAAAGCATTTGTCGGATTGGGCACCTTTTGCGAACCATCTCCATGGTCTTTCCTCACGTGATTTGTCAGACTGGTCTGCCGAGTGAAGTTAGCTTTGCAGATGGAACAAATAAACGGCCTTTCAAACGTGTGCTGTCTCAAATGCTGCCTCAACGAAGCCTTCCTGAAACTCTTCGGGCATAATGGACACGTATACTTCTGTATTACTTTTTCATTGTCTCCAATTTTTTTTATTTCCGTTTGTGGAGGATCATGCAATACTTCATGGAAGAAACACTCGGCTTGAGAGTCAGTTGTGAAGAGACATTGACTGCAGTTCCAGTAGGATTCTAAAGAGCGTAGGGTCTGTTTAAATTTGCACGCTTTGGCTCTGATATGGCTGGTTACTTCTTGCGAGAGTATAAACTCCATACCACATTTTGGGCACCTGAAATGTAACGGCCAGTTTAATACAAAGGTGGATGATTGAAATAAATGAGCAAAATAATATTTAGATTAACTCACGTTTTCTTAACATCTGGATGAATTGTCTTAATGTGATCCTTGAGAACCAAAACATTTTTTAACATTACATCGCCAGGGCAATAAGGACATTTTTTCCTTAGATCCTTTGTTATTACACCCTGTTTCATCAGCATTTCCTTCCGATTGATTCTATGCTCAGATGACTGACGATGGCGCTTGGCTTCTTCTGAAGAGTCGAAGGTCTTGGAACAAACCAGGCATAGATGAGTTTTGTGTTTGTGCCTTGACTTTAAATGCGCTGCAAGGGTCAGCGACGTCTTGAACTTGGATTTACAGTGCTGACACTTGTGTAGCTCCTGATAAGTGTCTGTTGCCGTGTATGCCAATGGATGTCCAGTTTTCTGACTGTGCTTTTTTAATTCTATATTATATCGAAAAATTCCAGAGCACGTCTCACATTTTAAAACAGTTTTCTTTCGAATGATAATAGGCATCGATCTGTTTATGACAGCTACAACTTCTCCGTGGTCTGGACTTGACATGTGTTGTAGCATTTCTTGAGAAGATCCACATTCAAATTTACAAAAGGAACACCAGAAATTTCCTTCAATAAATGCTACCTTCCATTCATGCTCATCTGAGTACCAGTGGTGCATGAAATTTGGAAGCAAGTTGGTGTAAAATTTGCAAGGACTGCATTGAAATGGAGACTGGTGAACGATAGCCTCAATATTGTCTAGAATAAGTTGTTGATATATAGAACTTGTAACTCCTGCTGCTTTTCGGAAGTGGTAATGAGATATAAGATGCTTTCCCATTAAATACTCTCGGACTCGAGAATTACAGCCAGCGCAGTGAACGAAAGTAGCCCTCCGTTTTCTCTTCTTAGTTTCCGTTTTGGTATTGAGTGTAACATCTTTCTTCTGCCGTTTCTTTCTTTCAATTTGAGAATAGACGCCGTCATTTACAAATTTTGAAGGTCTCGTAGTGCGCTTTTCACTCATTTTCATCGGCTCTAGGTGTCCAGAAAATTCCAATTCATGCTCTGGCAGCACTTTCTTCAAATGCAAACTTGATCTTAAATGTTTATCGTAAATAGCTCGAGAGCCCAATCTTCTGTTGCAAGGACCACACCAATATTGGACTGACCCTTTTGTCTGTATAGTTGTTTGCATTATTTGAGTTTTTTCATTCGCTCCTGGAACCCATTTACCTTTTGTGTGACCTGGTGGTGGAGCGTCATAGTCTTCTTCACGTTCTACTTCAGGCAAGAGAGTTCTCCACGTCGGTGTATGTTCCTGATCATCCCATTCATGTTCTGGATAATCAGGCCGCCATTTCCCTCCTGTATAACTTGATGGTGGCTTCCATTTTCCGCCTGTGGCGTGTTCTTCATCATCGTCATCGTCTGAAACTTCAGATTCATCGCTTTCATCTTCAGCAGCTTTGAAATCATTATAATTTATTGTATAAGATGAGCTCGTTTCCTTTTTAGCTGCACCACTGATGCTGGCTACAGCGTTTATAAGTTTCGTTTGATTGTCTACATTTCCACTTATCCTGAGTGAATGACCCCCTATCCAGTCTTCTCCTCTTAGATTGCTTTCAAGAGGACTCATCCGAGGGATATCTCGTGATGTCGATGCAATGGCTAAAGAGCTCTTTCTGTCTATGTTGGGTTTTGAGATGGGTATAGGAGGAGTTAGTCTAGATAGTGATGTTTTCTTGACGCTGCTCTGCAGCTCCAAAGATTGAAAGAAAACATCGGCTCCTAAGCTGTATGCAGGGTCTAGTGAGTCTATGGGCGGAAGATCAGATTTGTTTTCATTGGCCTTGGTTTTTCCACATCGCTCCTTCCTATGCTTGACGTAGTTGTCCAAGCCGACAATGGTAGTGTTACATTTGATGCATAGATGGGTATCATCATCATCATCTTCACGAGGGGACAGCATCTGGAAAATATAAACCATTGGTTATTGAGATCTGCAACAATAACATAGTTTTTATAATAAAATGAATAGTTAATTTTTACGAGTAACTGTCTTTGATTTTTGTACGTATTGCATAATCAAGTTTGAATAAGTTACTGGTGATTTAGTCTAGACTTTAATCATAGAGACATCGCCAAGGGGTAAACACAGATAGTTACATAATTTCTACAGCTAAGTTACAGTTTAAATAAGTAACCACAATGGTAAGTTATTAATCGCAAGGTGGATATTACCGGTGACGTCGCCGTCAGCCGGTAAATATGCGGGTAGTTATGAATAGTTGCCATGATCGATAGCTCGCCGGTTCGCTACTTGCAGCGATTGAGTTATGAAAGTATTCCGCTTGTTTTGCAGTTGTTATAAATCAAGGGATGCTTCTAGAAATGTAGAGGAATAATTTCTTGCGCGGTTTAAAGTCGATGCGTGCGCTATAGTCAGAGCAACATTAAATTATAGGTCAATATCACCATCCGTTATAATGCGATTTTATTTATTAGCTAATTGCTTGGAAGTCGCAAAATGAAAACTTTTTTAAAGATTTATTTTATTGACAGGCTATAATTGACCGCAGCTCTTCAGGACCTCAACAATGATGTCATAGTTGAAAGTTGTGTCGGGTGTTTTTTTTTTTTTTCTATTAAAAGAAGTGACAAAAGTAATATTCTGCAAAGTAACACCAGGTTAAAATAATTAATTATAGTTTAAAATAACTGAAACAACTCTCTTCAAAATACGCAATTTTGTTTACTTATATGACATTTTTTTTTTTCAGTTATTTTGTTTTAAAAAACCAAGTACTGAACCTATTTTAATAAAATTTCTACGGGTCCACCTCTGGAGTGTGGCCTGTCAAACAAAAAATAATCATTAAAATCGATTCATAATTGGCGAAAAAATCGCGTAAAATACATACATAAATTATACAGTCGAACCTCCTCCTTTTTGAAGTCGGTAAAATAATAAATAATACATTAAGGGTCTTAAACATTATTCTAGTCTTAAAAAATAAAAGGTTATAAAAGGTTTCCAGGTTTAAGGCAGCTTTGAAGTCGCGACAGGTCTGACAGCTATAAATCATTATGGCAACACTCATTGTGTATTATTAGTTTGGCTTGATAGAACTTTTCCTCGCTGGTGTGACGAAGCGAGCTGGCAACATTTTGCTAATTTGACCTTTTTAGGGTTCCGTACCTCAAAAGAAAAAACGAAACCCTTATAGGATCACTTTGTTGTCCGTCTGTCTGTCTGTCCGTCCGTCCGGGTGTCAAGACCTTTATCTCGGAAACGCGCGAAGGTATCGTGATGAAATTAAAACCATATACGTAGATCCATAGCCTCTTACTGCAGAAAGAAAAATAAAATTTCTCAGTTTTCGTAAAAAAAAAATACAGCCGAATATGTCTTAAAAAACGCAAATTTCGACACTCACAAGGGAATCAAAACCTATGGGGTACTTCCCGTTGACCTAGATTCTAGAACTATGAAATTTGGCAAGAAGCATTGTGTTAGAGTACACACATATAGGAAAAAAATCGAAAACTGGACATTTTAATTTAATCACAAAAAATAGTGTCTTTACGCAAGGAATGAGGGTCCAAATTTTAAAGTTCTTTAACCGTATCATGTGGTGTATCATATGAAAGAGCTTAATTAGCATAAGTTAAAACAGGGGTTTAAATATTTTTACGATGTATATTTTTCGGTATAAGAAGGAAAATATGAAAAAAAAAAATGATTTCCCCCTTTTATCTACTAGTTGGTACGGAACCCTCGGTGGGCGAGTCTGACTCGCACTTGTCCGGTTTTTTAGTTATTATGAAAGTACCCGTCGAAACAATAGCTTGGCTGATAGTTAAACGTAGAGATATTGTATATAAAAAAAATACTCAGGCCGGTTAAAAATTCACGTAATCTTGGTTAAGTAGAGAACGTTATCTAGAACCTCACCAGGTAATCTAATACCACATGGGCGAAGAGGTCAAAACGTGAACTAAAATATAACGTGATTATTGTTTAGCTCCCAAGATCACCTATTTAGAGAGCCATAGAAGATTAGAAGGAGTACCCAGTGACAGGCAAGTTGACAGCTCTTCAGGATGACGCGGCAGCCGCGACGACGACGTTTGAATCAAACGGTCGTTAATAATACCCTCACCTGCCGTCTCACACGCTGCTGGACCCTACCATTGGTGGTTGGCACTGCAAACTCACTAAGGTTAGGGTAATCTATCAATAATCCGAAATTCATTTGTTTGAATCTTACTTGATCGAATCCTTCTCATAGAATTGCCTGATTCATTGATTGATGTTTTACTAGACACTAGTTTCTAATTCCATAAGTTTATAAACCATCACTTTCATTTGCCCGAACAGGTATTAGGTTAGGTTCGGTAGGGGTCTATTTTATTATACCCAGAAACCTTATTACAAAGGTTCGGTTATTTGTTATATCAATTTCATAATTGTAACATAATGGTTAGGTTTATTTTTATTAGACACATAAATTTCCTTATCACCAAGGTTCGATTTATCAGACCAGGGGGGCAATTCAGTTATTCAAAACCGATCCTGAACCTTGTGCGAAGCATTTACTGTCAGCAGCTATCTTTTCTTGATTTAGTAACAAGCGAAGGACGTGTTACGTTTCATCAAATGTGTCAATTGTATGACATAAAAGTGACTGAATCAAAAAAAAAATGGCGGCCGACGGGAAACGCTCCACATATGGTTCGGCTATGGAGCGGTCTTGAATAACTGAATTGGGCCCCAGTTATCAAATGAGCTTGCATGATTTTGATAGTGTCTACTGAAAAAAATAATTTCGTTTTCGGAGAAATAATATTCGGTATTTCACAATTTGGATTATAGATGGCCTTGTGGCTCAGTTGGTAGTGTGTTTGCGTCTACCTGCTGAACTGAAAGGTCGTGGGTTCGATCCCCACCCAGGGCAAACATTTGTGTGATGAGCATGGATGTTTGTTCTGTGTTTGGATGTTTCTATGTATCACATGTATATATTTACAAAAAAAAAAGTATATAATATGTATTCTATCAGCCATCTAGTTCCATAGTACAAGCTTTGCTTAGTTTGGGCTAGATGGCGTTGTGTGAAATGTCCACAAATATTTACTTATTTATTTTATTTAGATAGGTAACCTTTTATAAGTACCTAAACACTATCGGCCTTACCGAAAAACGTAACTTAACTTTAACCTTCGCCTTAAATTCTTTGTCTTCTTTCCGCAAGTATCATTACGTGTCAGCGAGAAGGTGACAAAATATGTTAATGTAATGCTCAAAGTTAATTAACGTTTTTCGGTAAGGCCGGTTGTGCCTAAGCAAAAACACCTCATGCAGGTTTTGCCGTACAAAGTACAAAACACCCATACATGTCCTGTGGAAGTGTGAGCCTCTGCACCGAAGCAGAAGCCGGCACCTTGGAGGCCGTCTAATCTTATCTGATAAGATCGAAACCTCCTCCCCCAAAGCCATTACCGACTACATGAACAGCATATGACTTGAGGAGGTGCTGTCACATGGTAGGGGTTGTCACATTAGATCTGGAAAGGTCGCAGTGACTCACCGGGGCTGGGAAAGCCCGTTTGGCCGTTTTATTACTGCAGCGCCCCAATTACGAAACTTAGTGTTAAGACCTAAATCAAACCGTGGCAACGTTGTTTTTTTTTAAATTTGAATTAGGATAGAATCTGGTTCCGAGGAACTTATAAACTCGCTATGTCTGGTCATTATGTCGCCAGAGCCAGTTTACTCTGTATGCACGGAGAAAGATACAAGGTGGGTTCATCTTGGAAGTTTAAAAAAGATTGAGATTCGATAGTAGGGGATGCAGTGACACGCGTCAATCGTCCCCGCACCGGGTGACACCATTGCGGCTGACAAACCGTTGACAAATGACAGGTGACAAATGACAGCCGACAACTGAATGTTGACAAATGGCGCGCCGCTACCGCTAACGTCATTATAGCGTTACACCTCGCTTCGAGGTACTTTTAATTATTGTCTTTCCATTTACTGGATGAATTTATCGATCTTGTATTTCTAAGTACGAGCCTGTCAAAGTATTTATTGAAGCGATGTTGATCTAAGTGTCTTCAAATCGCGAGTGAATAGGTTTCTTCTGGGCAAGCGCGCTCCATCGTAGACCGTAACTGTCGCTTAACAGGTGAGTTGACGGTCAAGCGCAAGCCTATCGTCGAATAAAAAATAAAAAGAAAACAAAACTTGTTTTGATCGAATAAAAAAAAAAACTTGTTTTGATTTAGTCTTTCATTCCATGATTTTCCATATAGGTAGATTTTATTTTACATTTGATAGATTTACGATTGAACACCAACTAACCTGATGTTGAGCGGCGTTGTGGTTGAGGATGGAGCTCATCGAATTAAAAAATATCTATTCACTCTAGCCAATAGCCTTGAAAATTCCGAGAATTTAGAAGATTGTGTACGAAGTAATATAGTAGTGTTTGTATTCTTTGTCAGTCATATATGTATATATAAATAAATACTTGTGTATATATATGTATGATTTATGTTATAAGTACTTTATTATAAATCAAATCTATGTAATCATAGATTTGTTTTTTTTCTCGTATTAACTATAACTTTTCTCTGATTTTTCTTTAGTTTTCTTTCACACGTAGTAAAAACAAACTACACGGCGTATATACGTGTGTCAGTCTGTGTGAGTGCAATAGGTATGTCTGTGTGAAGTCTTGTCAGTCACGTGTCTGCGATATGGTGTGTTGCACTTGGCGCTAGGTAAAAATTGTACTTTTATTTATTTAAACGTACAGTTTTGTTCAAGGCAAATAAATGAATTAATGTACTTATTTATCAAATATTTTATATATGTATATCAGGAAGTTAAAAATAATGTTTCAGCGTAATAATTTAAATCTTAACACTAAGTCTCACCTGTGATTACGGACGATGCAAAGTGTTCGAAACGTCAGTTCTCAAGAACGTGTAAAATATACGCGATGGATCCGTAAAAACTGTTTAATTTCAATGAGTAACAATTGCAAAAACCAAAGAAATTATAATATGTCAAATCTTTTCTTTCCGCAACGAGTAAGTTTATTTGAACAGACGTAACACATTGAAAATTATTCTGTACAGAAAAGGATGATTAAACCATACACCTTTCTCATTCTTTTGTAGAGCGCTTTCTCTCTTCTAACAATTATGCCGGGACGGCCCTCGTTTGTGGCAACAAGTCGCCACGCCAACTGTGACAGCCGGTCTGACCTCCGCATTAAATGTAAAAAAAAAAAATTAAACCAATACAAAAATAAAAATATTCCCCAAACAAATTCACCAAATAAATTAATAAAACCTAAATAAATTTATATTTAAAATGTTGTAAAAATATCAAAAAAAAAAAAAAAATGCCGTCAGTTGTCCGGGCTGCATGCAAGTGATCCGCGGCGTCGTCAAAGGCTGTCGCCCGAATAACGACGCCGCCATCGATCCACCCCCCGCGCCCCGCGGTCCGCCCCTCACCACTCCCGGCCCCAGTCACCTTAGCCGTGCGATCCAACGGGACATTTGGATACGATGACCACTGGCTCTTATCGTTATCATGCTTGTTCATTATACAAATACATATAGTTGAGAAATGTCGCGCTCTTAGCCATACGAAAATGAGAAATATTTATTGCACAGTCACCGTAGGTAACTTTGAATCGGTGTCAAATTATACATAGCTTTTTTTGAAAGTTTTTGACGTTTTCTCCAAAAAATAAGTACCTAGTCAAGTTACCGAATTAATTAGCAATCGTTTCGTCCATTATTATATCGGGGAAAAATCGAGAACATTCGGAAAGACCTATGTAAAATGTTTTATGCGAATTCAAAGTTACCCACGGTGACAGTGCTAGACTGGAATGCATTTTACCGTCGAGTGCCTGGCACTTGAATCCAGAGCAAGCGAAGGATTCTAGGTTTGAATCACGAGCGAAGTAAGCGGTTCTAGTTTAGAATCCTGAGTGTCGCGATGGATTCAAGAAGGCACGAAACAAAATAACTTTACAGCCGAGTGCGATACAAAGTTCATAGTGAGAAAATGTTTAGTTCACTTATTTTCTCCAGTAAATAGATTTGTTCAGTTCTAATAAAAATCCTAATATTTGCTATCCTAATATATCCTAACATTTCATTTCATTAATTTATACATGACTTCCAACAAAATGTACGGTCGGAGGTCTAAATTATCACAAACTATTTAAAATATTTCTCCTATCTAAATAAATAAATACATTTTTCAGTGGAAGGAGGCGAGGGAGGCCTTTGCCCTGCCGTGGGACAGTATATAGCCTTATAATAATCATAATTTCTAATTTATCTATATCCCATTTTTTTATATATTCATGATTTTTTCTAGGTTTAAAATGTTGTGATGTGCGAGTTAGACAGTTAAAATTTTTACAGATGATGTATTACTGTTGACGCTATAAGAATAAATTCTAAAACAAATAAAATAAATATTTAAGGTGGCTCCCATACAACAAACGTGATTTTTTGCTCGATATTGATAACGGCAACAGGTAGACGCTTGAAATATTCACAGACTATTGAGTTACCTATATTATTAACTTTAAAAATAAATAATTAAATTAAAATAAAATTAATATTCAAGGGGGGCTCCCATACAACAAACGTGTTTTTTGCTGTTTTTATAGATCATGGTACGGATCCCTTCGTGCGCGAGTCCAACTCGCACTTGGCCGGTTTTTTACGCAAGATAGATCTACAATTGACCACCAACTCGCCTCATTAAGCGACGGTGTAGTCGATAATTGAGCTCGACGATCTAGAAGATATCTATTAACTCTAGTCTTGAAAATTCCAAAATTTTAGTTCTCAGACAAGAGGGATGGCGGCAAAAAATTCCATTCCTATGCAGTAGGCATCAAAAACGTAGACCAATATCGCTGAGTACAGATTTTTGGTATTTCAACGAGAAATGGGTGGTAATTTGACGACTTTCTGCCAGTTCTGTAGTGAAATGGGATGGGTGGAATTAGGTCGCTTAGCTCTTGCACTACCCGAAATGAATCCTGTAGAATATGGACAAACAATGCTACTAGTTACTACTAGTTTTACTATCTTTTCCTATAATACTACATAATTTTCTAGCAATTCGTATCCTTGCTGTTCAGACCAACATTAATTATCTTAATCATAAAATTATCGGTTAAATAATCATGGACATATATAAGGTGCACTTGAAATCGTTTGATTCCTACCACTTACCATCCCTCCACCCGCCATAGTCCCATAAATCAGGAGTCCACGCCCCCCAATAATGGGAAATATAATTGATTCTACCTTATTGCAGCCTAGCTCCTTTTAGTAACATTAAATAATGTTCATTCGTCTAATGCCTTTTATATGACTGATGTCAGAACTTTAGAAACCATCAAAATATAATCTCGCCTTATCGGCTAACTGTCTCTGGCAATGAACTTCATTTACTATTCGCTCTAACTTTTGAAAATTCGATGATGTGGTTCTGAGGAAACAGAGAAGAAGCGAAGAATTCCATTCCAAGAACCATTCCAACCATTTCCATTGGTGCAAGAACGTGGATCGAAATCGTTGAGTAAAGATTTTTGACATTTTAATGAGAAATAGGTGGTAATGTACCGACTTCCTGCTAGTCCTGTAGGTACTGGAATGGGGTGGGTAGAAAAGTCGTCTTGCGCACATTCACTGAAATGAATCTTATAGAATATAGATAAACATGATACTTTACGAGACTGCTCGAGATTGAGCAGTTTCTTGGCCACTGGATGCCAATCGCCAATCGATATCTTCACCGTATAACCTCAAAGCTTGCCGATCAACTACCGACTCTTTCCAGCTGATTACTTGACTGTTTATTCAAAAAGGTGTGAAAAATTAATAACTGTATAGAAATTTTAATATAATTACCTAAATCAGTACGAAATGAAATCTAAATTTCCTATCGTAGGATCAGCGATATATATGTAATAACATACTAGATATCATGTTTTGAACACTCACTTTGTTTATCGCAACTGCAGAGCAGTTTCTACACCTTGTTCAATTGTCTTTTAGACAGTGAGCAATTTTTCTCAAATTTCTCAAATTCATTTATTTCAGATCCATAGTTACAAAATCCATTAAAAATACATATATATAAAAAAAAAAAAAAGAATATGTCAAATAAAATAATCATGAATAATTTGAAAACACAAATAAATAAATGTCCTTAAAAATCATCAAAAAATTAGAATACAAATAACTAAAATATCAAATAAATAATAAAAATGTCAACAATAAAAATAAAAGAAAATGTCATAAGTAGTACTCGTACAGATGCTATCTTAACCTAAACTTCGGCTTGGATCCGGAATGCTCAAGATGGATTTTGGTCCAATGCTGCATTATTGATCCAGATCCATCCGCCACGCAAACAGCTGTAGGTAGATGTTGGAGCAGACCCGCAAGCGGCGCAACAGGGATGCGACTCGTTTGCGCATGATCGCCGCGAATCCGTCAATGTGCGCCTCGGCAAACATTCCTGATGCGCTACAGTACGATGACAGCCCCATCAACGCCCTAAAAGCGTTATTATATTAGAGTGCGCCGTAAAGGATTTTTTCGTATGTTTGACCCATAGGTTGCACGTGTAAAAGGATTGGCAATACGCTCTTTGACGAACTTTGATGACAGTTTTGTTGTTTGAAATTTTTA
Source organism: Lycia hirtaria (assembly GCA_947563715.1). Taxonomy (NCBI): domain Eukaryota; kingdom Metazoa; phylum Arthropoda; class Insecta; order Lepidoptera; family Geometridae; genus Lycia; species Lycia hirtaria. The sequence goes on along the minus strand of OX387376.1, from coordinate 4,014,203 downwards.
TTCTAGCTTTCATTGAATTCTTTGTATAGAATATTATAGTAATAGATATAGTATAGCTGTTAATTTAAAATCACACGCCATACAGATCAGCAATAGAAAGTTGTAGCACCAGAAAGCAGGAAACTGAAGTAGATTTCATCACGCCGCGCACTGACGCAATTGAGGTCCTAACTAAGGTCTGCCGTCCTAGTTAATAAGGCACATCACATTATTAATAACAAGCCGACACAGCGGTCAACTTATCTGCTTTATCAATTAAAATCCAGGCAAATTCTCCAACTAATCAATCTTGCATGTGTACTGGAGTACAGTTGTACACGGCGACGCAGTGAACAAGTTTCCTAAATTAGACGGCGAATAGCGACCGCACCGCGTAATCGAGCGAAGCGAACAAAAATTAAATAATTACAGCTTAAAAAACTAAAAAACACGCTTCAAATTATTGTATTGTCATCGGTCCTTGATAAGTCTACAAAATTTGAATGAAATCTGACCGTCCGAAGTGGGTCAAAATCAAGTCCAAAGGAGTCGGTTACAAACAAACAAAGAAACAAATAGACCTACATAAAGGTGAAGCTAATAAAAGCGTGTTAAAAAATTGCTAAATTTTCTTTCTTCTTTACGGATGTTGTTGCTGTTTTTTAAGAATAAACAACCGGGATCTACAATTTAACGTTTCATCCGACCCACGATAGCGCTCAGATAGAAATGCCACTCACGGTCACCCATCTGAAGACTGACCGGTCCACCAGTTGCTTGTGGGAAGTGGGAAGTGTAAGAAAAAAAAATGTGGGAAGTTTACAATGGCGCTATTTACTGACCGATTTTGATAATATTTGCTAGAATCGTCTGGTACTCAATTTGTAGTCAAGATGCAAAATGTATAATGGTAAAGTATAAAAAGTTTGTATTTTGACTTTCCTTCTATTAATAGAACGCAGTGGGGTTTATATATATTTTTATACTACATATTTTATATCTTAATAACGCGAAATGTTAAAATCTCAGCGCGCCTAAGGAAGTTTTCCGTTCAAAAATAAAGGTTTAGGTACTGCTAGTTGAGTCCAGTGCACGCAGTATCGGTAAGTTGACCACACGTCCCGTCTCTCGGACGACGTATGCGTCCCACGAGACGGGACTCATTAGAGGGACGGAAGTTGTGTACTGACGCGTCCTGTGTTGTATGTCAGAGCACAATATTATTATTTCGCATAGATTGCTCTTTGCTTTTCTACTACCCTTTCGAAGACAACGAAAAGGCAGTTGTAAAGCAGTGGACGAGAATAACACAGGTTGGTTACCACCCTATTTGAATATTACTTTGACCTTTGTCTTGCTCTCTTCATTGTAGAAAGAGCGAGACAAAAGTCATAGTTAGAACGAGCGAAACTAGCATTAAAATATCGTTTTGTATTATAATTATTAGGTAAAAATAACCTTGTGAGCCCCAACGAGATTTTATCTATAGAGAGGTTATAGGAAAAGATATCTGGCTAAATTGGAGTACTCCTTCGTAACCCCTAAAATGGCCAACCTCTACAGCAGTTGGCTAACACCAGCAAGGATATTTTAATTGCCTTCATTAATCATATCTACACGATCTCTAGCTCTGTCATTCTGTATCGGAATAACAGAGGTGGAGATAGCGTTGCAAGTGGAATCGCCACCGAATGGAATTAGAATACCCGGGCTGACCCTCTATTCCAGCTAGAAAAAATACTTCCGTTGCACGCCCCGTCTGATTTATATTTTTTTCCATCCCATGGTTGCCTGGAAGAGATCGCTTTTAGCGTTAAGGCTGCTTGTTGTTGCACTAGGCTATTTAAGTACTTTGTTATTACTTTTAAGGTGTATACAATAAAGAATTTATCTATCTATCTCTCGCCAGATAAATACTAGGAACTTTTTCCTTTGTCCCTTATACATTGGCGCGAGATTTACACTTTTCTTCTCTTATGTACAATGCATAGTATATTCTATGAAGTTCTTTTACAATATTACATTGTTGCAAGTTTTACATACAGAAATCTCTCTGTTGCTTACTGATTGAAGATATAAATTACATCTCTATCGCCCGTTTCATGGTTTCCACTCAACAAACGAGTTTCTTAAACAACTAAGCATATTCACTATAGCTAGTATTTGCTATTGCGGCTATATCCGTCCAATATCTCAATTTCAAGTTAGCAATCTTCGCTGGGCTCGCGAAACGATGCCATATTTTAGCCCTACATCTCTCCTATATATCACACACACAATAGAGTCAAAGGTGCCTATCCGTCATTGGTTTACTTTACAGCTGTCATTTGTAAACGTCACAATGGTGCTTCGTAAACGGAACGTCTGCGCATGCAGTCATTACCTCGGCCAATCAGCGCTCTCCGCGCGCGCTCCCCACGGCGTGCTTTATTACACGCATGCGCACCGAATATATCAAGCGTCAACTCGGAAAGGGGTTTTTACAAACGTATCTGATATTCGTCATCGTTACGTATGTCCAGTAAATAATACGTGAAAAGAAGTTATTTATAAAACACCCGTGTCAGTGTTTTTTTTTTTTTTTCGGGGCGATTTCTTGACACGGATTTGTGGAAACGAATGCGTCCCAGTCTCAAGTGGCTCTCGGATAATATAGATCTTATTTCGTCCCCGTTAAATGTCCGTTTTGTTGGCTTGTCGACGTGTTTTTGTTGCATGTCTGAGGAGCTCATAATAATATTATTCTTAAGGCTGTAATAAAGATGTGTCAGTTGATACATATGTAATAAATATCATCTCTGACATGCCAGTGAGTATATATGAAGATTATGAATAAATATAATCAAGGATACACAGAATGACAAGTACCACAATGAAATAAAATGAGACTTCATGTTGGTAAGATACAATTATATTCCTTGAAGGCTCGGATAAAGAGGCATTGTAATGTATGAATATTGTACTAGATGGATTTTGTTAGCAATGAGATTGAAAAAGTTATGAAAGTACCTAACTAAGATTTTATCATTTAATTGGAGTTATACACATTTATATATGTGTGTGTTGTATTTTACAAACAAAAAATCAGCTATACAAGTACACGGTTAAAACCGCGAGCACAGCTAAGCAGATTGGGAAGATGAAGTGGCAGAGTACCATAGAACTGATGGCCGATGAGGACAAAAAGTTCTCGAGTAAAGACCACACACCGGCAAGCGTAGCGTAGGAAGATCACCCACAAGTTAGACACACGACTTCATGCAACTTGCAGGAAGACGCTGGATGCAAGATGTCTTCATCAGCCCTATTTGGAAATCCATGAGGTCTATGTCTAGCAGTGGACATCTTGTGGCTTAGACGATGATGATACACAAAATGTTGTATTTCGGGTTCGTTTATTCAATTCCTCACTTCACTCAGGATTCCTCTTTTGCTAAGCGTAGGATTGAACTTTAGAATTCTTCACTACACTCTGGACACACTTCCCTTGCCAGGAAAATACCATTTTTCTCACAAACATTTATACCTCATGCGAGTTTTGTGAATCCCTCACTTTCCTAAAGACTCCTTAATCGCTAAACGCAGGATTCTACTTCAGAATCCCTCGTTATGCACTCAAAATTTGCTCTAAATTCACACTATCGCTATCATCATAAAAATAAGGGTAAATATTGTTGCTCCCTATTCAAACTGCTTTGTTTTAAGTTTATTATCATGAGAGTAGCTATGATAATAAATCTCTAGGTGGAGAAGTATTGCTTATTGCATTTCTTTGTATGATTACGTATTCTAGCAAATAAATGACTTGATTTGATTTGATTTGATTTAGTTCGTATCGTGTGATGTGCCGGTGGTCAGCCCAAGAGCAAACATTCAAACAATGTCTATTGTTATTGGCTCACATAGCCGTCAGCGATCAGATCGGAAGGCTCTAGTGATGTTATTCCTACGGTAGGAGACATTGGGGATGGTCATTAAAATATATTACGGGTTACTCACGCTTATTTTTGAGTCGAAATCTTCTACTATAGCTGAACCTTCTGAAAAAGACCTCCGTATGCGGTCGAAACTATAGTCGGAGATTTCGACTCAAAATAAACGTCAGTAACCGGTAAGATATTTTAAAGATGGCTATCAACCATCTTAGTTTCCATAATAAAATAAGGGATGGTAGTTTTTTTATTCAAGATAAGTTTTAGGGTTCTATAAAACTAAGAGGAACCTTAATAGATTCACCATGTCGGTCTATTTGTCTGTCAGCATGTCAGGCATTTTGCTCGGATACCATTTTTTTTTATCAGCCCTGTTTGTACAAACTGTCCCACTGCTGGGAACGGGCCATCTTCTCATTGTGAGAAGGATTAGGCCACAGTCTGCCACGCTGGCCAAGTGCGGGTTGGCAGACTTCACACATCTTCAAGATCATTGAGAACTCTCAGACATGTAGGTTTCCTCACGATGTTTTCTTTCACCGTTTGAAGTTGGCGGCAATCAACAATACACACATAACTTCGAAAAGACAGAGGTGCGTGCCGTAGGATTCGAACCCAGGACCTGCGGATCGCAAGTCGAACGGTCTCACCACTAGGCTGCCGGAACTTCAGATGCCAGATACCATTAGCACAACATAAACAAAGTTTGGCAGATAGATGTTCTGTAAACCACCACAAAATGCTATAGTAAAAAAGTAATTTAAAACAATTAAAGCGACTTAAACAATTAAATTATAGGGGTTCCTCATAGTTACTAAGGAACCCTAAAACCGGGACATCTGACCTCATGGTTCTGATATTGAGTTATTTGTCTTGAGAAATGCTTAAGAAGTTCCAAGGTATGCTGGAGGCACATCACTACTCCTGTAGGGCTGTCCGCGTCGACGTAAATCATGGTGCCACAATAAACTCGCAGGGTTTCAATTAAACATAAATCTCCCGCGACGCAACGCTAATCGAACGATACTGCGATGTTTGCTCTCTGTGTGCCTTCCTCGCGATACTTTGTTCATATTTCGCGATATTTTTTTATTTGTAATAATTTTGCGATATTTATTTACATTATAAATATCTTCTAGATTGATAGGAGCTCCATCCTCAGCCACATCATCGCTCAACATTAGACGATTTCGTGGTCAATCATAGATCTAATTAATGCAAAAAATCACGATTTTACCAGATATCAGGTTAGGGAATGAAATACATTACCACTTTACCAAGTTCTTGTTTCCGATACCTAGATTATAGTTTCAGGAAACTAAAAGAAGTCCTTGAAGTCCTAGAAGGTACTCATACACTAGAGTGTATGAGTACCTTCTAGGACTTCAAGGTCTATATGCTTCCTTCCTTATTAAGTTTGCGCAAAATCGTTGTAAAACTTTATAAATGGGTATTCTTTAGCACAATTCTAGTAAAATCATTTATTTTTTACGTAAAAAAATCGTTAAGTAGTTAATTTTGGTTTTGTACTATTTCGAAATTTATGTTATGTGTTAATAATGTCTATAAACCTTTTAAGGTAGGAACTAGCTGATCTTTTCTCTTAAATATGTATAACATCTATCTATTTAACCTAGTTTCATAGACAAATAAAATCATTGTACTCGTATCATTGTTTAGATGGTACAAAAAAGCATTTATTTTTATTTTTGCGAGAGCTGTATTATTATATATATATATATATATATACCTACAGCCTAAACAGCTTGACCAATATATAAATATATATCCTATGACATTCAGGGAGTGAAGACAAATCTAACGACACCCCAACCATCTAAATTGGTCAAGCTGTTTAGGCTGTAGGTGGTCACATCAAACACACATTGACGAACTTTTAGAATTATTCTAAAGAATGCGCATAGCGATTTTGCGCATACTTTCTCACAAAACGTACATTCAAGAGCTTATCAAGCTTTAATCGTAAGAAAAAATAGCTCTTCTGCAGTCGGATATATTTTTGAAATCTTTATTAAATGCAATTATCTCGTTTTCCGTCATTTTGACCCCTTCTTAGTTTTCGAGTTAAATTCGTGCTTAGTAGCTAAGCTAAATAAAACCGGCTAAGCACGAATTTTCAAATGAATTGTGACATGTTTTAGTTATTAATTTTTTATTCACATATAATAGAAAAAAAAAAAAATATGTTCACATAATAGAAGGTTTTTTTTTTGGTTATGTACAAATGTTTGTTTATAAAAAGTTTTTTAAATTTCAGATAAAATAATATTTTTAGGTTAGTTGCTTATTTACATACAAAATTCTCTTCTGGCAATAATACTACATATTATTATTGTTCGTATGGCACTCTTGGAACTCTTACTACTAAAGCTTGTAATCGTTAAAAACATCAAAACCCATAAAAGAAAAATATACATGCAAAAAGATACTAGCAGAGCGTGGTTTCGATCCACGGACCTCTGGGTTATGGGCCCAGCACGCTTCCACTGCGCCACTCTGCTCTGTGCACTGACAACCAAAATTAATGATTACATGGTCCGTACAAAAGTTTATTAAAATATTTTGATTATTATGAAATTTTAATTCTTATCGAAACAGAAACTTGTATCGATAAGAATTTAAAACGTAATAATTCTACGACATCTATTACATAATTATATATGATAATAAAATTCCTTCAATATAATTTAAATTATACGTTCTATTCCGTTCATCAAAATACTATGCTACTGAAAGCGTTGAAAATTACTAGAAATAAAATTCTCCGACATTGTTCTTATGTCGCTGTCGCGCTTATTACCAGAGAAAATTGAAAATTGACTGAACGGCGTGATTGGCAAGGGAATATTAGCTCGGTGCAGCTTTGTTTGCGTTTTAAAAGAAAATACTCGCGTGACGCTAATCCATCATACGACGTCGTGGAAAATAGCGGGAAAATGCGAACAAGGTTTTATATTGGCAATTAGTTTGAAAATAATAAGCAAGCAAAAGAAAAATATACGTTAGGGAAAGTTTTCTAGCAGTAATCACAGATGGCGCTACTTGTATATTTGACGAAACTATAGAAATTAATTAATTTATGTCCTTTTTTAAATGTGTAACTGATACTAATAACAATCAATTTATTTTAAGATCGTATACTTAGAAGTAATTAAAGAAATATTTTGTAGGTAACTGCCAATTTTCCTTCTATTGCAATTTTAAGGAATTACCTATGACAGAGAGCATGTCAATTTTGATAGTGCATTTTTATCATCCTTTACAGTTATTTTGAAACTATAAATAACTATTTTTACATAATTATTAAAATCATCGAATAATTAAAAATGCAGCCAATTTAGACTAATGTATTGCACTCATTCATGTGATTATAAAAACACCTTGTTAACTATTGATTTAACGCGCGCTATATATTGAATAATAAATAAATAGATATTAATATATATGAATCGTTATTATAATAACATACTTTAATGGATGGATTAAATTACGTTAGTAATTCAAGTTGTGAAGGCGCGACGCCAGCGCCCCTAGCGGCGGCGTGTGGGTCACAGCTGCGCCCGAACGCTCCCCATTATTCGGTTATTATTGTCGCGTGCTATTTCCAATATTTTCGCCATCTCATTACTGAAGGTGACGACGGCGCCGGCTAATCCGTCGGGAGACGACGCGCCTTAATGGAGGTGATCATGTGTCCTAACGCGTAACGTATTGAAGTATGACGTATTAGATATACCTTCGGGATTCGCCCTTAATAAACGAAAAAAACACTTCGATTAAGGTACGCTCTCGGCTCTCGGCGGACGGGCACGCATCGCAATAATTCTCCCGAACATGACAGCCCAATGATAAATCAAGGCGACTGTGAGAAGAAATGCCAATAAATATCGCGCCGAAATCCAATAATTACGAGGCAATGAGCCGGCCGGCTACAAATCAACCGGACGGACGGGCGCATACTAATGTCTTATCCTAACATCAGATTAAAAACATCAATACTTGTCAATAGAGGTCGCCTCCCACGTAATTATAGCCAACAATATCCCGGGGAGGCCGAGAAAAGGATTAACATATATCAAGGTGGAATAATTGAAGGAATCGATTAAATGAAGAGTATTAATTGCTGATGCGCCCGCGCCGAGATCCCATCGCCACGCCGCTGCGCTTCCACACGTAATGCTCTTATAGGTATCAACCGTCCGTCGACTAGCGAATAAATAATAAAAATTCTCATAATACTTTCAATTGCGGCCCTTAGCAAAACAACATCACGATTAACACAGCTAATTCCCCAATTTAAAAACCGAACAAACAAATGTATGTAAATTGCGCAACTCTATGTAAAAGCCGACGATAACCTTGCAAAATAACGCACACGCCGGTTTTTACAAATTTAAATCTTATAACCAAGGAGTAAAGCAGTGAGAGGTCGAAGGCGGATTCGTGGCGAATTGAAGTGAACTCGAAACAAGCACGTTCAGAAACTGCTTACACGAATTAGCGCATCAAAACGGGCGCAGGGGGCGAAATTAGAAAAGTGTTCCCTCTCCACCCGGCACCCGCGGCCGTTCCGCACGTCATAAACTGACAATTTACGATAACGCCGGGATTAGCCTGTTTGTCTGTTATGCATTCGAGTACGGGCGGGAAAGCCTGTTCCCACTACGTCCGATCATGAGACGACATTTGTGTAACTCAACATCAACTTCAACTTTTAGTTTGTGGCTCTTCGTATTCACGACTCCGCCAATGTCATTCAACATCAGAATAATGACAAGAACAAATGACTTGATTAACGTTGTAGAAACTTCTTTTAAAAAACCTTTTACAATGTCAATTTAAACTTTCTAAAACATAGTTTTGCCTAATACGTATGCTATTAATGTAAAAATTCTTACGCATCAGAATCAGATATCAGACGAAACGATCTCGTCAGACTTCAAAATCTAGTTTGGCACGTCTGGTTATTTCATTAATAAATTATGTCAAACCAGTCATCATTACAAAGTTAAAATGAACTTCGACATTCAACCGATAGTGTCGAAAAAAAACATATTCGATGAACAAAATGGGAACAAGTTCTAAGTTACAACGTCGACGTGTGAAACGGAACGCTTCAGAACCTCCGTCCTTCACGCGGATGAAATTGTTTTACATTTACATGCACACGACTGAGCCCTTCATATTATATAACGTATATTTCCACGTGGGAGAAACTCCCGAAATGACTTTGCGCTCATTTCGCTCGCGGGTAGATCCATAATTTGGAATTCGTTTGGGTCCGCCGGAGAAACACAATGGTTTACTTCTGCGGTCGGGTTAAAATATTGCTCGGGTGATTTTTCTAGCCCGGTTTCCAATCACGAGCTGCTGACTATACACAGAGACTATTTTGTTTCAAAGGTGGTTCCATAAACGAAATAAAAGATGAAATGATAAGTCCTCAAAATATAGATAAATCCGCACTTTTTGGAAATACTAAAGAACAGAGCAAGACTTCACATAGGTAATTACTAAATAGAGTTAAGCCAGAGCGTTTTCTAATAATTCATACTTATGTTCTCAGAACGAGAACAGAATAATAACCTGTTACATAAAAACAACGTGACCAATATTCTGACTCAAGACTAGCTAACTGCTTCTACTACTTAAGTCATGAACATGAGCAAAAGAAGGAAAAAACTTATACGTGTAAGGTGTCGTGCCATGACTCACTAACGCTGCCAATATCTCAAAGCAACCGCTTAATCACCAACATTTGAATACGTTTTTCTAAGTTAAAGGTCACACAAACCTCATTAAAATAGCGCTATTTCCGCTAGGAAGGGCATGTTTAAAGTAAATTAATTTATAGCCAAGAAGTCGTTAGCTCTCTTGGATACTAATAAAAGTTTGCATATCTGCATATGTGGTGATCATTAAACATTACGACAGCCATGCTTGCTTGTTAGCTTTTGTGGGGCGTTAAAAGTAACTGTTGCCTTTGAGAACTGTTTCAGATATAATATTTTGTTCATATTCTATAAGAGGACAGTCGTTAAATAGATGTGACTGAATTAATGAATAAAGGACGATAAAATCCCAAAGTCTACCACAGTTCCGGCCCGTTCGAAATTTCAAAGATATCCCAAACTTTCCCAACTGATATCCGAGTCATAATACGCGCCGAAAGATAGCTTTCTATCCGCGTACCGTCATTCATGAAGATTTGACGAGAGCGCTGCGCAACGTTACCATCCTTAACCCAGTTTATTTAGAGCCTACAGGCCCCAGAGCCCCAGCCGCTAATTTCTTAAAGGGCGAGCCTCGACCACAAACCGTGAATAATTGTCGTGCTAAAAGAAACCCCAGCAAATCTCCACGATTAGCATAAAAACCATCTAAACAGGCCAGAGGAAGCGAGCGCCTTCCTTCCGCAATATTTGTGAAAAAATTACACATTTCCTGCCGACATTTTGTCTCTACGCCGCAGTCGCGCTTACGACGGTACAAAAGTAACTAATGCTAATTGCACCACTCGCGAAATAAAGCGGTAATTAATGAAGCGAAATTGTGAAGAGAAATTGTTATCGTCCTGGCCACCTCCAGCCGCACCTATCGCCCACTCGGCTCACCGTCCGAGCGCATTCCTGCTCGGAGTAGTCTCTCCGTATGATGAGCCATCTGTTCCAATCGCCAATAAATGCGGACGATAGCAGAAACATACAATTTTATCTGTGCCGTGTCCATCATAAAGCATCCCCCGCGTGGGGAGAAAGAACAGAGGGGCATAAAAGTTTACAGGCATTCGGCTAATAAATCGTGTCAAATAAATAAGTGTTGAGTCGGTTGGCGGCATATTGATTCGTCATGTGCCGCCTTGGAGCGGCGCGGGGGACCCGGGTGGCCATAAAGGTGCGTAATGACCGTCGTCGGAAGACAGCGCAGTGGCGCGCATCGATTAGCGCCGCCGCCATCGCCAGCCGCCGACGCAACGCAGTCTCGCTACCACTCCGCCGATGCCGAGCATCGACATCGATACCACCTAGCACCTGACACTACCATCACTAACTACCGCTATTCCCAATTCAAATAATTAGGCATTAGGTATATTTTATTCATTGCAGTCTGTCCGTATTCAGTTGTCAAGTTTTCTTTCAAAGTTTGAATTCCTGCGAGACTGTTAAGTAACTTCCGTGGTTTTCGATAGATGGCGCCAGTAGTGTAAAAATGACTCCAAAACAAGTTACAAAAATAGTACATTTCAATGTTTTGATTGTATTTTGTTGAAAGAAACAACACTATAAATATGTTTTTTACAGAACTTTAAATCAATTATATGAAGTAACAGTATGAAAGTCAAAATAAATTAGTTTGACGCCATGGACAAAATAGAAATGAATGAAGAAATAGACATTAATAAAGTAGGCATATGACCGGAAAGAATGGACTGCTGTAGCGACCTATACTCAGCGGTGGACAGTAAAATTGACGATGACAAAACCAAAATTATCGTCACGCTATTTTTCAAATTAACTAGGTACAATGCATTAAGATGTTTTTGTAAAGAGAAACAGTATTATTAAACATTTAATGATTTTTATACGCTATTCAAGCTTATCGTCCAAAATCCATTTTAAATTCTCAAGACACATTAATATCGGAATCACATTAATTACTCGCCCCATATTAATTGCCAACATCAGGCTCGTGCATGATCCGAGAATCAAACCCGCACTCGACTGCATTCAGACGTTGATTAAAATCTCTCACTACATTCACACAAAGCCTCACATTGATATATGTATAAATCTTATGAGCCGTCCGTATCGTCCTGACTACCTCTAGATCAAGATACGCCACTATAACCTTTATTTTCAACCTGATTAAGTATCAATCAGCGTGTGAAAACAACGAGTCCTGCCTACCACCTGTCAAGTGATATATTGACTTTAAATAACATATCTTATTTATGTTGAATCGGAAACAAAATGGGATAAAAAAGGTTTTTTATCATAAATAATCGTGCAGCCGAGTGGGTGGATAACTAAATTTGTACCGCGGCTTGTAAAGCTTTAATATCTATAAAGCCTTGTATGTATTTGTGTCTGTCTGTTCGCTAGCCGGCTGTAGATAAATTGAGAAAGATAGTAAGTAGTTTGTGTTTCTTTAAGTATTTTGTATCAGCGCCATCTAGGTATTAATGACGACGCTAATAATGCGAGATTCAAAAGGATTTTACATTATATTTTATATTATTACTAGCTTCTTCTTGCAGTTGCACCCGTGTAGTGATGAAAATGGTGATGATGATGAATTGTAGCTTATGTCCGTCTTTAGGTTCTAAGATATATGTGTGCCAAACGTAACGATCTTTGATCGTGGCATATGCAAGGGCGTCGCCAGCCCATGGCCCGGGGGGGGGGGGGGCATGTTAATATTATGGAGGATGAGAAAAAATTGAATTGTAGGTACAGGTACAATTGCACGGCCTTAGGACTTTGGTTGCTTTGCAGTTGGCTACATTTTTTAAATCTCTAGGTGGGGGCAGCTGCTCCCCCCCCCCCCCCCCCCCCCTTGGCGACGCCCTTGGGCATATGTAATAAACAGATAGAGACAGAGTTCCTTTCCCTTTTATATTATTAGTTTGAAATATAGAATAAATGACAAATAGTTATTGTTATTATTATAACGTGTTTCGAACACAATGTGAGTTAATAATTTTAATTACTATTGTGTTAAGATTAAATTAACTAAAATTACGAATGTTATACCTACTATGTAGATCTCAATTACAAGTAAATTAAGGTACTTATATTAGCTTTAGTTTTATTCTATTATGTTGTACAAATTTGAAGCTAAGTATTTTACCATTCAATTTACATATTTTAATCATCAACTCTGTACATTTAAGTGATATCAAAATAGAAGTTAATATTTTTATTCTCTTCAGAAAATAAACAATGGTACAAATAATAAATCTGATTTTTATCAATGGATAACGTAATAGCATGTAAATAATGAAAAAAAATGTCGAAATTTATTATCGTACGTCCCCAAATCCACTTGTCTCTGCCAATAATATGAATTTAAATCATAAAAATACAATCCTGCCAATACATTAGGGCTGTGTTCGGACAAACCGCGGTACCATTAAAGCCGTACATAATTCAACAGAGATCGAGTTTTCAGCTCCCGAGTCTATGACACACTCGCTAAATCTCTCGGAAGGCGGTCTCGCCGCCCATAAATTTTTATTTCGTAAATAAAAATAATAAAAATAAATAAAAGCGGGTCCTGTGCGCGACCGGAAACATTTGTCCCGCCGCGTCACGGATAATCCGGCCTCTTGATTTATTATTAATTAGCTTAATAGAACATTCTAACGCGTTTATGTTTTTTTGGAAGCCTGTATGTTGATTCAAGTGATTGCTCTAGTTGGCATTAGACGGAAGTCAGTTTATTCTGGTAAGAATTCTTTCAGACTGACTAATTTGTTCAAGGAGCGCTGACAGTGGTCATAGAGGGAACCTCTGACTTCAAAATCAGGCGAGTTGGCAATCATGCATGCTTTTGGCTCAAAAGACTCAGAATCCAGAGCCATAAAACAGTTAAAAAACAATGTAATAAAAATTTATAACTAAGAATAAAGTAAGGACTCAATTTTCAATAGTACTAATTATTTTATATGTCAGAAAAAATATTACAGTAGGATTATTAAAAAAAAAATTAATTATAATATACAGTAGGACTAGGACTAGACTAGACTCTGACTCATATTAGACAGATGGATATATTCATTGACCCTTAAATCGGACACTTATTATGACATTATGAATGATAATGAATATTTCAAATGTTGCTCAAATGAAACTTTCATTTTTTTTAAGTTCTACCATTACGAAGGTGAGATATAAATAATTTACGGCCTTACCGAAAACGTTACTTAACTTTAAGCAATGCGTAACATATTTTGTCAACTTCTCGCTGACACGTAATGACACTTGCGGAAAGAAGATAGAGAAATTAAGACGTTGGTTAAAGTTAAGTAACGTTTTTCGGTAAGGCCCTTAATGTTAGATAAGACCATAGCATACACTGTTTCGTCATTGAGTATGTTTGCTATACAAATACTCGTTTTGCAAGAAAGGGATAGGTAGACCATGAACCAATCAAAAACTTTCTTCAATTATTTCTTCTGTATAAATGATTAAATATTGTTACATTTTCTCGCTAAACTTGTTATTATTTTTTATATCTCATCTAATATTTGGCCTTCAATTTTGCTAATGGTAAGCAATAATGTAGCCGAGAATTACACACGTTGTCGATCTAGATCCCAGAAGAAATCTACTCAAGCTGACCTTGACAAATCCAAGATTCCATTCTCAGGAAATAAGGAATATTTATATTATATCAAAATTACGCAAGTTCCCTGTTTGTCCATTGAGTGACGATACCACAGATTGAATAACAGTTTTAATTCTATTATGCAACTACTCATAAATCTGTCGACTGTCCCGTAATCTTTCCTTTATGACGAGTGATGCATTACTAGCATTGTTTGAGTCCCTTAAATTATACTTTTTGTCTGGGAGAAACGTTTCACGGTTTGCGTTCGTTTCAACTCGTAAATCTTTTATAATCGTTGTTATATTTAAATAAGAATATTTTTATGGTTTGAGGATTGTTAAATCAATACAAGAATAACGTACATAAGTACGTTTTAAAGGACATCTTTTAAATTTTCTATCTTTTGACATTCAAATTACTTTCGCGAGTGTTCCGTAGCTTGTACATAGTTTAGTTGTATTTAATAAAAGCACTTATAATAATAAATCAGCGATTAATTCAAAATCTTCAAATAATGTATCTTCAAATCGTTGTTTTATTTTTGCTTAGATTTAAGAATGCATTATAATGAGTAAAAGGTCCCCTTAAGGGATGCCCAGTGTTTATTATTATACACCTAGACCAAAAGCACATCTTAATCGTCACTGAACATTTTATCGATAATTCATCAATTTTATCACCCCCATCACTATAAATATTAAAACCTACAGTCAACAAAAAAACAACGGTGCACAATAACATATAAATTATAAAATGAAAATTCAATCGTGAGGGATCCGGGAGAATTTTTTGAATTTGGAACGTTTTAATTTTCGTGACTGCGTGACGCGCCTGTGAGGCGAGGGGAGGGGCGGGTGCGTACGAGTAACAGCCACGCACGCCATAAATCTGTCAAAAGTAGGCCCCCGGCGACGACAGGGACCGTCCGCAACAGTATGGCTTGAACTGCTCAGATTATTCTTATTTTTGGGTTTTCTTAGCAGCGAATCGTGGATCGTAAAACTCTTCTACTTAAAATGATCCATGAAGGTAAATGAATTAAGATTATTTTATTAGAATGATTTAATCAAATAAACTTTTTTGTTCAAGTTGGACACCGAAAGGTATTACGGTATACGACACACATACGCCTTCCATGTGCAAGATTTTTTTTAAACATTTTCAAAAACAAATAATTTAGAAATTTCGCCATTATGTACCTACATTATGTAAATGTACCTTCTTAATATAAGTCAAAATTTTTAGTCAAGTTCAAAAGCTTTAAATAGAAGAAATAGACACGCTCACTAAATTTACCCTTTCAATGTGTTATTGAAAAAAAATGCCCACTTTAGTCCACGTGGTTGGGCACTCTCCGCCCTTCTCCTTTTAGTAATAAAAACTGTGAAAGGTAAGTGAACCTTTTTTTACCAACGCTACATTAAAGAGGTTACTTGAGTCGCAGTGGATCAACATAGCTCGGGCGACGATCTCACGAGTCCCACCACAGAATAGGCGATAGTCTCCAGTGACGCTGAAGAAGGTGACACTTTTGGACGGTTTCATTTTTTACGAGTTTTCGGGGCGAGTGCCTTTGTTTTATTTAGTTGTCTACGTGGCTGCTGAAAACTTAAAATTACCAGGCGCATTTTTTAATATAGAAGAAATCATTTCACTTTACCGTAACCTATTTTTTAAAACATAATTCATAATAAGCACAACTTATGCGATTTTTTAAACTATACTATAAATAAATATAAAAAAACTGTATTGTGGTTCATTTAGTTTAGCGCCATCTACTGGTAGCCGGGGCTAAGCAATAACGCTTCATATCTCTAATGCCATATTTAAGGTTATGTTTACAAAACAATTCAATAGCAATTTTTAGCTACATGCCCAGTAAATCAGTTGGAAAGTGACGCAATAATTGCTTTAAATCAATAACTATAGTTAGGGAGCATAAATATTGCTCAACATGAAACAAAAAGTACAGGCTTATTGTCAACAATAACACAATCTAGTTTAATATCAAAATCGGTTATGTATGAGCCGTTTTGTAAATCTACATGTTCTATACAAGATTGACATAAATTCTAATAAATTAGAATACTCACCAGTTGTTTATTTTACTTGAAATCACTTATAAAATGAAATAAAACAGGAGCAACAGCGTTGTAACTCAGTTCAACAGCGGACAGCCATACTGCGTTCCGAATTACTCCGAAGGCAGCCGAGAATATCCGAAGCGACTTTCGGTCCGCCCCATAGAGGAAGCATTTTGCTATGCATTGCATGCTCAGTACGCGCCCAAGCGCGCCATTCGAACGCGCGCTTTGCTATTTGAAAATCGAATGACTTTCGAACTTTACTGAATGTGGGTATCGTAACTTTACGACTTGTAAAAAAATAATACCGAATTGAACATTTAAATTTTATGGAGAGATTTTCTTTTACAAAAAGAAGTGGTTATTTTTTTATATTTAAGCGTAAAAGAGCCCTTATTTATGTGGTGCACATGCGTAAATGTTGATAGTTGATGTTATAGGTATTAATTAGCGTATTATAAAAATATACATAAGCATTTATTTTTATTTGTATCATGTAAAAAGTTGACAGGAGTGTAAGAAAATCGTGTTCTTGTGAGGTCTGGAGCAAAAAATAACTGCCTACGGAGTCAAGTGAGTACGAAATAATATAAATAGGTAGTTTTAAAATGCATGCATGATCAGATATAGCTAAGCTAAAAAAAACAATGTACCTACCTAGTTCAGTTTCTGTGTCGTATTTATATTAAGAATAAGGAGACATAAAATTATTTTAAGCATAAACATAAATATAAGTACTTACTGTATTCGTTAGATTTAATTTTGCTGTCAGCCAATAAAAAAAAAGATTTTTCTATCCTTCCTATAAACCTACCTATCTATTCGAAATTCTTTTATCTCTTTCATATTTCAGCTAGTAATCATGTTTTAACTGGTAAATATTAAAAAAAAAAAAAAATATGTGACTTTATAATTGTACTGTTTTGAAGAATAGGTACTTGCAAAAACATTGTTTTGCTTGATCACTGAAATAAAAAATACAGACAGTTTTTTACAAGGTAACTTCCCATGGTATTGCATAGATGGCGCCATACGTATCAGAATGCGTAAACAAAGTCACTTTCTTTAAGCCAGTACTGCCAGCCTGCTTATTATTTAAGTGTACCTTTTTTATTTATTTACATAAAACAACTTTATAGGTCGTAAACACCACAAAAGTAAAGGTTTTAATCAAAGTTAACTAGTCAATTGCGTAACTTTCATAAAATTATACAAACGATGATTAATTAATAAAGAATAGAAACTATGGAGATAGCGACCTTTTTTATTTAACTTGCACTTGACCGCAAACTCGTCTGATGTCAAGCTACTGTTGCGGTTTGCGATGGAGCACGCTTTCCTAGAAGAAACCGTATCATTCACGATGTAAGGACACCCAAAAATAAGTATATCTATGTATTCGAAAAGATCAATTTTAATCATGTATTTCATATTTTAGCGCTACCTCCGTACAATACAAGTGGAACTAAAGCGTTTCGTTTAAGTTTTTGGAATAGTCACCATATAACGATACGAGTATATCAATGCATGTGTTTTTAAGAAAGTAGGTAATAATAGTAAGAAAAGTATTTTTAGTACGTTTTGCGATATCTTATCAGTGATATCGTGTAACTTACCGAACAGATAGATTGAGAAACTCCTTCTTCTTTAAGGTCTGTTAAAATCACTAGCCACTTCTTTACCTCGTACAGGTCCAATGGAGACAATTATGAAATCTCCACTATACTAAAGTACGGACGCCGAGCAGGAAGAATTTCGTACGTTGACCTATAATTACCTATCTCTGTCACTCCCGCATGATTATATTGCTATCGCGCTCGCACATGTGCCGGTCGTTGCACCTGTGCGAGTGCGATAACTTACGAAATTCTTCCTGCTCGGCGTCCGTACTTCAGGTAATTAAAATTGTTAAAATTACTATTACATTCAAACCGACTTCAAAATGCGCAATTTAGTTTTAAAAACCAAACTACTACGTCGATTTTGATAAAATTTTCATGAGACTAACCTAGAAGTACATATATCCTTTCAAACAAAACAAAGTTTTTTTTTTATTGGTTTAGATATGACGGAGTTACGCGGTAACAATATAAAAGAAAAAAATAAAACAAAAAAAACAGCCGAATTGTTAACCTCCTTTTTGAAGTCGTTAAAAAAGGAACGAAAATTGTATGAGAATTTGGTTTTCTTTTAATTTAGTTCGATTCACATTTCAAACTGCCCACATGCGCAAACATGATGGATAGTTTAAAAACCACTATTTTTACATTATTATTTGAAATTACTCAAGCTTAGAAAATTAAATCAGAGTGAAGAAATGTTTGTTGCTCGTTCCCGCCAAAACTCTTCCAACAACCACATCCAGTTTCAACAACGTTTATTCCCGTCGAACTATAAATACACATAACAACCACAGACAACAAATTAAGTTTCTAACTCAAAACTACCAGTATTTGAGCAAATCTTAAAAAAAACTCATTCCAACTAAACTCATTCCGTTCTTTATTTATTAATAAAATGTACCAGCGCAAATTAGATTATCAACGTCAAAAAAGAGCCAGAGATAGTAGAAGGAAAACACCTCTCATCTCCGTAGATTGAAGGGAGGGGAGTGTTATGGCGCTGGCAATCTAACTTGGCTCGTTGTCGCGCCGTTAGCACAGATTCGAATATCTACGCAGAGATACAGCTCGGTATTATTCTTCTGCTTCTTGTGGCTTGCTCTAGTGCGAGAATTTTTAAGCCGCTTGAAAGACCACTGAGATAGTAAAGCCATAGGTGTTACATTGACGGTACGTAGTGATCAAGTAGATATTGCTGCTGCAAAGCGAATGTACCTACGTAATTTTTATGTTTTTTTTAAGCTTGTATAATGACTTATACGTCCATTATATCATATCTTTATAGTTTTACGCCTTTAGTTTTTAGGTTTTTTTTTCATATTTAATTATTAGTAATTATGTACAACTGAGATCTTTAAAGATCCACTTATAAATATGTTTACTATCGAAATTTAAGGAAAAATTAAATCTTTAAACTACGAGTAGTCGCAGTCGCGATAGGAAATACTTCATTAATGGATGCCCAGAATTCCCAAGAAATATACTCTCCAAACTTTATGTCTCTAGGCTCTAGGATAAATGTCAGTTATGTACAACGTTATCTGTCAGTCAAAGACAGGATAAAGCCTTATTTAAGTATATTCAGTCAAAAACAGGATAAAGCCTTATTTAAGTATATTATACTCTGTGTTTACAAATATATAACAAAAACGTGTAATTTGTGGATACGTACCGAAGCCATTACAAAATCCAGCATTACCTGTTTCTCTGCAGGATTTTCTACTCCCAGCCGTTAGTGTTGCCATCCGCACCCGAATTCCCGACAAATAAGGAATAAGGTGAGCTCATCAACGGAAACTTTTAATAAATTGGCAAGACCAAGAGCAAGTGGTGTTTCGTGCATTTTTGGGGTCGTTGCATCCGGGATTAGAAAACTTGGTTGAATTTGTATCGTGTGAAAGTGGATTTCATAAGGTGAAAGGATAAGTTGGCAAATGGTACAACAGTTTGTTTCGTTAAGGGATTTTGTAAACTTGTCATTTGTTGTTATTGTTACTTTTACTTATAATGTTTCTGCTTTTTATGAACCTTAATGATGAGAGCGCAAACCCCTATAATGTTCTAAGAAACATTGACTTACAATCCGGAACACCGTAATGCTGGCACACTACTGCTTGGCGGTTGACTATCTAGCACATGTGACTATCTTTTCCAAGTGGACCAAAGGCGGTGCTCTATTGCGGAGTCCATTGAGAAGCGTGTGAAGGAGCTCTTTCGTAACGATTCCCTTATTCGAGCTAAGGCCCAAAGTCTGGAGCTTCGGCGCAAAGTTGTTTATCGTTTTTTTTATCGAATACATTTCGGTGAATGTGCATCTCATTTGCATAATGATATTGACCCTGTCCTTTTTGTCTATCGGGTGCACGATGCAACAATCACGAAAATACGACATCGTGTATGGTAGATATCCTAATAAGTAACTCGAAACGCTTTAGCGCCACTTTCTCATTTTTAATAATATATTATTTTATTACTACCATTTATTTCTGTGGCTGTATAAATGTCCTGTAGCGGTCGAGTTGAATTGAAGGCTGACTACGCGGACGAATTTATTGCGGCCGAGTTGAAGAACAACCTCAACTAGCTCGGCCAATTTTGATTAGTAAGGTTTAGTTAAATTTGTATGTAATGGAAGTATCGTATTACATATAAAAAAAAAAAAACGAATGGTTTGCTTACAATAAAAACAGTATAAGTTGCACTCTGGGTCTCAAGTTATGGTGCTACTAGCGGCTGTCAATGAGAGCGCAAAACATTTTGGTTCTGACACTCAGTTGGGTTTTTGTAAGTACGATATTTCCATCAAAATGTCCAGTTCAAGTGCACGTTGTGCTAGATGTACGTCACAGAAACTTATCTATTACCGGTGGCGCTACAATCGATTTTTGAGTTGCTAAAATGTCATTTTAATAGAAGTTCCAATACAATATTATTTAGTGCGATTTTCGTTCACCGTGGTAGATAAATTTGTAGGAGACCTATCTGTCAGTCCGGTATCAGATCGGATGTCTGATTTCTCATTGATTGATGGTTTGATTGACATATCGATGCGGACTGACAGTTCAGACTGACACCGATATGACATAGCGGAGAAACTGATAAGCGGAAGGTCGTTTTATACCTACAGGCTGATTCGTTCTTCTACACGTTCAATATTTATTACTATGACTTTTGGCGGGAACGTCTTTAAAACATGTTGTCGTTCTATTTTATATTGCTAAATGTGTGTTATTTTGAACTTTAATGCTATAAAAATGGTGGTGTTTTATTCATTGAGTGTTTGATAGAGTGCGTGAGTGTGTGCAAGTGAAATATAAATCGGTGAAACGTGTCTTTTCACGTTGTAGGGAAAACTCCATAGAAACTTTCAGTAAAGTCGCACTTTACTGAAGCACGTCTCGAATTTGAAAACTACTTGAATACATGAATTATATTATGATTAGATACATTTATAACTTTTTATTCAAGAAAATTGAAGAAACTTTAATACTTGACACTGGCAAATGATCTAAGCGGGTCCAATTCCAATTAATAATAATAATAATCACGTTCAATAGAATCTCGATTCGTCTAGAAATCCCGTGATCCATATTAAGATCTGTCAATACTTCAGCAAAGAAGAAGGCAAGTAAGTATCATGTAGTACAAAGAGTATTATTACCGTTAAAGTTTTGTAGTGTTATTTTAAGTAATGAAACCATAGACTTCTATAGATACCCCAAGTGTATGTACCTAGCGTGTCAACAGTAAGATAAAAACACACAGTTGACGCCCTAATTTTTTTTTAGTTTCAGGTGATAGGTATATATATAGTTTCGATTCAATATTTTGTCAACTAGTTACTAGCGTAGGTACAAGCGCGCGGATGCATTGAGATGAATCGATTTTGCACGGTTAGCACATTTCATCACTAAATCGTTCGTGTGACGTCACAGTCGATACCAAAACTTGTACTTATATTAAAAATAACAAAAACCTTCAACGATTTTTTTGAGATAATTTGAGATCCTGGGCGATATAAAAAAAAATGTTTTAAATATTTTGATAGTTTTGAAAATTATTTGTGGGATTATTTGAATAATGGGAATGTATAAATCGAAATGTCTCTACGAGAAATTACCAATTTTTCATTAAACTAAATAACTTTAATTCTAACAATTTTCTTCAAACAAATGTAATGTTTACAACAGCTCAAATTGTTATAAAATCGATCAGCCTGTATATAAATTTCTACAAATATACATGCAAATGTTCTGGGAATTATGATGAAAATACTAACAAGTATGTATTATATATGTATTTGGTACGTATTTATTTGCTCAGGTGAATGAAAAGCAAAATTACGACAGAAATATGCGTAGTACGGTAAATGTAATCTACGTAGTACGGCAAAAGTATTCTATGTAGATAGATTTTCCTTGGCTCTACGTGGGAAGCCTGAAGTAAGGTAATCGCCCGACTTGTCTTCAATCGCGACACGTCGGGTATCGCTGTTAGACGCGTGTCGTGACTTGTAAACAGTGACAATGGTTTCCTGCGTGTTTAGAAAGTGCAACACCAAGATATACCTATAAGGCCAAGATATACCTATAAGGCCAAGATATACCTATAAGGCCAAGATATACCTATAAGGATACTAAAAAGGCCTAAAGGATGTTGTCTTGTCCTTGAAAGTGCTGAGAACTGAGATTTGCCATGCTTTTACTTCATATTCAATGAGATAACCTTTATAACCTTTCTATAGATAAAATATCATATAATATGGCTGGCAGGTACGTGAGCTCTAATTTCACTTGCTCTTTCATTTTCACTTCTGTCTTGCTCTTTCTTTAGTTTTTTTTTTTTTTTTTTTATCAGCCCTGTTTGTACAAACTGTCCCACTGCTGGGAACGGGCCATCTTCTCATTATGAGAAGGGTTAGGCCATAGTCTGCCACGCTGGCCAAGTGCGGGTTGGCAGACTTCACACATCTTCAAGATCATTGAGAAATTGAGAACTCTCAGTCATGTAGGTTTCCTCACGATGTTTTCCTTCACCGTTTGAAGTTGGCGGCAATCAACAATACGCACATAACTTCGAAAAGACAGAGGTGCGTGCCGTGGGATTCGAACCCAGGACCTGCAGATCGCAAGTCAGACTGTCTCACCACTAGGCTGCCGGAAACTCCAGTTTCTTTAGTTGAAAGAGTGCAACAAAAATCAAACGAGCCAACTTTGAATTGCGTTTAGAGTTCACAGTACTTCTTTTAGGAGACTGTACCCTGCTGAATGTGTTTTTTTACAACATAGGTTTGTGCTCAACCTCCAGCTCACCTGACGTTAAGCGACGTTGCGCGATAAGCGCGCTTACCTAGAATAAACCCATTTAAAGATACCCAGATTGTATATTCTGGCTGGCAGGAAGTGTATTCTACAATTTTGCAGTCCATGCGAAAATATTTTCTTATTCGTAACGCGAAACGTTCGGACTTTTGGAATATCCACCATGAAAATGATGACGCTTTTTCGTGTTTTTAACCGACCGATAGAAAAAAGGCATCCCCATGGATTTCCAAAGAAACCGGTTGGAAGTATCCTGCATCCAGCGTCTTCCAGCCACTTGTATGGTATCTTCTGTCCAACTGATCTTCTTAAGCAGATTCTATCCTTCTTTTTCTTCTTTTGGCCGGCCTTCATCCTGCAGTGGACTTCTTGTGGCTGAGATGATGATGATGATAGAAAAAAGGCGAGAAGGAACCAGATCATGCAGATCAGATGCACACTCACATGAATCCAGTAATAAGTAGGTATTCATATTAAAAGAAAAACAAAACCCGACTGACTGCAGAAAATATAGATAGATAGATATATAAACTCTTAATTGTACACACCATAAAATTTACAATCAAAATAAATTAATTAAAAACTAGTGTAACAACTGGCGGCCTTATCGCTAATAGCGATCTCTTCCAGGCAACCTTAGCCTTACAAAAGCAATTTTTGTAGTCTAACTTACGATTTTGTTACGCTTGATAACAACG
The DNA here is from genome assembly GCA_947563715.1 of Lycia hirtaria. Lineage (NCBI taxonomy): Eukaryota > Metazoa > Arthropoda > Insecta > Lepidoptera > Geometridae > Lycia > Lycia hirtaria. The sequence continues at coordinate 3,990,214 of OX387376.1, read as the reverse complement.
AATGAATGTTGAGTGTACGTTTTTGTGAGAAACTATGCGTGAAATCGCTGTAACAGTTTATGAATTCGCATTATTAAGAATAATTCCAGTAAAATCACTTATTTATTACAAAAACTTCGCCGGAGGTTATGAAAAAAAACGCATGTTAACCCCCGACGCAAAAACGACGGGGTGCTATAAGTTTGACGTGTGTGTCTGTGGCATCATGGCTCCCGAACGGATGAACCGATTTTGATTTTGTTTGAAAAGTGAATTAGTCGGGAGTGTTCTTAGCTATGTTTCATCAAAATCGGTTCAGCTGCTTTTTTTGTCGGAGGTTTTTGAGTTTTCTAAAAGCGATGTTCAAATTTTTGGAACTTAGTAAGTTTTAACTTAAATTTACTGGTAAATATACTTTGGGTATGAGAAGATACGCCATAAGCCGCTTAACATCCACCAATAAAAAACCAATAGAAAAACCGGCCAAGTGCGAGTCGGACTGGCGCACGAAGGGTTTCCGTACCATTATCTAACAAAACTAGCAAAAAAAAATCACGTTCGTTGTATAGGAGCCTCCTTTATATATTAATTTTATTTTAATTTAAGTATATATTTTTAAAGTGAATAATATAACTCAATATTCTGTAATATTTTAAGCGTCTAACTGTTGCCGTTATCAATATCGAGCATAAACGAGCAAAAAAATCACGTTTGTTGTATGGGAGCCCCCTCTTAAATATTAAATTTATTTTAATTTAATTATTTATTTTAAAGTGACTAATATAACTCAATATTCAGTGAATATTTCAAGCGTCTACCTGTTGGCGTTATCAATATCGAGCATAAACGAGCAAAAAAAATCACGTTTGTTGTATGGGAGCCCCCAAAACATTTATTTTATTCTGTTTTTTAGTATTTGTTGTTATAGCGGCAACAGAAATACATTATCTGTGAAAATTTCAACTGTCTATCACGGTTCATGAGATATAGCCTGGTGACAGACGGACGGACGGACAGACAGACATAGGTACAGACAGCGGAGTCTTAGTAATAGGGTCCGGTTTTACCCTTTGGGTACGGAACCCTAAAAATATCCATTCGCATTTTCTCCATTGTGTTAAACCTTAATAACGGGCGTTACTAAACGCTAATTAGGCTCTGTAACAGCCTTAGAGGCGGCTTACACGCGTTCTGCCCTTAACGCTCTATTACTGGCCTATTAAGGCCCATCGAAGGCCCACAACGGGCCTAAAATGCGATAAACCTATTTGTAGATGGAGATGGTATGAAATGGATGGATGAATGCTATGGAAAACGATTTAGAATTTTGCGATTTCTTTTTTTTATATTAATTTAAATTCCACTAGCATTACGCTCTATTACTGGCCTATTAAGGCCCATCGAAGGCCCACAACGGGCCTAAAATGCGATAAACCTATTTGTAGATGGAGATGGTATGAAAAGGATGGATGAATGCTGTGGAAAACGATGTATAATTTTGCGATTTCTTTTTTTTTATATGAATTTAAATTCCACTAGCATTATTCTATGTGTTATATGGCATATTTCTTGTATAAATCTAGGTACTTAATTTATTAAGAAATATAAAGCTGATGTCAAAATGAAACTGATTTATCAAGACTATGATATAGAATGAAACTGATTTATCAAGACTATGATATAGGTAAGTACTAAAAAAGGTTTTAAATCGTGTGCACGAAGTGTCGGAAATACATTTCAATTTAATTCTAATAATTAATATAGTTTTGAATTTAATTTTAGGCAACGTGGACTTTGTTGTTTGATAATAAACGAATTTGAATTTGAATAATGTGCATACTAATTTTAGCCTTCTTTATAGATTTAGAGAAATCTTCAAGCCCATATTAAAGCAAGCCCTAAAGTTCAGTGAATTTTGAAACAATGAATCGAGCGACACGCCGAGGGTTCCGTACTCCGTCCGTATAAACATGAACACAGAAACCAGGCTTATTACCTACTCAGGAAAATATTTATATCTATGAAAGTTTGTAACTTCATATATACAGCCTGAAATGGTAGGCGTTCACATCAAGGGCGTCGCCAGCCCATGGCCCAGGGGGGGGCAAGTTAATATTATGGAGGATGAGAAAAATATGAATTGTAGGTACAGGTACAATTGCACGGCCTTAGGACTTTGATTGCTTTGCATTGGCTACATTTTTTTATCTCTTGCCCCACCTTGGCGACGCCCTTGGTTCACATACCTACTTACAATGTAAAATTCCAATAAATTAGAATAACAGACAGATACCGTAGTCACGAATAGGGTCCCACATTCTACGGATTCCTAAAAAAATGGCCATCGTGGGACTTTCTTTCTAACTTTTTACTATCTTGCTAGTCTCCGCTGGTGGCGACGCGTCCCCACGCCAACAGCCGGTTTGACAAGCCGCATTAGGTGATTCATATAAAAAACAAACAAGAAATTAACATTTATATTTAGCAGAAACATCCAATAACTGCTATAAAAACATTACAAATAAAAAAAAACTAAAATATAATGTTATCGTACTTTAAAAATTATGATTCTCAATTAGTATTCGATATGATACAACTTCGCATTACAGCTGTAACCAGCCCCTTAATTCTGTTTATCACATCCTATTAAGAGCCTTTATTTTAATGACCACCGTATTGCAGATTTAATCGAGAACAGAGCCAATACGCGTCCGTTCCCGATGACAGATAGCGACGAAATGCGTTTTAAATTCACAAATGGAACTGCGTTTGCGCATGGAATAATGAGCCAATGAGCAGGTGGTTTGTCTACTTAGTGTCCGCGCATGTCTTTGCTAATAATTAGTACTAATATTTCGTTGTTTTACTTAACTGCATCGGTGGATATGTAAATTGACAGCTTTTTATATTTTTTCTTTGTGTAGTGTAGAGTAATTATTACCCAACAGCCGAAGGAGGATAGGTACTTCTTTTATGTATTTCTTCGATATCCTTTTTAGGTGACATGACATGGCTTCATGATTGATCAGACCTGATAGCCACTTGTTTAAGATCTCTGGGGGGTTAGACAAGTGTGCAAGCAAGTGAGATAGACACCGGTGGCGTAGAGAATTTTCTCAAAGACGCTTTCGGTTAGTTAGTCTTTAAAATATCGATAGTGATACTTGTCGCCGTATTTGTTGTTGATTATTGTCTGTTAGATTTGAATTAACAGAATATGGAGTAGAAACATGGATAATTTTTTACATTCTCTACTAATCGACATTGTCCATACCGTCTGAATATCGTTTGCGTCTCGTTTATCGTTAGAGTTCAGACTTGCAGCTTTTATTCGCCGATAAAATCATCTAAAAATAAGCTAACCCATACAAATACCTAGGTACTCATTTATCCAAAACGTTAGTTGTTTATCTAAATTTAAGGCAATTCAATATTTTATTGGTCGTAAAACGAATGAATAAGTGTAGTTTGATGTGTTTATTGTAACACGTTGGGACATTATTGTAATATTACAGGTATCCTGTGGAGCTGACGTAAATTTATCTTCAATATGGAGTTGGTGTCTTCATGCACATGAACAAATGTAATGAAACTATTATTTATATGGCCCAACGCATAAGCATTGACATTGAACGTGGCAATGCGGTTAGCATACTAGGTACGCTGCCAACTAGTAGTGGGTTTGAGCATTTGGATTGTCATTAGACCTTTATCGGTCTGGAGTAATCGATTTGCTTTTGTGTAGTAGTTTAATTAATTTGTTATACACTCCACTCTTGAAGTTGTTGACGAATACGTCTACCTAGGACAAACGGTCCGATTAGGCAGGTCCAACTTTACGAGGGAGGTCAATCGTCGTATCCAACTCGGCTGGGCAGCGTTCGGGAAACTTAAAAGCGTCTTCTCGTCCAATATACCCCAGTCCCTCACCTCAAGTCGAAAGTTTGTGTTACCAGTGATGACATACGGCACTGAAACGTGGTCCCTAACTATAGGCCTTATAAGGAAGCTCAAGGTCACGCAACGAGCTATGGAGAGGGCTATGCTCGGAGTCTCTCTACGAGATCGAATCAGATATGAAGAGATACGTAGGCGTATAAAAGTCACCTATATAACACAGCGGATTAGCAAGTTGAAGTGGCATTGGGCAGGGCACATAGCACGTACATGGCCGATGGGGCCGAAAGGTTCACGAGTGGAGACCACGTACCGGCAAGCGCAGCGTAGGAAGACCAGCCACGAGATGGACAGATGACCTCATACAAATGGCGGGAAGACGCTGGATGCAAGCCGCTTCCAATCGGTCTTTTTTGAAATCCATAGGGGAGGCCTATGTCCAGCAGTGGACTTCTTATGGCTGAGATGATGATGATGATGATGAATTTATTATACTCACTACTCCACGTATTATTAGGTATGTTCTGTGGCTCTACTACAAAAAGCAGGAAGACGCTGGATGTAAGCTTCCAATCGTTTTTGGAAGTCCATGGGGGAGGCCGATGACTTCTTATGGTTAAGATGATGATGATGCTGATGACTACTCTACTTCTTATGAGTATTCAGGATACAAGTAATTATAGTTAATAAAACTGAAAAACCGACTTCAAATTGTACAACAAATAGTAAAGACATGTAGCCTGTGACTCTCGGGAAGTAAATGAGAATTTAAGGAAATCTTTAAGGAAATTAAGGAACCGTTAAAAATAAATTGAGCAAATGGATCAAAATTAAATATTGATCTAAATATCTCTAAAAATACTTCTAGGTAAGTGCCTAAGAATTTATGTAATCTTATAATACGTTGTCAAGGCTTGTGGCAACCGGTCGGTTCGGTAGGACTAGCTTAGGTACCTCCGTATGTAGACATGAAACAAAAAATGGAAGAAAAAACTAAAGCAAAAACCGTCTGCCGAGGTATCTGCAGCAGCGATCCTGTCTCACATAATGGCGGACAAAAACAGTGGAGACGCTTGTTTAATCTTTTTTTGTAATCATTTAATGGAGATAATAGGTTTATGGTTTATACTAGTGCTTTGTTTTACATTTTTACTTGTTTAAAGTTTTAACTGAGTTCTGACAAGGTGAGAAAACCTTACCTTCTGACACCTTTTTTCATTTAAATTGTAATTCAATACAATTGTAATTATTGTATTCTTCTGCGATATGTGGGTTATGAATTGGTTTTGATGATTCGTCTTTTATTAGAGCGAGCAGTTCAGAGGTGGTCCCAATTCAATCACTGAAAATTAATGAAATAGGTATTTGAATCATCTCCATTTATATGAATATTTTGAAATAATGCTTCATAGAAGTCAGTTTTTAGTTTGTGTATGTAAAATGTTGGCACAGTTTTATGTAATATAAATAATGTAATAGAATGTAATAAAAGAATAGAAATATGACATCATTGAAGTCTTGTATCTAATTTATACGTAGGAACATCTTATGAGATAACTCATATTTTTATGTTTTCCAAACTGATTACTCATTAACTTACTAACGCAGAGGTGACCAAGAGTTCACGAAATTAAATAAATTCTTACTATTTTTGAGTTTTAAGCATTTACAACTTCATGCCATAGTTTACGTTTTTTTTTTTTTTTTTTTTTTTTTTGTCAGCCCTGTTTGTACAAACTGTCCCACTGCTGGGAACGGGCCATCTTATCATTGTGAGAAGGGTTAGGCCATAGTCTGCCACGCTGGCCAAGTGCGGGTTGGCAGACTACACACATCTTCAAGATCATTGAGAACTCTCTGACATGTAGGTTTCCTCACGATGTTTTCCTTCACCGTTTGAAGTTAGCGGCAATCAACAATACGCACATAACTTATTAAATACTTAAATATCTTCTGGGCAAGGCGTGCTCACCTTAGACTTTTTCTTCACTCGGATGAGACAAAATCACACGTAAACCACATAAAAAATTGGTTGTCTGTAAAGTCGGTTTACGGACGATAGTTTAACGTGAAAACGTCATAACAAAACATTGATGAAATGACGATGATGATGATGTAACGGGACAATGAGCGTAACGGGACAATGAGTCATCCTTTTTCGTGCGTGCAGCCGTCATTCATCGATTTATTAGACGTTGTCACGTCAAAAAACAATACGTACTAAACTAAAAACTATTATTTTTTATTCTACGTTAATATTTAGAAAAAACCTTGATAATGTCGACTCCATTCTTTTCCCAAGGCATGGCAGTAGAGCACGGAGAGTCGCGTAAATCTACATCAACATTGTGTCGTTTTGTTCCTTTACTTAAGGCACTGTCGTCCACTGACCACCTTAACTACATCGCTGACCACCTGACGACATCGCCTTAACTGCTGCTTGATTGGAATCAAAGATAAAGGAAAAAATCTTTGCTTAAAATAAAGTAAGATTACTTAAGGGACGTAAGTGCGATGTAAAGGAAGGGACATTTTAAACAGTACTATCCCAGATTCCGGATCGACTATGTTTTTATAAATGGCCCCATAGTCGGAGGTTGCGAAACGGCAAATTGCAGCCAATATTTCACATTTTACATACAACATAATTATACTTTAAGAACCCGATTTCAAAATATGCAAAAAGAGCATTGCAAAAAGGGCAACAACAATGAGACTTTATCTATAGAGAGGTTATACTCATTGAATATGAAGTAAAAGCATGGAAAATCTCAGTTCTCAGCACTTTCGAGGTTAAGACCGCATCCTTAAGGCCTTTTATATCTTGGCCTTATATATCTTGGGGTTGCACTTTCTAAGCACAGGATCGCAATATCACTGTTCAGAAGTCACGACACGCGTTGTCCGAAGTGTCGCGACTGAAAATGAGTCGGGCGATTACCTCACTTGATTGAGGCTTGCCACGCAGAGCCCGGAAAAACCTATCCACGTATCTACACATCATCGGTCTGCAAGCACGACTCAGGGCTAGCAAAGCAAAAACCTAATGTTGCATATCTCCATAGAAGACGGTTATCGCTTACCATCAGGCGAGCCGTTTGTCTGTTCGCTTTTTTTCTGATTTTTTGCTGTTGTTTACATATTTTATATATTTTTCTTTCTATAATTATTATATTACATTTTGTTTTGACTAGTAATTTGACATTTGTAATTTAATTACTCTGGACATTTGTTATTTATTACGTTTTTCTTATTTGATAAATATTTGGTTGTACCTATTTTATAATATTTTCGAACAATGTTAACATTGCTTGAAGCAATAATGGATATTTTTTACATTTTCGTTCATTTGACTTGTAACATATTTTTTGTTACCAATAAATATGACTATGACTAATAAAAAAAAGAAATAATTAAAACAAAAACAGAAAAACTGACCTCAGTCAGCAGGTGCTCTTAGAAGATAATTATTATTAATAATCAAACTATGTAGTGAATAGTGAATGTAGTGAATATTGGATGAAAAGAACGAAAACTTTTTATTTTTATATAACATACACTACAAAAACAACAATTCTCACAATACAAACATGACAAAGATTACAGTCAAATTAAGAACCTTAGAATACGGTTCAAAACTAACACATCACAGTTTTTATCGCTATGTGATGAAATTGAAATGATATTAGTGCGGTGAACCCACACTGAAATTTCGTTTCAAGTACCATTTGTGTGTGCACTCCCTCGTATTTTGTTTTAAGACATACAAAATTGCTTGATTTATCCTAAATCCTATTCTCATTGGTTTATACGTAATAACGAGTAAGAAAGACTAACTTGTTTAAGTCTGGACAAAAATTATTCCTACCATTGATAATTCAACCTTTCCAATGAAAATACATTTCCATTTCCAGCACCGAATTCGAGGCCCTGTTATTTTGATCTCCACATATCGACGCGTCTGAAACTGTTACGTTTCGTTACCATATCACTTCATTGACAATCTCTCTATTTAAATTTAGAACGCGCCGGCGTTTGGCAGCTCGTCATTCTTGTCAGCTGATTTTGACAGCGTAACTGTCAGATTTGACGGGCGACGCGCTGCTGACGGCTGCCGATAACGCGGTCGGATGGATGTTTTGAAATTGAAGTCTGCGAATGTTTTTGTTTTTAAACAGTTATCGTCTACTGCGTACTTATAAACGCATGGTAAAATCTTATTCACTGAATAAGGACTTGTCACTTTCTGTCAGACGGGAACTGTCACGCGCGAAAACGGAAAAAACACTGTTTAACTAAAATTAGCTTATTCAGCATTTATAAGTAAGACGGTTAAAATGTAGGTATGTTGGATATATTCCATGCGTTTAATTATGATTTTTCATAGGTTTAAAAGTTTGCTTGTTTATTTTTAATCGACTCCAAAAATGGAGCTTACTGCTTGTACTATCGAAGGTTATTTATTTATCACTACTTTAATAGATTTATTACTCAATTCACATTTACGTTATACCTTAGAAGGTACTTAAGTATATGAAGATGAAGCATGCAAATGTAACTGCCATTTTGACCTTTAACTTTAGTTACTAATTATTTACATTAATTACAGTTTAAATTACCTAAGCGTGATGTGTCTGAATATCAAATTAATAAAGACATTTCTGAATATAGTAATAGAATAATGCTATATATTAAGGTTCATTTCCACTACATAGAGCCACGCAGCTTAAGGTCCCTCTTTTTAGGCTTGCCTATTCACTTGCGATTTAAAGACACTCAATGCATGTCTTTCGTAAAAGCAACTATTTTTCTTGCGAAGTCTCGAGTAAAAGAAGAAGCCCGGGGCAAAGTCGGCCTCATTCGATGTATCCACAGACATAGTAGATGAAGCATGCTGCTTCATTTATATGAAAACCTTGCGTACCACATTTTTGGTATCGACTGTGACGTCACACATACGATTTATTGATGGAATGTTCCATCCGTGCGAAATCTATTCAACCCAATGCATCCGCGCGCTTGTACGCTAGTAACTAGTCGACAAAATATCGAATCGGAAGTATATATCACCTGAAATTAAAAAAATCATAGGTCGTCAACTGTGATTTTTTATCGTATTTGACACGCTCGTTTAGATGCTAGGTACATACACTTGGGGTATCTATAGAAGTCTATGCGTGCCCTACACTTTGCCTTGAAAACAAACAGGCGTACTCTACATATTGTCGAAGAACCTTTGTAATTACTCTCTTTCTCTCTATCTATCCAATGTTGGCCATTTGATTATAATAATAGAACATAAAATATAAACGAGCGAAGCGAAAATATAAAATATAAACTAAGTAAATAAGTGTGTATTACGAATCGTGTTTCTTCCTGGTTCCCCGCTACGGTAGTTATTTGCATTGTTTCCCAATCTTCTGAATCGACAGTTAATATTGTAATTCAGTTGTTCGGTAACAATATCAGTTTACCATAAATAGAGCAGTTGACTAAACAAACTCAATAACTGAGTGCGCCTGGCTTCGTACCTATTGTGGTATCGTCCCTCGAGATCGAGGGCGTGCTAAGCTATAATCTGGTACTAAGATATACTCTAGATAAATAGTCTAGAATAAGTTAAATTCTCAAACTCAAAATTAAACGTTGTATAAATGAAATAATGGAAAATAATTGATTTTGGAACATTGTGATTTTTTTACAGAAATATTCGTAGTTTAATTTTTTTTTGTAATAGCTGATTTTTACTATAGAAATTAACGTGGTTTTCTCACATTTTTAAATAAAAACTACGTGAGACGTGAGTAACCCGTAGTTTTTATTTAAAAATAGCTGATTTTTATCTGACTGACTGCGAAAGAAGGAGTTCGCACGTTCACGTTCACGTTATATTTATCTATTTATACAGCATGTATCTGCATTTCACCTACTGCTGGATAGAGGCCTGTTCTCTTTCATGCCTTCTTTTCCGGTTCTGTGCATTTCATCCACTGCCATTTGACGTGCTTTGCGATGTCATCTGACCATCGGGCCGGAGGTCTGTCCCGATGCCGTCAGTCGTCACCCGGTATTTAAGCGATGACATCTGGGAAATCGTATAGCTTAGTTTATAGCTTCCTGGTAGGACAGCGAGCTAAGTGTTGATCTAGTCACGCGAGGTAAGCGGCATGACTATCGGTTGGGATTCGATAATTAATATGCTAATAGCTCAGCTTTAACCACCCTCGTGCGAGCGACGCCGCGCGCCATAGACTTACTAGTATTTGAACTTCGGAATGCGATCTGGTGTACCTGTGGAATTACCTAATCTGTGGAGTATTGTGGATAGGAACTAACTTCGACCTCGTTCTTTGTCTGTTTCTTTCTCTTTCTTGGGAGTAAAAGTTGCACAATACACCCCAAGCGGGACGTCAGCGCAGGACTTATCGCCCCCCCTTCGAATTAGAATTTATTAGAGTAAAAGTTAATCGTTGTCTTTTTTTTTATACAATGTAGGTTTGCGCTTGTCTGCCAACTCACCTGATGTTAAGCGATGTTGCGGTCTACGATGAAGCGCGTTTACCTAGGAGAAACCGATTCACTCGCGATTAAAAGACACCCAGTTTGTATCCATCGGGGAAAACCACTCAGGAAGCGTATTTCACAATTTAGCGGTTCGTACGATAAATGTGGAATTAAAATATTTTTGGCGTTCGGCCTTTTGTAATATCCACCATGAAAAGGTGACGCTTTTTCGTGTTTCTAACCGTCCGATAGAAAAAAAGGGCTAGAGGGAATTAGATCATGCAGATCAGATGCACACTCACCGAAATGGATCCGGTAAATAACCGATGCAACCTTGCGGCGATGTTCCAAGATTTGAAGCTTAGTTTTTACTAGGGATTCGCCGCCAATCAGCTTCCTTCTTTTTCTTTCTCTCTAAGAGTATCTTAGACAATCTTCAGTGTTCTGGAATAGTACAGACTGAACTGCTGCTGGAAATTAGCACTGCGTTCTACTGATTGCCCTAATGCTCTTTAGTTGTTTTCAGAATAAATAGTAGCTTAAAAGTATAATGTTTATAAAAGATAGAGAAAAGAGAAACGATGACGATGAACGATGATGATGATGATGATGGTCTGTTTCCTGAGACCTACAATCTTGGAATTTTCAAGGCTAGAGTGAATAGATATCTTCTAGATCGACGAGCTCCATCCTCGACCACACCGTCGCTTAACATCAGGCGAGTTGGTGGTCAATCGAAGATCTATAATGTATTTAAAAAAAAAAAAATCATTCACACCCGAAGAGTCAATTCAGGATAAAGAAGGTACAAGGTACATACAATCATATTTATAACCGAACTCAAAAAAGAAGGCTACCACCGCACCGTCTCTTATAGTCTAGTAAAAATATGATTTGTGACAACATAAAAGACAACTAAGTATATTGTTATTTAAATGAATGTAGTGGTGGTTTGAAATTGAAATTGTGAAATCTAATTTTGTTACCTTTACACGCTCAAACGGCTGAACCGATCGTTATAAAAATTAGTATAGAGATAGCTGTGGACCTGGAGACGGACATAAGCTACTTATTATCATCATAATCATCACCGTTTTTCATAACTACGCGAGTGAAACTGCGGAACGCAGCTAGTCTATAAATCGGGGATTATTGTTGATCTATGATTTTTAGTTATTTACCTATCATAATTTCAGAGAATCCCTCCAGTTGCAAATATTGCGATCTGCTCCATACATACGGATTTATTTTTACTAGACTATTAGTATCACTATCAGGCGAGTTGGTGGTCTATCGTAGATCTATGTCAAATGTAAAAAAAAAACCGGACAAGTGCGAGTCAGACTCGCACACCGAGGGTTACGTATAAAGTAGTACATAAAAGGGGGGAATCATATTTTTTTTTCTATTTTCCTTCATAAGCCGAAATCGAAACCGAATTTTTTTATCATGTGTCAATATTTCCAATTTTCCATCTTGCAACATTGCGTATTTAGGCAACCTATCACTCCGGACATGCAACAGAACCTGGGTATTGTATATTTTATTCTTTGTCCTGATTTGCGTGCGCAGGCGCAGCAAAAACGTCATAATTAACGATCCTACTCGTACATTGACGGGTGACGGACAGTGCCGTGTAGCTAGGCTAGGAGTAGACGTAGTCAGCCGTGGCGGGCTTATCGGCAGACATGCATCGTGGTTTTTGTCGGCGGATTTGTTAACCCATGCAGGCTTATTCAAAGACCGATGAAATTGAAACGAAGTCTTTTGTTGATCAATTTTATTTTAATCTGAGTAAAAAAAAAAAAAGATTTTTTTAGTGAATTTTATTACAAAAAAAAAACTGAGTTGAGGCTGAAAAACAGTAGATATTTTCTTGGCAGTTTGAATCTGTTGAATTTAAACGGAAATTCTATTAAAATAATTATAGTTAAAAAAATAGACATAAGATACGCAATTTCGATTACTAGGATGACATATTTTTCCAGTTATTTCGTTTTAAAAACTGAACTAGTGAAACGATTTTGATAAAATTTATATGGGACCACCTCTGAAATATGTATTACCTACCAAATAAATAAATTACAGTTTAAAAAACTAAAAAACACGCTACAAATTATTGTGGTCAAAGTTCATTACAAGACTTTTCTAACAAATCCAAACACAGCTATGATACGATGTTCCATCATGAAGTTCTAGTTCATATCTTCCGGCTCCATCATCAGATCAGTTCGACAGTACCATATTATTGTATTGTCATCAGAACTACATACAGCTGCCAATTTTCATGACGCTACGATCCTTGGAAGATGGTTAAATTAGTTATCTACCTTAGATTTCATTACATAGTTAGTTACATACAGGTCGACCTAATAAAAGCGTGTTAAAAAGAATTCCACCAAAAACATTTCATGTAAAATTGGTTACCATGTATTGCATTGTCACGCCACTTTCACTGACAAAAAGATTTCAGATGAGATCTGACTGAATCTGAAGAGCCAAGTCGCTAATTACAAAATCTAACACTACAATCCTTATATCTGGAAGCCTTATCTTGGTCAAACAGCGTGTAATGTATTAAATGTAGATAGTATCACAACGTTGTTACATAAATGGTAGATAGTTTATATATATTAGGTAATTAATGATATACTGATGATTATAAATAGAAACTACACTATATTTCTAGACAAATTTAACAATTACATCATCATCATCATCTCAGCCATAAGAAGTCCACTGTTGGACATAGGCCTCCCCCATGGATTTCCAAAAAGACCGATTGGAAGCGGCTTGCATCCAGCGTCTTCCCGCCACTTGTATGAGGTCGTCTGTCCATCTCGTGGCTGGTCTTCCTACGCTGCGCTTGCCGGTACGTGGTCTCCACTCGAGAACCTTTCGGCCCCATCGGCCATCAGTTCTACGTGCTATGTGCCCTGCCCACTGCCACTTCAACTTGCTAATCCGCTGTGCTATATCGGTGACTTTTGTACGTCTACGTATATCTTCATTTCTGATTCGATCTCGTAGAGAGACAATTACATCGTATGAATACAAATACAAATAAGTTTATTTGTCACAATAGAATTTGTACAGATTACTTGTGAACCCATTGACTCTGAACTAGTATTCACTGTATTTCAGAGCCAATGGCTTCTCCTATATTAGTTTTTTTTTTTTTTTCTTGTTTTTTTTTTTTTTTTTTTTTTTTATAAAATAGTAGAAGCAAAAAGGCTGTCGCCTATGGACAACTGCAACATCACTGACATTACTGTTGCTTTGCTAACCCGGAAAGGTGCTTGTAGATACCCTTTTTAAAACGCTCTTTGTTGAAGCTCGGCGGGAAAACCTTCCGAGGAAGGACATTCCACATTTTGCTGGTTCGCGGAAGGAAGGAGCGTGAGAACCTGACTGTATGGGATTTCCAGTTATGCAAAATGTGGGGGTGAGCTTTTTGGCGGTTTCGTGAAGTACGATGGTGGAACTCCGAAGCAGGTATTAGAGAAGTAGTTCTGTAGTTCAGTAAGCAGTATTAGTGTAACATCCTTTTAAATTCCGCAGACTATATTAACAAACATAATAATTATCATATTATAATTTAGACATAACACTTTTGAGAGAAAAAAAAATTGCTAGTTTGTACAAGCCATCTTCAGATTTAATAACGATATATTCTTGACATGAATATAATCCAAGTAAACAAATTGTTATCCAAGTAAACAAATTATTATCCAAGTAAACAAATTGTTTTTTCAGTATTTTAATTTATAATTATAGGTATGAAATCTATTTAACAATACAATTAACAATTTACGCGATGGGGTGCAGCTGAAAAAATAAATATTTTTTCAAAATTTATAATGTTATCGTAGTTACTACGGAACCCTAGCAAACGTATATTTACAAAAAATATTTTAATTGGTATTTCCTCTAGCGTCAAACAATTTGCAGTCAATTAGGAAACAATTTGTAAGCATATTCGATACAATGGGCTCTCGAGACAGGTGGTGTGTTGCCGTTAGCCACGACCTAGGCATTTGTTAGACTGCCTAGAAGCTAGCCACTTAGGTGTATGGCTCAATTTATGGGCACGCAGGCAGGTGGCCCGATGCAACTAATGGGCTATCGTTCGTTGTGTATCTAAAAATTAATTTGGTAATGAAATACTTATTATAATATGGAGTAGGTACTGCTGCCACCTTTTTGATGGATCAGCCAAGTATCAGCTGCAAGCTTTAGAATCAGTGGACCAGCGAGCTGTGAGGTTAATCGGTGACGTTGACATGGCAGCCATTGTATGCTGCCAAGAAGCTACTTAGTCTCGAGCACCACCGTAAAGTAGCATGTCTGTCTGTCTGGCGACAGGATTCATTTCGCTGAATGTGCGCAAGAGCTTCACGACCTAATTCCACCCTCCCCATTTCACTACAGGACTAGCACAAAGACTGCAAACTATCACCCATTTCTCGTTGAAATGACAAAAAACCGTACTCAGCGATATCGATACACATTCTTGTTGCGTACTGCACAGGAATGGAATTCTTTGCCGCCATCTCTGTTTCCTGAGACCTACAATGTGGGATTATTCAACGCAAGATAAATCTACGATTGACCACCATCTCACCTGATGTTAAGCGACGGTGTGGACGGTGTGTGCAAGAGGATGAGTAGGGGTTAGTAAAGTTCACTATTCTCTTTATCCACTTTGGAGCACTATCATTTTCGGCCTTGTACCATGCGCCGTACACTATATAGGCTTACTTGTCTTGACAGTTAGGTACTTTAATCTGCAGTCCATATACCAAGCCTTGCCTAGGGTAACTCCGGAGTCGACGACCGGTGCTGATCTGCAATAGATCACCGTCACAGCCACCGGCCGCTGAGAGAGCCTGTCGATGCGCTCGCTCACACTGTTTCCATTGTAGTCATGGCAGTTGCAAGCTCTTTCGTGGTAACTCTGGAGTAACTCTGGTAAGTCTGGAGTTACTCTGGAGTAACTCTGGTAGCTATGGAGTAAATTTAGTTGAGTTGAGTTGTCAATTGTGGTAACTCTGGAGTCGACAATTGACAATCGACAAATCGATCTGCTATAAGATCGTCGTCACTGTTACCAGCCGATGACAAATAATTTCGATGCACAGACACATTCCATTGTAATCTCAGAGCTTGTAAGTTTTGCTCAAGATAAATCCGGAGTAACACAGACGTTTTAAAATATATATTTACTGACAATAACATAGTCTTTGTTTTTTATATTTGAACTATTAAGTTCTGCGCATTCAATTCCTTGTCCTAAAATCGTAATAGCTGGTTCACCTTACTTATATACAATAACAATACAATACTTACGAAGAAATAGTTGAGCAGCAATGGAAAAGGATGGAGAAAATTTTGCTGTCCCTTTAATAGAAACTAGTGCCTAGAATCTAGGCACTAGCTTCTAATAGAAGGCCAGCGCCCTAGGCCCTAGATTTTATTGGGAGTAAAAAAAATCTCGCATATTTTAACGGTTTCAGTTATGTGAACTTAGATTATTTTATAAGAATATTTTTCGCCAACAAATTCGCCTGCTGGTAAGTGACAAGGTTAAGAACAGAGAACATAAATTAAGTAATTCTAGAGGAAATATATTTATAGTATCCTTGATTATTCGAAGATGTAATTTTTAGGAATCAGGGAAGGTGCCATGAGTTCTTCTGTTTAATACGTAAGAGGGAGGGCAACAGAAACATTTTCAGCTATCGTTGCAGCTTTTCAAGTTTATGAACACAATCTGTCAATAATTAAAAATAAATGTAAGTAGTTAAAAATACATATACTATTTTTTTAAACTATCACGGTCATTAATTAAAATACTATTTATTAACGGGATATTTACCGCGTTACACACACACACACAACACACACATCACACAGCACAACAGCAACAACAACAACAACAGACAACAACAGCAGACAGATTTATCTGCTCTTAACCATATCATCCACCTGCATTAACAAAAAAAAAAAAAGCCACGGACCCCGGAGTCAGTGGAGATTAATTTTGTCAAATAAAAAAGCTAAAAACACAGTCTGTTACAGTTGTTTTCTCGTGGTGCGTGTAACAGTGCGAACGCTCCAAGACAATGTCCGCGGTATCAGATGACGAGGTTCGACGCCGCATGTTTATAGCCGCAATCTAATTTATTAGACGCCTAGCCGCGCTGCTACTTACCGGCCGAGTTCTGTTCTGGTCGGTCGTAGGGATGGGACTTGGATACGATTCTGATCGGAGGGTCCTACATGTATTTGTGTATATCAATTGCAAAAAAAAAATATTGACTGGCCTCGCAGCTCAGTTGGTAGTATGTCTGCCTGCTAAGCCGTAGGTCGTGGGTACCCCCACCCAGGACCAACGTTTGTGTGATGAGCATTTTTGAAGAGGTTGTTTATTCTGTGTCTGTAATGATGTTTCTATGTATCATAGTTATGTATTTACAACAACAAAAAATACATACAATATTAACATGTATTCTACTTTTAGCAGCGCCTAGTTTACATATAAGCTTTGCTTAGTTTGAGCTAGATGGTGTTGTGTGAAATGTCCACTAATATTTACTTATTTATAAATTAATATTTTTCATTTCATGCTAGACATGCTAGATAATTGACGCTGGCCAGTAGTTCTATGCGAATAAAAAATAATTATTTAAAAGACGCAAATTGGATCAAGGATGTGTTATAGTTTTTAGGTACCTCTAAGGATATTTTTATAGTCTTTGTAATAAATAAATAATAAATGTGTAGGTGTGACTACGGAGCAGGCAAAATTATCCGTAGTCACAGTGATGCAATAATCACACCCTTGGCACAGACATTATAGTATTACCTAGTAGAGTTGTTCAGATAAATAACTAATTTGGCATTGAGGGCGCTGATGTTTTTACTGACTTCGAAAAAAAGGAGGTTATCAATTCGACCTGTATGTTTGTAATACTGTCAGAATTGCACAATTTTTGTATATGTTAGTCTATACCAGCTGTGATGAGCTTTGACGACCGTTTTTAACCGACTTCAAAAAAAGGAGGTTATCAATTCGACCTATATGTTTGTAATATATTGTCAGAACTGCGCAGATTTTGTATATCATGAAGAAAATCAATACTGGGCGTCTACCTAAGTAGGTACGTAAACCAACTATTTTTGAGGCCACGATAGAATTACTACCTAAACAGATTCTAGTGTGTCAATTTGGTGTCGCAACGTATCGGCTAGGAATATTTTGACTCACCTTGAGCCCTTTTTTTCTTTTTTTTACGTGGAGAATACGCATAATACCGCACTGCCACGGGGAGACAGTGCGGTTATGTGGGACTTGAACCCACTAAAACTCCACGGTGTCCCTCCTTGGCCACGCTCAGGGCGGGTCATGGGTACCGTTTCTGATTCAATCCATGACCCGCCGCAGCCGTCCGTTTCCGGACCCTCCTCGGGGGGTAATGGGTGTAAACACAAGTATGGCCAGCCCTAGCCGAAGTCTCGGCAACTATCAGTAAGTAATCGTGTAGTCGGGCTAAGTAACGACGATAATTTCGATATTGTGTGGAGTTTTAATCTGGGTGCTGGCAAGCTTGGGAGATTTGTTGGGAGGCTAAGGTATCGCGTGAAGTAAGAAGGTTGGAGGAGAAAAAACTGAGAGCTAACGCTTAGTTTGCCAACCGCGAAAACATAATTTTGCAAAATAAAAAAAGTAAAAAAAAATATAAAACTGAAACAATCGACTTCAAAATATGCAATTTCGTTTGATTGGATGATATATTTTTTATCACTTATTGTTTTTAAATCAGACCACTGAATTGATTTTGATAAAAGATGTATGGAACCAATCAAAAACATTTCTTCAATAAAAAAAAAAATACAAATCAGTTTATAAATAACAAGTTATAGGATAACAAACATAAAAAAACCGAATTGACAGCCTCCTCCTTTTTTGTAGTCGTTTAATAAAATTGTCAAACCTTGACGCAAAACGAGAGTTTTATGAATACATCGTGTGTATTGGTATATCTGCGTGTAAATATTCTGTCTGTCTGTGTAGCTCCCAAACGAATGAATTTTATAAAATTTAATTGAAATTTGGAAAATTTTAATCGAAACTTTGTATGAGAGAGAGTTCGAAAATGGTAACGTCTTTTGTTGATTGGAAATTAATTCAAGTTTGTCGATAGTCAAATAGCATTTCTTGTAATTCAGCCATGCTGTAGCACGTGTACTTAAATGCAAAGCAGCCATGTGGCGTGTAGAGGTGTGCGAAGTCATGTATTCAGAGTGAATTTCAATGAGGTGCAAAAATGCACCTTACAGTACAATACACAGAAACAATAATCAATACATACAAATATGGCTGTATAGGCTCCGTTACCTTTGCCTTTCCGTATAAAAAAAACACAACAACAAAAAAAAAACTCTGTGGATATTAACCCTGTATACGAGGTGCTGTACTATATGAGATACATTTAGTATAGTGGTGTGTGGTCCGACAGGTGGCAAGCAAAGGTCATCGGCAGCGGCGGCTCCTTTGATGTCCTACAACGAAAGTCACACTTAGTATAAGTTACATACATAAGCTGAGCTAGGCCCTACACTTAGGTCTTACACTATTATTATTATTATTCGAGGTAGGGTGGGAGGCCATGAGCCTCCCTGTCACTGCGACCCTCGCGGATCTATTGTAACTTCCCTCCTAAGGGTTACAGCACCTCTCCCAATCCCAGATGTGACATAAATCTCACTAGGGACTTTGGGGCGGAGGCCTTCACATCCTCAGGGTAGAGGATAGGTCCTCCCAGGAGCTGGCTCCTCTGGTGGTGGAGCGCCACACACTCGCAGAGGACATGAATGGGTGTTTCATCCTCTTCGAGGCAAAACCTACACTCAGGGTTCTCACCCAGCCCCATTCTGTGCAGGTGTTTATTCATTTTACAATGTCCCGTTAGGGTGCGAACAAGAACCCTTATTTGGCCCTTGCTTAAAAGAAGCGCCTCCTCGGAGAACTTTTTAGGTCTTACACTAGGTCTTAGGTTTCTTGATGCGGCTGATACCTACTGGTTATCGTTCGTATGATCTACGTAAATTGTGAAGATATAAAAGTGTAAACAAGTAGACACGAGTAATTAATTGAATAAATTTATGACGTAATTTAGTTAATTACATTGATTATGATCAAAGGTTAAAACCACCACCGGTTTATGATGATTGCATTTTTTTTGACGTGACAACGTCTAATAAATCTATGAACGCCGGCTGCACGCACGAAAAAAATATGACTCATTGTCCCGTTACGTTACGCTCATTGTCCCGTTACATCATCATCATTTCGTCAATGTTTTGTTATGACGTTGTCACGTTAAACTATCGTTCGTAAGCCGACTTTAGAGATGACCAATTTTTTGTGAAACCGAGATGCACGCAAACCTTTGCTCATCTTATATATTATGTCAGTTCAGAATTCTAGTTATCTCTCTCGCGCATCACAACACAACCTTTTTAAACGTATAAAATCATTGGTTAGGGATATTTGAAAAGTCTGAAATGTACATAGAAATATTGAAAAAAATCTATATAAAATAAATAAATAAATCTATATAATAAAATATCACTTGTACTAGCGACGGAGTAGTGAAAAAAAACATGTTTAGGCAATTTAAAAGATATCAAAGTTTTTTTTTTTAAATATTCCTCATATCAATATAAACAAACACATTTCTCATTTTTCTAATATCTAGGGATATCAATGATTTTATATATTTAAAATTGTTGTGATGCTAGAGAGAGGCTGCGCGCGATTAGCGCATCCTTGACTGTTGAATCTGGCAATTGGTACGTTTTATGGTACTTCCCCAGGCAACTCTGATAAAAGACACGCCATCATCGTAGCCAAGTCTGTTATTAGACATGGGCTTCCCCATGGATTGATAAAAAGACCGGTTTCTGCGCGGTCCACATGCGGTAGTTACAAGCCAGCTCGTGGCTGCAATCGAAGATACCATACATGCAAAAATTTACGTTCTTCCTGGTATTTAGAGTAATACACCAGACATAGACATGACATTTTTAATGGAGTTTAATTTAATAAAAATGAATATATTCGTTATGTATCTATTATTTCTACTAATTAATACTTTCTCCAGATACTCAGAGGGTGTAATTATAATGATACATCTAGATCTAATGTAATGTTTTATATTGATTTACTTTATTGAATATAAATGTTAAAATCTTACTTCAGCATTAATTATATTAAATTACTGTATAAATTAGTATAAAGTGTTTTTTTACTCTTTTCAAATAGTAAGTACAGTCGTAAAATAATATCTAGTGCATTTTATAGTTCAGTGTACCTCAGAATAAAATCTTACAGAGAAACCACTTTTAACTTTTTAGCGGACACAGTCCCCACGCCACTGTCATGAAGCGCCTTCGGTCCAAAGATAAGTTTTGCTGCAGTTTGGCTGAGAATCTTTTTTCGCAAAAGTAAGTATGTTGTTTATAACAAGAGAACAACATTCAGGACCTTTGTAGCAAGTTGTTGATACTAAAAGTTTAATAGCAACGGAAAAAGGAAAAAAGTAAAACAGTTACTTAAAATAGTTAAATAAATGATTTTTACGCGTAGTTAAATGCTGATTAGCAAGGCTTATTCTTGAATAAATTGATCGATTTGGTTCAAATTTTGTATAATATAGGGTTTTGTTTCATAAGTTAATCTTTAAAGTAATATTTCCTGAAAAAAACGCGATTTTACGAAAAAACCTATTTAATGATGGAAGTTCAATTACCCAGGTACTATAAAAAACAGTATTAGCGTAGAGATAGCCTGCGGAGATAGTAGTTGTTCTTCCGAGTAGTTTATTTACTGTTTTTATACTCAGTAGTTAGTTACGCAGCGCTGTAACACACCTGTGATTACAATGCGCCCGCGCAAAGCGCCAGATATCATTGAACTTTGGAAAGATGAATCAACCTTCCACCACAGGATATCTACTGTTTATGTTTATTTCTGTTACAATCTAAGCATATTGTTGCTACATCGGTTACTGTGTGAGGTTTTAAAGAGATAAAGGAACAAATAGTATCATAATTATAAATAATTAAATTTCAGTTTCCTTGAGTCATAGAATTTTCAAGGCTAGAATGAATAGATACCTTCTAGATCGACGGGCTCCATCCTTGGTCACATCATCGTTTAAGATCAGGCGAGTTGGTGGTCAATTGTAAATCTAACATAAAAAAATCTGATATTAAGTATAGTATTTTCACCCCGTCGTATTTGCGTCGGAGGTTAAAAATGCAAACAGATAAAAGCCAAATCGGAATGTCAAATGGAAACGCTTCGCTCACTCGCTCAATTATTTTAACCAAAGACTACAGTGGATATGGTCTGAAGAAATAAATAAATATTGGAGGACATTTCACACAACGCCATCTAGCCCAAACTAAGCAAAGCTTGTACTATGGAAACTAGATGGTTGATAGAATACATATATCTACTTTTTTTCGTAAATACATATTTATGATACATAGAAACACCCAGACACAGAACAAACATCCATGCTCATCACACAAAATGTTTGCCCTGGGTGGGGATCGAACCCACGACCTATAAGCTCAGGAAGCAGTCGTACTACCACTGAGCCATGTGGCCTGTCATATCATTAAATGATATGATTTTCGTACAAACTAGTAATGTAAGTTAAGTTACAGTTACAGTTGGTGTCGAAACTGGGTCCGTGGGGACCGGGAGCTCATCTCATTTTCAAAAATTTATCTGAGCGCCTGAGCGATGCGACGCGTGACCAAAATGCTGGCGCGTATCTGGCCCAACGCATAAGCATTGCCATTCAACGTGGCAATGCGGACAGCATGCTGGGTACGCTGCCAACTGGTAGTGGGTTTGAGCATTTGGATTATCTTTAGACCTTTATCGGTCTGGGGTGATCGATGTGCTTTTTGTGTAGTAGTTTAGTTAGTTGAGTTTGTATATTGTTGTGTTGTAGTTAATAAAGGCGCTTGCCAGTTACAGTAAGTTTCAACATAGAAGTAAACCTAGGTGAGAAGGTTTTACTAATAAATATTCATAATATTCGTACGCGTTCAAGTTTCAACCCGAGCTCAGGGCTGGCATTTTCTAGTTGTTGTATGTGTGAAGAATATGTGGCTAAATGAATGGGTTTGAATGGAATTGCATTAGAAGGAGGGTTTGTTTTTGGGTAATTATTCAAGTATGTATTTTATATCACGTTCTGTAGCATTGATTCAGCTCTCAGATACAGCTCTGATTTTCAAGAGATGAGAATAGAGAATTTTGATACAAAATCATTTCGGTCAATTCGGTCAACTGTCCTCGGATTTCTACAGCTGAAATATTATTTCTTTGTAATATAAAATCATGCTGTTAGTGCAACAACAGGCGACCTTATCGCTAAAAGCGATCTCATACAGGTAACCATGTCAAGTGCCTTTATTAATGCACTTTAGCTAAATATAACAAAAACAATATACAAACTATACATAAACTAAGCTACTACACAAAAACCAAACTGATTACCCCAGACCGATAAAGGTCTTAAGACAATACAAATGCTCAAACCTACTTCAACGCAAGAAGATAGTTAGATTTATGTTTTTAAGATATAAGGTTCACCTATAAGTGTGGGTAATAAGTTTCCGGCAGCCTAGTCGGGAGACCGTCTGAGTTGCGATCCGCAAGTCTTGGGTTCGAATCCCGCGGCATGCACCTCTGTCTTTTCGGAGTGATGTGCGTATTGTTGATTGCCGCCAACTTAAAAAACGGCGAAGGAAAACATTGTGAGGAAACCTATATGTCTGAGAGTTCTCAATGATCTTGAAGATGTGTGAAGTCTGCCAACCCGCACTTGGTTAGTGTGGTAGACCTTACCTTACCCTTCTCATAATGAGAAGATGGCCCGCGCCCAGCAGTGGGACAGTTTGTACAAACAGGGCTGATAAAAAAAAGTCTCACCCCTATGAAGCGTGTGATATCGCGTGAATGATTGATTTACGAGTTATTGTCGCGCTGTTTTTATACCAGCTTAGTTTCGCGGTCGAATGCGCCGGCGCAGCCATCGCCGCTGATTGATACACTACTACAGTTCAATGGCTTTATGACCCGCACTACATCACACTCTGTCGCTGTAAGCTATGTATGACCTTACAGCCTTAGTAAAATTTTTGTGTAAGACTTGGTTGTAAAGTTTTTTTTGATGTGAAACATATATTGGCGCTTTGGCAGTAAAACCAGCTCGTATGCCGTGATGAGAAATGGCATGACGCTATTACAAACCGTCACGGCCCCACTGTAACCGTTGTGGACTCCCTTTGTCTGTGCATGCGCGTATACTCGTACTATACACTTTGTAACTTCTATGCTCACGGTCACCCATCCGAATATTGACAGGTCCGCCTGTTGCTTGAGATTGGTCATCGTTTGAGAACACATAGTCAAGATACACCACGAGCGCTACATTTTACGCAATTTGTTTACTTGGATTATATTTTCCCAGTTATTTTGTTATAAAAACCAAATTACTTAATCGATTTTGATAAAACGTATATGGAATCACCTATGAAGTATGAACTACCAAACAAAATAAGAATCATCAAAATCGATTCAGAACTGGCGGAGTAATCGGTGAACAAACATACAGACGAATTCAGAACTTCCTTCTTTTTGGAAGTCGGTTAAAAAAGTAACTTAACAAACAGCAAGACTAGTAGGTACAATGTATTGTACCGAAGCTACAATCCACATTTTCAGTCCATCAGAAAATAAAGCGCGCGCCGTACCTACTCCTACTCGTGATATCGGAAAACAATACCGCGTTACTTACTACCGGCTGACGAGCGACGGAACCGGAAACCGGAGTTTTAGATAACTCCGCCTTATCCGAGATTAAGATATGACGGCCTAGAATAGAAGGGAGGTTTGGGGCGATCCGATTGCGTGGAAAATGATGAAGTGGGGTTCAACGAAATATTTTTGCAAGGCTACATTGATATCAAACTGTTGTTTTCATCCGCGCGGAGAGAATGGTTTTTGGGGCCGAGTTCTGCGTGGGAAACTCGTTTTCTTGACTAGAGTAGTTTTTTTTTTGACTAGGGTAGTGCGGTGCCCTAGTATAGGATATATGATTTTGAAATTCGAACATGATATTAAATATAATTTTTAACCGACTTCCAAAAAGAAGGAGATTATCAATTCGGTCTGTATGTTTTTATTTTGTATGTTTGTTCACCGATTACTCAGCCAATTGTGCATTGATTTTGACGATTATTTTTGTATTTGTAGGTCGTACTTCAGAGGTGGTCCTATATAAGTTTTATCAAAATCGATGCAGTACTTTGGGTTTTATACTAAAATAACTGGTAAAATATCAATTGGTTTTAAAACCCAAACAACTGAATCGATTTTGCTAAAATGTCTATGGGACCGATGTAAATATATAATTTGATATAAAAAATGTCCACCGTCTGCTTACGCTTTTAACTTATTTCATCATCATCATCTCGGATACAAAAAGTTCACTGCTTTGAACATAGGCCTCCCACAATGGCATTACAAAAATACCGGTTGGAAGCGGCCTGCATCCAGCGTCTTTAACTTATTTACTACTTTAAAATTATTGAACTATTTGGTATTAAAAAATTATAGCTAAGGCTAACGGTACATTAAGGTATTAACGGTATTTAACGAGTTTTTTAGCTATTCTATATTCTAGAACCCTCAGAGCCTAAATTAATCAATGGTGGTCAAACGTAGATCTATCTTGTGTAAAAAATATTTACCGAGGTTAGAAAGTATATGTTCGACTATAACTAACACCACAATAAGTGTACTGTATTCAAATATTTAGTCTACTATCCACTAACTGCGTGCATTTATTGAACAAGAATATCTACAGAGACTCTAAGGAAAACAACAACAAAATTGTCCGAACGGCATTATTTATATATTTGTATGTCATTTGTAAAGTCAATGACATTTGCTTGTACGCAAATTTAGACGTTTTAATTAAAATAAATATTTCAAGACATTTACACACAACACCATCTAGCCCCAAAACTAAGCAAAGCTTGTATTACAGGAACCAGGAGCCGTACTACAAGCGTTCAAGCAGTATTATTTCAATATTACTTTGACTTTTGTCTCGTTCTTTCTACAGTTAAAAGTTCAAGACAAAGGTCTTACTAATATTGAAATAAGATCGCTATAAGATTGTGGTAACCCCCCAGGTAGCTGATAGAACCCTTTAATAGTGTTCAATGTAGCAATTTCTTAATTTCTTAACGAGCATTTTGCCATCATGCGACGTAGTCGGCTCACGGATGACTTGCAATTAAAAAAATCGGTGCGCAAATTAGCAGGCGTTAACATTTTATAAGATCGTGACTCTAGTATTTATAGCTCATTGTGTGCAGTACATGATATCGGTAGATCTACGGTCCTCCCAGCTCAGCTCCGTTCCCTCAACGTCGAGAAAAGAAAATTAGTACTCTCTACAGAGAGCGCGTCCGCGCGCGGGCGCTATCTCGCGCCGCACTCGATGCAGCCACTGATCGACGACAATTTGTCACTTGACGCCGACCGGATATGAGTTTCCTTGACGTGTGCGTATTCTACTGGGCTTTTGAATTATAACAGTTAAAAGGTCGGCCAGCTTAGAGTAATGGACATTTAGTGATAGCTTCATTCAAAATTGCGTTCATAGGTGAAGCCAAAAATCTATCAAAATGTGACCATCGTGTATTTATTGTCTTTGAAATGCAAATGAGCGTTCGAATGATGTTCCATTCATCAAATTTTGGCATATTTTCTTTACTTGTGTGCGGCGACGGGCTTGTCTTTTTGTTTGAAAATAAATATGTAATATTACAACAATACAAGTGGCGGGAAGACGCTGGATGCAAGCCGCTTCCAATCGGTCTTTTTGGAAATCCATGGGGGAGGCCTATGTCCAGCAGTGGACTTCTTATGGCTGAGATGATGATGATGTAATATAAATGTTTTTTATTTGTCAAAATTAATCTCCACAGACTCCGGGGTCCGTGCCTTTTATAAACTAATATATGTATTTTTAACTACTTACTTATTTTTTAATTTATGCAAGAGGAAGCATATTTTTAACGAAAATATTAATTACTACCGCCAATTATTTTTATGCAACCCGTTCCCTATGTACGCAGAAGTCGCTCACGGAGTCTACAGGTATTGCAGATCTGTACTTAGATCGATATTTTATTAACTTGATTATTTCATGCATATTTTCGTCATTTCACATCTATTTGGTTCAATTTTTTTTACGATTCAATTGAATGACAAGACAATCAATTCGCTCGCGGGCTGTCGGTAGTAAAACCTGTCTCGCTCACGCATATGTACCTACATTTTTGAAGATATAAAATTACTAAATAGACTTACAGGAAATCGGGTACGTATAAACCTAGAAATTATCGTTATAAACATTCAGCAAGAGTTTTATTTAGATAAAATAATCCATATACATACAAAAATGTATTCGAAATTAAAAAGTACTTTTATAATACGTTTGAATTTATTTTTGAAGTGAAAACTTCTTTAGCGGCGTTGGGCATTTTTGGGATGGGTAAAAAATGTAAAACTCGCGTCAGATCGTAAGACGGAAAGTCAGAAACCTATTTTAACGTTCTGCATTTAAAGTTCATTATTGTTTGTACAAGTTTGTCCTTCTGGCATGACGTCATTATTTTAGTCAGAAACCTATTTTAACGTTCTGCATTTAAAGTTCATTATTGTATATACAAGTTTGTCCTTCGTCGTAACGAAATGACGTCATGCTAACGTCATTTCGTTGCGCCGAATGCTTATTTTCGTCACATGCACGTAAGACTCGTTAGCTCAATAGGTTAGAGCACCGATAGAAATTTCAATTTGTCAATCGGAGGGCGGCGGTTCAAATCCTTTACGAGTCAGTCTTTTTGCTATTTTATTTTTTAGTTTTCACTTCTGCCGGCACTACCGGAGTGCAACCCGTTGTTTTTTTGTATTACCTTTATCTAGATGCATACTTACCAAATTTTTCGTAAGCCACTTTAGTCATTTTAATATTACCTAAAATGTTGCTATGCGTGAGCGAGACAATGGAGTTAATACCGACAAAGGCTTAATGCTAAGCCAGACTCTTACCCATAATTGTCCAATTACTTATAGACCTTTTTTATAAAATAAATTTAAATACGTAAACGTCAAAATTGAAAAAATAGAACTATTCATAAATGTGAAACAAAAACAAATTGTATTTTCCTTTGATTCTAGATAATGGCAACTTTAGTGCACTCAACCAAGACATGGGAAGCGAATTGAACCAAACATTTCCATGTCAGTCAAGTTTACGCGCAAAAAAGTGAACGGTTCACTTGCTTTGATGAACTAGGTGAAAAGTGTGGGAGCCATCGTAACACTTTCTGACAGGTAGACAATGCCAATGTCAATCATTAATTGATGATGCACTTTTAAACCGACGAAAAAACGGAGGAGGTTTACAATTCGACACGTATATATACATATAATTATATTTTTTTTTGTGATGACCACGCATAAATTTTTCCATGTCGCTAATTGTTCGATCCTTGCAAGATGAGGGTAGATTTAAATCTGTACCTACTCCATCCAATTGTTATATATATTTTCATTACTGTCAAATGGTGACGGTTATTCGGTTGACGATTTGCGCATACGACGCACGGTGCGGATACCTCGCGAAACGGCGCCGGGTCATCCATCAAAGTTTCCAGAACTCCTGTGTTGTGCTCTGTGTGTCGCACCTGATGCTGTGGATTATAAAGGTTGGTGGAGTGTTTTCTTATGCCCATTGTCTTGCAAGGATCAGTGTACATAAAACTATAACCAGCCCCAGGAGATTGTGCGAGCACCATACAATAATATTTTTTAGTGTTCCGTAAAGGACAAAACGGAACCCATATAGGATTATACTCCGACGCGTATCATATTGAAATGCTAATAAATGAATATGAAATTAATATCAAATGCTAATGAATAAATATGAAATTAATATCAAATGCCAATAAATAATTATGAAATTTTTGTTAAAGACTTGTATGCGTTTCTTTACATTTTTAAACAAGTTTGTATATTAAAAGAAAAATAAAATACCCGACTACAGCTTAATATTGAGCGAATATAATTATATGCATGTGTGGCACTAATCATCCTGTTAAATGACAGTATATACGTGCGAATCGACTTAGGACTTAGACTTAGAATAGGGTCAGATACAATTTTTTTGAATATTGCGTTTTGCGACTGCTAATCGACTTTTGATTCTGTCTGTACTTACTTGATTTTTTTATTACAATATTGGTGGAATCAGAAATAATGCTATAACAAGAAACAACCAGTGGAGACCGATGGTTAAGATTTATTAGATAAGTTAACATTCATTCATTAGTCAGCTACGTTGTATGCCAGGTGTTCTAAGATTAATTATTGCAATACAGAAGTGCAGGAGTCGATTTGCAGCCGATCTGCCGTCCTCTCGCCTTCTGCCGCCCGCCGCGCTGTTTGCCGCCCCGCATCAATCTATTGGCTATTCATTATTGCTATTCCGTCACATACCATCTTGAAGAGAGATGTTGATGTTGTTGTTGTGGACGTGGCATTATCTATCTTTAGACTATCTGGCTATGTGCAAAGAGTAGCAAGAGTACAGTGCAGAGCAGAATAATAGTTATTTGTTGTTTTAAGCTGAAAATGTGTACTTTACCTTTTCCTGACAATTGAACGAAAATGAAGTAAGTGAAGGATTCTAATTACCCGACTACGGCGAAGTAAAAGGGAGGGTTATGTTTCTTGATTCTAGAGTAGCATTCTGAATGTAGCATTGTATTCAAGAAGGCACAAGAATTTCAAACTGCACATTTTTTCACCTTAATTTAGCGAAGAAGAAGTTTGTCACCAATTTTTTCTGGTAAAAAGACCTTTCACGTCATGTGCTTTATGCTGGCTTTCAAATTATGCTGTCAAAATGTGAATTTTGGAATTGCTTGAACTTTATTATTATATAAATGTTTTACAACAAAATAAAACAAATAAGGTAACTAAATACTTCGAAGTTTTTTTCGAGTGCAATACTTACGCTCATCCTAAATCGTTTTATGCAAAATATTGTGATTTTTATGCTCGTTCACGTACGATATTAAAGAGGAGTAAAATCATTAAACCGTTTTTTTTTATATTGAGCACAGTTAACACAACAAGTCTTATGAAACTGCCACCTCCATAATTTCACCCAATTCTACTCTATGTATCGGTAGTAGACAGATTGAGGCGTTACTCCATTACTCCAGTGTGGACGCTTCCTTAAACGCACCATAATCACATGAAGCCTGCCCTTAACGGGACGCACTGACCTTAAGGCGATCGACTATTACCTAGAAGTATTTAAATCTGACGTAGGGCAGGATGTTTTATGTATTAGACATAATATATATTTTGTCGAAATCGGTTCTACTTTCCGTTTTATAACAAAATAACTGGAAAAATATGTCATCTAAGTAATGAATTGGGTATTTTGAAGTCTTTTTTTTCTTTTTTTATAACTATAATTTTTATAGTGTTAAAAATCTCTTGCGAACTCACACAAAAGTATCACATTCATTCATTCATTCATTATTCTACCTAAAATTTCAATGAAAATTGTTTTGGACATTCGAAGACCACAACTTTTCAGGATATACCGATAAACGTGTAAAATATTCAAAACTTTGTAGTTTTAAAGTCGGTGACCTTTTTGTAAAATAGTCATAACAAATCGTAAACAGGGCGTGGATTAAGTCAGACTATTTACCAACCAGGCTGTTACAATATCACTGTGGACTTAGGCCGGAGTTCTCCAAAGCTTAAGCAAGCTTTGATGAACTGCAACTAGGTTTCTTCTAGGCAAGCGCGCTCCATCGTAGACCGTAACTGTCGCTTAACACCAGGTGAGTTGACGGTCAAGCGCAAGTCTATCGTCGAATAAAAAAAAAACAACTGCAGCACGGAAATTACGAAATCTATTGATTATGTAACAAACCTGTTGTGTATAGTGACGTAGAGTGTCGTACCTAGCCCAAAGCTTGCTAGTTGCTTCACTTAGCTAATGGAGACACGTATTCTTAGCTCATTACTATAAATACCTAAGTCAGATCAATACAAACCTTTAACATACACATAAAACCTATCTTCAAAGCTAAATGTCTACGTAAAAGCAAAATTTTAATCCAATAAAGTATTCAATTGATGTAACACGTAGATCATATGGATCAGACGAGCTCATGAACTTTCATTTAATCCCGCCCGCCCAGCTCAAAGTTTTCATGCCCTCCGCCCGCCTTAAACCGCCCAAGTTATCATATCGGTCCGCTCTGATAACAATACTAGGCGATTCATTCGATTCCACTCGCTGTTTTGTTAGAACATAACGTATTTTGATGCTTATAATGATAAATAATTTTAATTCACACTAATTCCCAAAAATATATCCAATTATTAGATATTTATTGGTTTAGGTAGAAAAATTAAGTGATTTTTTTTTAAGTCCGTCACGAAAAAATGTGTGAATGTGTGATAAATCTGTGAAAAATAAAAAAAACATTTTTCACACATTTATCTTGTGTATTTTATACACAATTTTAAATCACGACATTTCAAATACTTTGCTATATTGGTGGTTACAGTTGAAACTAGATCTCTGATATCTTATTTTATTAATATTCCTTATTTTTAATCAACTACCAAAACAGAGGGGTTTTCAATTCGACTGTATTTTTGTTGTATGTTTGTTCAGTGATTACTTCGACAATTATGAATTGATTTTGATGTTTTTTTTTGTTTGATAGGTTGGCTTCAGAGGTGGTACCATATAAATTCTATCAAAATCGGTTGTGTACTTTGGTTGTTAAAACAACATAACTGGAAAAATATGTCGTACAAGTAGATGAAATTGTGTATTTTGAAGTCAGTTGTTTCAGTTTTTTAAACTGTAATTATTATTATAATAGCCCAGTCCCTTGTGTAATATAAAAAAATGTGTTACAAAGTTATGTATATGTACTGGATATGTATTTTTTTATCAGCCCTGTTTGTACAAACTGTCCCACTGCTGGGCGCGGTCCATCATCACATTATGAGAAGGGTAAGGCCATAGTGTACCACGCTGGCCAAGTGCGGGTTGGCAGACTTCACCCATCTTCAAGTTTAAGGAAATGTATTAGATATACCTATTCTATATTGTTGTTAGTTAACAGGAACAAAGTAAATAAAATAAAAAGTAAATAAAATAAAAAGTAAATAAATAAATAAATCCGTTAAAATTTGTTTAATTTCAATGAATTACAATCGCAGAAACCCATATAACCAACCATTTAGTGATGACAAACACGCAAACTCTCCAATTTTATCGTGAGTACGTCGGGCCGGTCGGCTGATAAGAATATCTGCATAGCGTTGTAAAGTGCCGGATGGATGGAGCCCTAGGCCTTCACGTACTGATGCAAAACGATAAATATATTTGAGGAGGCACAGAGAATATACATGAACAGCTTTGTATAATGCCGGACAAAATAAATGACAGCTTCGAACTTAAATAGTATTCGATATTTTTGAAGTGTTTTTCCATATTTAAGAGAATCGTTGTCGATTGATCTTTTGATATCTAATTACGCATTTTTATACAACTCGCATAAAACAGAAGCAAACTGTTTGCTACCCCTAAATATTATCAGATTTAGATCAATCATATTTATATTGTTGGAACCATTAATTTCTATACCTATCTATACCATAATTTCCAAACCGGTTTGCTTTTTAAAAATGTATTATTATTTATTTTTGTACTTCGGAACCATAATGAAACTTGAAATAATCAAACCGTAGAGACATAGACATTTATGATTTTAATTAGATAAAAAAGATTCATCGAAATCGGTTAATGGTTAGGGGCAGAAAACAGTTGTCTCCTACGCGCGACACGACAAACTGGCTTGAAAATATTTAATGACGTGCGACACCTCGCGGCAGTCTATGGATAGAGGGCCTGTAACTGAGTAATTATGTATATGCTTTAAGCGTGTGTTACACGTGGTGCCAAAGTTTGATTGATTTAAGGAAAAAATACTGTTCGGAAGTTTCGATTATCTCACACGTGACACTTCTGTTGCCTAGCCCAAGTACTGATTGGGATATGCGGTTTTATGTCCCGTCAGATGTAAAATGTTTGCGTCTGTTTTTTTTTTTTAATTTTTTGCGTCTGTTTGGATTTTATGTGTCATAAATAATGTTAGAAAACTCGAGTATCGAAGTCATCTGGTAAGTATATTTTTTATATAATTCTATGAGAACAATGTGAAAGTATAACCTTTTAAATAAAAAAATAAAAAATCAAACCGGTTTATAAATAACGGAGTTATGAGGTAACAAACATTAAAGAAATACGGCGAGAACCTTGTCCTTTTTTAGAGTCCGTTAAAAAGGAAATTATGGTCAAATATAATACTTACCACCTGAGAACTGACTTTATCATTTGGTACCTCAGACGAATTCGACTACATATGCCAATAATTGCAATAAACACATTACTTTATTTTATAGCTAATAAAACATTATTTATTTAACTAAGACAAATTTTCATATTCATTCATATTCATATTCGTTTATTGAGATAAAAACGGAAAAAGACCAATTACAATTTTATCTCACAATATTCAAAAATTATTCTTAAACAATTCATGTCTTAACATTAAGTAATAATCATTATATAAATACAATATAATTTAAAATGTCATTATAAATGTCAAATGGGCAATACGCCTAGTATGTCAATACAAAAAAAAAAGATATATCAAACAAAGTAAAATATACCGTTCGGGTAAGTACTCAGATTTTGATTTTGACGGTAACCTCTGAGTTTATTGACTAGGTACAATAAACTCAGAGGTTACCGTCAAAATCCAATGAATCGTCAGGATTTTTACATCTGTCCCATTGATCCATTAAATTTTCACAGTAGTTTTATAATCGATTCATTATGGTCTAGATAAATCATCCATTACAGTAATTAAAGATAAACTGTCGTTAATTATCTTCTTGATCTGATACATTATCATTAAATCAGTGGAATTAAAATAAAACGCTCGTAAAACTAAATATTTTGATATCAATCTTCGAGATGTAGATTAAAATTCTGAGAGGTTTTGCTTGGAAATGTAAATTATGTGACTATGGCTTTTATACTAGTTTAGAATATTCTTATCTTTTAACCTTGGGAAGGCCTAATATTCTAACGTATAGATAAAGTGTTGTCCTATCGAAGTTTGTGTTCATTTTGAGTGTCTTTAAATATAAAATAATTGCTATACAAATTCGTTACTTCGTATTTTTTTTAAACTTGACTGTCAAAATGTCAAAAAAGTTCGTATTTGACACATCGCAATTCCTCTTGAACGTCAAAATTCACCTTTCCCACAGCGCGCTCACTACTTAACAACCCTAATCCCGATCATAGATCCAAAATAAGGCCCAAGCTTAGATCTCATTCTTACTTGCTAAAATTAGCCAAGACGTTGCCTTACTTTTATCACCGTTGACCTATTGCTTAATATCAGCCGATTTACCGGTCAAGCGCAAGACTATTTACGTTTAAAAAAACTTACTTTAACCAAAAAGTTCGTGTATTTTACTTATACTTAAAATTGAACGATTTATCAGAACTTAATCATATTAAGTATTGTATTCACTAGGCACAATATATCATGTGACTCGTATCGTTAGAAATGTTAGGCAAAGTCCAGAGATATCTTAACTCGCGAAGAAGTTGGGTCTAGCTTATTTTACAAGTGAAATCGTTATCCAAGTACTCATTCTACCAGTGTTTATGTTATGAACTAGGCTTTGTTATATATGTTTTTGATGGAATTAAAAAACAATCTATGAGAGCGGTCAATAAGATTGGCGTGCAGTGTACCGATTCAGAGAGAGACAGGCCTCACTCAATATCGGATATTGTTGTTGCAAATGAGTATTTACGTCATGGAAGGCGTAAAATGTGCGCCTCGCCTCGCCTCGCTTTGTTTATTGAGCAAACTTTATATATTTCTTATTTTTCGGGCAATTTTCGGGTTCCTCTCTTATTGGATGGGAGTTTGGATGGTAGTGTTGTTTATTGGATTCAAGACTGATGAAATCTGTTCGGGAACTTCACTGTGGTAGAAGGAGTTTCTATTATAATGTTATTATGAGATATTTCAATTTCCTAACTGCGTTAAATGGAGTACGTAAAGTATTTTTTATGTAAAGTAACCTACATCTTAAGTATCTACTATTTTTTTACTAAAAAAAAAAATAAGTTTTTTTTGTAAAACGTTTACCACGCACTTGTCTATACATTATAGTTTAAAAAACTAAAAATACGCAATATACGCACATACGCGACTTGCTGTTCACTTTTCTACAGGCACTCAGATGATATTTTACCAGCTATTTTGTAATAAAAACCTGCAACTGCAAAAAAAGTACTGCATCGATTTTAATAAAATTTATATGGGACCACCTCTGAAATATGATCTACCAAATACAAAAAGAATCATCAAAACCAATGCACAATTGGCTGAGTAATCGGTTAACAAATATACAAAAAGAAAAACATA
This sequence comes from Lycia hirtaria, assembly GCA_947563715.1. Lineage (NCBI taxonomy): Eukaryota > Metazoa > Arthropoda > Insecta > Lepidoptera > Geometridae > Lycia > Lycia hirtaria. Next base: position 3,955,096 of record OX387376.1, on the reverse strand, counting down.
CAGACCGAATTGATAACCTCCTTCTTTTTGGAAGTCGGTTAAAAATTATATTTCATTTCATGTTCGAAATTTAAATAAAAATATAATTCCTACATCTTAAGTTTACGTTTATGGTTTTATTGTTTAGTACTCGTGAAGGCACGAGACAGTGTGGAACACAAAGAGCGAGAAAGTGGTTTGTGTTTTCATCATCATCATCATCATCATCTCAGCCATAAGAAGTCCACTGCTGGACATAGGCCTCCCCTATGGATTTCCAAAAAGACCGATTGGAAGCGGCTTGCATCCAGCGTCTTCCTGCCACTTGTATGAGGTCATCTGCCCATCTCGTGGCTGGTCTTCCTACGCTGCGCTTGCCGGTGCGTGGTCTCCACCGACCACGCACCGGCAAGCGCACCGGTGGTGGTGGTTTGTGTTTTCACTCGTAGACAAATTTGGACAGCTCCTGCCTCTCACATATAACACTAATTTATGTCAATTTATCATTTGTCATTTTTTCTTGTATTAATTTTTCTTTTTTTATTTCAAAGAAAACTAACCACAACTAACTTGTACCTATATTAAAGTTGTTTAGGTTATTTTAGTTTATTTTTATTTAAGTATATATGTAATTACAATAAAATAACTTGACTTATTAATTTTTTTCATTTCAATAAGTTAAAAAAAATGACATCACAGCAAACCTATTTACCCGACTGGGCGTCGCAAAGGAGGGTAATGTGTTTATTGAAGAAAATACTGGGCATATAGGCTGTGTGAAACAAGTGACAGGAAGACGCTGGATAGAAGCCGCTTCCTATCTGTCTTTTCGTAAATCCTAAAGCCCATGTCCAGCATTGGGCTTCTTGCGGCTGAGATGATGACGACGACTCCTAAGTAGCTAAATATGAAAGCGCTCTTAGAATGACATTTGTGACCTCTGATGTGTCATTTATGACCTGTTAATACATCGTCAAAATGATTTCCACAAATCCCATCCCAGGCTTAGCATCCCAGGACACTGGAGATATCCCGTCTAATGGAAGGCAATAATAATTTGGCGTAAGTTAGCGCTAAGGAGATACACTTTTATGGATTTAAGCCGGCGCATGCGCATCTACATACATATATGTTACGTGGGAAAGTGTCGTTTGTTTGATTTATTTCTGGCAATGACATTATATCACATATTAAGTGACAGATATAGAGTAATACTATAAGGTGCAAGCAACAGTTCAGTTCATATCAAAGTAAGCGGAAATATATAAAGAAAGCGTAAAACATTTAAAGAGTGAAGTGTCAGGCTTTGTTTTTTTTTTGGTTTATACAAGATTAATAACACGCCTGATGTTAAGCAAAGGTGTGGCCGAGGATGGAGCTCGTCGATCTAGAAGATATTTATTCACTCTAGTCTTGAAAATTCCAAGATTGTAGGTCTCAGGAAACAGAGATGAACAGGATTAGAGATTAACTTTGATTGTTTACATGATTTGATATACACCATTTTTGGTCTGTTTTCTTCAAAAAGTATCGATTAAGGTACCTAACAATGGTACATATTTAGTCGGAGTCGTCGGCGGTCGCCAGTCCATTTATAAATCGATGAGGTCCCTTATTGGATTAATTTATGTTAATATGCTGAGATCGCGATAGCTTGGAGTTACGATTAAACAGTTTTTATGTAAATCCGCCATCTTTGTTCGCAGCAGTCGGTATGTCGTTATACTGTGGTCTGTGTTATAAGAACCAGCAGTTCTAGCATGAAAGGTAGATAAACCGTTTTTATCCACGTTCATATGTCAGTTGTCAATGTCAGTGCATACTTTATCTCCTCTGAAAAGTGGATACAACGGTGGAAAGACTATTTGTCCATGTTCCATTCTAGCCCCGCAGCAGTTCTAGCACGAAGCGGAAATGTGTGGCTAACACATACACACCCTCATATCTCTAGACATACATACAGACATCTACACACATCCTACATACAAACATACTCACCCTCATACATATGATACACATACTACACAATACAAAAAAAAGAAGGACCAAAAGAAAAAAAATTGGAAGAACCATTAGAAGTTTTGGAATTTTTGGTTTGGGAAGAGCCAAATTATTTTATAAGTAAGTAAATATAATAAATGACTTACAAATTTATACACTATTTGCCTAAAGATTTTGATAATGACATGTAACTTTGTACCTAATTTAAATTTAATCTTATTTTTAATTTTAATATTATTGTAAATTTAATTTAATTTTATATTATTTTAAATTTTGCTCATATTTTGTCCTCGCTTCATAATTCGTTTTACATTTTGACTGACGTAGTAGTGTACCTGCACCTGTAATAGAATATCACGGAAATAACTAATCCCCAAGATACAGGTGTTTAACTACACCTAGTTTGGGAATTAGAGCTGTCATTATAATGTTTATGTACCTACTTATTGTGCAATAAATATTTTTGAATATGTTTTTTTTTAAATCATCCCTTTTATTTACTTCTAGCATCAGTTGTCAATATTAATAGATACCTTTTTGACATTGATACTGTCAAATTTAGCTTATAACAGCGGAAAACATTTTTTTTATTCGACACCTAGATTAATATTTATTCGGAACGCGCATTCCACATTTTCCATTGTTGTAGTAATATGCCTTTACTAGTGGCCTTGCTACTTTACGATCTGAAACTTGATCTTTTACAACATAAACAATGGATCAATGGCGTATTATATAAATAATCCTCCTATTTACTCGCTTTTAACTACATGAGACAAAAAATGAAAATATTAAGTAAGTACCTACTTACCTGCCTATTTTATTTAAGATAATTATGTATATTTTTTTTTAATCAGACCTGTTTGTACAAACTATCCCACCGCTGGGAACGGGCCATCTTCTCATTGTGAGAAGGGTTTGGCCATAGTCTGCCACGCTGGCCAAGTGCGGGTTGACAGACTTCACACATCTTCAAGATCATTGAGAACTTTCAGACATGTAGGTTTGCTCACGATGTTTTCCTTCACCGTTTGAAGTTGGCGGCAATTAACAATACGCACATAACTTCGAAAAGACAGAGGTGCGTGCCGCGGGATTCGAACCCAGGACCTGCGGATCGCAAGTTAGACGGTCTCCCGACTAGACTGCCGGAAACTTCAATGATTAAGTATGTATATTGCGTCTTATTAAATTAAGTGTCAATTGTACATCCGTAATTAAACAATATCATAAAGTCAATACTGATTATATAAATCACAACCCGATACTTATGACTGAATGTCTCCAGAGAGCTGGATTAACATCCGGTCAGAATTTGGAAATCTCCGTTTCTCCTCCCGATGAAGATCTAAATTACTTCCTCTTCTGACGTTAGAATTTAGCAAATATTATATGGGGAATATCTCGACAATATAAAGAAGACACGATTAATTCGTGACTTAAAAAAATAAAAGAAAAATAAAAATGTCCACTCTATATTCTTATAACTTGCACCACACACCCGTGTTAATCATACACTTGATATTTGTGATTTTATGAGGAGCCGCGTGCCTGCATTAATTTCATGGGTTTTGTTCCTAGCTCCATCAATTACGGCTAAATAAGAAATCCGATATTTAGTGATAACTACGTAGTGATAAAATCGATTGATGGCTTCTACGGAGCAGTAGGCGGTAAATAATAGGCGTATTAGGATGTAAAGTGGTATCAGCCTCTGTTGGACCAATCACGTAGATTGACCAGTTTATTGTGGTTGTAAAATGGAGAAAAATGTGCGTAACTTTGAGAAGAGAGGTCTGGTGTAGGTTTGACAGGACCTCCGGATCGGAGAGGACACGTATAATGTTTTTATATTTAATTGGAATTGGACCCGCTTATAGCATTTGCCTGTGTATTAAGATTTCTTCAAGTTTCTTGAATAAAACAAGTTACAAATGTATCTAAGTCATGCATACAGTCATTTCCAAATTCGAGTCGTGCTTCAGTAAAGTGGCGGAGACTTTACTGGAAGCTTCTATTGAGTTTTACTGACAATGTGAAAAGACACGTTTCACCGCTTTATTTCTCTTGCCCACACTCACCAACTTGATCCAACACATGATGAACAACGAATAAAACACCACCATTTAGCATTAATATTCGAATTAACACAAGTTTAGGAAAATAAAACAGAGCAACAACTGACATGTTTCTAAGTCTATCCAACGTGACACTGGCAGCAGTGTCAAGTTAGATGGACTCATGTTCACTTTCATTCACTCAGTTATGAAACATCTGCTGAGCTGTAGGTCGTGGGTTCGATCCCCACCCAGGGCAAACATTTGTGTGATGAGTATGGATGATTGTTCTGTGTCTGGGTGTTTCTATGTATCATATGTACCTATATAATATAATATAATTACAAAAAAGTATATATGTATTCTATCAGCCATCTAGTTCCATAGTACAAGCTTTGCTTAGTTTGGGCTAGATGGTGTTGTGTGAAATGCCTCCAAATATTTATTTATCTTCACAAAAGCCATAATTCCAAAAGTTGAAATATCTTTCCGATTTCCGTAAGTTTTTCACCGTCGTTTATCTGTTTCCAGACGGTCTCCCAACGAGTCTGCCAAAACTTATTAAATAAATATATTTAACTAATAATAACTGTAAATAGTTTTAACATGGATAGTAACCAGGAGCGGCGAGTAGTCCCGATGTTGAGATGTAGGGGCTACATCGTCGGTACACGAAGCTTCTAGTCGTCCATCATCTGGGACTAGACTTGGCTGTGTTATTCGAAACTGGCTCTCAAAGTTACGCTTTATCTTGACTTTTAACCGACTTCCATAAGGAAAATTCCTGTATGTTTTTTTGAATGTTTGTTACGTGATTACGTCGCCAATTATGAAAATGATTTTCATGATTCTTTTTGTTTCTCTTCAGAGGTGGTCCCATTAAAATTTTATTAAAATCGGTTTAGTACTTTGTTTTTTAAAACAAAATAAATGGAAAAAATATATGAAATTGCGTATATGGAAGTCGGTTGTTTCAACTTTTTCTTATGATTTTTGAGTAAGTAATTAAATTGTTTTCATATTAACACTGTTTTTAGGGTTGATGTTTTCAAATATTTTAATTTTGTTAAAAATATAAGGAAGGTGAGTTTTTAAGTCATATGAAAATTTTCCAATCACATAAAAACAATCGTTGAAATCTATACAGTAAGTCTAAATTTTGATAATTTATGATAATTTTTTATACATTATAGATCTGATATTGGCCACCAACTCGCCTGATGTTAAGCGACGGTGTGGCCGAGGATGGAGCTCGTCGATCTAGAAGATATCAGCCCTATTCCGTTTCTCCGGAAGATGAGACGGTGCCAAAGTATCAACACACGTGGCGTCCCACACAAGGGGCCGTCCGAACTTCCATGGCACAAGCGTACTATAATGATGACTGAACTGCTTGCGAAAAAAAAAATAGGGGGAAAGGAGTATAGGACTATCTAAAGCAACCGTTTTGATAGAATTTCCTATATGAACTTCGCAGCTTCGGCCAGCACTAATCTAGTCCTCGCAACAACTTGGTCAGCAATCCAAAAAATAACGGCATAGGTCCCATTGCATGCGTTGAGGATCTGGGAGCAGCCATGACTCTTTTTTTTATCAGCCCTGTTTATACAAACTGTCCCACTGCTGGGAATGGACCATCTTCTTATTGTGAGAAGGGTTAGGCCATAGTCTGCCACACTGGCCAAGTGCGGGTTGACAGACTTCACACATCTTCAAGATCATTGAGAACTCTCAGACATGTAGGTTTCCTCACGATGTTTTCCTTCACCGTTTGAAGTTGGCGGCAATCAACAATACGCACGTAACTTCGAAAAGACAGAGGTGCGTGCCGCGGGAATCGAACCCAGGACCTGCGGATCGCAAGTCAGACGGTCTCCCGACTAGGCTGCCGGAAACTTACGGAACAACTTGGTCAGCCATCCAAAAAATAACGGCATAGATTCCAGTGCATGCGTTGAGGATCTGGGAGCAGCAATGACTCTAACCATAAATAAATTATTAATTTTACTGGCCAAAAATATTGAGCGCCACTGGCGTGTCAATTACAGCAGATCGTATGGATGCGTGCGAAGAGCATATTTATTATCTGCGGGTGTGTCAGGGAGTGGGGAGAAGGGGGGGGGGGGGGTGTAATTATACACTTAAAACGAACTATTGAATAGCGTTTTGCAATCAAGCTATTATGAGCTTTCAGAATATGCCAATAAATCTTAAGTCTATCGGTCATGGTTGGTATTCGTATATTTTATGGGTATACATCTATTTTGAAATTTCCGACTATAGTTTCAACCGTATTTAGCGGTCTTTTAAATCACCAGTGCAGGTAATATTGCCGGGTCGCACTTTGCATTCAGGTTTCTTTGTTTTTTAGAAGTAAAACTTTCGTAGGCTGGTTGTTTTTACATTGATGGTTACCTGGACCATAAATTAAGTTGCTGATTGAGTTTTATGATTTGATTTTCATGATTCTGTTTTATTAATAGGTCATACTTCAGAGGTGGTCCCATATAAGTTTTATGAAAAACGATTCAGTACTTTGGTATACAACTACTGTACAACTTTAGTACAAAAAAACTGGAAAAATATGTCATCCAAGTAAACGAATTGCGTATTTTGCAGCCGGATTTGCAGTTTTCAAACTATAATTATTGCTTATCCTAAAAAATAAATATGAATTTCGATGAAAACATTTTTAAGTTAAAGTACGAAAGAAGTCTCGGCTACGGCTAGTTTAATAATAATTACCTACTTATACTAGCAAACTAGGCACACGGTTGTCTCTGGACGGCGGGCCGCCCTTCCGATGTGCGTTTCCTACAAGTTGCCTTCAGCGTCAGAGTTCACAGTTCTATCGAGCTGCAGGGGAAGCTGCTGGTGGGACCTCGTGTCAGGAAACTATGTTGTTAACATGCCACTATTTACATTGAACCTCGATAGAGGCTATGTTAGACTTAAGGTGCTACGATTTACATATAAGTAACAGTATTTTTTCCAATTATTATGGTCGAAGGGATTAGTTTTTACCCGACTGCGTAAGAAGGAGGGTTATGTTTTTTGAGTATGTGTATGTGGATATGTATGTTTCTATATTTTTATGGTTTTTAAAAATAATTTTAAAAAGTTGACACTGACAGCACAGCATTGGCAAAATATTTGACTAATGACTTGTGTCATGCAATGCATGTCAATTGAAATTGAATCACAATAGTAGATTGTTATACAAGGGGCTAAAAAGAGCCATTGTAACGCAGTAGATTTTTTCTCCCGAGCTTTAGCGAGGGAGTAAAAAGAAACCGAGTTAGTTAGGTTTTTAGCGCCGTGTGCTACTCTCTACTCTCTGCGAGAAAATAAAATATTTAATCCAATACAATAATTCAAAGTTTATTTTACTAAAAATTAAATGTACAATTTGTACAATTCTGGATATTTAACGAGATATTTACAAAGAGAATGTAAATATATTCCAAAAAGATTATTTTACTTTTGAATAAAGACTGTTTCGTGCATGTAGGCTCTTTGGTAACAGATAAAAAATAAAGACTGTTTCGTGTAGATATGTAGGCTCTTTGGTAACAGATGAAAATTGAAAAAAAAATACTTTTTCCCCTAGAGCTTAAAATGCTATTTTTTCCCCGCTTTACTAACGCTACAATGACAGACTTTTAGAGTAAGAGGAGTGAAAATATTTTTTTAGTAAGTAATTATCGTATTCAGACGAATTTGTGACGTCATCACGATTTTATCTTTTAAAAATTATTAAAAAATAACTACTGAGCAGAATTAAAATATATTGAAATTAGTTCTATTAAATGACCCAATATACCAACAACAAAAAAAATACCGAAAAAAAATATCTTTACATACCTAAGTACCTCGTTATATTAATAATTATGCTTCTCCATTATCTAATCGATTATTGGATCTCGATATACTAAAGTAAGTTAAGCAACAATAATCGTATCAGGCCGATTCTTTACCTGCGCGTCACGGCATAGTGAACGGAGTTTACTCGCGCCCCGGCCGCTACCCTCTACTCAATATATCCATTATCTTATATTCCAAATTCCAATGTTATTTACACGTGTGGGATAATTAAAACCAAACTATCACAATTTACAAATGGCCATTAAAGATCGGAACGCGGCGGTGATGGAGGCCCTGGGCCGAGAGTTGGCGACAGATTTGTATTAAAAAAAAAAGTAATTAGACGATGTGTGCAGTCGCTGATAAAGTCCGATCAACCGAGGGTAAACGGATAATCTGGAAACCCCGTCTAAAACCGGGCTCTAACAGTGACTGCATTCACAGAAATACTAGTATTTCAGTAGTTAGAAATAAGAGTTGTGTGCACACCTTGAGCATTCATGCTCACCATCGGAGGCTCCTTCTTGCGGCGGCGTCGTGTGGCGGGTGCCCTCTTCCCTAACATATGGTTGAGGAGGGCGATGTCTGGCACATGCGTCATACTCGTGATCGGGTGCTGCTTGCGGGTCGCTGGTTTGCTCGTGGTATGCACGCAACATAGTAATAAGTACTCAAATTAAAACAAAATATTTTTCCCGTAACGATAAGTAGTAAACAATAGTTTGTAATTATGACAAGGGTCACGGACCCTGGTGTCTGTTATGAGTTAAAAAAATAAATCAAAAAAAAAAACAAACGATCGATTTGTTGGCTCCGGACACGCAGCCTTAAAAAATTGATCGTATGTACATCGTTTGCAATAATGACTAATAGTTTGAATGTTCAGCGTAACATTTTTTTTTGCTTGATGTTGGCATTAAGTTATGCTTGCACATTTGCCATTTGTCGAGTTTATCGGTGGAACGTTACAAACAATTTTGAAGGACGGACAAATCCGATTATCTGTTATTATCTTTAGTCTGTTTGGAAAGAAAGCTAATCTGGCATTGAGGGCGCTGCTGTCCTTATTACCCGACTGCGTAAGAAGGAGGGCTATGTTTTTTGAGTGTATGTATGTATATTTCTTTGACACGCCTTAAAGCCTAAACGGCTTGACCGATTTTGATGTGAGTGGTGTCAATAGATTCGTCTTAGTTGTGAAAGTGACACTGGGTACATCAAAATTAAAAAAATCATAAGTTAGGCTGCAAAAACCTCTTTTCTGCAGTCGGGTATTTTGTTTTTCTTTTAACATTGATACTTGTTTCATTATTTTGTTAGACTCTATCAACACAATCGTGACGTCATTCTCACTTTTACCAACCACCGTAAAATACCATGTCAATCTATCTCTATATTCTATAGGATTTATTTTGGTTAGTGCGCAAGAGCTTCAAGATCTTATTCCACTCTCCCCTCCACAGGACAGGACTAATTCAAATTATGATTACTTAATAGGTCCTTAATAGTTCTTCTTCTTTTTTGTATTGGACCCGCATTAAAGCATTTGCCAGTGTCAAGTATTAGGATTTTTTCAACTTTCTTTAATAAAACAAGTTGTATATGTCCTAGTCACAATCTAAGTCACGTATACAGTCAAGTCAATTTAAGTCGAGTCCTGCTTCAGTAAAGTGGTGGCGACTTTACTAGAAACTTCTATAGAGTTTTGCCGACAACGTAAATCACACGTTTTACTGCTTTATTTTACTTGCCCACACTCACGCACTTTATCGAACACTTAATGAATAAAACACCACCATTTTTATAGCATTCATGTTCAAAATAACACAAGTTTAGAAAAATAAAACAAAACAACAACACGTTACTAAGACGTTCCCGCCAAAACTCCCTCCTTAATAGTTCGTATTTATATACATATAATGTCCACTCACTAGGGAATATGTATGAATTTTATTTTATATGAATAATAATTTTAGTAGATCAATAGACTAATAAACATTTGAAGTCTTTGGTAGCAGATGCTCTGTCCCTTTCCCGCGAAATGAGTCTTTTGAATTTGTGCGGAGCACGTGATCCGTGACGTCATCGTCCGCAATTGTGTGCTCTGTATTAGTAAATTGAAATGCTTGTAACTTTATTATTTTTGGAGATATTTAGAATTTTTTTATGCAATATAGATGTACGACTGACCACCAATTTGCCTTATGTTAAGCGACGGTGTGGCCGAGGATGGAGCTCGTCGATCTAGAAGATATCTATTCACTCTAGCCTTGAAAATTCCAAGATTGTAGGTCTCAGGAAACAGAGATGGCGGCAAAGAATTCCATTCTTGTGCAGTACGCAACAGGAATGTGGATCGATATCGCTGAGTACGGATTGCAAGCAGGGTATTGCTTCCTTACAAGCTGCCGTCTCTAAGCTAAACAAATAATCATCAAGAATGTAGATCGATATCGCTGAGTACGAATCTTTGGCACTTCGACGAGAAATGGGTGGTAATTCGCCGACTTTCTGCTAGTCCTGTAGTGAAATGGGGAGGGTGATGTTGTTTTTGTGAAACGGATCTCTTTGTGCTTACCTTTTTTATGGACAATAAAACATGCAATGTCCCTACTATATGTATCATATAACATCGTTTAAAGATCTACTAAGTATACAATAAGTTCGATGACAAAAATACCGTCAACAAAGTGAACCCCGCGCTCCCCGCCTGCCCACGTTCAAAAACCTCAATAAAGACATTAGCCGGGTAAGTAGAATATTTGTATTATCATTTATGTTCGTCAGTAAATAACATCATTTAGTATGGAGTAACTCTGCGGGCTGCTCGAATAATTTTGTAGTAAAATCGAGATTTGTGGCCTCCGGTAAGTAGGTAGGTACAGTGATTTCTATTTATGTACCTAAATAAATATTTTCTTTATTGCCGTGGGGTTATTGGCTTTAATACGTGACTTGTTGTCTATTACTGTCTTTCGTGTTTTTTTTTAGATCCATACATTATAATCCGGCAAGTGCAGCGTAGGAAGACCAGCCACAAGGTGAACAGATGACCTCATACAAGTGGCAGGAAGACGCTGGATGCAATCTATCAGGTCTTTTTGGAAATCTGTGGGGGAGGCCTATGTCCAACAGTGGACTTATTGTGGCTGAGATAATGATGATAGTAAGACTGTAAAGGGTCAAAATCTATACATAAAATATACAGTCGAATTGAGGACCTCCTTCTTTTTGGAAGTCGGTTAAAACACAAAAAGACAAATTCACCATAAAGCAATGCATTCTGAAACCAGTTTACATGCAATTATGCATCCCATCAATCTCACCATACATTACACAAACAGACAAACAAAACTAACAGCAATCCGTCAGCATTCAGTCAGTTGTCTCCCACGACACTACACCGCCAAAGGTTCCTTACCACTGGCGAAAACTAAATTGAACTTTATGCATAACAACTTAAGGATCATAAAACTTGTAAGGTACGTAGAAAATGAATAGTTTTCGTAATAATTTCGCATCATAAAAATGTGTAATTTTGCACTGGATCTGTCATCAGCGCTTCATTTTTACGAGGGTAAATTATAGATTGGTGAGCCCTGAGTTGTTGTTTAAATTGGGGTGTTCGCAATTTGAAATAATGATTGGTGTGTCAATCAGGTGCGTGTGACCTTCGAGCTGAGGTGCTGGGGTAAAATTAGATTTGAGTAGGTTGGTCACCACTGGCAGTTTTGTTGGTAGACATTTATTTTTAAAATTATAGTTTTCTACAATCCAATGTGTTTGACAATACCCTGCGCTCGTTATTGAGATTAATATTTCCAAAATAATGCTCAAAAATTTCGCTGGAATCTTAACCTAGAAGGTTAAGATTCCAGCGAAATTTTTTCGGAACACAGTAATGATCGCACACTACTGCTGGTTAAATAACGGTATACCTACATTATCAGCTAAATACTTACCAATTTAAAGTAAAAGTTACCATAAAATCGTTATTATTTCAACCGAACTCCGCAACCAAATATCAAAATTCAAAGATGATCTTTGTCACCTTTGCCTTCACTTTCTTTACCACATTAACATACCACCAAGAAGCTAAATATTGTTGGGGTCACCGTTCATTTCACTGATTCAACCACAACACCTACTCTGTTACAAGTTAAATTAAAGCCACGTGAGAAGCCACCTGGAATATGCTTCTCAAGTGTGGAACCCGAACTATGGTATCTGCATTGTGCCTGTATGTATTTATGCCTGTCCGTCTATTTCATAGTTTTCTAGTCTTTTATATTATTTGTGAAACTTTTAATTGGCCTTCCGTTTTTATATACGTTTACTAATGTATGTACCTAGTTAGCTGTAAGTTTTCCTTTGAAAATAAAATAAAATAAATATTATTTTCATGGTAAAGTTTGTTTAACTAACGGCATAATATAATTACTTAATTTAACTAACCTAAATGCAGGATGTGGCACATTTAACGACCTGATAATATAAATATCAAAACTGCGCGGTTTCTTAGATCAGATGTTATGCTCAAAGAATATGGCTCTTCTTCTACGTAACGTTTTTAAATATATTATGTAAGTACCTATTAGCAGGCTTACAAATGGCAAATGTTTCTATTTCTACAAACGTTTACGGTGTGAAATACTAAGGAACTGTGACGTGCCTTCACATGAAATTTCAATCAGTTCAGTTCAGTTTTAAAAGATCTTTATTCAGTAATAATAATAAACTAAGAACATGTAAAATACCAGTGTAAATTATTTCCTAGCAGTACAATAGTATAGCGAAATGTTTGTTCTGCGTCCACTAGGGTTCATATCACAACTTTGAGCATGAGATTTGGCATAATATATAAAAGTAATATGAATAAGACGATAAATAGTTGAAATTAATAATAATTTGTAGATTGGTACACTTTTAGAAGAAGCTGCACATATTTTAAGAAATATTTGGCGATCGAGAAATGATAAAAATATTCAAATGATAACTTCGATAATTTTAAACAATTATTTTACACAATGACATAGGTATGACATTTCACTAACTAATGTTAAACGCATCCATTTATTTTTCTATTCTGTTGACGTTCACGAAATTTGATGTCTCTTGTCTTACCCCCTTGATTTTACGTAGATAGGTACGTCACATATTTTGTTAACAGATACATATTACATAAATTCGTCAAAGTTTGTACAAATTCAATTAACATAACCTCGTTCAGTGACAAGTGTTTAAAAATATTGTCGTGTAAAAGTGAGATAGCTACATGCTTTCAATATTTCAGATGATACAGTGACTTGTCTGTACGGTACGGTACGCGGTTGTGTGGATGGAGCTGATACAGTGTACGAAGACCTGTATGAGTATATCTTAACAACGCCTTTAACCTCAGATGCCGTTCGGAAATTTTAATTAAACTGGTTTGCCCTCGCATTAACGAAACGCAGCAGTAAAAAAAATAAACGACTAAAATATAATGCGATCGATTCGCCACCTATAGCTTTGCGGTACTAAAAGTCTCGATCGAAATTGACTAAATTATTCGACCAAAATACCAAATTTTTTTTTTACAGATTTTTTTTATGAGTTTGAAATTGTGAATCTTTCTTCTCTAAGAATACTGCCATTATGAGTAAGAAGGCGGCATCTGCAGATTGTATTGTGTGATAAACAGCAAATCGTAATTCTGGGCCGCATATATTATATATTGTTTTCTTCCATGCTGGACTGGGGGAAAAGGAAAAACAGAATGTATCAGCTGCTTCTCTTCCCGGGCATACTTTAAAAGTCAGTTAAGGGATTTGAGGGAAATTGGCATTTATGTAGGCGTTAGGGTGACCCCCTGTCACTGCAAGCCAATATTACATTTTACCCCCCAATTCCCATCTAAACCTCTAATACCGAATCTCTTCCTTAAAACCCTCTAACCACAGTCAAATGTGACGTCAAACGGCCTTATGGTCTTTGACGCTTTGCCTACCCCGTATCTAAGGGAAATAGGCGTGATTGTATGTAAATAAATAATTATGTAAGTATGTTTTATATTGTTTTTGTGTCGTAATAAACATAATTATTGCAATTAAAATTATCATTTCAATGAACTTGTAGGTATTTGCTCGATTTAACATTACTTGGTGGCATCTCCCTTAAGAATTTTAATTTAATATAATAAAAAAACTGTAAACATTTAACCTGCAATAAAAACAGAGAAAACAGGTTAAAACTTTCTCTATTTCTGTACTTACTGCCTTTTTAGCCTTTATCGAGTTAAAAATGTCTTCATACTTTTAGTGTAGTCATAGTTTTTTTATGAGATTCTACGGGCACTAAAAACTCTGTTGACATTTTGAAGATGCGGCCTTCCTCCAAATGACAGCAGAATAATTAGAAGAATACTTAATATATTTTTCACCTCACAAGCTCGGAAAGATTCTGTTTGTCATTAGAAATCTGAGTGGAAAAGTGCATTTTGTCCGCTAACGTGGAAAGAGTTTTAAAAATTCGAACCTTTCTATTCCATACTTTTCTATACCGCAAGTCCACTGAAAATGCATTAAATACTTATTTCATGTCAGTGCGCCAACCTCATTTCTTTGAATAATCGCACTGACCAGCCACAGATGGCAGCACTGGACTAGCGTTTTCCTCGCTGTAGTGAGGTGAAAAATTTTGTGTTTCACTCGGCAGCAAAGTTATTTTGCATCTCGTACTTTTGAAACCCTCGCTACGCTCAGGATTCTATATTTGAACCACTCGCGTCGCTCTTGGTTCAATCCTAGTATCCTTCGCTTGCTCAGGTTTCAATACAAGTAGGTACTCGCTCCAAAAACCAACTTTGCAGTCTTGCATAACAAATAACTATTAGGTATATACCTCTTCCACCGATATCCGTTATCGTATTTGTAATCGATACAAAAAAAAATCATAAGCATGGCTTATGAATTTATTTTCCTATTAGTTTTTTAAACACGAAATAAGGCTGTATACTTAAGTGACAGTGTGGCCGAGGATGGAGCTCGTTGATCTAGAAGATATCTATTCACTCTAGCCTCGAAAATTTCAAGATTGTACTTAGGAAACCTCAGGAAACAGTGATGGTGGAAAAAGAATTCCATTCCTTTGGTGGAATTAGGTCGTTTAAAAGTGACGCGTGTATTTAATACCAAATTATTTGCATCTATGTTTTATATCGCCTATTTTTAAATTTAATTACCTATAGGTATTACTTGCTTTACTTGCTCGTGTTGGATAAATGCATTAAAAATATTTTTTCTTTTAAAAAACCGACTTCAAACGCAACTTAAGTACTAAATCCTTCACGATTGTAAACTTTTTAAAGAGACCTCTCTTCACTCGCTCTTTATTTCTTTTGTCATTGAATATCAGATGCTCGTCTTCGAAGATTATAAAACGAGCAGATGTTTATACGATAATCCTTAATATTTGACACTTTTGCAAAGAAAAACCTGTAGGTGGCTCTCTGCGATTCTATAATCTCAGGAATAAAAATATTTTAATTTTTAGAGATTATTCAATAAATAATAAAGCTATGTTTATAAAATAATTATGGGACCAACTTGGGAGCTTTCTCTATACACCAATTCAGGAAACACAAAAATTGGTTCTCGAATGATGGAGTAGTTCGTGTACATACATAAAAAAAAATATATATGGTACGAATTGATAACCTCCTCCTTTTTCGAAGTCGGTTAAAAAAATAACGAGTAAATACGTGTAACACAAATAAGTTTTGGTAAAAAAAGTATTCTCATCATAATAAAAAAAATTGAACTTTTACATTTAAGTACAAGAATAAGATTTCGCGGATTTCCTTTCGTCAAATTGCGTAAGTACTTAAGTACTCGTAAAACTTAAGTGTTGTTTTTTTTTTAATATGCGATTTTTGTTTGAATGAAACTGTGTAGTTTTGATCTGATACGGTAAATAATACTTTGCTGGTGTTAAATAGCCTTGCTTTCCACGGGTATTTATTTTCTTCTTTTTACCGACTTCAAAAAGAAGGAGGTTTACAATTTGGCTGTTCTTTCTTGTGTTCGTTACCGCATAGCTCCGTCATTTACGTATAAACCGATTTGATTACTTTTTTGTTTGAATGGGTATACTTTCTGATTGGGCATAGAAATTTCATGAAAATAAAATCAGTAGCTTGATTTTTGGAACAAAATGCGTCTTGTAAGTCGGTTGTTTTAGTATTTTGAACTGTAATACTTAATTGTTATTTTACAATTTTCGTATTTTTTTGTGAAAAGTAGGTAATTTAGCAAAATTACTAATCGATACCTACTTAATACATATTGGGCTATGCATGTAATAGTCTAGTAAAAATAAATCCGTTTGTATGGATGGCTTCATACATCACAGTATTTGCAACACAGTATTTGGGGGGATTCTTTGAAATTATGATAGGAAAATAACTAAAAATCATAGATCAACAATAATCCCCGATTTATAGACTAGCTGCGTTCCACGGTTTCACTTGCGTAGTTACGAAAAACGGTGATGATTATGATGATGATAAGTAAGTAGCTTATGTCCGTCTCCAGGTCCAAAGCTATCTCTATACTATTAATTTTCATAACGATCGGTTCAGCCGTTTGAGCGTGTACTTACTTACTTAAGGTACTTACTTAAAGGTAACACAATAAGCTTTTATAATATCATTACGAAATTGTGTCAAATGTATTTCAAAACACCAGTACATTCATTTAAATAACAATATACTTACTTAGTTGTCTTTTATGTTGTCACAAATCTTATTTTTACTAGACTAAGTAGGTATAAGGCCTAAGTATCTTGATGATCACACGGCTGCGTGCATGTTGATGAATACTTATCTAAATTTATAAATATATACTTATTCATAGAGAAAAACTGTTCGTAGATTTTTTTGCAAAAGTATGTAAGTACCTAGGTACTTAATTTATGAAACTCTTTTGCTATATTTTCCTCTTTGTTAATATTTTCAAATCCGTTAAATGTAGGTACTTTAATTTCAATAACATACTTAACTGATTTTATAATATTTTAATTACATGTAATCGAATCTAATATTTATAACATAAGTACCAATAATAAGTATTAAGTACTGAAACTTTTATTTTAAGAAATTTTAAGTAAAATTAACACTAAAACAAAAACCGGACAAGTGCGAGTCAGACTCGCCCACCGAGGGTTCTGTACAAACTAGTAGATAAAAGGGGGAAATCATATATTTTTTTATATTTTCCTTCATAAACCGAAAAATATACATCATAAAAATATTTAAAAACCTGTTTTAGCTTATGCTACTGAAGCTCTTTCATATGATACCCCACATGTTACGGTCAATTCACCTTATATAAAATTTGGACCCTTCATTCCATGCATAAAGACACTTTTTTTTTGTGATTAAATTAAAAATGTCCAATTTTCGGACTTTATCCTATATGTGTACTATAACACAATGCTTCTTGCCAAATTTCATTGTTCTAGGTCAACGGGAAGTACCCCACTGGTTTTGATTCCCTTGTGAGTGTCAAAATGTGCAACTTGTTTTTAAGAAAACTTAGAAACTTTATTTTTCTTTCTGCAGCAAGATACTATGGATCTACGTATATGGTTTTAATTTCAACTCGATACCTTCACGCGTTCCCGAGATAAAGGTCTTGACACCCGACGGACGGACAGACGGACAACAAAGTGATTCTATAAGGGTTCCGTTTTTTCCTATTGAGGTACGGAACCCTAAAAATACAAGTAGCAAACAATGCTGAATTAAAAAAAAACAATTATTTTCTTAGCTAAGAAAATTACCGAAATTAATTAAATACGAAACCCATTCATTACCAAAAAAAAATTTAACAAACAAAAAATGCAATTTTTCATAAAAACAGAGTCAAAGATATAAGCGTAAAAAAGTAGAAACTATAGAGCAAGAACTTAAATTCGAATTCGGATAATAAGATATAGTTTTTTTAAATTTAATTACTAAAGCATATTTATCACAAAACGCATCCAAAACACCAACGAAAGTGAGGTTATAAACGCGCGGGAAAAAGGTAAAAAGCGGGAGTGTTGTGGGGCGGGGGGCGGGGCCTGGCTCCGCCCGCGTGCGAGCGAGACGGCGCTAGCTGCAAGGTCACGCGTTTGCGTTTCTGCAATGTTTTGACACACGACACACTTGACGCCGCTTTGCTACTTTTCAATACTGCGTTGGAGATATTTATTTCTTTACTTTCTGTATCTTATATTTAGGTAAATTCTATGGATTTTTGAATATTTAGATAAACTGAAAGTTTTATATTTTGCAATTTTAATTTTATAGAAAATGGGTTAATTCGTATGAAAGTATGCTATAAATATTATTTAAAAATGTAAATAATAACAATATTTAATAAAAACAATATTTAAGTAAGTATATAAAAATATGATAATATGATGTAAACTTTTGATTTTCGTATACAATAACAAATTTGTAAGACTGACACAAAATATTTATTCTTATAAATACAATACAAACACTTAAATATGTAATTGTAAAATAAAAATAAAAAGAATTTAAATCAAATCAAAGAAATGCAATGCAGTGCAGTGCAAAAAAACGGGTGCATCTTATCACGTCTGTGTGATTGAGCGATAGTTCATATTCCGTCCGCCGGGCGCTAGCGTCGCGACGGGCGCTCGACGCGTCACTCCAGCCGCGACGCGCGACTCGACCGCACCGCGCCGCGCTGCTCCGCGACACAACACCGAAACACGCCGGTCACGTGCAGTGCCAAAATATTGTGTATAACTTACATTAGTGCCGGTGTTTTTGATATCCCCGAGTGAAGTGAACACGTACGGACGAGACGTCCTAAAAAAAGTCATATTTGTTCGAACGCGTCGCGGCTCATCTGTTCAAATAAGGTTGATTTGTTTAAGTTTCCTATTGATGGATTGGAATGAGGTTCAACGACATGCATGGTGTTTGATGTGCTGAGGAATTCGTTTCACGTACGCAAAAAACAAATATAAGTTGGAAAACAAAGGATATTGGAGAGGCTGTCGAGTAGTGCTTGCTTAGCTGCCGAGACAGTTGGAACCATTGTCTGTCAACATACAATATTCATAGGCCTGGAAGGTGAGCATATTTAATTCGGATACGTGACAGAAACATGATCGCTCTAAGTCACTAATATGAGTGTAGAATTTTTATGGCTTTTTAACAAGTTCGTGAGTATTTCTAGATATTTTTTCGGCTTTTGTTGTTGTATTGTGAAACCAGAAGTAGTTTTAGTAAAGTTTTAAGTAGTGTGTGCGTGAAAAGTTTGGGTCGGCCTGAATTCAGTGAGGATGTGGCGACGGCCGGCGAAGGTACTGTGCGCGCGGGGTACTGAAAACCGCAAAAATGTTAGCTTTTTATCACAAAAAATACGTTTTGTAAACATAATTTGAAATTTTTACAAAAAGCAACTTAACTTCAAAGACAGTTCGTAGTTTTTTTGTAGTAGACTTTGTAATGTTATGCTATTTTAAAATATCTTATTGATAGGATATTTTAAAATCTGTTTTAAATTTATTTAAACTCAAGTACATACTAACTAATTTTGAGCTAATCTCAAACGCGTACTTAAAAAACATTCACTTTTATTTAGTGAAAAAATAAAAAATGTTATTACTTAGGTACCTATATGGAATTTTAGTCAATAAAAGTTATTTTATCTTATAAATACAAAACAAATAAAAGTTCATTTCATTATAATTTACAGTACCATTAAAACGTATGCTAATATTTTAATATAATTACCCTTACTAATAAATTAATAACACAATTTAACATAGCTATATTTCATTACCGTTTAAAACATAGATACAATTATTGCGATTAACAATCATTTAACGCCAATGCAGCGTCAAAAAAAAACTCGTCCTCGACCCTTGAGAGTGCACATCTTAGACCTTACTGCAGTCCACTCCGCCATCTTTATTTTCGTAAAGCAGTGCACGCGGGGTCCGCGTCTAGCGGGGCGGGGCGGGGGGTAGGGAGGGGCGGGGCCAGAGGAGGCGACACTGTAAATATGCGTGCACGGTGCGGATGCCCTATCTCGATTTTAAGTCTGGGGTTGGATTGATGTGAATGATTGACAGGATAGAGAATTTAATATTAAAATTGCAATGTTGCTTTGTCTATAGCTTTATTATCATAGATCTGTGGTATTTGGTGGTTGTTACATTTATCAATTTTAAAAATTAAATGTATTTTCATAAATGTAATATAAATTTAAAATAAGAATTTTCATTATGACATGACAATTGTTGAATGGCGTTGTAAATGATTTTTTTGGTGGAGTTATTTAATATTTTTGAAATAAACATTATTTATTGAAATTATTTGGCAATGTAAAAATAGAAAGTATACAAATAATGACGACTCTTTCTTATTTTGCGAACGCCGCATTTTTACCAGTAAAATGACACAACAAATACCTATTGAATGATAACTATTAAGTATATTCTAGTAGGTAGCTATAGGTCTATAGGTATTTATCTAGTAAATATTCAATAACTATAAGTCACTTATAATATTATTATGTTTGTCGAAAAAGTTAATTCATTGACGAATCTTCAATAATTTTCAATCAAAGTATTTAAATGCTCATCAAAATGTTTAAGAATCTCAACACTTTCAGCACCTACCACCTAAATCTAAAATGATACATAAGTACCTATATAAAACTCACCATTTCCCAAAACACGGCGTTTCAACAGAGCACCATAACTCCATGTTTTTACTAAATAATTTTGACAGGACATTATACATTAACAGTCGCCATGAAATTTATCGACGCCATATGACGCGACATCTGCTCTATCCTAAAAAAACCATAGATATAATAAAATTCCATAACTTTCCGACTTATTTATGACATCTAGTTGGAATATATCACTTTTTGTTGTACGCTTTTGGTGTTTACAGAATTTTTTAACGAATGGTTGTTGTCGAAAATGTTTATGACGAATTTGTCGCAAGTTCACGGGAGTGTTTTAATTTCTGGTCACGTGTATGGGAGAAGGCAATACCTACTTGATTTAAAGCATGGATCCAAGATAAAACATATAACCATGTTGTTTCATTTTTAGGGTTCCGTACCTCAAAAGGAAAAAAAACGGAACCCTTATAGGATCACTTTGTTGTTCGTCTGTCCTTCTGTCCGTCTGTCTGTCCGTTCGTCCGGGTGTCAAGAGCTGTATCTCGGGAACGCGTGAAGGTATCGTATTGTAATTAAAACCATATACGTAGATCCATCGTCTCTTGCTGCAGAAAGAACAATCAAATTTCTCAGTTTTCATTAAAGAAAGTTACAGTGGAATATATCGCAAAAAACGCACATTTCGACACTCGCAAGGAAATCAAAACCTATGGGGTACTTCCAGTTGACCTATAACTGTGAAATTTGGCAAGAAGCATTGTCATATAATACGCGTACTTAAAGGATAAAATCTGATAACTGGTCATTTTTAATTTAATCACAAACAAATAGGGTCTACGAGGTCTCGTATGCAAGCAATCCAAATTTTAAAGTGCTTTAACTGTATCATGTGGGGTATCATATGAAAGAGCTTTATTAGCACAAGCTAAAACAGGTTTAAAACAGGATTTTTCGGTTTATGAAGGAAAATATAAAAATATATCTATCTACTAGTTTGTACGAAACCCTCGGTGGGCGAGTCTGACTCGCACTTGTCCGGTTTTTTTTAATCAGCATATTGTAACTATAATTATAATCGACTTCAAAAACGACTTCTTATCTTAGAGACGGCAGCTTGTAAGGCGCATACGCAATAAAAACTAAATTGGTGTCATTCACGCGCACTGAGTCACTACAAATGGTTATCATTCTTCCTTGGTTCACCGTTCACATTGTATATGACCTATTATTAGATTGTATGTACCAAAGTATTAAGATTGTATTTTTAACCGACTTCCAAAAAGAAGGAGATCAAGTCGACTGTATTTATGTTTTTTTTTATGTTTGTACTATTACTCTGCTAATTTTATTAATTGTTTTTGATGATTCTTTTGTTTGATAGGTATCTCTGAGGTGTTCCTGTATAAATGTTATCAAAATCAGTTCAGTACTTTGGTTTTTATAACAATATAAGTAACTGAAAAAATATCATCAAAGTAAACAAATTGCGTATTTTGAAGTCGGTTTTTATAGTTTATTAAACGATTATTTGTTTAGCTTAGAGACGGCAGCTTGTAAGGAAGCAATACCCTGCTTGCAATCCGCACTCAGCGATATCGATCCACATTCCTGTTGCGTACTGCACAAGAATGGAATTCGTTGCCGCCATCTCTGTTTCCTGAGACCTACAATCTTGGAATTTTCAAGGCTAGAGAGAATAGATATCTTCTAGATCGACGAGCTCCATCCTCGGCCACACCGTCGCTTAACATCAGGCGAGTTGGTGGTAAATCGTAGATCTATAATGTATAAAAAAAAGCAATAAAATCTAAATTAATGTCATTGAAAAACACTGAGTCACGAGAAATGACTATTATTCTTCCTTAGTTCATCATACACATTAAATAAATAAATAAATATTTGTGGACATTTCACACAACACCATCTAGCCCAAACTAAGCAAAGCTTGTACTATGGAACTAGATGGTTGACAGAACACATATTATTCTTTTTTTTTGTAAATATATACATATGATACATAGAAACACCCAGACACAGAACAAACATCCATGCTCATCACACAAATGTTTGCCCTGGGTGGGAATTGAACCCACGACCTTTCAGTTCAGCAGGTAGACGCAAACACACTACCAACTGAGCCACAAGGCCAGAAAAATGGGCATGGGGGAATGAGATCATGCAAAGCAGACGCACACTCACCGAAATTTCATTTTTTTCATTTTCTTAGAACTGAGTACTTGTCTTAGAACTGAGTACTTGTCTTAGAACTGAGTACTTGTCTTAGAACTGAGTACTTGTCTTAGAACTGAGTACTTGTCTTAGAACTGAGTGCTTGTCTTAGAACTGAGTACTTGTCTTAGAACTGAGTACTTGTCTTAGAACTGAGTACTTGTCTTAGAACTCAGTACTTGTCTTAGAACTGAGTACTTGTCTTAGAACTGAGTACTTGTCTTAGAACTGAGTACTTGTCTTTCCATCTAAATAATAGTGTAATTTCCCATAGAACCAAGAACTTCCTCTATTATTAGGAGAATTACTTCTCAATCAAAACTCGCCAATAACCAAATAAATCATATCGTCGCTCGCATGACTATCTGTCCTATCTCATTTCAGTCATTTGTTCTGGACAAACGTTTTTCAGTTCTGAGATTAGGTTGTGTTTGTCAAAAATATAAAAAGATGATGTTTTGCATACCATAAGATACTAGCTTTCATAGAGCTTACATACTCGTACATTTTAATTTCACATAGATACTTTTAATGTATTTGCATTCTACATACCTGTTTTTATTATATGAAAAATGAGATAGGACAGTTGGTCATGCAAACGACAATATATTATCTTTAATAAGTACTTACAATTTTTTGAAAGTATAGCATTTTTATAAATAAACATTTAAAACACGCAAATAAAAGCAATCTCAGTCATTTTGAAATAGAATCGCTTCTCTCTGTCGATCAACCTGGATTCAGTATATGTTTTTTTTACTAACCTATAATGTCCCACTGCTGGGCAAAGGTCTGCCCCACTTCCCTCTACAAGTCGCGGTCCTGTCAATATTATGTATATCTAAATTATAACATCGGTTCTTTTCTATCCTCTTTCTTGTAGGTAGATTAAAAGCTATATATAAGCTGTTCTGTATAGAAATATTTTTTTCAGTTGTAATTCCAATGAAATAAGAACCAAGAATATTTCACTTAAAAAATACGATTATGAGAATTCGTATCAATGCATTGGATTTTTTTTATATAAGTAGTTTTTTTTTTTTATAAAATTGTCTAAAATATTTAATTTAAAAAGTTGTAGGTGTTTTCGCATAAGTATGTTGGTTGGTATTGATAGACCGATAATCCATCCGGTTTTCATCTATGACTATTTGTGGCTAAGGAGATCTCAAGCGTGACTGATAGGTCTAATGACAGGCAAGCATTTACAAACAGCAAGATGGCGGCCTGCGCTCGCGCATCAACATATTATTACAGTATTAAATATAAAATCGCATAAATAATAAACGTAAAATAACGATAGTAATGTCATCAATTTATACTCTATGGGCCGTCAAATTAAGTATGTAAATAATTTTTCTATTAAAAAACCGACTTCAAACGCAACTTACTAAATCCTTCACGACTGTAAACTTTTTAAAGATACCTCTCTTCACTCGCTCTTTTTTTATTTTGTCAAGAATGCGATTTGTCATTGGATGTCAAATGCTCGTCTTCGAAGATTAGAAAATGTGCAGATGTTTATACGATAATCCCTTAATATTTGACACTCTTGCAAAGAAAAACGTGTAGGTGGAACTCTGCGATTCTACTTATAATCTGACGCACTTACTCAGGAATACAATGAAAATATTGGAAGTCTAAGATAAAATTCACAAAATTAAATACTTATAGTGTCCTGGGTTGACCGATACTCATATATGTACCAACAATGATATACCTACTTAAACACTAAGTAAGTATGTCGCCGCCGCGTCGCTGAATTGAGAAGTCTCTCTAGACTCTTCCAGACGCTTCAAATTATTTTCTGATTTTCAAATTATTTTGAAAATCGAAATTATTTTAATCGTGTAAGGGGTCTAATTAGATCTCATTGAGCTCGGACGTTTTTGAAGACTGACGCTGCATCCCGTTGATACTTTATCATAGTTTTCAGGTGTTAAATATCTGTAAGTTAACATTTGTGAATATTATAAATAGATAAATAAAATATCTATTTATTTATTTATTTAAGACCATTATTTTATTTATTTATTTAAGACCAACAGATAATAATTTACATTTTAGGAACTTATAAATACTTAATTAATAAAATTAGCCAATAATACTTAGGTGTATCTTAATAGTTATTTCTAATGAAATGGGCGGATATAAAGTTAAACTAAAGTAATCATCGATGAAAATACAAATACAGACATATATGTAATATTATATATACATATTTTTATATATACACTTACATACATACACGCATACACTCACTAATCACTTAAATTATTGATACGAATACCTAAGTTATATTAGCATAGCTTAATAGGTACTATAGTTGGATAAGTTTAATTAATTTATTACTTATCATTCTGAGTCAGCAACTCAACAATTTGGTGCCTAAATTTGTGTCTAGGGGTGTTAAATATATCTAAGTTTGAAAAACTTATCGTAAGTAAGTAGTACACAAACGAGGAATAGGCGCATTTTTAGCGTACTTATTGTGTAAATCGGAAACCCGACGAGAAAAGTTTAGTATGGCGTGTTCTTTTTATAGGTACATTGTATTGGATAGCTGAGAGTAAGGCTGGTGCATCTAGGTGACCGTTAATTATATTATACAGTAACATCATGTCCAATATACATATATCTATGTTTTTTATTACATAATAATCTATGTTTTTTAGATGCCCTAAAGATACCGGTTTTGTCATAGGTACGGTGGGTGTTCCCTAAACGCTGTTGGTCAGCCTCTGCCTACGTTCCACGCATGACTGATATAATGACAAGCCGGCAATTAGCCAAAACAAGATGGCGTCGTGCGCCCGCGCAATGTCAATATTGCCATTAATCATGCGCCATGTTAATTTCGACTTAAGTAATATTTATTTTTATTGCCATCAGCTTGAAGACAGGTTTACTTAATTTATATATTCCATATATCGTAAATTCTAATTGTTATTTTAACCTCTGTATGATATAAATCTATGTATTAGTCTTGTTTCCAAGTCCCAAAATGGGATTTAGGTAAAAGTTTTTTTTTAATATTATTAACCTGGGCTCTGGTGATGATTTTGGCACTCTGTGGGTGGTCTAATTAGCCATGATATTAAATGATGATTTGTGGCAAGTAATTTTTAAGTTTTTGTAGTAAGTACTTTTTAATTTTAATATATTAATAGTAAGAGTTAATTATGGTGCTTATTTCCCTAAATAATCCATGAAAATTAAATTAAATTATTAAATCAACACTCACTAAGTAGGTTAGGTGCCTAATATGCTGTTGTAGATGCCTATATCCAAACACTTTGTACTGGTGCAAATACACTGCCCTAGTTACACTAGAACCAACGAATCCAACAAATTTTTCATCTAATTATTAATTATTATAGGTATGTAGATGGGTTTTCCCCGGCAAGCTTCAAGTAAGGTAATCGCCCGACTCGTTTTCAGTCGCGACACGTAGTTAGACGTGTGTCGTGACTTGTGAATAGTGACAATGTCATCCTGTGTGTTTAGAAAGTGCAATACCAAGATATAGTTTAAAGGACTTGAAGATAAATTTTGATTAGACTAGATTAATTTCAACTTTATGTAAGTTAAATGTATAGATAGGTAGCTCATGGTTTCGTATTATAAAATTATTATCCATTGTAACTGAAATCTGAATACTAGTCTGGTTTTATCATCATCATCATCATCATCTCAGCCATAAGAAGACCACTGCTGGACACAGGCCTCCCCCATGGTTTTCCAAAAAGACCGATTGGAAGCGGCTTGCATCCAGCCACTTGTATGAGGTCATCTGTCCATCTCGTGGCTGGTCTTCCTACGCTGCGCTCGCTTCTCGTTTTATATTATAAACTAATTCAACTGATCTCAAATGTACAATTATCAATACATACGACGCTTGTGATACATCATATATATAACATAATACTACTATAGGACTGTATAAATACTTACCTACTTAGCCAAATGTTTAACCATAATAATATATGCTACGCCCCAATTAACGGGGTACATATGTGTAATTTAATTGTGATATAGAAATAAGCACCAATGTACATGTATTTATATACATAAATAAATAAATATAAGGCCAAGATACTAAAAAGTCTTATGGATGTGGTCTTATCCTCGAAAGTGCTGAGAACTGAGATTTTTCATGCTTTTTACTTCATATTCAATGGTTATAACTCCTCTATAGATAAAATCTCATTGCTTAAAATAAATATTAATACCTATTGTTGGACATTACTTTTTTTTATTTTTTATTTTTATAGAAGATAGATCTACGATTGACCACCAACTCGCCTGATGTTAAGCGACGGTGTGGCCGAGGATGGAGCTCGTCAATCTAGAAGATATCTATTCACTCTAGCCTTGAAAATTCCAAGATTGTAGGTCTCAGGAAACAGAGATGGCGGCAACGAATTCCATTCTTGTGCAGTACGCAACAGGAATGTGGATCGATATCGCTGAGTACGGATTTTTGGCATTTCAACGAGAAATGGGTGGTAATTCGCCGACTTTCTGCTAGTCCTGTAGTGAAATGGGGAGGGTGGAATTAGGTCGTGAAGCTCTTGCGCACATTACCCGAAATGAATCCTGTAGAAAAAATACAGACATGCTACTTTACGGCGGTGCTCGAGACTAAGTAGATTCTTGGCAGCTAGTTTATCGTCACCGATTAACCTCACAGATCGCCGGTCCACTGATTCTAAAGCTTCCAGCTGATACTTGGCTGATCCATCAAAAAGGTGGCAGCAGTACTCCATACACGATTGGACCTGTGCTTGATACAGATGAAGCAGTTGTCCCGGTGAGAAGTATCGCCTAACCTTATTAATGATGCCAAGCTTTTTACTAGCCAGTTTAGCCTTAGATTCAAGGTAGCCCTTAAAAAAATCTAAAAAAAGAAAGAACCGAAAAAAAAACGTAAAAAATATCTCATAGTAAGTTTGGTTAATATTGATTTACCTACTTCTCATATTTTCCAGGGTTCAATTTAAGAGCAATGTTTAATGTATTGGGTTATAATGGGACAACATATGTTTTATACATTATGTTGTCACAGAACACACAAATACGTATATACTTACACTCCAAAAAACATTACCCTTCTTATGTGTTCACTGTTCAAGTCTGATAAAAATGTCAGTGCACAAGTGAGTTTTTTTTAAAGATACAAGATACACGATTTATAAATGTCCTAAGTAAATATGTGTTTAATTATAGTTATTATTTTAATAGTAGTATATTTAAGAAGCTTTCTATCTTTATCTTATAATTGACAAATAAATATACAAACTCTTCGAAATTATCGATCGAATCGAGTTTGTATTATAGCCTTCTTTCACAATAAATTAGGTATAGACCAAATACAAAATCATTTTTATTTCATTTTATCCGTCTATTTTTCTTAGACGCCATATTGAAATTAAATAATTTATACAAAATATAATAAAATAAAATATAATAATTTATATCATTTCGTTATTTCATTGCTACCCAATGAGGCAATGTTGCCTTGGGACTGTGACCTGAGTTCTGTTTTTTATCTGTACTTAATATGTATTTTATTTATATCTCTTTAGTTATTCAGGTTATTTATAGAATTCATGTGTCATGGTGTAAATATATATTTATATTTTCGTTAACTAAGACGAATCTGATCTCAAAATACAAAATTAGCCCAAGGAAATGTGCTCACAATAACTAAAATAATGAGTACAGAACTGACTTTCCATCACGTGGACGTAAAGTCTAAAACAAAATTCATGAATACAGTGTCCTGGATAGATCGATACTCATATACCAACAATGAGGAACTTAAACATTTTGATATAAAGATTCTATTAATTTGAAGATCGAAATTGTTTTAATCCTGTAAGAGGTCTATTTAGATCTCATTGAGCTCGGCCGTTTTTAGGACTGACGCTACATCCCGTTCATACTTTACCAAAGTAAATAACTATAGGTAACCTAGTATCTTAGACCAAAACATCTCATCTATAGTAAAGTGTATTAATAAGTAAATAAGTACAGTTCCCTTCACCATCTTCCGGCTCCATCATCAGATCTACTCTATGTCTTAGCATAATAATATTGCAATGCATACAAAAGTATAAGTACAAGTTACAATAGATCCGCAAGGGTCGCAGTGACGGAGAGGCTCTTATGGCCGCCACCCTACCTCGAATAATAATAAAATGCATAAAAAATGTCAGCTCAATCGAAAACAGGGAATTAGGTCTTTAACTTGCAAGATTTGGCTACAGAGAGACACCGGGACAGGTGAAACTAAATAAAAGCTTTTAAAAATAATAACCCTCCCACAGCGGTCGGTAAAAATAACAGGTATAATTAAGAACCACAGTTGCTATATTTCGAGATCCATTTGTATCGCATCGAGATATAAAATTCCTCAGGAAATTCCACGACGCCGAAAATAATTCGCTAAATGTAGACGTCTCGTGAATTCTTAACACTGTATTATGATTAGGCAAACTATCAATAAACCATTTTTACTATAATAACTATTTTGGACGTAACGCAAAGCTCAATTTATGATGGTTTTATGTGATATTTTTACGGCGTCATCTCAGCAATGACATGAATGTTGATTGAAATATTATTTCCTATAGTAAAATTCACGGGTTTATGGGTTTTAAAAGCGATATAAACAAGGTTTTGATTCAAATTAAATGTAGGTAGGTAGTAGAAAAGAGACGGGTATGTAGCTGTCTCATTTCTATAAAATATACTGATGGCAACATATCTAGGTTTAGGCAGAAGCACTCCGCATTTTAGGCATAATACAACAACCGGCTCGACCGGACATTTCCGTACATTACCGCGTGACAGAAGAGCGTGACGTAAGAGCTATACGATAAGTATAACGAGATACACTGTCTGTAATACAAAAATAGGCACTTCGCACCTGTGCAATCGAACTTGCGCTTTATTGCGTCGTAGCAAGAGTTGCTATTTAATTAAATATGCTTTTGTAATTGATATTTCTCTAGTTAATTTGTTGTAAAACCTAAACTACTGAACCGATTTTGATAAAATGTCTATTGAACCAATCAGAAAGCAAGTCCTTTAAAATAATAAGTATTTTCCAAATCCGTTTGTAAATAACGGAGTTATGAGTTAACACACATTAAAATAAATACAATCGAATTGATAACCTCCTCCTATTTTCAAATCGGTTAAAAAATCATGTTTCCCACAAAACATTCAAAAATAGGTAATTAATTTTTGATCATTTTCAAGTTTTTATCATGTTTTATTCACAAACAAAATTAGGTAAGTAAATAACCAAACCAAAAAAAAAAAAACAAATGAAATCAAAAATCAAAAAAGGTTTGGTCAAATTTACCAAGCTTGTAAATTTTTCATTGAAACACAAACTTAAGTGATGTTAGCTAAGTGGGTAACGCGATGTATGTGTACCTATTCTGGAGGGCACCGGTTCGAATCCTAACAATGAGACTTTTTTATACTAAATACGTAGATCTACGTTTGATCACCAACGATGGTAAGTAATAGCGTGGTCGAGGATGGAGCATATTGAATTAGAATAATGCCAGTCGCTTTGCGGGACTGAAGTTTCGATGAAGGAATTATTATGAAACCATAGGTTGCTAGTGGAATATTCTAGTGTTCGACTACTATCCTCCACTATTAAATCAGTCACCAAGCACCTAACAGTGTGTTATCGCAGCCTCTCTTAAAATCAGTTACCATTCCGGGCTAGGTTGGCTTACCATCTTAGACCGCATGTAAGCTGTGCCTATAAAACACATGATTTCATTGCAACACCATTTATAACCAAAGAGACACAAAAACCCATAAACGTGTCAATTAGTCGTAGATTTTCCATTAAATTATTCGAGTGGACATTCGTTTGGAATGTATCCCAGCACCTCTGGGGTCAGCGCGTCTCGCTGCTCTTTTTGTCTATGGTCTATGCCCCAGCTCCGTCCGTCACCGCGCATTTACATAAATACTACATTATCTTTGAGTTAATTGACACATTTCACGATTTATACCGCACCATACAAAAAGCTGAAATCAATCGGAATTTTTAGTGCCTCAAAACGAGTTTTTTTTCTCATATTTCAATCGATAAATCGTCGTTGGCTCATTCGATAAGACTTCTATTACACACGTGTGATTGTCAAAACTGGGAGCCTTGATCAGAAGCAATTTGATCTGGATTTAAAATTCATTCGTTCATTCTCAGTCAATTTCGCCCCTGCCGCCCCGTAGGCCTTCCCTCGCCGTTTTCCCGCTTCCTGAGGCAATCTTATTTAAAATTACGCAAGTTCAGAAGGTAGCAATGGAATCCTTACATTCCTTAGCTACCTACACGGCCGGAAACCGCGCCGGTATGCCTAGTATCGTCCACTTCTTTTCTCGCCATACAAATGTTTCATCCATGTGTCCAATAAAAATAAAATTTTAAACAACACATCTAAAACGTTCCTAACAATCAATTAATCTCGTTCATATCAAGGCCGCGAGCCGAATCGTTCTTCTTTGATCGAGAATCGATACCAATCATCGGAATCATCGAAACCAATGAAAAAATATCGTTACAGAAACAAAAGAAATCTGTTCAATCAAAATTAGCTCGATGAGGAAAACTCTTCAATGTGGCAACACCGGACGCGCGGGATTGTTGGCGCGAAAAAAACATGGCGGCCAGACCGAATCCACGTTTATCAAAACGATCTCGCATACGAATTTGGCCCTTATCGCCTAAACTCGAGAAGCCTGGTTCGAATATTTGATTGGAATAGATATTTTTGTGATCCTACTTTGATCTCGATAGGTCGTAAATTCGTTCAATAATGTTTGTTGAATCGAATCATCTGTTTAAGAATGGCAAGTAAATGTTTGTTTTCTATCATCCGGCGGGCGAATGTTGTTAGATTGGGCTAGTTAACGTTGTTTTGACGGTCTCAATCGTTGCAGCGCGGCAATAACGCTGTCTTCACTTCATTCACGCGCGCGGACGCGCCGCGCGTGGGCAGACTTACATCACTCTTACTGCAACCATATGGTAATACATTCATATGTGAATTAAACAAACTAATCATATTCGTTGCGATAAGCAGTAAATCACCTGTCTGTACAACATGTAGTGGCCGTATCGATAAAAGAAAACCGTTATATTTGAAAGCGCTCTTCATTCCTAAATCAAATCGTGTTCATCTCAAGAAGAAAATATTTATGCATATTTATTTGCTTTCATCCATACACAATATATACAAACATATAAAATGACATGTTTCGTCAAAAACAATATTATGTAAAAGCCGCAAATGGGAGATGGATCTTATCCGTCCATGATACATGAATAATTTAAAGGTAGGTAATTGAAATCCTTGTTACACGCGGATGCCCTAAGTCAAGTCTAATTATAAACGTCAGGGCGAAGAAGTTTTACATTTCCCAGAAGCATCAATCCGAACAAATTGTAATTTTTCCCCCCAAGCGAGAAAACTCTGCAACAAGGCGCGCTAGGTAACTCGGGACTAAATCAATATGATATGACAGTTAGGGTCAATTTATGGCCCTCGGTTAATTACAAGCGGGCGGGGCGTCCCGGGGGGTGCAGGGGGGGGGGGGGTGATGTGAAGGGGGAGGGGTGAGGGTGGCACGTCTAATGAGTTGTGAAGACGTCGAGTTGCGTAGTTTGATGCGATTGGTGTTTATTTGTTTGTACATAAGGTTTGAATTTACTTGTGCTCGATTATTTTTTTATATGGAAAAATGGAATCTAAATTATATCTTTGATATTGTATTTGAATAATTAAAACGATTAAAAAATATTATTTACAATTTTATTGAATTTGTTTAAGTCCTCTTTCTTTGATAGGTAAAAGCGCAGTTAAAATAGCAATAGATCGACTCTCATGATAGTAAGTTTTCTTTAAAAAAAAAGATATCAAAAGGTAATCAGTAATTTTTTTATCAAACTCAAAGTTACTAACCTGTGTAAGACAAGAATCACTATCGTTTATTTATAAATAACAAATATATACATTACGAATAAGTCAAATCGAATCTATAAAGCATTGTATATACAATTTGACAGTATTGTATTACAACAGCATCTATTTTAAGTGTATGTACCTACTTAAATTTATTTACCTATTAGAAAACGACTAATTTTGAAATTTACTTTTCTTTTTATAATAATATTGCCAGTAATCTACACAAATATTATTATAACACAATATAAAAACGTAAAAAAGTGCTTACATACATTACTGGGCCATTTCGCACACCATTTACAATATTTTTCATGTCATTTATCGACTTTACATTCAATATAATCTTACACCTGGCAACACCATTTAAGGATACTTATTTGCTCAATTTTAAGTTACAAACATACCTGGGACAGTGAATGAAAATGGAACTGACGATGACTTATTGAATCATCTGTCAATGTCACTTTTGAGTGGAGAAAATATCGATTGTGGCGCCGCCACTACCGGGCTTCAGAAGTTAAGAATATACATACATCTGTTGAGTGTTTACGTCAGTTGTCAATCAATCAGAATGAATGATATTTAAATCTGTGGTCAGGCAATCAACGTTACAGATGCTAGTGTGCTGTAGGTGTGTTTTGTATGTGTGAGGCAATTTAATGTTTCTATTTTTGAATCTGACGAATGTGAATTTATTGAATGTTGCTATCGTTAATTCATCATCATTTCAATTTGTATTTATTCACTCCATGATACAAGTACTTACTTTTTTATATTTTTTTATACATGACCACAAATAATACAACACTATTATTTGTGGTCATGTGTCGAGATATATCTATCTATACGTGTATTATTTGAACCTTTGCTTTCAGTGGTAGGAGTAGGTAATTTATTATTTCAATAGAGTCTCAGCGAAAAATAATAGAGGCAAAAATATATAATTTAACGTCCATTTATAAATTAGCTGCGCCCGCCGTTTCATCCACGAAGTTATGAAAAATGGTGATGAGGATGATGATGGTAAGTAGCCCAATTTCGTCTCCAGGTTCACAGCTGTATATATACTAAATTTTATAAAGATCGGTTCAGCCGTTAGATCATGCTAAGATAAAAAATTTAGAGTTACATTACAGGTTCCTTCACAGCTGTCTATATACTAAATTTTATAACGATCGGCTTAGCCGTTATATCATGCAAAGATAACAGATACCATACAACCATAATGGTGTTCAGTGGATAACCGTGGTCTTTTGCCGCCACTACAGACATATAGGTAGTAGATGCATGCGACTTCATTTATATGAAAACCTTGCGTGCCACATTTTTGGTATCGACTGTGACGTCACACAAACGATTTAGTGATGGAATGTTCCATCCGCGCGAAATCTATTTCCCTTATGACAAAAAATGTTCAGTATTTTAGAACTTGTACACTAAGATTCGTCAAGAAAAAATGATTGAAAACTACGACCAAACTCCATACACACAGTCAAGCATACATATAAAAGAAAATTTTGACAGTTGATGTGGAAACATCTAAATATTTATGTACGTTTATACATGTATATTTGTATATTTTTTGTATGCCTTTGTGTATATATGTGAACATGTGTGATCCAATTCTATATACATTCTAAAATTTACATCCTTCAAACAAAAGCACAGACGTAACAAAACAATAACAATGCATGCGTTATTAAAAAGAAATGTGTACAGTAATTAAGTCCAATCAGTTGGGCTGTCAGTCCGTCTGTCAATCAAGCCTGACGGTCTGACATTGACACAATCTAGATCGTTGATCGATTGATTGGGACGCAAAAAAACGCACAAAATTAGTTTTCGATTGAAATTAATTAATGATGATGCAAGATGTGAATGTGGAATGTTCTTGATAGAATTCACAGGATCGCTTTTCGCGCTAGTTGTTGGTTGTGTAATGTCTTGAATCTAGAATAAATATCTCAAACATTCATGTAATAATGATTGTTTCTAGTAGACCTGCGAACAGTAGACCTTACAAGAACTTTTTAGTGACTATTATATACAGTCTGTGCATGTTTTTGTTAAAAAAAATAGTTTAATAGCTTTATTATTATCTCAGCCATAAGAAGTCCACTGCAGGGCATAGGCTTCCCCCATGGACTTCCAAAAAGACCGATTGGAAGCGGCTAGATGTTAGATTGTTTCTAGTAGACCTGCGAACAGTAGACCTTACAAGAACTTTTTAGTGACTATTATATACAGTCTGTGCATGTTTTTGTTAAAAAAATAGTTTAATAGCTTTATTATTATCTCAGCCATAAGAAGTCCACTGCAGGGCATAGGCTTCCCCCATGGACTTCCAAAAAGGCCGATTGGAAGCGGCTAGATGTAAGATTGTTTCTAGTAGACCTGCGAACAGTAGACCTTACAAGAACTTTTTAGTGACTAAGTATTATATACAGTCTGTGCATGGTTTTGTTAAAAAAAATAGTTTAATAGCTTTATTATTATCTCAGCCATAAGAAGTCCACTGCAGGACATAGGCTTCCCCATGGACTTCCAAAAAGACCGATTGGAAGCGGCTAGATGTTAGGTGCTATAAAACAATGTTCGAGACTAAGTATAAGTTTTTAAATATATTCAGTTATTATTGTCAAAACGCATCGTCACTTTATATAGTGAAGTGAAACAACACCTGTGATGTAGTCATAGAGTTTGTTTCTAATCTATTATATTTGACATGACACGTTTGACACACTTTGTCTATTTTTATCAAGGAAGTTTTATCACAGGAAGGAGGAACTAAATCTACTTGTTCGCTACTCAGCTTTTTTCGACTTTCGGTCATCAAATTGGCGTCACATGAAGATGTTTTTTTTTTACATTATAGATCTACGATTGACCACCAACTCGCCTGATGTTGGGCGAATTAATTGCTGAAAAAAAAATTACCAAAATGCTGGCGCGTATCTGGCCCAACGCATAAGCATTTCCATTTAACGTGGCAATGCGGGCAGCATGCTGGGTACGCTGCCAACTGGTAGTGGGTTTGAGCATTTGCATTGTCTTTAGACTTTTATCGGTCTGGGGTTATCGATATGCTTTTTAAGTAGTAGTTTAGTTAGTTGAAATATTGATATATTTTAATAACTGCTGTCAGAAATAATTTTATTTCCATATATTTTTGCTAATAAATAGCGATCACGGTGTGAAATACCATACATTCCATCTATTGAGCTTAGCGAAAAATTCTTAATCTATAGTTTTGATGTTATCTAGAATTGTTATCCTAAAATATTCCTGGTTTCTCACAAAATCGGTTTATAAATATACTCGTAAGAATTTCAACAATTACTTAGTAATTTATTTAAAAAAATAAGTATGTTATGAATAAATTAGTTGTGTGTATATTCTGCTTCATACCTACATAACGCCACATAAAACTCCTATTCAAGTAAAACTGTACAAATAAGGCTATCCACTCAAGTGGAAATCATAAAGACATGACGTATTATGACCATACGGCAGTTAATCAAGGTAATTTACAAAATTACCATAATTTCCAATTATTAATAATATCTATCTCGGCAGGAAACCATTAAATAAGAATGACTTGGTATTTACATAAAATATTGACAGCTCCTCGATTGTGACTCGACAAGATAAATTGTTTAATTTTCAACGGAAAAATTATTTCCATGCGTGGAATCTTAAATGAATAATTTCATTGTTGTTAAACTATAATTCACTTTCCAAGTCTTTCCAAGTTTTTTGAGAGTGAATAGAGTTCTTTAATACGTGACTACGGTGAAACCTTGGAAAGATTATGTTTTATCACTCTATGTTTATTAGATTGAATTTAGTATATGTTCTAACATAGCGTCTAAACTGCGATTTCGTTGAATGAGGTGTCGATCGGTTTGTTATTACGGTCCAGCGCATCAAGGCTGCTATTTGAACTATCATTCGTTTGCCACTCATCAGCGAGTGGCAAACGAATGATATTTGAAATATGAAACGATTTAGCGACAATTGTGACAAATCGCTAGTCTATTACATGGAAATAAACTAACAAAATGTTACAATTGTCGCTAAATTGTATCAGCCGGTGGCGAACGAGTGATAGTTCAGTAGCAGCCTTGAGGCCCAGGTAATATAATATATAATAGCCAGTGATCTATTTGAATTCTTTGATAACAACACTGCAAATCCAATATGGCAAATAACAAAATAATGTTATCAAGATAAATATATCGTGATATGAAAAGAAAGAGCTCATTGTACATATTCCAAATGTGTATAACTTTTTTATGTAAATAAACTTATACAATAAATCAGTACTAAAGATATTCTTGTAAGAATATACTTATAAATACCTATGTATTTTTTACACAGCCCCATAACGATATAGTCGGCTGTTATTTGGTTTCGACTTAAACCTTCCTTCATATATTTTTTTTATTTGCAAATAGGCTTGCGCTTGACCGTCTACTCACCTGGTGTTAAGCGACAGTTCCGGTCTACGATGGAGCGCGCTTGCTTAGAAACCCATATTTGGTCGAATTCAGGAAGAGATATGCCTTGTACGAATGTTTAGGTATACATTCGTGACTATCCAATTTCTACTCCGAGCGATTCACCTAACGAGCAAAGCGAGGGAGTGTGTTTTGTATAGTAAAAGATGTACGAAACCTACAGTTAAAAGTATAAATTGCTATTCGTGAAGATAGGTGTTTAATTCTTTATTATCCGCAGAACCATTAATATTTAATCAATTTATAAGTTATTACAAGCTTTACATAAGTTTATCAATAGTCTATCACTAATCAATCACTTGTCTAATCACTTTCTCAAATACAAAGAAAATAATAAACCTTTTGTCTGTTTTTTTGTCTGTTATTAATAAATTCGAAAAAGGAAACTTTTGTTAAAAGTAACAAAAACATGAAG
This sequence comes from Lycia hirtaria, assembly GCA_947563715.1. Lineage (NCBI taxonomy): Eukaryota > Metazoa > Arthropoda > Insecta > Lepidoptera > Geometridae > Lycia > Lycia hirtaria. The sequence continues at coordinate 3,917,329 of OX387376.1, read as the reverse complement.
TAATATATTAACAAACAGATACAGTACAATTAATGCAACAATACCTAGCATGCAGTGTTACAACAACATCTGCAGCTCAAGAGGGTTGTGACTCAGCACATTCCGCGGCGTCTGTACGCGGCGGGGTGACAAGACTGTGCTGTGACTGATACACCTATTAACTTGTGAATTTAAACTATTTTGATCAATTTTATGCTGTATTGAATATGTCATTTCATCCTTGATTCGTCGCCATTTTAACCGACTTGCAAAAAGAAGGAGGTTATCAATTCGACTGTTTTTTTTGTATGTTTGGTTAGCGATTACTCCGCCAATTATGAATTGTTTTTGATGATTCTTGTTTGATTGGTAGGTAATACCTCCATTAAAATTTTATCAAAATCGGTTCAGTACTTTGGTTTTTATAACAAAATAAATGAAAATTGTCATCAAATTAAAGGAATCGGAAAAGGAAAGGAAATAAATAGTTTTTTTTTTTTTCAGTTTTTTTAACTGTAATTATTTACAATTGTTATACCGTGCATATGCGACGACGACGACACACATTTTACCACTTTGGAAGTGTCTAACGCGCAAACTATTCAGTTTAGAAAAAAAAATTATATTATAAGCCTCAATATAATTTTTGAAGACCTATCCATAGATACCCAACACGTATGGGTTTCATGAAAAAAAAAATGAGTTTCAGTTCTAAGTACCCCCAAAACTTTTAGTTGGTTTTCTATTATTGTGTGAAAATCTTAATGCGGTTCACAGAATACATCTACTTACCAAGTTTCAACAGTATAAGTCTTATAGTTTCGGAAAAAAGTGGCTGTAACATACGGACGGACAGACAGACAGACATGACGAATCCATAAGGGTTCCGTTTTTTGCCATTTGGCTACGAAACCCTAAAAATCAATACCATAAACTATATAACAATATAACATATATTAAAAATATTTTTTTTATATAATCAGAAATAAAAAAATCAATGGGGAAGCTTCTCTCTTCCATATTAACAGGATACAGGTGATTGTGAGTGAAGTTAACGCTGCTGTGGACGGTCACACGACATCAGTGGGTCTGCTCCAACGACAGACGAAATATAATATGCATGATTTATTTTGTAGTCATAAAAAAACTGACCAGTAATAGAATCTTCTCACAAAAACAAAATAAAAATACTTTCAAAAATAATAACGTTACAAGCATTTTAATTTCGTGTTAGACAGAGTGCACACGATGGAGAATGAAGACGTCATGGTTCAAGTTCGCCCTATAAATTCAATTCAAACTGTTGTTTCGCGAGAGAGAGAGAGACAGAGCATCAGTCCCCTAAAACTTTAAATTTTTATATCTCGGAACTTTATTGACCGATTGAATTTTTTTTTGTTTATATATAACATTCAAGTATGTTATCAATTAATAGATAGATAGATAGATAACACTTTATTAAAAGACCACAATACAGAAACATTAAATACATAGAGAATAATATTAAAACTAGGTGTTTTAATTGGCGGCCTTATAGCTTAGAGCGATCTCTTCCAGGCATACATATTTTATTTATTCTATGAAATAAAATTCATGCATATTCCCGATTAAACTAATACAGGGTTACTATTTACATAATAGCTTAGCAACCTTTTTAGATTATCATCGGTATATTATATAATCAAATTATGTGCTACGAGTTATCTATGAAAACAGTAAAGTTATAGTTACGGCTACGAAAATTTAGGAAAAATAATACATGTTCTATAATGTAAGGTACTTTATAGAACATGTATTATTTTTCCTAATGTGCTTTACCAGTTCTTTATCTATTAAGGTCAGCGAGTAGAACTAGCGGCGTAGATAGATAGATAGATAGATGAACTCTTTACAAACACAGGTTAAAAGTAATAACAAAGAACTTAAATAGACTATTGGGACAAAGGCGGCCTTATCGCTAAAAGCGATCTCTTTCAGGCACCCATGTGTAATTAATTAACAATAGTTCAATTTTTTTATCGCACAACACCATCTAGCACAATCTAAGCAAACCTTGTAAGTACTATGGAAACTAGATGGTTGACAGAATACATACACACTATGTGACACTTTTTTTTTTGTAAATACATACTTACTCGTATGATACATAGAAACATCCAGACACAGAACAAACATGCATGCTCATTGCTCAACACAAAAATGTTTGTCCTGGGTGGAGATCGAACCTACGCCCTACAGCTCAGGAGGCAGTCATACTATTATTGAGCAAAGAGGCCTGTCAAATCACCACTAAACAAAAACACCAGTGGTGCTACTAGTAGTACTACACGGTTGAATCATGAGCAACAAATGATCCTCTCATATGACAAAGTGAGCAATGACTTTGAAAATGAAATGTAACTACAATCAGGGTTGTCATGAACACAGCTTTACACGAAGTTCTCCAGGTGCGCACTCGGGAGCGGTGTCAGACAGGGACGGGAGCGAGGGCGCCCTGTTGAACGCTGGGGTGACCACGCGTTTGTTGCGTTTTTAATCTGTTGGTGGCTTAAGTTTTTGTTTACTTTTTTGACGTGACAACGTCTCATAAATCGATGAACGCCGACTGCCGTTTCCGTTACATCATCATCATCATCATCATTTCATCAATGTTTTGTTATGACGTTGTCACGTTAAACTATCGTCCGTAAACCAACTTTACAGACAACCATTTTTTTTATTACTAACTTAAGGTTCAACTGTCCCGATGTTGGTAATAATATCTTACAAATTAAATTTAATCGTACGCCGGTTTCCTTGAGCTAAAATTTTGCTTGTCTATGTAAATCAAAAGTCAATGCAATATTATTTTAGCTAGGTGTTGTTCTGACGATGGAACCAAGATGTAGGTATTGGAACTTCTTGATGGTTAGTGCTAAGATAATTGAGTTAGCGCTCGTTAACTTTGTTGTCTTGGGTAACGAGGGTCTAAAAATGGAGCTACTTTTCATTATGATTTCTAGCTCAGCGAAAAGAGCCAAGGTAGTTGGCTTGTGCTCATTTTTAAGTCAGTCGCTAAGCAATTTTCATTGTTCTAACAAAAGCGAAAGTCTAAAAAGTATTTCAAGTATTGCTTATTATTATTTATTTTTACAGCACTTTCTCTTTTAATACCGCCTTCAGGGGGCAATTCAGTTATTCAAAACCGATCCGTAACTGAGCCTTGTGCGAAGCATTTCCTGTCGGCTGCTATCTTTTTTTGATTTAGTAACGAGCGAAGGACGTGTTACGTTTCATCAAATGTGTCAATTGTATCACATAAAAGTGTCTGAATCAAAAAAAAAAATATGGTGGCCGACGGGAAACGCTCCACATATGGTTCGGCTATGGAGCGGTCTTGAATAACTGTATTGGGCCCCAGTACGCCAACAGCATTAGATCCGCATCAATTTGAACGACAACATTATTTGTCCGAGTCCGTCCTAGTACAACTGAAACCATAGTCACCCCAAGTTCCCGGCGTTAAGTGACGATGATCGACAAAAACGAATGAAGTGCGATTATATTAACACGAGCTTTCATCAATTTGAAGAAAAAATATAACACTGGATAACAAATGATGTTGTTTGTTACGGCGGGAAGGGACGTACTGGGAAATGGGCCCAAAAAGGCCCTCCGACGCTCAGAAAGGCTCAGCTTGAAAGGCGGTGATGTATTATACGTAAGTGATCTTAGTGATCCGCTGCTAGATCTATTGATGTGACATGACCACGCCGTTTCGATTCTGATCCGGTGAAAGGTGTTTTTGCCAAATTTTTGACTTGCTTTCGCTATCTACAGGTGAGAAGATGGATGTGGAAGTATCCTAGAATGTATTGAAATTGGTGCCTAATATAATTTGTACACTAAGTGTTCATATACATACCTATATAATATCTTCTTTTGAACTAAGCAAGGCCTGTATTTACAATTACAAGCCTAGCTTTAATTATGTTTTCTCTGTATTTATTTTTCTGTATTTGTGGTCTTTAAGTAAAGAGTTATCTATCTGTCTACATACCTATATTCAGCCAATGATGTATTTATTATACGTATATAGGGGTTTCCGGCTCTTCTTAGCCAGCCTCAAGTAAGGGCATCGGTTTTTTCGTTCTCCGGTCTCAAACGGATTGACCAATTTTGATCTAGTTTTGTTTTCATTTGAAAGAGGATTTCATCGAGATTCTTAGCTATGTTTAATCAAAATCGGTTCAGCCGTTAATATTGGTGGGGTTGCTGAGTTTTCTAAACTTGTTGTCACTAAAATTATATCTGTCTATATATTTCCCCACGTTAATCTTTATTCAAAGGTAGCTCATCCAATTAATTGTATGACAAACTACCACAAAAATAACGAAATGTATATTACTTCGACTACAATGACATTCATTTACTTTCACATCATCGTCATAATCATCATCTTAGCCATAAGAAGTCCACTGCTGGTCATAGGCCTCCCCCATGAATTTCCAGAAAGACCGGTTGGAAGCGGCTTGCATCCAGCGTCTTCTTGCCACTTAAGTACCTATATATGATATCTTCTGTCCACCTTGTGGCTGGTCTTCCTACGCTACGCTTGCCGGTGCGTGGTCTCCATTCGAGAACTTTTCGGCCCCATCGGCCGTCAGTTCTACGTGCTATGTGCCCTGCCCACTGTCACTTCAACTTGCTTATCCGCTGTGCTATGTCGGTTGTTTATTTCACATCATTGCCTGCAAAATCTCAAATTTCATAAATAATTCAACAACAAATAAATTTGGCAAGTCATCGGTCGGGTCAAAGTAACGAAAAAGAATCATTTAAATGAATAATAGCAATTAGAAGTCATCAATAGGGAATCAAGGATCACTCAATAAGATGATTGACGAAATGACGAATCATTCACAAAAAATGAAGATGTTTTGTTGTATCATTTCATCGTATGGTTCGTGATTTGTTGTCGACTCTTTGTGTGTTTGCTTGATTGTATCTCGATAATGATGATTTTGATTTTGATAGCGATCTATTGTCAATCTTCATGTTTTGTTAGACCGGGTTTTACTGATTTACATAAATAGATTTCGTATAAGCGACAGCAGAAGTAAAAATGATAATAGTTTTAACAACTGAAAAACCCGACTTCAAAATACTTAATTCATTTACTTGGATGACGTATTTTCCAGTTATTTAATTATAAATCCAAAGTACTTAATCAATTTTGGTAAAATTTATATAGGACCGCCTCTGAAGTATGACATACCAAACAAAAAAGAATCATCAAAATCAATTCATAGTTTGGCAAATTAATCACTGAACAAACATACTCCTCCTTTTTGGGAGTCAGTATAAAATAAAACCGGACAAGTGCGAGTCAAACTCGCCCACCGAGGGTTCCGCACAAACTAATAGATAAAAGGAGGAAATCATTTTTTTTTTTTATATTTTGCTTCATAATCTGAAAAATATATATCGTAAAAATATTTAAAACCCTGTTTTAGCTTATGCTAATGATGCTCTTTCAATTGATACCCCACATGATACGGTTAATTCACTAAAAAATTTGGACCCTCATTCCTTGCATAAAGACACAATTTTTTTGTGATTAAGTTAAAAATATCCAGTTTTCGGATTTTTTCCTATATGTGTACTATAACACAATGCTTCTTGCCAAATTTCATAGTTCTAGGTCAACGGGAAGTACCCCATAGGTTTTGATTCCCTCGTGAGGGTCGAAATGTGCGTTTTCTACGACATATTCGGCTGTAACTTTTTTTACACAACCTGAGACATTTTATTTTTCTTTCTGCAGCAAGAGGCTATGGATCTGCGTATATGGTTTTAATTTCAACTCGATACCTTCACGCGTTCCCGAGATAAAGGTCTTGACACCCGGACGGACGGACAGACGGACCGACAGACGGACAGACGGACAACAAAGTGATCCTATAAGGGTTCTGTTTTTTCCTTTTGACTTACGGAACCCTAAAAAGACTTTCAAGACTTTTATTCACGTATGAAAAAGACTTTCAAGCCTCACAAATATAGCTTTTTCAAAAACATACAGCAAAAAACTCTTCTCCTGTAAATTTTATCAACGTTAAATAGCTCAAACAAGCACTGAGGCGAGGAATTCTTGGCGTAAATATTTTTTAATACTATTTGGATGGTATGTTTAACGAATACAAATACAAACAACTTGTGTTCTACAACTTTTGGATATTCGCAAAAGAATGGTTTCAATGTATAAAACAGATTTGTTCGCAAACTTTCAAGTCGTAGGTCGAAAATTATTCGTAAAGAGGCACTGAATTCGCCCCCAAAATAGGTAAAGTGTCCAACCACAACCATAGGGCGTGCGAATCTATCACTAGCTGTTGCCCCGTGCTCTGCCCGCGATACTCAGATAAAGCGCCCCGTCACGATCCGTCCATCATTCTAATTCCTTTGAGACGACACTGCTTGTCTGTGCGCAGTGACGGCAAACACCGGCCGAGCGCTGCACTTGGCTCTGACTACGGTGACAGGTAGACATTATAATGTCATTTTTGAAGTGCCTTTGTTTAAGACTATTTTAAACTATCCCGGTCATTCATTAAATCACTATTAGATATTATTAACGGAATATTTACCGTGGTTCGCGTTAAACCACGAACCACGGTAAATATTCCGTCAATAATAATAGTGCCTTTGTTAACTAAACCTTAACTTTGTTAACCTTAACTACGAAAATTAACGTGATTATCATACCTTTTTATTGACATCAAAAAGAAGGAAGTTCAATTCGGATGTATTTTGTTTTCATTTTTATGTTTGTTACTGCATAATTCCGTCATTTATAAACCGATTTTGAAAAATCTTTATTTGACAACTATTGTTTCGACCGCATGCGACAGTTTTTTCAAATGAGTAACTACAGTAAGTTTTTTTTTTTAATTAGCGTGAGTAACGACGTGTTATGTCAAGTTTAGTTAGCGAAGCTACCGTACATTAACAACACTTCTGGATAGACTACCCACATTCAATTCTTAAGCAGAGCAGTTAAATTATGTAGGTATATCAATTTGTTTTTATTTTTCCAGCAGACTTGGACAATTGGCACACATTTCAATAAGTTTCTATTCCTAAAAACGCTGACGCTTTGAAATGGTATGTAAATGTGACGTGCTGTCACGTGACATTTCGTTAGCTAATGTCAATCCCATACCATAATACACAAGGAAGTTGAATCACAGTGGAAGGAGCCATAATCTTTGCTTATCGCTATTCAGCTGTATAAAACGTGTCCGTTTCATTCCTACTCTTCGGTCATATATTGCGTCAAGTGGCCGTCACGTGAAGTTAAAATAATTGCTAAAATACGTGATAATTTAATGCATTAGTTTATGCCAACTAACTCGTGATGAACTAAAACGCACGTACAAAAATATAGACATATTTTTATAACCGCTGTCACCAATATATTTTCATATATTTTTGGCAATAAATAGTGGTAAATAATAAATAAATAATTTACGGTGTGAAACAAGACCTTACATCTATTGAGCGTAGCGAAAAATTCTTCAGATTTACTTTTCTATTATACTAGTGTTCACGAAACTAGATAGCCTAGCTCCCTGGGAATCTATCATGTAATTGGATATTTTATTACTTATCATTCTATAACGAATATAATCATTAAATGAGATGAGAAATCGTCAACGCAAATGTAGGTTACAAAATAAGGAACAAGTTTATTTTTAATTTTAGATTTCTTTACAGATAATAAAATAAATATGTATGCACTATCGGAAAATATTGTCTCCTTACTGGGCATCGGTTAAAAAAATCTATCTGTCATGCACGTCAGAGCGCCAAGCGGAGCGCGCCGCGCAATGACAGCGCGCCGACAAAGAGGCCGCCAGACAGTCCGCCGATCATTTCTAATTGTGTGATTTGATACCAAAACTCATTGTCCAACGAGAAATCTTTATCTAACAAACAAACCTATCTGAAGAACACAAATTTATCTCGAAACCTCACGATTTTCGCCGGATTGTAATTAGGAACGGTGTTTTTGATGAAATTTTGGTTGGCTGGTCACGGTATCTCACGATGCTATGATCTAAAGTCAATCACGCAATGTTTGTTAATTAACTACGACTTCATTTGATTTTGGTATTTGCACAGTACTTCAATGGTGTGTAAATAAGATGATTTTCGTATTGGCACAACATGCTTATTATAAGTAAATGTTGGTGTGATTATGGTTGAATTAAATTTGTAGTTTCTCCGGAACTTATATTGGGAGATTTTAAATTTCTAGAAACTTTATTGATCGTCCAGACAATTGACCATACTAGTCTCTTTATTAATAACATTGATAATAATAATAATTATAAAACAGATACATAAAACAACATTGAAATTTTATAAAAAGTAAGAAAACAAAAATAAAAGCCTTATATATTGTCAGCATTTGTAAATTTGACTCTGTGTCAAACAATGTACATAGCCTGATTAGAATATTCTCGATTTATTTCCCAAAAATGAAAGTTAAATTAAAACATACATAATTAATTAATTTAACAGTGGTTTTTACTATTAATCTTTTGGGAAAAAATCCAGAACCTTCGAAGTACCTACATTGTTTGACACGGAGTCAAAGTTACCCACGTTGTAATTTGTAATTTGTTTGAATTATATTATTGATACTATTTAAATTTGCGTGTATACCATTATGTAAAAATAAATAAATAACAAGTTTTTTTTAATTTTTCCAGTATTTTGTTTTGGTTAGAGGCATGTTATATAAAAGAGATTAACACTTACATATAATACTGATTAATTAAAAAATATTTCATTTATTTTCAGATTCCTGTGAGGGTATGGCGTAAACATAAGACCAACGTAAGTTAATTTAAGCATTTATTTTACTTATTATGTAGAGTTAAATTTTGTGACCTTTTTTGATTATCATTGTTATTGTTACATAATTAAATCAAGCATGTTGGTATATGTATTTATTAGATATATACATAATATTGAATATTGAATGCCCGATGTGGGTAAACTGTAAGCTAAATATTGCAATACCACCTAGCATAATAATTCGCTGACAGTTGTTCAATAAATGATTCTGATTTCTGATTTCTGATTTCTGATAACACTTCTTGTATTTGCGAAGGCATAATTTGATTTTGCTAGATGGGTCGCGGTCCAGTCAACTTTGGGAACTACTGATCATTTGGACATAGTTGTTTGTTGCATTGGTGCAAAAGTTAACATTTAATTATATTTAATATTTTAAATAAAATTAAATGTTAATGCAAAGGTTAACATTTAATTATATTTAATATTTTAAATATAATTAAATGTTATCCTTTGGCTACTCGATTGATAATTTTATATTTTGGCGTGTATTGTAGTTAATTACATTTTTCATGTATTGTTTCAGTATTTGTACAATTTTCTAGACTTCTTAGTTTTGAGAAAATATAATTTATATTTTTTATAACTCCGTTATTTTGAAATAGCAAATATTGTTGAAATGTGAGATTTGTGTTGGACAGTAAATAAAACCGTGAGGTGCAAGTATCTTATTGTATCTGGATAACATCCTCTTCCTTGGTCAGTCGGGTATCATCAATACAAATAAAGCTAAATACATGTCGGCAGTCAGTTACAGACAATTTAACCATAAGTCATCCCAGAATACTGCGAGAGAGACAAGACGTGTATTATAGTGAATATTTAACGCGGTCCGTCCGTCTGTACGCGTCTCTAGACCGGCCTAATTGGCCGGCAGCTATTTGTAGAGTTCGGGGAAAACATGCGTAGTAGTGTGCACGAGTGACGGGTGATTTGGGGACGCAGGTGATGAGTGGTGCAGTGATTAGTCAGCTACATTCACACCGGGACAGATGCTTCATCTGTCCGGCATAAGTCCGATTGTTTGTTGAGGACTGCTGTCACCTTTTTGACGGAGCCAAGTACCAGTTGCTATGAGATACAAGGTTAATCAATGATGATAAACTAGTTGCTAAGAAGCTACTTATTCTCGAGCACCACGAATTCATTTAGAAGAGAGTGCTTCACGACTTTATGCTACGCTTGCAATTACGTCCACGTTATTGATGCGTACTGCACAGGAACATAACTCCAAGCCGCCTTCCCGGTTTTCTCAGAGCTACAATTTTGAAATGTTCAAAGCTAGAGTGAATAGATATCCCCTAAAGCCTCCATCCTTGGCCATATCGTTACACACCATCAGGCGCTCTTATTCTTAACCTTATACTGCCTTACCGAAAAACGTTACTTAACTTTAAGCAATGCTTAACATATTTTGTCAACTTCTGGCTGACACGTAATGGACACTTGCGGAAATTAAGAAGACAGACAACTTAAGACGTTGGTTAAAGTTAAGTCACGTTTTTCGGTAAGGCCCATAATGTTGCTGACATCAGTTCTTTGCGCGTCTTAAAGAGTGTGTAATCTGAATTATTTGTTTTTATACTCGACAGCCCAAGAAGGTAGGTTATGTTTTTTGAGCGTATGTTTTATTCTAAAGAATGCGCATTTATAACCTTTAAAAGCGACTTTGCGCATACTTTATCACAAAAAAAGCGTAATGAAGTTGTAAGTTAAACTGCAAAAATCGCTCTTTTGCAGTTGGTTATTTTGTTTGTCTTTTAATAAGGATACTTGTTAATTCAGTGACAGACATGCATTATATCACAAACTCGACTAATGTAAAGTAACTTGACGTTACATCGTAGACCGCATACGATGGAGCACGCTTACCTAGAAGAAAAAACCTACGACTTATAAATAGGGTTATATTTTATCAGTAGAGTTAAAACTGAAATGAAATCTTCCTGTATCCATTAAAACTTCGTTCAAGTTTCGGGTTTCTCGCGAGGTCTACTGCTCGCATAATTACTATTTATGAACAACAAGAAATTTAATATCTTTAAACGAGCAATTCTTGTATATAAATAATCTGAATCTCGGAAACGGCTCCAACGATTTTAATGAAATTTGGTGTGTAGGTAGATTAGGGGACGATAAATCGATCTTGCTAGGTTTCATTTTTAGTTAACCCGGGTTTGCTCGTATTTTCAGTCATAACAAATCCGAATGGAGCTCGGTCGCCCAGGTACTTTGAGTATATATTATAACTAGATCATATTGACCTATACTGGGTTTTGTGGTTGTATTTATAGAAATTGTATCTTTTTTTGAAATAAATAAATTAAAAACAAATAGTAATTCGTCACCATGCCTGAAAGCGATTCTTGAATAAAACTGATTCTATTCTTACTTTACAGAGTCATAATCTGTTTCACATTTTAATTGTTTACAGAAGATTAACAGTCGGTTTATAGGCGCGGTATACGCGGTGATCTTAAGAAATGGGTACACTGGGGTAATTCAGACAACTTGACACCTTATGATAAAAGATGCACCATTTTTACTCGAACGAGTAGGAAGATTATGTTTTTCGACTGTATGTATGTATGTTTCTATATGACCGCCTACAGTCTAAGCGGCTTGACTACATTTGATGTGCGAGGTGTCGTTTGATTTGTCTTCACTGCTTGAGTGTTATAGGTTATATTTTATTGTAATAATAATAATACATCTCTCGCAAAACTAAAAGAAATAAATAAATCGTAACCTGCAACGAACTTTTTTGTAATAAACAAGTGGTTTTACTCAAATTATTCTAAAGAATGCTCATTTATAATATTTTACAGCGATTTTACGCATACTTTCTCACCAAAAATTGTACACTCAACAACTTTACCACTGTCGCTATTACCCCAGTTTCCCCTACAGTAGCGAGTTAAGCCTGAGACGCGGAAACAGTACGGGGATCCACACGTAAATCTGCCCGTGATTTAGCGTCACGCCTCACGCGCAACATAAAACTCGCGCGCTTTACGATTCCTTCCAGAAACGTCTCACGACGAGACGCTGTCTAATAAATCAATTTAATCTCCACTGCAAAGACAATTGGAACACTCACTCAAAACCAATTCCACACAAAACGATCAAATTTCAATTTAGGCCCGAATAATATAAGGTTCCAATTTCTATGTTTGAATGCGGGTAGTTTTAGAACATTCACTCTACGCTAAATCCGTCATGATTTATTCAAATTTCTAATTTAAGAGCTGTCATAATAAGGCTCAAATTTCAGTGGTTGTTAGTGGGCAGTTGAGTCAAAAGTGCAAAGTTGAGTGTGCGCATAAGTCAAGTGTTTGAATTACAGTCCGATGCGGTACAAAAGCTTGTAATTGTCGAGTTTTATATACAAGACAGGTCCGTGTCGGTAAATCAGACTTGTTATTCTACAAATGGGCCGTATTGTCGGATGTTCTGTGACAAATAAATGAACCTTGTGAACAAATAGCAATGAATAGGACATTAACAGAGAAATAGCTTCAGATAACAAACAATAGAGTCAACACCGGTACATTGTGCAATTGCTACGCATAAATTTCCCATTTTCTTATGCATGTTGTTGTTTTATGCACGTAAAATTGTCATGGCGTCACAATAGACAAATATATTTGTGGTGTTCAGAGTGTACTTCTGTAGGTTTTCTACTCAATGCAAACTTAATACTAATATAAATAATGTTGGATGAGCGGGTCGATCTGTTGTCTGCGTATTTAGAAGATTTATGGCTTTCGCGTGATGTTAATCATAAGTTTAAAGATTTAACTCAACTGGACACAGGTTCTTAGAAGTATTAGAATTGTCGTATTTTGTATGCATTAGTTTAAATTGATGTGTACAATGCAATGGGAAGGGCTTGGCATCAATATCAACGGCGAGTACATCACTCACCTTCGGTTTGCCGACGATATAGTAGTCATGGCAGAGTCGATGGAAGACCTCAGTACGATGCTCGAAGACCTCAATAGAGTTTCCCAACGGGTGGGCCTCAAAATGAACATGGACAAAACGAAGGTTATGTCGAACGCCCATGTAGTGCCCACCCAAATATCTGTGGGGAACTCCACTCTTGAAGTTGTTGACGAATACGTCTACCTAGGACAAACGGTCCGATTAGGCAGGTCCAACTTTGCGAGGGAGGTCAATCGTCGTATCCAACTCGGCTGGGCAGCGTTCGGGAAACTTAAAAGCGTCTTCTCGTCCAATATACCCCAATCCCTCAAGTCGAAAGTTTACAACCAGTGTGTGTTACCAGTGATGACATACGGCACTGAAACGTGGTCCCTAACTATGGGCCTCATAAGGAAGCTCAAGGTCGCGACGAGCTATGGAGAGGGCTATGCTCGGAGTCTCTCTACGAGATCGAATCAGAAATGAAGAGATACGTAGACGTACAGGAGTCACCGATATAGCACAGCGGATTAGCAAGTTGAAGTGGCAGTGGGCAGGGCACATAGCACGCAGAACTGATGGCCGATGGGGCCGAAAGGTTCTCGAGTTCTGGAGCAAGCGCAGCGTAGGAAGACTTGCCACGAGATGGACAGATGACCTCATACAAGTGGCGGGAAGACGCTGGATGCAAGCCGCTTCCAATCGGTCTTTTTGGAAATCCATGGGGGAGGCCTATGTCCAGCAGTGGACTTCTTATGGCTGAGATGATGATGATGATGATGATGTGTACAATAAAATATTAGTGAAGTGTACTTATCAGAACCCCAAGGATCGCCATTAAAGTAGCTTGTCTGTTTATAGGTATTCTATAAGATTCAATTTGGGGACTGTGCGCAAGGGCTTCATGACCTCATGTTGGCCAGTCAGTATCTGTCTAGGCCTTTATAGGTGACCGTTTAGGGCTAACACCGACCTCAAAAAATAGTTCGTGAACGTACTTACATAGGTAGACGCCCAGTTTTAATTTAATTTTTTAGTATTACATTACTGTTATTTCTCCCTTTTCAGTTAAATTGATTGTTTTGAAGTCGTTTTTTTTAATTAGGTACTTTTATTTTGTTTTGTAGTTAATAATACCTCAGAGGTGGTCCCATATAAATTTTATCAATATCCGTTCAGTACTTTGGATTTTATAACAAAATAACTGGAAAAATTACATCCAAGTAAACTAATTGCGTAATTTGAAATCGGTTTCTTCAGTTTTTTAAACTATAATGATTTCAATATATCTACGATTGACCACCAACACGCCGAGAATGGAGCTCGTCGATCCAGACTAGAAGATATCTCTATTCGTACATTCATGAATATTGCATTAATAAGTGGTTGGGAATGGTAATTGATGTAAATCAGATTTTTGTTTTCCTGACATGGGAGCCATGGGGATATTAAAAGACCGCTTGGAAGTGGCTTGCATCCAGCGTCTTCCTGCCATTTCTATGTGGTCGTCTGTCTATCAAAAAAAAAAAAAAACAGCGTGTTGCACTCCGGGAGTGCCGGCAGAAGTGAAAACTAAAAAATAAAATAGCAAAAAGACAGACTCGTGAAGGATTTGACCAAAGATATTGTGTTTTATAAACATTCATCGCTGTACCCGAAAACGTGTTTTAAGAGTATACAGCGCCATCTAGTACGTTGTTTTAGAACTAACTTTATTGTATGAACACATCATATAATAAAGTTAGTTCTAAAACAACGTACTAGATGGCGCTGTATACTCTTAGAACACGCTAACGCTTCGTGTACGGCGCTTGTACATACATTAATGAACTTTAAATGCAGAACGTTAGAATAGTTTTCTGACTATAATCCGTCCGTCTTACGAATTTTCGATCAGGTAACGTGACACCTGACGCGAGCTTAACATTTTTTACCCATCCCAAAAAATGCCCAACGCCGCTAAAGAAGTTTTCACGTCAACAAGTTTGGGAGTACAGTGTATAAGCGTTGTGTCCTTGTAATAGACTACAGCCGGCCTTTGGTGCATCGGAGTTAAATTAGGCGGCGTGTCTAGGTTAATCGATTTAGGCGACGTCAGGCCCGTATATTTCTGTGGACATATAAATTTGGTTGACATAACCTAGTTCATAAATGGCCCATCCGTCCAGCAATACAATCTGTATTGAGAGAGCTTTTGGGAATGATGTTTATAAGGAGATGCTTAAAGAAGTATCCTATTTTATAATTATGTCTATTTCATTTTTATATCATCACCATCATCATTTCAGCCTGTTATCGTCCACTACTGAGCTGAGATTTATTTATTTTATTTAGAAGGGGTTTCTAAGTTAAATAAATATTCAGTTTTTATTCGATTTTTTGAGTGTTTTACACACTGAAGTATCCACAAATTTATAGACAGTTAAAAAATTACACATATCCAACGGGACTTGAACCCGCATTATCCCGATCTGTACCTGCCTTTACCATTTAGGCCACGGAGGTGTCACGTAGAATGGTAGAAATTTTGGAACAGTATTTTTTGCTTGCCAAACAACGCTTGGTTGTTTAAGCAAAAAAAAGTTGTTCTAAAGTTTCGACCATCCCACGTGATACCTCCGTGGCCAAATTGGTAAAGGCTCCAAAGTAGAGATCGGGATAATGCGGGTTTAATTCCCGTCTGATGTGTGTGATTTCTGAACTGTCTATAAATTTGTTTAATTTCAGTTTTAATTTAAATCAACTAATTTGACATAAACAACCAAACTCACGTTCCTCTACAATAAATAACTGTACAAGTCGACAGTATAATTCTTGATTTGTATGTTAGAGTGATATCGGAACAGAACCGCGATCGAAGGTCGGACCTGTAGGAAATGTCAAAGTATGTTATTGCGACATTCGCCTGTCAACTGCGTGCAATTTATGAACCCACTTCGTGATGCTCTATGACAAATGGGGGTTCACTCACAGAATACAGACAATAAATTAATAATAAAGTTTTTGTACAAGTTATACAAGATCCAGAGTAGATCAAATTAATCTTGTTGAAATTAAATTACTTTAAACTGTTTGTTACCTTATACCTATTTTAAATAATTTAAGGACATAACTACACAACACAAGGACTTAGAACAAGTATATAGTTTATAAAAAACTAAACCGACTTCAATTTCTAAGATTCAATTTGTTTCAAGTGTGCCTATGCAATTTGAAGTTTTTTTTTTATCCATTATAGATCTACGATTGACCACCAACTCGCCTGATGTTAAGCGACGAGGTTGGAGCTCGTCTATCTAGAAGATATCTATTCAGTCTAGCCTTGAAAATTCCAAGATTGTAGGTCTCAGGAAACAGAGATGGCGGCAACGAATTCCAATCTTGTGCAGTACGCAACAGGAATGTGGATCGATATCGCTGAGTACGGATTTTTGGCATTTCAACGAGAAATGGGTGGTAATTCGCCGACTTTCTGCTAGTCCTGTAATGAAATGGGGTCCCTGTAGTTCCCTTGATTTCACCAGGATCGCATCATCATATACTAAAAAATATTTTCCAAATCGGTTCAGACGTTTTTGAGTAATCGGGGAACACACATAAAAAAAATCGACGAATTTAGAACCTCCTCCTTTTTGAAGTTGGTTAAACAAGTAAGAAAGATAACTGTACATAATAAAAAATGTTTAGATTCCAATCTTTTTGTTGTGTATTACTAAAATGTTTTCTACTTGTTCACGAGAAAAATGTCACAAAGCCGATAAGTTTAGTTTATAACAATCTATTATTCAGATTCATTTATTAAATCATTCGAGATCGAGAAGTTCTATGGACAGTTATACACATCGGTCGCAAAACCTGTTAGCAGTTTGGGTAAAGATCCAAGAGCCAAACTGACTCGACATTATACCGAAGATATCCCGGACATCAGCCTGTACGAGATTAGGATGGCCTTGAAACAGCTCAAGAACAACAAGGCACCGGGCGATGACGGAATTACATCAGAGCTACTGAAAGCGGGTGGAACACCGGTACTGAAAGTCCTTCAGAGGCTCTTCAATTCCGTCGTGCTTGAAGGTACAACGCCAGAAGCATGGAACAGAAGCGTGGTGACGCTGTTCTTCAAAAAAGGTGACAACACTTTGCTGAAGAACTACAGACCTATCTCGCTTCTGAGCCATGTCTATAAGCTGTTTTCAAGGGTCATCACGAATCGTCTTGAACGCAGGTTCGATGACTTCCAGCCTCCCGAACAAGCCGGTTTCCGAAAAGGCTATAGTACCATAGACCACATCCACACGCTGCGGCAAGTGATACAGAAGACCGAAGAGTATAACTTGCCCCTTTGCTTAGCGTTTGTGGACTATGAGAAAGCCTTTGATTCGATCGAGACCTGGGCGGTGCTTGAGGCTCTCCAACGATGCCGTATTGACTATCGGTATATCGAAGTGCTGAAGTGTTTGTACAACAACGCCACCATGTCAGTCCGAGTACAAGACCAGAACTCAGAGGCAATTTCATTGAAAAGAGGCGTGAGGCAGGGAGACGTTGTCTCTCCGAAACTGTTTACCGCCGGTTTGGAAGATGCCTATAAGCTTCTGGAATGGAAAGGGCTCGGCATCAATATTAACGGCGAGCACATCACTCACCTTCGGTTTGCCGACGATATAGTAGTCATGGCAGAGTCGATGGAAGACCTCAGTACGATGCTCGAAGACCTCAATAGAGTTTCCCAACGGGTGGGCCTCAAAATGAACATGGACAAAACGAAGGTTATGTCGAACGCCCATGTAGTGCCCACCCCAATATCTGTGGGGAACTCCACTCTTGAAGTTGTTGACGAATACGTCTACCTAGGACAAACGGTCCGATTAGGCAGGTCCAACTTTGCGAGGGAGGTCAATCGTCGTATCCAACTCGGCTGGGCAGCGTTCGGGAAACTTAAAAGCGTCTTCTCATCCAATATACCCCAGTCCCTCAAGTCGAAAGTTTACAACCAGTGTGTGTTACCAGTGATGACATACGGCACTGAAACGTGGTCCCTAACTATGGGCCTTATAAGGAAGCTCAAGGTCGCGCAGCGAGCTATGGAGAGGGCTATGCTCGGAGTCTCTCTACGAGATCGAATCAGAAATGAAGAGATACGTAGACGTACAGGAGTCACCGATATAGCACAGCGGATTAGCAAGTTGAAGTGGCAGTGGGCAGGGCACATAGCACGTAGAACTGATGGCCGATGGGGCCGAAAGGTTCTCGAGTGGAGACCACGTACCGGCAAGCGCAGCGTAGGAAGACCAGCCACGAGATGGACAGATGACCTCATACAAGTGGCAGGAAGACGCTGGATGCAAGCCGCTTCCAATCGGTCTTTTTGGAAATCCATGGGGGAGGCCTATGTCCAGCAGTGGACTTCTTATGGCTGAGATGATGATGATTAAATCATTACCAAATCTGAGTTAAAACATATTCAAAATTATTTAATCTGTGACGAAAGATCGACCCATCAAATCTAGAAGGTCAACAACAAACAAAAATGGAAAAACTCGCTTGATCGAAGATGACCCCATTGTGTCCCGACAAAGAATTCGTTAATCGTCCCGGGTAAGTCCCGAGTACGCAAATTCGGGACCATTGTCCCGCTCTATTGTCCCGGACAGTGCGAAAGCGCAAGGAAACTCATTATTGAGGGATCCAATTCGATGCTATGATTGTAATACGCACAGGGATCTTTGAACGCGGCGTTTATAATAACGCTGCTCAATGACATTTCAATAAATCTTAGTTACCTGATAAGCGTCTGCTTTGCATGATCTCATTCCCTTATGCCCATTTTTCTATCGGACCGCAAGAAGCACGAAAAAGCGACATCGTTATATGGTTGATATTCCGAAAACATGTACGAAAAGCTTTGGCTCCACTTTAATTGTACGTACCGCCAAACTGTGGAATGCGCTTCTTGAATGGGTCTTTCCGACAGGATATAATCAAGGTGTCTTCAAATCGCGAGTGAATAGGTTTCTTCTAGGCAATCGCGCTCCATCGTAGACCGTAACTGTCGTTTAATACCAGGTGAGTTGACGGTCAAGCGCAAGCCTATTTCGAATAAAAATAAAAATATAATAAAATTAGTTGGTTAAGTGGATATTTTTGAGACTTTTATTTTGAGTTTTTTTTTTATTTTTATTTTTGATGCCTCTTAGACAAAGTGAGCCCATGGATGGATATAGTAATAGTAACGATTCATTCAGTATTAAAGTGTAGTTAGCAAGTTACTATTGTAAAAAAAAATACAATAAGCAACTGACGGTTTATTCCGAGAATCTTACTTGAGAACCTTGAGAGAAAGAAGTAGATAGATAGATAGATAACACTTTATTAAAAACCACATGATAACAAAAAACAAAGAGAACATTAAGTACTTAGGGCTAGGTTTTGAAGTATGGCTACCAACTTTAATCTCTCGTGATATAGGTGCTGTTATATTTTATAGATGCTAATTTCATTTAAATTGTATTCGGAGTCTTTATTTTGTAGTAGTATTTTATATTAAAATAAATATAATTTCATTTCATCATCATGGTACATTGAAATGAAATGATTGAATAGCTTACATGTCGATTAATAAATGTATAACGTTAACAAATTTGTAATATGCACACTTTCTATTTGTTAACGAGAAAAAATACTATGTATTTTTTGTCTTCTTTTACGTAGGTCGACTAACCCGAAATATGTTATCCAGTAAAAAGTACCACTTTTAAATAGTACTAGTTTTTAAATGACTTATCTTGATTGTAAATTTCTAAGGTGTGTACAATAAAGAGTTTATCTATCTATCTACCACTTTTATACAATACAATACAATACAAAATACTTTATTGACACCATAGTATAACAATATGTACGATTAAGGCGTAAGAAAGGTACAAAAGGCGGTCTTATCGCTAATATCGATCTCTTCCAGACAACCTTTAGAAGATAAAAGAGAAATATTTATGTAAACGCTGATACACATACACATATTGCAAATTTAAGTCTTAGATAGACTTAGATAGATTAGATAGACACATAGACCAAAATATACTACAAAAGATCCACATTCCGCATATATTTTTCCCTATTCCAATGTCATCAATATTTCATCGTTGTGGAACGTTTATAACGCAGCGTTTCTCCGCCCCAGTGCGTCGTCCGCCTGTCCCGTTGCCATCTCATTGAAGACTCGAAGATGATCAGATAATGAGCTCTGCTATCGCTCGGTGCCATTGTTTGTTAGACATGACCATTGAAATCTGTGATCCAGCGATACCTAGCTTTTTGTGCACAGATATTAGTTTTGTTGTGAACACAGACATGGCTTAATTTGTTGTTTGTTTTTTAAATTGTTTGTTTTTTTTTTGCGGTGAAAGCTTTCTGTTATTTGGTTTGTGTAGAAAGTGTTAAATAGAAATGTTTGTATTTTCAATCAGGTGGATATGGTGTTACCAATGGGCGTGAGTTTTTTATGCGTTTATTGTTGATTATCAATTCGTAGGTGTACAATATTGTGTTAATATAATGATGTTGTATTTAATTTTAGGAAACGATTCAGTATTTAATAAAGTACAATGCAGGTTGCTGGTCTGCTCCTGGCATACACACAATTTAGTAATAAGTTAATATATATAACGACGGGTCACGGACCCCGGTGTCCGGTATTTTATGGCCTGTTCTGGTACTTGTTTCATAAATGTACTTTAGTTGTCCTATACCCTTTTCCCGTTTCGTATTTCCTATTGAAGCCTGTACAGGCTTCCTCTACAGGAACTGTAAGGACTTACATATTTATATTTAAAATAAATCATTCACCAGGATTTCTTATTAGTAGATGTCTGTCGTAGCGAGCGTAGCAGTGTAGATACGACGTAGATGCCTCGTAGCACCGTCGTCGTAGATTATCATTTCTCCCATCAGGCCAAAGATACGCGCTACGATATAATTTTCTTTACTCTTTTTGTCATGCAAGAGCGTGACAAGGCTACTAAGATCTAGAAGTTTGTCTCTTTTCCGCACGACAAAAAGAGTAGATTTTTTGTCGCAGCGCAAATCTTAGAGCAGCTGATTAGATTGCGGCTCTGTACATTGAACGTGATGCAATATTATTAGAGTGTAATCCTATGGTATCACATTTTTTATATTATAAATACTGAAATAAGTTTCAAATTTGAATAACAACAGTGCGTACCGTTAAAGTGTAGAATAAGCTTCCTGAAAGGCTCTCTTTTCCAATAGATACATACGAGTAGGTCTGGGTGTCTCGCGAGTGAAAAGTTTTTTATGCAAGTACGCTACATTATGGACCACAAAAATCACTTAGAAACAAACTAAATATCCATAGTTACTATTTGTCATTTAAATATACATAATTTTTTTTCTGAATATTTGTTATTGAATGTTGCTTTTTTGATGTTATTACTTCCGTTGGCTGACTTCATATTTTTATATATGATGCATGTATAAAAAGGAGGTACATCATTATAAACAAATACAACACAACAATATAAAGACTCAACTAACTAAACTACTACACAAAAAACACATCGATCACCCCAGACCGATAAAGGTCTAAAGATAATCCAAATGCTCAAACCCACTATCAGTTGGCAGCGTACCCAGCATGCTAGCCTCATTGCCACGTTGAATGGCAATAAACAAATTGAACCATAGGTGCAACAGTAATTCGAATGTCCTCAATATTTTTATAACATCTTATTTCTTTTGTTTTGATGTGTTTGTATTTGTATAATATTGCATTTATTAATGTAATATATATAAGTAAATAACTAAGATATATTTTTTAATAATAATACTTTGAATTAATCCACTATTACATCCAAACCATCGAGTATGCATTTCAAAATTTAAAATGATAATGGATCAGTTATGTTATTGTTTTCTTATTCCAAATAAATATTATATCCTGATTTACAACACTAAAACAATATTAATAACAATATAGAACGTATGTATAAAATAAACCATTTTCAAACAAAGTCATTTCCAACTTGGTATAACAAGGTCATTATCGTCGTAAACATCGTTTTTCGATCGTAAAATCTCGTATAATTTCTCCGTAACGCCGTAGATACCGTGTAAGGAAATAGCCGAGTAGAACATGCAGAGAAACAGTTTTTAAGAAATAGAAACTTTTCTATCTAGGTAAGTACTACTAATTTATATCTAAGCCTTTTTCTTGAGTGACAATGTAGGTACAGATAAATACAATGTAGGTAGATACTAAACCGAAAGAAGACAAAAAATACATAGTATTTTTTCTCGTTAACAAATAGAAAGTGTGCATATTGCAAATTTGTTAACGTTATACATTTAATAATCGACATGTAAGCTATTCAATCATTTCATTTCAATGTACCATAACGTACCGGCAAGCGCAGCGTAGGAAGACCAGCCACGAGATGGACAGACGACCTCATACAAGTGGCGGGAAGACGCTGGATGCAAGCCGCTTCCAATCGGTCTTTTTGGAAATCCATGGGGGAGGCCTATGTCCAACAGTGGACTTCTTATGGCTGAGATGATGATGATGAGAGACTAAACCTTTGGACCTAGAGAATCAGAATCAACAATGACTTTCCATCACGTGGACGTAGTCTAAAACAAAAAAAATATAATGTCTTGGGTTGACCGATACTCACAATGACGAACTTAAAGATTTTGATAGAAATACTCTATGTGGCCGCGTTAAAACCTAGTTTAGATTAAGAAGTCTAGATTCGTCTATTTTGCCGCTTCGAATTATTTTGAAAATGGAAATTATTTTAATCATGTAAGGGGTCTAATTAAACCTCATTGAGCTCGGTCGTTTTTGAGGACTAAAGCTACATCTGGGCCTCAAGGCTGCTAATTACACATCACTCGCTCGCCGCTCGCTGATACGATTCAAAGATAATTTTGACAAATTGTTAGTCTATTGGTATAGTAATAGACTAGCGATTCGTCAAAATTGTCTTTGAATCGTATCAGCGAGCGGCGAACGAGTGATGTTCACTTAGCAGCCTTGAGGCCCTGGTTGATAAATATCAAAGATAATCAAAATATTTTTATTGGCCTTATAACAAACTCAGTTACACGGGGCAAGTGTAATTGAAAATTAAATTGAGAATTGAAATCTACTGTAAAAGTTGCAATACGTTAGTTACTGTATAGTAAATGTAGAGAAATAATGAATGAAAGGAATTAAAAAAGCGGTCAAGTGCGAGTCAGACTCGCCCACCGAGGGTTTCGTACAAACTAGTAGATAAAAGGGGGAAATCATATAATTTTTTATATTTTCCTTCATAAACCGAAAAATATGCATCGTAAAAATATTTAAAAACCTGTTTCAGCTTATGCTAATGAAGCTCTTTCATATATCCCACATAATACGGTTAAAGAACTTTAAAATTTAAAAATATCCAGTTTTCGGATTTTTTCCTATATGTGTACTCTAACACAATACTTCTTGCCAAATTTCAAAGTTCTAGGTCAACGGGAAGGTATAGGTTTTGATTCCCTTGTGAGTGTCGAAATGTGCATTTTTTTATGACATATTCGGCTGTAACTTTATTTCACGAAAACTGAGAAATTTGATTTGTCTTTTTGCAGCAAGATAATATGGATTTGCGTATATGGTTTTAATTTCAACACGATACCTTCACGCTTTCCCGAGATAAAGGTCTTGACACCCGGACAGACGAACAGACGGACAACAAAGTGATCCTATAAGGGTTCCGTTTTTTCTTTTGAGGTACGGAACCCTAAAAATAGAAAGTATTTAGTGAAAAGCTCTCTATAATAAAATTGTCACATAATCAATTCGAATTAAGAATTATGTGGTTCTATGATGTTTTGTTTTCTACGCTTGTTTTGTGTTCCAAGCCATATCAGTTAATCCGTTCTTTTTTTATTTTTTTATACATTATAGATCTACGATTGACCACCAACTCGCCTGATGTTAAGCGACGGTGTGGCCGAGGATGGAGCTCGTCGATCTAGAAGATATCTATTCACTCTAGCCTTGAAAATTCCAAGATTGTAGGTCTCAGGAAACAGATGGCGGCAACGAATTCCATTCTTGTGCAGTACGCAACAGGAATGTGGATCGAATCGCTGAGTACGGATTTTTGGCATTTCAACGAGAAATGGGTGGTAATTCGCCGACTTTCTGCTAGTCCTGTAGTGAAATAGGGAGGGTGGAATTAGGTCGTGAAGCTCTTGCGCACATTCCCCGAAATGAATCCTGTAGAAAATAGACAGACAAGCTACTTTACGGCGGTGCTCGAGATTAAGCAGTAGCTCTAAAACTAAACTAAACGTTACGGTGGAACTGTAACTCTGTCGTTCTACTCTGTGTGTATTTGTATTCTACTAACGTGTAGTGCTGTAGATATGACAAACAGACAGACAGTGGGCCAGGTCGTGATATATCACGCGGTTTATTGCCGGTTTGTATTGTAAAACAATCCTAAGTAGATGTTTGGACGGGATCAAGTTAGAAGAGACGGTCTTAAACGGTGTCAACGGTATGAGAAAGGTTTTGTATAATGTATATAATTGTACTATGGAAACTAACGTAATTTAAAAATACGGGTCTCTTACGACTGTTTTGAGTCGAAATATCCGACTCAAGTGTGCGAGGCGCGTCACTGACCGAGAGTGACGTCTGCTCCTTTGAAAAAGACCGCCGAATACGGTTGAAACTATTATACAGTCGGTTATTTCGACTCAAAACAGACGTGTGTCGTAGTTTTTATTTAAAAATATGTGAAATTTTGATATTCAGTTCTGTTACATCAGTAGATGGTGTTTTAGCGTTACGTAGGTTTCTTCTATGATATATATATATACAGTGTAAACTCCATGTAACGTCACTCGATTTAACGATAAACTCCCTAAAGCGTCGAAATCACTCGGCTTTGGTTGGTTTAGCTTGTCTTCCATACAATGATACACTCTATATAGCATTAGACCCACTCTCAATAACGACAACAATTAAATAATAAAAAGTACTTTTTAAGTTGCGAAAATTAGTAAAAACTGCGCAGCTGTGTACGTTCTTTTGTCGCTTTATTATCCTAGCCCGTAATAAACTCGACTGTCGGTACCATACATGTACCGAACTTTCTAAGAAATCCGTTCTTTTGTTTACAAATTGTGATTGCTTGCACGCGTAGACTGTTGTTAGTAGGAGTCAGGGATTATCTATACGTTATCATATTCTTAGTTGCTCACAAACTTTTTATGTAATTACTAACACTGGTCTGAAATAAACTTTTTCTTTTTCTAATACAGATTTTTCTTCTCTCCGTTTAACGACAACTCTCTATAACGTCAAAATATGCACAGTCCCTTGAGTGTTGTTATATAGAGTTTACACTGTATATATATATATTCTATTAATTGATTCCAACACATCTTCGCAATAATCGATAAAAATAACTTGAATGTAGCACTATGGTAACTTTTTTTAATAATACAGAAAATTTTGATATTGCAACATTTAACGTGATCTCAATCTTTCATGTTAGTACTAGAGATACTATACCTACTAATTTAGCAACGCATGCCAATGCCATGAGGTGCTGCTAACTAATATTCGCGTTCGTGGCGCCATCTATAATGTAACATAACGCAACGTAATGTAACGCCATCTGTAATGTATATGCTTGATGCAATTAATTACTGAGCTAGACCTTTTACAAGTTGCAAATACTGTGTCGTTTGGATTTTTTTATCAGGAGTCTAGAGACTACTATATATTAATCGTTTACAAAATAATACGGGTATTTTGAACCTGAAAACTAACATTGTAAAGTAGGTAATGAAAACAAAATAGAAGTAAAGATCAGATTATTGTTATCGCTGGTTTCTCTTTGCAAATCTTTGTCCATTATTTGAAATCAATTCGAGATCTGGTATCGCTGCAGTTTATGACTTCCATCCACTCGCTAATAGCCCTCGCCCCCGCACGACATAAGGGCCGGTGCACACTCGCTGCATTATCATACTCTCCGACGAAATGACGTCTTCATCACACCACGCCGCGCGTGGGCGTCACACTTGTTTCAATCACGCCTTAATTTTATTCAACCGATAAATACAATATTTTGAATTGTTCATGATTATTCCTAGTAGAATAAAACTGTCGTAAAAAAGCAGTAAAATCTGTTCGAATCTACTTTTGACGGTCGGATTCTCCTATTTGGTTTACTTAATCGAACTTTTATTATTTATACCTTTTATTTAATGAAGTTTTTACTAACTATATTAAGA
This sequence comes from Lycia hirtaria, assembly GCA_947563715.1. Classification (NCBI taxonomy): domain Eukaryota; kingdom Metazoa; phylum Arthropoda; class Insecta; order Lepidoptera; family Geometridae; genus Lycia; species Lycia hirtaria. Next base: position 3,891,211 of record OX387376.1, on the reverse strand, counting down.
AATGGTTTGTATAGAATTATAAATAAAGTATTAGACTACCCGTTGTTTATGATTAGACACCCATTTTAAAAAAAAATCATTTTAAACATTATTTATGATAAACTTATGAAAACATACATATGTATGTAATGTGATGCAATTTTCTCAACACATTCGTCATTTGCATTCCAGTAGAAATCGATATACTTATTGTTGTATTGATTGGTTTCTTATCACAAAAACAAAGATCAGTTTACTTGTCAAGTGTTAAATAAGAACGACGTTGAGTGGGCGCATGCGCCGGTGGTCTGCGACATTTGCATTTGGAATCACGCGACGCGGGCCAAAGTCGGGCGGTCGACGTTTCGACGTCTTTCGCCGAGTTAGTATGACGCCGCGCATTTCTGTACTCGGCTTTATGACGGCGCTTTGCCGGTACCTCGTTATCAGTCTGATAAGCAAATTGAGTTTGACGAATTCGGAATATTAAGTGATTTTATCGGAGCTTGTGTGGGTATCGGCTTCACCGGCGGCGGTGGATCCTTGCGCTCGATGCTAATTAATATAGAAATAAAAGAGAAAAACCTGTCCAAGAGTGAGTCTAGACATGCTCAGTAGATTTCTATAACCAATGTCTTAACTTTTTGTCACGTCCATTTTAAAAATCAAGATACAATGTCTCAATTTCCGTCGAAAATTCTGGAACATATAAATGGTAACTGATTCAATTTAACATTCAAATTTCATGATGGACTAGAAGGAAAAAAATATAGAATATATCAGCTGCTTATTTTACTGGACATACTGTAATAATATCGTTGTGTAAAATTAAGTTAAAAGATTTCAGGAAAATTGGCGTCTATATACTGACGCCGGACTGACCTCTATCATGGCAAGCCATGATACATTTTGTATTTCATGTAACGCTACAACTACCGTCAAATGCACTAAAAGTTTTGGTTTTTCACGCTCTGCCTAGTCTGTAAGAGGCAATAGGCGTGACTTTATATATATTTTACTGGTTTAATTTCATTAATGTCTAGAATTTTCTAACCATGTAGATAGATAACACTTTATTAAAAACCACTTGATAACAAAATTACAGAAAGATAACATTAAGTACTTAGGACTGGTAGTTGTTATGATATTTAATAATTTTATTTACATACAAAATGGTTAACGCGTTACTAATGGATAAAAAATTATCGGCCAAGTGCGAGTCGGACTCGCGCACGAAGGGTTCCGTACTATCATCTATAATACTACAAAGTTTTGTTCTGTTTATATAATAACGAGAAATCAACGAAATTCCAAGTAGTAAATTGCAAACTTATAGGTAGGTTTTCGATACACATCCGGGCAGCATAACAACGCTCGCGCGAATACGCGCGGCTATGGCTCGCTCCGTGATGTTACCTCCCCCGCTACCCCGCTAAACCGGCGCTCGCACCGCGTTTAGATGCACGGATTATTTTCATTTTGTGAGTTTTTATGTATTAGATTAGGTATTTATTTTTATAGTTAATATATTTCTAAATATTTACTTACAAATATTCAAGTTTCAACCTTTTAATTGAGATCGAGTAAAAATTGCTTAAAAATTACGTTTGTTGTATGGGAGCCCCCCTTTAATATTTACTTTATTGTTATTTAATTATTTATTTTGAAAAGTAATATATAAGTAAATATTCTGTGAAAATTTGAAGCGTCTACCTGTTACCGTTTTTAATATTGAGCAAAAAAATACGAAAAAAACATGATTATTGTATGGGGACCCCCCTTAATATTTTTATTTTTTTTATTTTTAGTATTTGTTGTTATAGCGGCAACGGAAATACATCATTTGTGAAAATTTCAGCTTTCTAGCTATCACGGTTTATGAGATACAGCCTGGAGACAGACAGACAGACAGACAGACAGACAGACAGACAGACAGACAGACAGCGAAGTCTTAGTAATAGGGTCCCGTTTTTACCCTTTGGGTACGGAACCCTAAAAAAGGTGCTCATCTTGCAGACTCGTAATAGTATTCCATTTTCTATTAATAGTCACAATAAAAGTTATATTCCTACCTACATTATCCAATAAAAAGTGGCGATATCTTCAGAATTAGCATAAAAGGCCGTCTTTCGAAGCTGTTCGTTAAGTTGAGAGCTAATTCAGTGCGCTCGACGCGCTCGCGCAATTACAATTAAGGCGTTGGACCTCACACGCTGTTAATTAACGACTGAAAGAAATAAAGCGTGTGCGATAAGGCGCTATGGCGTATCGACACAGAGTAAGATATGTACAGAGTAATAAGTTGAGCGTAACTGCAAGTTACAGGTACAATATGTGATGATGATAATGATGCGATGTTATTTGCGTTGAAAGTCACAATTTTATCGATTTTACATTTCGATGAGTGTGCATCAAGCTCGAAAAAAAACATGGTGTTTCGTGGTGGATATTATAAAAACTCGAAAAAAAAATGATAACTTGCGTAATGCTAAAATGTAAAATAGTGATATTTAGTCATAAGTAGAAATAAAAAATGTTTCTTGAAAAATCTTTCCCGATAGACTCAAAGTGCGTCCGGCAAGCGGACCCAGATACTTAAGTCAAGATAACTATAATCTGGGTGTCCATAAATCGTGAGTGATTTAGGTTTTTTTTTCTGAGTAAGCGCGTTATACCTTATACCATAAAGTTACTTAACAGCAGGTGACTTATTTTTACATGTATACAAAGATATTTTAGCAATTACAACACTGGTAATAAAGTTTTGCATGAGTTAAGGTAAGACAAACATTGATTTAATGTTTTATCTCCCATCTGCAAACATTGGTTCTCTGTGGATTTTTTAATCAATAGTATCACAAGTATAGCGCGGTGTCGCTCAGTATCGCGTGGTATCGCTCGTGCGACGCAGTAATGAAGCTATGCAAATTCGCCCTCGAGAGCGGTGCTTTTGATGCTTGACAGATGGTGGCCTTTTCGTACTGCTTAATGAAAAGGAGTGGTATTGATTAGTCGGTTAAACTTTAAAACGTTTTTAGAGTTCCGTAGTCAACTACGAATCCTTATAATTTCGCCACGTCCGTCCGTCTGCTCGTTCGTCCGCCAATTCGTCTATCCGCAGCTTAGCTCAAATACTACAAGTTAAAAGAAAGAAAGTTGAAAATTGTAATTTAGTATGGGTATATTTATTACGCCAACAAAACGGTAGAATAAACTATTGAAAAAAAATTTTTTAGGGTACCTCCCCTACACGTATAAGTATTTGGGATGAATATTTTTTTTCTCATCCACCCCATCGTGTCGGGTTTCGTTGGATAGGTTATCAAAAGACATTATGTGCGAAAACCATTTTTCAATTTAGGGATCTCTATCTGTATCTATATAAACCCCCCCCCCCCCCCTCTACTGGCTAAACCGTTGACTTTGGAGATGTGAAAAAATGTATGCTAGTAGCATTACATATGATGAAATTATAAGGAAACGAGTAATAGATGAACTTAACAAAATGTACTTAGAGACGTAAGAAAATAAAAATTTCTTGCAAATTTAGTTAAGATGTCGCGTAGGTATATTTTACACTAGTTTGCGCTCCGTGGTGTTAACCGCTGTTTTACGTAAATTTTATGAAAAGAGATTATTTTTCGAGATAAAAAGTAGCCTATGTGTTAATCCAGGGTGTCAGCTACTTCTATACCAAATTTAATCAAATTATTTTTAGCCGTTTGAGTGTGAAGTAGTAACAAACATACAAACACACTTATAAACTGTCGCTTTTACAATATTATTATAGTATGATAATTTTTGACCTAACGTTTCAAACACTTGAGACTTTATTTGAGACATGATTTAGGATGCGAGGTATTGAACATATTTTTGAAAGATACAGCTTCTAATAGCAGTCATGTCGCTCTTGTTGCTACCTAGTTGTGTAAATGTAGCACACCAGCTGACATTCCAGCAGCTTAGATCGATATAACAGCTGTCGGCAGCTTATCACCATGCATCCAGCTATCAAGCTCTTGTCCTAATCTCATTCCGTCGACAGTCTCCTAATATGGCTGATTTCAACATCTGCGACATGAATGCGACGCAGGTTATTTTGAGTCTTTGTCGATAGCCTTTATAGTCTTTGATAATTGATACTTGTTACGTTTTGATACTGTTGTTTTTATGATTAGTACTAATTAAGAGAAACGTTGTTGCGTGCTCTTACATACAAATAGGAGAATACTGTTGTCTCTGTTTTCTACCCCTAATCATCATCCGAATTCAATACTCTCTCTACAGTTTTTTTAGAATATACATTTTTTTTATTCTCTACGGTTTTTTTGTCTCTTCAGTTTTTTTTGGTTTGGTAGCCTATCTATAATCTAAAATACCTTGATTTTAAATCTTACTTATCGAATTAGGAAACGTCACGTCACCTTTTTTTTTATGCGAGATAGATCTACCTACGATTAACCATCAACTCGCCTGATGATAAGCGACGGTGTGGCCGAAGATGGAGCTCGTCGATCTAGAAGATCTATTCTATCTATTCACTCTAGCCTTGAAAATTCCAAGATTATAAGTCTCAGGAACCAGAGATGGCAAACTCGCATTCCTAAACTCACATTCAAATATCAGACATCAACAAACCGACATCCTCCATCCTCCCCTCACGTACTCCGAACATTACCTGATGAATGCCATAAATCCACACGCCAAAAAAAAATATACGAAAAATTAATTAACAAAATGTGCAAACATCTGAACGCGAATCAATACGGGCGCACAAAAGGCGACAAAAAACGGAAGGCGACAAGCGTTGAAAAAGCATAAGAACAACATATAACTCATCTCAGGGAGGTGGGGGGTGAAGGAGGGGAGGAGGGGGAGGTCTGGTCGTTTTTCCGAACGCGTATCTTCATATCCGGACGTATGCACGGAACTCGAGTTGTTGAGGTGAGGAGCTGGCGACCAGGAAATGTAATGTGTAACAGTATAAGAAATACGTAACAATGGGCGTAATTTACAGTCGGTTTTTAAAGTTATTTCAATGTGAATATTTTTTGGATAGTGTGAATTATTACTATTATCATTTTCTGTTGCAAATTAATTGATAGTATCATATGTATTTTATTTTATACGAATAAATTGTGTAAATATAACTTGAAGTTTACTTCTTCAACTATTTATTAATAATGACCAATAATATTATGGCGTAATGAATCACTTATTATTGCGTTCTTTGCCTTACAAAAAGGAGAAAGATTATGTAACAATCGCGAAAATCTTATAAAACATTAAAGAGAAAACTAAACATTATTCAATTTCAATAATTACTTTTTAGAAATGGCTATGCCTCTAGGGTATGTTAATTTTTTTTTCAAATTTCATTTTAACTTTCGTATTTATAAAATTAAAATTCCTATTAACGCTTTCAATCATACAAACAAAAGGATTTATCAAATCAAAATCGGAAATATTTAGTTATAGGAAACAGTTTTTTCCTTTTTCGTGTATGAAAAAAATATGTACTGGCAAAAACTGCTACGACTATAATATGCCCTTAATAAGAATTACTACTTACTAATTTTGATATATTAACTTAATATAATATAATAAAGTCTAATTCTTAACTAATGTTAATGTAAGGCTGCAAGTCCCACGCATGCAGACCCTGACCTGAGAGTCCCCATCACGCTCGCAGCGTTACCGCGCTGAATGGCCAAGGAAATGATTAAATGTATTATTAAAACAAAAACATGAAAAGGGAACACGAAAAATTATATCGATATGTTTTTTGTCTCCAAATTTTGACCTTAGTAATTTACATAACTATCTCCCGAAACACAACTCAGACAATCTGCAATCCGTAGTGTTGCTCAAACGCTGCAGGGTTGTCTCGTATCTGGTGCGTCTTGACAGCGTTCGATTCAGGCCTTCCAGCCAGACTGAGGGAAACTCCTGAAAAAATAAGAAAAATGAACATCGGTGGCGCAAGTGGGCTTCCCTGCTGGAGGCCAAATGGAATGCAAGTGGAAGTTTTTGTATGAGGGAGTTGTTGTTAATTTATGAACTGAACTTCCACAGTTGTATTACAGATTGAAGTTATTTAGTAACAACAGCTGATGTTTTCATTCTATGGTAGGTATATACATTATTATGGTTAGTATATAAATACTAATTTCGACCACATTTCTATCGTGACAATTTTAATATACGAATAACAAAATATTTTAAATAAAAACTACGGGTCACTCGCGTCTGTTTTAAGCCGAAAAATCCGACTATAGTTTCAATCGCATTCGGCGATCTTTTTCAAAATAGCAGCGCAAACGTCACTCTCGGTCGGTGACTCCACAGATGCCTCTGCCATAGATTCAAAAAATGACTCGTGTTTCATTCGCGCATGCTATTTTGAAAGATATATAAAGACTGAATAAGTGTATTACTTTGAAAATTTTAACATTTTAATATTTTAATTATAAAATAAGCTTGATCTTGAACGCTGACTCGCGACTGATAGAGAGCGTATTCTTAAAAGGAACCTACTTAATATCTATTTTAATGCAAATGTTAGCAACATCGCAAAAGTTGAACAAAAAAAAACTATATGATGTAAATAAAACTCCTAAATATATACTTAAAAAAAATATCTTTGTATACATTTATCTTTTATGTATAATACTTTCTTTGGACTTCGTTGTACCTTTGTAATGTTGCTTTAATACAGATATTTTTTTGCTGTTACGAGTACAACAATTTTTAATATTTGACGATTTTTTTGTAATTCCATTCAGGTATTTTATTGTTTTATTTTTTCGTAAGTCCATTCAATTATTATTTATTTAGTTGTTTAAAAATTTAGAAATGCTTGAGCGAGAGGGTGATTTATAAACTATAGAGATACATAATCGATCATACTTTTGACTCGACAGCTTGACCACCGACTAAAACTAACAAACGGTTTAAAACAATTCTCACCATTCACAAAACATTTACACACAAATTCAAACTATCTTTTCAGCCTGTCATTCTGTCAAAACCATGCCGGTGATAAGCAGCCGTTAAAAATATAAAAATTGCATTTGAACCGATATCTCACGTCGCTCTTATCGTACCTGCTCCCATTCGATTATCGACAGTATCGAATATGACAATCGAGTTCAGTATCGATATGACAATCGAGTCTGCACCTGATTTGTGACGACATAATCGTGAACGGAGTGCATCTTTCGATTAACCTACCTCAACCCTTTCAGAGATATGCTAGGGAAGTTAAATTGACGTATGAAGCACAGATTACTTTTTTTTTTAATAGGCAATTAAGATGTTAAAGGGCTGTGGCGGTCTACAATTTGAGCGCGTTTGCCTAGAAGGAACCTATTAACTCACAAATGGAAGACACCTATACTTAACTGTAGAGAAGAACCAGTATTACAAGTTTTTTTAAGTAAAAACTAAACTTTTTTAGACTTTCTTACGTTAAAAGAAAAGTAAAATGGAATCCTTGGATCTCTTTCTTGTCAATAATCTTTTTTCAGGAAATGTGGAGATTTCAGTCCTTAGATGTAACTTAAAAAAGTACCTTTTCACTTAAGTTACATCTTATTACATTTCAAGTAAAAAGAAAACAATAGGAAACTTATCGTTGACTTAAAATCATGAAATTTGAAATGAAAAAGGCAAAAAGCAACGTCTTTCATCAATGAAAGGAAAAATAGGGAAATACATAGTTTTCATGTTTTATTTATGATTGCAAACTTGCACATGTATTTGAAATTAATGGGCGAACATACATACATAAAATCACGCCTGTTTTCCTTTACAGAGTAGACAGAGTGTTGAAGACCAACAAGGCCGTTTGACGCCACATTTGACCGTGACTAGAGGGTTAAGTGGAGGGACTTAACCCTCTAGTCACATGGCTTAAGAAGATTCAAGGGGATAGGAGGGTAGGATGTAATATTGACTTGCAGTGACAGTGGGTCAGCCCATCGCCTATATAAATGCAAATTTTTTTCAAGTCCCAGAACTGACATTTATAGTTTTTAGTATACTCGGGCAGAGAAGCAGTTGGTACATTCTATGTTTTTCTTTTGAACAATGGGAGAACGTTGTTTTAAACTTATTGAATCAATGTTTGTTAATTCCACAGTTTATGAATTTGAATAAGAAGTGTCATTATTAAATCTGATGGTAATACGGAATTCTAGGTTGGAGTCAAACCCTCACTTGGACATTTTCGCGACTTCAGAGCTGTGTTAATAGTAAAAGTTAATGATGGGTGCAATGACATTTAAACGGTGTTTTTCAATAAAAGCTTGCGTTCAAGCATCTCCAATTCGAAAGTAATTTCAGTCAAATGCCGTCTTAAAACTATTTTTGTCCGCTCTTATCCCAGTTTATCCACTGCAAGTATTATCTCTAAAAGGCAGTAAAAACTTTACTGTCGTATGATTCCTACGAGTTGGACCAAGCAGGTGTATCACGGGGTGACTCGTAAATGTTCAAAATACAAACAGTAGGATCATTCTATACAATTCCATCAGATCATAATATCATGTAGCGCTCGTGGCGTATCTTGACTAGGTGTTCTTGAACGATCACCAATGTCAAGCAACAGGCGGGCCGATCAGTCTTTGGATGGGCGACCGTGAGTGGCATTTCTTTCTTACAGACCCACGGTAGCCGTGGGTCGGATGACACATTAAATTGTAGGTCCCGGTGGTTTGTTCTTAATAACAGCAATTGTCAAGCCAGGCCAGATGCCTTTCGGCGGCTTAATCAAATCAAATCAAATCAAATCAAATAATTTATTTGTTACAAAGTTAAAAAGAGAATACATGATAAACTTGAAGCCTCTGGTTCCCAAACTAGTTTAACACTGTATTTCGGGAACCAGCGTCTTCTCCCTTAATATATATTAATAATGATTATTTATATCAAATTTTGACAATAGTCTATTAGAAGTAGTTGTAAAAAATTAGGGTAAATTTAATTAAATCAGTATAAATATACGCCAAAATATAACAAGTTCATTTGAAATCATTCCGTTGGCTAATAATATTAAGTTTATTTGATATGCAGACAACATTTAGCAATATTTTGGTGTGAGTATATTTGTATGCGTGTGCGTGTGTGAAAGTGTATTGAGTGTCCAAGGATATGAGTGCGTGTTTGTGGAGTGGGGGATTGTGTGGGGTGTGTATGTGTACATGATTTGTAGTGGTAATTGGTAATTGGTCAATAAATATTATTTTAGTATTCATTTCTTTTACATAAAAGGTCTTCAATGTCTTCGTAATTAAATTGTCTAAGCCACGTAAGAGTAACTTCTTTAAGTCGGCTAGTTGAAACATGCTTAATTTTATGTTTTTTACTAAGTAAATTGTAAAGCGAGGGAGCTACTGCATCAAAATGTCTGTATGCAACCTGGCAATAGCATGGAGGTATAGGACATTTTTTATTACGAACGTTTGGATCCAGAATATGCGGCAATATAGTTTGGTGGTACCTTTTAAGAGTTCGGAATATGAATAGTTTTCTAACTGTAAGTAAATTAGTTTTTTCATATAGTTCGGTAGTCGGACTTCTGAAAGGTAAATACAACATCACTTTAACCACTGCCCTTTGGGCTCTCTCAATTAAAATTATATGCGATTTAGCTGCGTTACCCCATGCGCAAATGCAGTAGTTAATAATACATTCACAGAGCGCCTTGTATGTTTGAATAAGTAGGTGTGGATGAGCAACTGTTCGTAGAGTTTTAAATATGTATATAAGTTTCCTTACTCTTGATGATAGTGAAGCAATGTGTGCTACCCAGTTTAAGTGATCATCAACATGAACACCAAGATATTTTATACTATTAACTCGGGACAACTTTGAGCAGTTACAGCTACCACAATTTGCATCAACACTTCGGTTACATGGGTAAGTGTGTATAATCAGATTGAATTCAGGTGTAGGCTTAGAGGCAGCAGTTTTACAGAAGCATATAAATTTTGTTTTGCTAGTGTTGAGAGATAACAAATTGTCTTCGAGCCAAGCAGTAACTTTAGATAGTCCTCGTTCCGTAAGTAATGCAACCGAGGGCCAGGTCTTTGCGTGAAAAAGTAAAACTGTGTCATCAGCAAACATAAGGAGTTCCATTCCAGGTATTCCACTTCCACTTTTACAAAGTTCATTTATATATATAAGAAAAAGGATTGGGCCTAGAGTGCTTCCTTGTGGAACTCCAAATCTGCTACATTCGACGTCACTTAAGTAATTACCGACTTTTACCTTTTGTTGTCTTCCGGATAAAAAGCTTTCGAACCAGTTTAGGGCAATGCCTCTAATACCCGCGTTTTCAAGTCTAGTTAAAAGGATCGGAATTGAAACGGTATCAAAAGCTTTCTGCAAATCCAAAAACACCCCAATACATTGCTCATTATTATTTAGATAGTTTTTAATCTGTGACGTGAGTTTTAAAACTGCATCTTCGGTAGATTTTTTTTCTCTAAAACCATACTGGTTAGAGCTAAGAATTTGATTGTTCTCAAGAAATTTAACTAATCTTTTACACATCAACTTTTCAAATATTTTAGATAGTGTAGTGAGCAGCGATATAGGACGATAGTTAATAACTCTGACACTAGGGCTGACCGCTCGTCTATATGAACTTACGTTTATAATATTATGAACCTCAACAAGTATCAACATTTTGAATATAATTGTAGGTGTGTGAGGCGCATTACCAATCGGGTGAGACACTGATTCTTTGAAGAAAACCGCCAAATGCTGTTGAAACTATAGTTTTTGTTGTAGTATACATTTCAACTCCAAAAAGACGAGTGAGCATTGTTTTTATTTGGTACTTAATAGCTGTTGTTATAATTAAAAAAAAAACAGAAACAACCGACTCCAAATTACGCAATTTCGTTTACTTGAAACAATATAACACTTAAAAATCGATGCAATAGCCACACAGTGAGCCGAACCGCCCCTGAGCCAAATAGTTGCAATTTTTTTTGTTTTTTTGCAGGGTGTATTATTATTACTAATATTTTTTTTGCCTCTTGTGTTAAATTAGTGAATACTCACTCCAAAAGGTTATAACATTTATTGAAAGTTCCCTTACTGTCCCTACGTTCCACGACACTAGAGGGAAACTTATGATTGAGGCTTCACATAACCGTATTTTAAACGATAAAATCGCGTCTTGTGTGTCTATTGCTGATTTTCTTTTATTATATGAAACTTTAGACGTTCGGGATAAAGGATTGTGATTGCATGGGAAGACTCATTGTATAGGTAGAGCTCATGGTATAGGAGGACTCATTGTATAGGTAGAGCTCATTGTATAGGAGGACTCATTGTATAGGTAGAGCTCATTGTATAGGAGGACTCATTGTATAGGTAGAGCTCATTGTATAGGAGGTCTCATTGTATAGGTAGAGACTAGAAACGGGGCGGAATACACATAGCTCTAGTGAGTTGACATGTCTATCTATTAAGCTGTAGGTCGAGGGTTCGATCCTCGCCCAGGAGAAATATTTGTGCGATGAGCATGAATGCTCGTTCTGTCTGGGTATTTTTATGTGTAACAAGTATTTATTTGCAAATAATTATAGTTTAAAAAAGGAAAAAAAAAAACGACTTCAAAATGTGCAATTCGTTTACTTGGATGATATTTTTTTCACTTATTTTGTCATAAAAACTAAAGTACTGGACCGATTTTGATAAAACTTATATGAGGCCACTCCTAAGGTATTACCTACGAAACAAAAAAGAATCATACAAAACAATTTATAATTGACAGGATAATCGCTGAACAAATATAAAAAAAAAACAATATATACATATTTACAAAAAAAAGTAGATAATAATATGTATTCTATCAGCCATCTAGTCCCATAGTACAAGCTTTGCTTAGTTTGGGCTAGATGGTGTTGTGTGAAATGTCCATAAATATTTAATATTTATTTATAGCACCCCTCTATTTGGGTCGGGGATTAAGAATGCGCATGAGTTGAACTAAAACAGTTCAGTCGATACCACACCAGCATTCAATAAAAGTACAATAACATCTAAAAAAAACATTTCGCCACAAAGTTGAGTGTCCTCTACAATTGAGATTCATGCGTGTCACCCGACAGCACCAATGAAGGGTGTGATTCATGGGCACAGCAATCAGCGACGGAGCGACCGTCTGTTTGTCATAGTTGCATTGACACCGCTCGTTGGACTGATTGGCTTGTGGTTGGAATGACCTGAACGATACTAACATTGATCGCACAACTACTCGATTTTGTGCTAATTGACCGAGCAAGCGAAGCTGTCTTTGCATCAATTGGCGAAAAATCTTTCATCTGTCCGCTCTTTGTGTTTGGATAATGTACTCGTGTACACGTCATATAAAAAAAATTAAACTTGGTACACTGTACAGGTTAATTTCATACAATTTTTGGACCTCTACGATTTTTGTCTTGATAACAAAGTATCAAAAAAAATAAAAAAATAATAAGCATCTAGATTAACTCGTCCCGTGTTGAGGCTCTGAGATGCGCAAGCGCACGAAGTGTTTTCGCGACTTCCGAAAATAAAAAAAATACAAAATTTGACAAAATATACCCTATAACACTTAGAAAGTAGACACGAATCTAACGACATCTCGCACAGTAAAATCGGTCAAGCCGTTTAGGCTGTAGGCGCTCATATAGAAACATACATACCCACACACATACATACATACAAACGTACATACATACACTCGAAAAACATAACCCTCATTACGTAGTCGGGTCTTTGACATGTCATGAACGTTCAAATGATGTTTAAAGTGAGACGTATTTGTCAAAGAGTTAAAGTGAAGTTTGTAAAATTTTGCTTACCTATCTTTTCTGGGTATGCCACTATGTCCGTACCTAGGACAGAGTGGCGTACCCAGAAAAGTTGCTTTACTAAGCTAGAGGCTATTTGCATTCTAAGCATAATTTATATTTATATGAACCATTCCTATGTGTCTACATGAAGTAGCGCACCTTTAAGAATTCCTTACTCACATTTATGAAGTCGTAAAATGTACAGCCAAAAAGTCGTAAAAATTATTAAAACAGTCGACTGCAATGATTGCCGTCATTTCATGCAGAAACGTCGAATTCTTGCCACTGACATTTGCCGCTCACATATAATATTTAATGATAAACAATAAAAAAAACAGCTGCACGTATTAATTAGTAAGGTACATTATCCGATGAAAAATATAGCAGGTTTTATTATGAAAACTAACGTAGTTGTTACCATTTTTAACACGCTTTTATTAGGTCGACCTGTATGTAATAAAATCTAAGGTAACTAATTTAACCATCTTCCAAGGATCGTAGCGTCATGAAAATTGGCAGCTGTATGTAGTTCTGATGACAATACAATAATATGGTACTGTCGACCTGATCTGATGATGGAGCCGGAAGATATGAACTAGAACTTCGTGATGGAACTTCGTATCATAGCTGTGTTTGGATTTGTTAGAAAAGTCTTGTAATGAACTTTGACCACAATAATTTGTAGCGTGTATTTTAGTTTTTTAAACTGTAATTTATTATTATGAACAAACGGGTTATTCACGTCTATTTTTGAGCCGAATTATCCGACTATAGTTTCAACCACATACGGTGGTCTTTTTCAAAAGGAGCAGCGCAGACGCCACTCCCGAAGGAAGTCTCGTCTGGTAAAACTTCGAACGTTCAAATGATGTTTAAAGTGAGACGTATTTGTCAAAGAGTTAAAGTGAAGTTTGTAAAATTTTGCTTACCTATCTTTTCTGGGTATGCCACTATGTCCGTACCTAGGACAGAGTGGCGTACCCAGAAAAGTTGCTTTACTAAGCTAGAGGCTATTTGCATTCTAAGCATAATTTATATTTATATGAACCATTCCTATGTGTCTACATGAAGTAGCGCACCTTTAAGAATTCCTTACTCACATTTATGAAGTCGTAAAATGTACAGCCAAAAAGTCGTAAAAATTATTAAAACAGTCGACTGCAATGATTGCCGTCATTTCATGCAGAAACGTCGAATTCTTGCCACTGACATTTGCCGCTCACATATAATATTTAATGATAAACAATAAAAAAAACAGCTGCACGTATTAATTAGTAAGGTACATTATCCGATGAAAAATATAGCAGGTTTTATTATGAAAACTAACGTAGTTGTTACCATTTTTAACACGCTTTTATTAGGTCGACCTGTATGTAATAAAATCTAAGGTAACTAATTTAACCATCTTCCAAGGATCGTAGCGTCATGAAAATTGGCAGCTGTATGTAGTTCTGATGACAATACAATAATATGGTACTGTCGACCTGATCTGATGATGGAGCCGGAAGATATGAACTAGAACTTCGTGATGGAACTTCGTATCATAGCTGTGTTTGGATTTGTTAGAAAAGTCTTGTAATGAACTTTGACCACAATAATTTGTAGCGTGTATTTTAGTTTTTTAAACTGTAATTTATTATTATGAACAAACGGGTTATTCACGTCTATTTTTGAGCCGAATTATCCGACTATAGTTTCAACCACATACGGTGGTCTTTTTCAAAAGGAGCAGCGCAGACGCCACTCCCGAAGGAAGTCTCGTCTGGTAAAACTTTTGGACTTACAACAATATAACTAAGACAACTTCCACTGATCTCATTGTACGTAGCTATGGTATTATGTAGATTTAATGATAATTCACCGATTGAGAAAGTGAACAAAGATCTCTGAATCATTTGGCAAAATTTTCTTTCACCTCTCCGGATGTTTGTTACTCGCGTTCAGGTCGTATTTTTAAACCAGGCTTTACGAAACTAGGTATACAAGTTGTAGAATTTTATAGATTTTTTCATCGTCGGGGATTTTTGGGTAAAGAAGAAGGAATTCCCTAAAAATAATAAAGTTTTTTGTAGCACCACATACTGACCGATTGTAACAATATTTGCTGGAAGCGTTTGGTACTGAATTCTAAATAAACATGTTTAAATATGAGCAAAATCGATCAAGAGGTTATGGAGACAGAAGGTTGTGAAATCTCGGTTTCAACAAAGAAGTTTAGTAGATACAAATTAATTAATATTGAATAGAGACTACGTACCGGCAAGCGCAGCGTAGGAAGACCAGCCACAAGGAGAGAACACCTCATACCAATGCCAATGACATACCAATGACGTTGTATGCAAGCAGTTTCCGACCGGTTTGCTTGGAAATCCATGAGGGACAGTGGACATTTAGTGGCTGAGATGATGATGATGATTAATATTTCTTGCCTCAACACGTTCTTGTCCAGCTATTTATTTAATAGCATTAACAGAATCCTATCTCTGACCCAAACATAATAGATGCCCTGACAACCTCGAACCCAACACTCAACTGCAACCCGATCCCTCGCATACAACTCGCACTGCGCTAAATGTCATCCCCGATTGATTCTCACACAGAAACAAGTAATTACACACGCTAACTTCACCGGACAAGGTGGAAATTGGATTGATCAAGAATCTAGTCTTATTAACCGAGCAGTCGCGCATCAGTATCCATCATAATTTTGCCTCATTTTGTAATGCAGCGCGATATTTTCATACGCAGCACCAATTTATGTCTGCATTCAACATCAGCTTTATGTAAACGAAGTAGGGGTTATATTTGTTCAATTTGTGTCAATGTAAAGTTAGTTTATAAGATGCGTAGGTATCACTCCGGTCATACCACTCGCAACGCGAACCGGCGAGGGCATTTCGTATTGCTAATCTGGTCAAGCCCATACGTGGAATTGGATAGCTGTAAAGGAACTAATACGTAATCTGTTGGATGATAACTGTCATTTAATCTGTCTTGACTTCAAGTTTCACCTTAGGGCTTGTGGAGAAATCGAGACATCTACTTATATGTACGTACTTATCTGTTTCCTTTATATCGTGCAGGACAGATACCCTGTCGGTTTATTATAGAGATATTTTCTATTTGCTATGTAAAATCATCATCATCATCATCTCAGCCACAAGAAGTCCACTGTTGGACATAGGCCTCCCCCATGGATTTTCAAAAAGACCGGTTGTAAGCGGCCTGCATCCAGCGTCTTCCTGCCACTTGTATGATATCTTCTGTCTACCTTACGACTGATCTTCCTACGCTGCGCTTGCCAGTTCGTGAACTCCTCCATTCGAGAACTTTCAGCCCCATCGGCCGTCAGTTCTACCAGATATATGCCCACTGCCACTTTAGCTTTAGCTAAGTAAAATAAAAAAAGGCAAGTAAGCAATCTCATAATGACTAGCCAGTTATGTGAGCTATAAATTGCATAAGCCTTCGTGCTTATTTCAATATTTTTTTAAGTTAGCCTCCTAATTTCGATAGTATACTATGTGATGGGAATATCAATATCATTGGTATATAAGTAATATGGCTTCTGTAACGGACAGACGGATACAGTGAGATCATAAGTGTTCCTCATCGAGCCCTAAAAAACAACAGAACCCAAAACACAGATGTTCACTTATGGCCTTACTTCACTTGCGCGGTCATTTATCTTCAAAGAATTGACAAAAATCTAAAATAGACTTGGTCAACAAGTATATGTTTAGGAAACTCAAAACTCCCGAAAAAAACGGCTGAACCGATTTTGATAAAACATGGCAAACACCCTGAATGAAATCCTCTGTCAATAAAAAAAAACTAGATCAAAATCGGTCCGTTTAAGAGCTGCGATGCTATAGACAGACACACAGATATACAGATACACACGTCAAACTTGTAATACCCCCTCTTTTTGGGCCGGGGGTCAAAAATATTAGAATTCATATCAACTTGAAATTTAAATGAAGTCCAGCTAAATTCACACAGTGGGAGAGTACTGTCACGCACAGCGCTGATTACCGCAGGTGATAACAATTAGTTTGACAGGTAATAATGTACACTCGAGCACAGCCTCAATTCGAGTTCTGTCACGGTATTTGCGAATTTTGTGATAGGTGCCATCGAACCTATCGGGAACGAAGCCATTTATGATAGGGATTTAGTTTAGATTGCATCAGCGTGAGTAAAACATGATAATCTTTAACATTGTATAAAAATAAATATCATCATCATCATCATCATCTCAGCCATAAGAAGTCCATTGTTGGACATAGACCTCCCCCATGGATTTCCAAAAAGACCGATTGGAAGCGTCTTGCATCCAGCGTCTTCCCGCCACTTGTATGAGGTCAAAAATACAAAAAAAAAATACAAATACAAAAAATTCTTTATTTGACTCAATTTACATACATTATTGTGCAAGTCCCTGACCCCTATACTAGGTTATTTACCTGTATTATAGGAGCCAGTGCCTTCCAAATGTCACATTTTATAAATATAAACACCGCAATATATAAAGGTAAGCGATGCTTCTCACCAAGAAAACTACTACATTTGTATCAAGCACAGGTCCGATCGTTTATGGAGTACTGCTGCCACCTTTTTGATGGATCAGCCACGGACGCTTTAGAGTCAGTGGACCGGCGAGCTATGTATATTGTATAACTAGTTGCCAAGAAGCTACTTAGTCTCAAGCATCGCCGTAAAGTAGAATGTGTATATATTCTACAGGACTAATTTCAGAGAATGTGCGTAAGAGCTTCACGACCTAATTCCACCCACCTCATTTCTGTAAAATATGATTAGTGAGGGAGCTGAAATGACAACACCGAGTGCCATGTATAAACTGATTTATTAAAGTACTCACAATTCAAATAAAGTTCCATCATCACATTCCCCTTATTTTAAAACAAACAGTAATAACAATACAACAACGATAATTTTTGAAATTTTTCTATTAAAAAACCGACTTCAAACGCAACTTACTAAATCCTTCACGACTGTAAACTTTTTAAAGAGACCTCTCTTCACTCGCTCTTTTTTCTTTTGTCAAGAATGCGATTTGTCATTGAATGTCAAATACTCGTCTTCGAAGATTAGAAAATGTGCATGTTTAAACGATAATCAACAATATTGGACACTTTTGCAAAAAAAAAAAAAACGTGTGGATTATAAACAAAATCAATAAAAACAGTCTACTTTTAAGATAAAATTCCACCATACCAAAATATCAATTTATCTCCAAGCTCTCGCCAATACCGTCCCGTCAATATCTCCATTTGACATATTTTTAATCAACTTAATTATCTGGCGATCATTCAAATTAATCAGTGACATGCGATATCTTAATTAAGGCTTTATTAATAAACTCCAATGAGCCAAATAAACTGAACGTTTTTCATGGAAGCCTTATCATTTTTGAGCTATTTATAGTTTACGACTTTTTGTCCGTCCGACGACGTCCATGGACAGAAATATTAAAATAAAAAAGCAGATAATTTTTCGAGATTTATACATTGTATAAATTGATTTGTTACGCCTAAGACACGAATATAACTAGGTAAGTTTGTTGACTTGCCAGCTTAGCTACTTGTCAGTTCTGCTATTATATAAAAATCTTATCGTACGAGTAAAAGGAAGTTCAGTATATTCTGTTTTTTGCACGTATAAGAATCTTTTTTTGGTCCGACCGTTCACAAGCGCTTGTCAATAAGCTGCATTTTAGTTGTAAGTATTTATTAAACGCATTCCACTACAATCCGTCCATTAGGGATAGTGTACTCGTAGATAGCATATAAGAAGCGTGTGGTACACTATACTTAGTACTAATAAGCAGGATTACGTGTTCCTACATATCGATACGGTAAAAGGTCCGCTTATTATGTGTTTTTTTTATCAGCCCTGTTTATACAAACTGTTCCACTATTGAGCACGGGCCATCTTCTCATTGTGAGATGGGTAAGGCCATAGTCTACCACGCTGGCCAAGTGCGGGTTGGCAGACTTCACACATCTTTCAAGATCATTGAGAACCCTCAGACATGTAGGTCTCCTCACGATGTTTTCCTTCACCGTTTGAAGTTGGCGGCTATCAACAATATGCACATAATTTCGAAAAGACAGAGGTGCGTGCCGCGGGATTCGAACCCAGGACCTGCGAATCGCAAGTCGCATGGTCTTATTATGTGTACCTACATGTTATGTGATAGTTTTCCCGTTCAATACCCGTATCATAGTGATGTTTTCAATCATAATCTGAGATCCACGTTAGTCTAAAATTAATGATTCTGGAATTGATCTACATCAAGGACTGGTATGTCAATTAGAAGTTATAGAGCCATTAAGGAAATAAATGATAGAATCGCCAACTAGCTTATTCGGTCAATGAATATAGAAAAAAATGCGTGTCAAAAACAAAACCAGCGGCAGGATCAAGATGAGTCATGTTTTTTTTTTATACACTATAGATCTACGATTGACCACCAACTCGCCTGATGTTAAGCGACGGTGTGGCCGAGGATGGAGCTCGTCGATCTATAAAATATCTATTCACTCTACCCTTGAAAATTCCAAGATTGTAGGTCTCAGGAGACAGAGACTGAACAGAGATGTTCAGATGCTTACAAGACGTCGGTCGTACTCAGTGGGCGATGACAGACTGAAAATTATGATAAGACAGACTTAAAAGCTCAGTCCCAATAATAATATATTAAGCGTCCATCCGACCGCGACACGATAATCGTGTAGTATCATTAAAAGGGCTCGTATCAATATCCGCCGCTGGGCACGTAATGAGAGGTCAGTAATTAAACGTCGCTCGTCATTCGTCGTGTCAAATTATACAGAAAATGACGTCACCACGGACAAAGTCAAAATATTTTGCATACTCTACACAATATGTAGTACAAATTGTGTTACTATGATATTTGATCTAACCCGCGCTTTCTAAGTAGGTATTCAAAACTGGCAAGAAGGTTTTTGGTGTGTTTTATGGGTCCATATTTGAAGGAAAAAAACGGGACTTAAAGGATAACTTCGTTTTGCTCCAATTATCATGTATCATGTCCATGTATCATGTCCATGTATCATGTTGGGTACGAAGGCATTGGTAGATATAAGAGTCAAGGTCGTGATTGGTCCGTTTATAAAAAGAATAGCAAATGAGCAGTCTAAGGTCAGCCTTATAGTATTTCAGTTTCAGTGATGGCACAGGGCAAGTCAATCAGGAGTCCCTACTCCTGATTGACTTGCCCTGTGCCATGACCAATCACGACCTTGACTCTTAATCTCTTCCCCCTGGAAGAGATTTTTTGACACTGTTGAACCCTGGGCACTAGCCCAAGTCATAGTGGTGACAAAACCTTTTGTCTCGTTTGAGTTTTCACAAAAGTATAAATTTGCAATTATTTTTTTATTTGTAATTGAGTAATGATAATGATGATATGATAATGATGATATGATATGATAATGATCGTAGATGTGTAGATAATTCTATAAAATTGTAAAACTTGTACTCCAAGTTTCGTCAAGATTAGTACAAATATACAAACTGTACGTTAATATCAACAAACAGCCGGAAAGAGAGAAAAAAAATGCCAATTGATACAGAGAACTCGCTCATTCGGTCAATAAGGCAGTCTTAGTGTATAATAAGCATTAGGAATTATTCTAATGGCCTTGCCGATGCTGTAATAGCCCGAAGAAGTATTCGCAGGACGTTTGTTTTACAGCACAGTAATTTTATCATGTAAATACCGGTGCATCATTCTGACTGGCCACATCCCAGCGCGTTGGCGCGGAATGCACGGATTTACTTTTATTCCAGGCTATGGAGGGATAGTTGACGTCTGCAAGCTTCATTTTAAATGAGAGAGATTATTCGATGACATTATTGTGACGCGCTTTTGTGTACCTTGATTTATATTGTAGTGATTAAATTGAAAAGTAGCATACGGAATTCGCATTTCTACCCGTCATTTTATACTAAATGATATGAGTATAACTTGTATTATGAAATTAATGAGATGAATCAAAACAGTGAAAGATGAACGAGTTTTTGTCATATAAAATTACAGATTTTATTTTGACATAACAGAGAATGTGCCGAAAAGAAACGGGTCGTGATGATTTCTCCTAGAAATGAAGACAACATGTAACACAGGCATAAGATTATGATGGTGGTGATGATATATTAAGGGGGAAATCATTTTTATTTTTATTTTCCTTTTTATACCGAAAAATATACATCGTAAAAATATTTAAAAACCTGTTATAATTAATGCTAATTAAGCTCTTTCATATGATACCCCACATGATACGGTTAATTCACTTTAAAATTTCGACCCTCATTCCTTGCATAACGACACGATTATTTTGTGAGTAAATAAAAAATGTCAAGTTTTCGGATTTTTTCCTATATGTGTACTATGCTTCTTGCCAAATTTCAGAGTTCTAGGTCAACGGGAAGTACCCCATAGGTTTTGATTCCTCTGTGAGTGTCGAAATGTGCATTTTTTACGACATATTCTGTTGTAACTTTTTTTTACGAAAACTGAGAAATTTTATTTTTCTTTCTGCAGCAATATACTATAGATCTGTGTATATGGTTTTAATATCAACTTGATACCTTCACGCGTTCCCGAGATAACGGTCTCGACACCCGGACAGACGGACAAGAAAGTGATCCTATGAGGGTTCCGTTTTTTCCTTTTGAGGTACGGAACCCTAAAAAAATTTTGTCGATTTTTGTTTTTTGTGTTTGATAACAAACTTCCTGATGGTAAGCGACGGTATGGCTGGGGAAGAATCACCTCTATTTAGAAAAAAACAATTTACGATTCTAAGGTAATAGGAACTTTTCAGGAAAAAAATAAGTCAATAATAGGGACTACCATTTGCGACTGAATGAAAATGATTGACGTTGAAACAGATAGAAAATAAAATTAAAAATGGAACTAAAACCATGGCTTCAAATAACTGCCAAACTATCTAGATGATTCCAAAATGATAGTAGGTAAATCCAGTTCAGAATCATCTCATCCCATCCCAACTGTTACTATTTCTGTTTCATAATTTTTTGCTACATCCATCCATTGAGCGTCTCTCTCACAAATCACTCAAGATGGCGTCCATAATTTAACGTGGGCTGTCAAAAGTGACAGATTTATGACGTTTCTTTCACGAGCCAGTGACGAGGCGCGCGCTGTGACCTTACACGACGACCAAACCGTCTGTAGTAGTGACCAAAAGAAGGAACTAAAACTTTGTACAAGGTCTCTTTGGGAGTAATTGGTGGTGGCGCCTCTGCTCAATGTTGAATAAGAAGGACGGTAGGAAGAGGGTGGCGGCAACGGTTCCTCGACTTTTGGTGTGAATGACGGGGTGCTTTTGTAGAATTCTGACGGATTTAATGTTGTTTCTACCAATCCATGTTCTTTATGGTTGGTGTAGTAACCGAAGTAGTTACAGATAAAACATTCTCGTCTTAGAGCATCAGCGGGCCTAGACAAATGGCAAACGTTTCGAAGCATTTCTATTTCTAAAAACGTTCTAACGTTTCTAAAAACTATTTGAGTCCGTCATGTGACATTTCGTTAGCTTATGTCAATCATATTATTATATTGCCTTCTCTATTCTACTGGTGTTGACCAACTTTGAAAACTACTTGTAAAGCCCTTCGTATGTTAAGAAATACATATATGATATATGTATAATATGTATGTATAAGCTATTCAGTAACACCTTTATCTACGTACTTACGTGTAGCAGGGAATGGATGCTGGCCCTTAAGTGAAAATTTTGAAGCGTTTACTATTGTTTCTATTATTGTAGAAAAGTGTATCGTATATTGAGATGACTTGTTTGTACTGAAATGGCTGAATAAACAAATTAATACAAAGTTGAATGAAATTAGTCCTGATTAAAAGATAAGTCAAGATAGAAACTGTACTGATATCACAACTGTTTAGAAAAATAAAATATATGCCTTCATTAATTTCACTTTATACCATTTAATGAATTAAATTTACAACATCAATTTGTAGAAAGTTTAGCAAATTTAAAGAAACATATTCAAGAATTTTTATTTAATAAGTTCTGGTTCAGATGCACCAAGTCTATGATTAACCAAGTTTAGTTACACGTCCAGTATAATTGGACCCGTGGCTATTGAAATTATTTATCGGTCGATACAAACCGCACACGTCCGATGATGCGCCATCCCCTACATCGCAAAGCAATTAACTTTATAATCAGCATCTTAAATTCCCAACATGCCGGTTTAATTAACTGCCGCCCCTGATGCCGCCCTGTATGCCCCCCCCCCCCATGCCCCACGGGGCACTGTCTCGCGTCACCGTAAATCAACCAAAATAGTAGATAATAATTAAAATGTATGACAGCCATATTTATGGGGCAATAAATATGTCATTCGAGGGCCTTTTTCGCGTACGACCACCCTTTTAACTAGATGGATCGACGAGATGTAATTGTGGTGTCTTGCTAGTCTGGTAGTGATCCCAATAGCACTGAACATCTGGGGGTACGGCAGTGGCCCCAGCCAAGTCGAGCAGCAAGGCCACGCCGTACCATCATTTTCTCAAAGCCATTCAGGGCACGTTCGACCCCACTGTAAGTTACAGACTGTAACTTTGTTGTGGATAAAACTGGAAGCCTGAAATTTCAGATATCTGGGGGCACAGCCGTGCCCTGCCCTGCCATGTGAGCCAGCGGGTAAGGCCGGGACTATCTTTTCTCGAAGCGATTCGTTGGATTTTTAGACCCTTAGACCTTATCGAAAAACGTTACTTAACCCTGATCAAAATATGTTGAGCATTGCTCAAATTAGTTTTGGTTTTAAATAAATTCCTATCCAGCAATTGACTTCCTCTCGATGTTTCGTTTGCGTGTATTAACTCGAACAATAAGCGTGGCAAAAAATGATTGCAATGTAAATTACCAGGAAGTCCCTAATCCTCATTCATTGATCCCGCACAGGGGGCAGAAATTTGCAAAAATGTAAACAAAAGCTAAACAAAATCTTGTTTGGCCAATGTTGCAATTTGCACAAATAAGGACAAGGACGACAATAAATCGTTTCTCTATAAGCAAGCAATAATTTCAAAGAAAACTATATTTCTAAACATTTTTTTTCTTGATTTCACTTCCCTATTGTTTTCTATTTTGAACTCACTTTACATAATAATAAAGTCACTTTTCTTTTGTAAATGTGAGTTAGACCAAGGCATGGTAAATGTCTTCGTCTGGCAGCACAAAAAACAAATATAGTCATAACGAACAAGTTTATCTCCAAAAGTTGTGTAAAGTATTATCATGATCATTCATGTTCGCTAGATAATTCTTACAAAGTCGTTGATAATCCCTTCCCACGCAGTAGGTGAGGCGAGGAGATGAGTAACGAACTACTGGTTTGTACCTTACTACTTACCTGCCACCCACTTCGTCAGGTCTACGACATAATTACTTGTTTAAAGTTTTTTTTTAACGGAAGATAGGTCTACGATTGACCACTAACTCGCCTAATGACCGTGGTATATGAAGCTCGTCGATCTAGAAGATACCTAATCACTCTAGACTTGAAAATTCCAAGATTTTAGTTCTCAGGAAACGGAGATGGCGGCAAAGAATTCCATTCCTGAGCAGTACGCATCTAGAACGTGGGCCGATATCGTTGAGTACGGTTTTTTGGCATTTCAACGAGAAATGGGTGGTAATTCGTCGACTCTCTGCAGAATATAGAAATGAATCCTGTAGAATATAGACAGACATGCTACTTTACGGCGGTGCTCGAAACTAAGTAGCTTCTTGGCAACTAGTTTATTGCCACCGAATAACTTGCCGGTGGATTAAACCTCTTTTGAACATAAACATAGATACAGCTAATTACATGTAATATGTAGGTATGTATTAAATACCTCTGCACCACAGATATTCATAGTCATTATGTTAATAAACTAATATGGCTATTTTATAACCTAATGTCACACTCTAAAAACTTTTTTATTTTATTAATTCTACGTTTTTGACATCAATAAAAAATGCTTATTCACAATAAGGCTTTTCTATTGATGTCAATAATGCTCTTTTTAAATAGAAATATTTCTCTTAACAAACAATACTCGCCAAGTAGTTTTCTTTTAGATTACAGCATTGGCTTCGGAACCCTATTATATGCTTGTCTTGATTAGGTACTGGCCACTTATTTTATAAATGTTTCAGGCTAAAATGAATAGGTTTTTTACATCGGCGGCCACACAATTGGGTATGTAAAGAAAAATGTAACATATGCTGATTCCAAAACCATTTCGAGATTATATGTCTATAAACCATATTTTTTTATTTAGGGCACAAAAAATGATGAGATCGCGCAAATTTTTGCGAAAATATAAAAAATATTTGACCTTCAGTCGACCTCTAAAATGTAAAATGAAATGTAGTTTAGTTAGTAAAAAAATATGAAACTGACAGCATTGGCATTGACAAGAGAGACAATATCTCTATGACAACTGTCATACCAAAATAAATAAACAAAGAAAATAATTATTTTGTGTGTTTGGTGCTCTGCTACTCTATTCATTTGTATTAAATTAATTCTGTTCATTATCTTTACGACGACTTTGCTTTCCTACCGTTTTGATTGATACTGCATTTACGTTGACCACTGCTTTGTTATAAGGAACTGTTTGCCTACTGATTGGATAAATTATGGATAATTTTGTACGTGCCGACTCTGCTAACTTACCTAAGGTTGAGAATCTTATCATTCTGGAGTTCATCTCAACTAGCGACAAGAACAACATCGCAAAAATCCGAGGAGCTAAATAGCTAAAACTTATGAACAATGCCAGGATATGAAATAAAAGTGATTGGCAGTACATAACTTATTTTTTGAAATGATTTTATTGTGTTTAATTATATACCAATTTCATTGTAATTATATAAGGGATTATTTTATTTACATTTATACATTATTTATTTTATTCTGGTTCCTTTTTCTGGTTCATTGTACTGCAGCATCAATGCTTCGCCCAGGAACATATTCTACGTTAACTTGTTCACACCAGTCTTTTAAAGGTTTCCTTTACTAGAAAAAAACAGTTTATTAGGATTTTTGGCACGAAAGTCGAAACATTTCACAGTTGTAGTTTCTGAATAATATTGTGAATTTCTTTCATTTCAATGCGCAAACACAATCGCGAAGACCTTAGAAAACATTAATTAATTACAACGAGCTCAATATTAATTATACTTTTTTTCATTCTTTATGTTTACACAACGTATTTGTTTTTTCAAATCACAACAAAAACCGATGATCTCTTGTATCAACTTCAACTTTTAGTTTGTGGCTCTTCGTATTAACGACTCCGCCAATGTCACGTAGTACAACCATCAAACAGAGAGAGTTGGTACGGTGATTTGATTTTGGTTGATGATGATCTGCAGAGTTTTTGCTTTGCCACCACCTGTGAACCCAAAATATTCTAACTACCAACTACAATTAACTACAAACTACTAGCATATATATACAACCTTAAATTAATATGGCACTAGTATTTATATTATAATGTTATTTATATTTACAGTTTAATCTTATTAATTTTTATATATTTACTTAGAGTACTTACAAAGGGGGTAAAAACCAGGGAGAGGAGGCATTTAAGAGAGGTAGGACGAGGAATTTCAGGGGGAATGACATCATAAAGTGAAAACTGATTTAAAGGGCAACTAAAAAATATATGTTCAATATTTCCTTCATCTAAACCACATTCACAGATAGAATGATTCCTAATCCTCAGTTTGGCCAGAAAGATCTCTTGTATCAGTCAGAGACAAAAACGAATATAGGTACATGTCACTGTCAAGTTGACGTATATGTATTTTTTAGTTCATGTTGGCTATCACAACATTTTATTCAGTAGGTACGATGACGTCATCCTTCCTACTGACGATTTTATCTTTAAAAAAATATTAAAAAATATGTACTGAACAGAATAAAAAAATATTGAAATTAGTTTTTGTAAATGATCCATTCTATCATATAAAAATATAAAAAAAATCCAAAAAAAAACTTTACATACCCAATTGCTTACTATCAGGGGAGTAGAAACTTATTTTGTGTAAAAAAATGAAATCTCCAACTACATGAAGTTCAAAGTGCAAATAAATCGTCAAAAAGAAATCCTAACCACAAAAATATCTCTATAAGTCTCCCAAAAAGGCGTCGTTAGGGCCATTCAAATCAGCATTATCAGCCTTCCGCAAGGGGTGGGTCGCTATCTACAAGTCTCACAGCCGCATCTGTCCGTACATAAATCTGTCTCATATGAAAAGAATTAAAACGTACCCTATTGTAGAAGGCTGTATAAATCTTCAAGATATCTTTGTGAGGGACGCGCGACGCCCGGGGCCGCGCGGTGCGGCCGCGCCGATATTTTACAAGTTTTTGACAGCCGATATGGAGCTCCTAAACGCCACCTGCCTGCCCACTGTGCGATCTCAACCGCGTCACTTTTGAAACCTGGAAATGGACTGGTTTTCAGTCCTAGAGTATAATTCTTTATGAGTATTGGTTGTTTGGAAATTATAATTTAGGTATGAAAACTTATAGTGGCAACTGAAACGTTGGCTAAAGGTTATGCCGGTGGTTATTTGCTGTTTTGTAGAATTCTTAAATGTTATTTTAATAAAATGTTGTCTGTTTTGGGTCAATCTTGCGTAAGGCTGGCTGACTTTGCAGTTGTTTGTGTTTGCATGTAAGTTTGTTTTGTTTAAGTTTTTCTCTTCTGCATTTCATATTTTCAATCAATCTTACTACTTACCATATATACTTAGTACTCAGTTTTTATCATTTTCAATCGACTATATGTTGTTTTGTATTTTTTGTATGTTTGTATAGCTACTACTCCGTCGATAATCAATTGTTTTTGATAATTATTTTTTTGTTTGGTAAATAAGACTTCAGAGGTAGTCCCATATCAATTTTATCAAAATCGTACTCAATCGATAGTTTAAAAAATTGCTAAAACCGAGTTCAAAATACGCAATTCGTTTACTTGGATGATATTTTTTCAGTTATTTTGATATAAAAACTAAAATACTGAACCGATTTTGATAAAATTTATATGGAACCATCTGTGTCACCTGCCAAACAAAAAATAAATTGGCGGTCTAATCGCTGAACAAACGTACAAAACATAAAACATGCAGTCGAATTAAGAACCTGCTTCGTTTTGGAAGTCAGTTAGAACTATAAGACTAAATTATAGCCAATTCTTGCAAAGACTGTAAAAAATGAGGAAAGGATATTAAAACGCAGATCTAATTTTTAGGCGAAAAAATAAAATCTCAATTATGAAAAACATTTCATGTCAATGTTATATACATATACATATATCAGTTACAGATAGTTTCCAAAATTCTAAAATCTCGAGGTCACAGCTCAGGTTAAACTAGCTTTGATTCTTCTTTATGCAGCTGTCTATAGGTATACATTTCCTTTTCTGTAGATATATTTAAGTATATCTATCTACCTATCGTGATTATTATACAGGTACAAAATGATTGATAAAAATCTTACCTACCATTCCAGTAGTCAATACAAGTTAGCATTCCATAAAACCCATTTACGGTCCATTAATACCTATTCAAATTAAATATCTTCAATCAAAAATCAAAGAAACAAAACAAAACGACCCCAGTCGGACCACTTAATAAATTGTCTGGATCGCGTATGGAGAGTAAAAAAAACTAAATAAATCGAGTCACCAATAACACTATAGTATTCAGTTTATGGCGATGCCCTTGAGTTTGTTATCGGGACGACGATTCTTTATTGACACTATAAAGTGGAAACATACGGTGGTACAAGCCGCGCGTCCGCCGTCCGTCACCGCCGTTCGGGGAAAATATAAATCGAGATAATTGAGATTATTACAGCCATTGCGAAAGTTTTACGACTACATTCTCTTATCCGCTGATAAACTGAACTGTCCTTTCGATTTACGACAAACAAAACACTAACGATCAAAGTTGAAAAGCTATTCGTGTGAGTTATCATAAAAACGTGTAATGGACTTGGAAAATAGATTTGCAAATTCAATTTCATGCGTGATCACTAGAAATTGTTTGTGAATGAGTCACTCAAAATGACCACCGTTTAAGAAATGTTAATGATAATATGGTTTTATCGTTTTGCTAACTGCTTGTTATAAAAGCTTCGATAACTAGAATGCAGGTAACCGATATCCTGTCCAATGTTACTTGATCTCCGACTAGTTTATAATATAAGATAGAGAACGGTTATATTACGTTGGACTTTATGACGATTAGTAGGTTATTGAAGGCATGTGCAGTGACTTGTGAGACGCTGCGGCCGCGTTAAGAGCTTCGTCCCGTATGTTTCCGCCATTACAGTCTGATTTATAAGGCTTTAGCGGAAAGTCCAAGCCCTGTGTGATGTGCCCCGTCCCGTCGAGCCACCGACTCAATAATCGTTAAGACAAGACGCGACCTTATAAGCCATAAACATACTCCACATATTGATGGAGTTTAAATTGCTTTATGGTGATGCATTCAAATCCGAACGCGTAAAAGGATCCATAATTCCGAAAATTCAATTTTTCACTTATTTTTTTTATAAATTACGCCAGTTAAAGATTGAGAAATGTCATGCCGAATTTGGCAGCTTAGTGGTCTTACACCTACGCGTTGCTCGACTTCGAGTTCGTTTCCCCGTCATGTGCCTTGTTTAACAAAACAATATTAATCAAAAAAGCCAACAATGGTTTACGGAGACAGTGTCCGTCATAAATCGGCTGATATCACCACATCACGTCACTGTATCACGTTACGACATTGTCTGTTTGATATCGAATTTATTACGAGGGGTTTATTCGAATGATTCGGAACGCGTCACCCGACTTCGGCATTCATAAATTGTGTGACATATAGTTCGAGTTCCGAGATTTTTCTGTTACCTTACATACTTAATTATTCATCTGTTTTACAGTCTACCACTCTTTATCAACATAACTTTAAAGTTCAAATTATAAATCGATGACGAATCAGAAATTTGTTACCGATATCTTCTCGTGTCTTGGCTCATATTAATGATGGCTTTTTTTTCTTAATTTATCTTTGAATTTATTTAAGTATGTTGTGTTCCGAAGGTTCGGATCTCGGGGTGTTACTCATCGATTTACAGGAACCAATCGCTGCTGATCGGAGATACATTTAGAAGCAATTAAATTATGTGACGTAATTTTGTTTCCGTGGGAGAGTACTTCTCGACTTTCTAAGAAAACGTTGTGTTGGTTTATTTAATTTTATTGTTAGTGTAATGTAGTAGACGGGAGCTACATCAAAGATCGTAAAATATGCTTGAAATGACGATAAAATGTACTTTTTCTCTCATTTTATTGACTCAAGATTGAATCACGGCTGAAGGTTTTGGATTGCTCTCAAGCTTGCCTCATTTTGATTAAATGAGTATCCTTAAGATTAAGTACCAATGTAACTTTGTCTTTTAACATGACATAGTGACTAATTTATGATAACATTTAATGTGTTTAAGTGACCTTTATAAAACCATTGTGACTATATTATGTATATGAGTCATTGTACTATAAAAATTGATCTTGAAAGAAAATGATGAGGTATTTAATACTTCCGAAGACGTATTTTTAATGTGACACTTACAACTTAAGCGTGATATTATCATTCGCGCCCTAATGCATAGGTATATGATATGATGTCACTTACATTCATAGTGACTTCATACGAGAATAAAGGTGAATATGCTTCTTTAACTCTGAATGTTGCCACCCCCTCCCCCCCCTTCCCCAGAATTCTTAGTCAAAGAATTAAATTGTCGGTCAAAAGCCAAATCAGTTTCATGCAGAAGTCTGTAGCCCCGTAGGTACAACTGCTTCAAATGGAGAAGATAATGGATTTTTTGTTCATTAATTCACTTATGCTCTTCTTGTATCGTCACTTACGTATTTCTTGTTAATTGTTGTCAGTTACGGCCTTCTCATTATGTGTACTTACGCCATAATTATTGTTGCAGATGCGAGCGCATAGTGCGGAGTGCGCGCCGTGCTAGAGATGCGCTCCAAGCAGCAGCCGCGACCCTCCTATCGCTGGCTCAACTCTAATGAAAACGGTTAGTTATCATTTCCTTGAAAATACATATTTATGATGGATTTAATTAGTTAAATAAACGCAAATGACATGCAATAATTACGAGTTTTTCGAAAAAAGCGCATGTTTGGTAAGTTGGATAGTTTCACAAGATATAATTATAAAAATTAAATATGTAAGTAATGTAAATTAAAATAATAGAAAAACTAAAAGACGAAGTTTTTTTTTGTAAAAAACATATATTTTATAAAAGATATCGATTTGTTTGAGAGCATAATATAAAGAATATTCTCCAAAAAACATCCAATCTCCGTGATTATTCATTCCATGAGAAATGAATAGCATCGTACCACTATCTTAGAAGGTGATGGCTATCCTGTGACTTAATTGAGATAAAAATTCTAAACTGGTTTTAGAATCTGCTCGAAACAAGAAACGTTTGGAAAAGAACTCGATAAAACTTTGGCGCCATTAAATCTTGGTGTGAACCAAAAACAACATCCCTTAGTACATACAATGCATTAGAAAAAGTTCCATGAATATATAATACGAATAATAAATGGCCAAATGCGTGTCGTGCCACGCGCAAAGTAGGGTTCCGTAGTTGCACATCATATTTTATGTGCACTTAAAACAGGGTCTATTCCGTCTATTTCCGTGTCCAGGTTCGAAAACATCTCTGTGCTAAATTTCATAAACAATAGGTTCAGCCGTTTGGTCGTGATAAAGTAACAGACATACTTACTTCTGCTCTTATTACTGCTACTTAGGTTATATGGAATCATATAAACTATTTTTACAAATCATATTCTTGTAAATACAAATATTATTTTAATTAAATAAATAAATAAATATTTGTGGACATTTCACACAACGCCATCTAGCCCAAACTAAGCAAAGCTTGTACTATGAAACTAGATGGCTAAAATTATTTATTCACATTGTAGACATTTTATATATACATTTAAACTTGTGTGAGTGGAGCCCGCTTGCTCAATGTGCACACACTTACGCAATATGCATAGCTCGCTGTGGTTTATAAACACTAATAAATATACGAAAACTACCAACGCATCCGAAATCGTAAAATTTCTGCAACTGTAACAGATCTCGTACAACTTATTTTACAACGATGCATGTCAGCTAAATGTATAAATTTATCACCGTATCTAAACAATGACAAATATCTACAACCAGAAATTCAAGTCTTACAACTTTTTACAAACTTACATTTACATTTGACAATCCCATCTCAATTACCTAATCGAAAACTTCACGGTCATTCATTTAAATTTACAAATAAATTGCCGCCTTTTTATTAAAAAATCGATTTGGTACGATAAGTTTTGTTCGGATACATTTAAAATGTAGAGAAATTAATATAAAGACTAAAATTTTATCGAGGAATTGAATTTAAGATGATTATCACTATCATCATCATCATCATCTTAGCCATTAGAAAACCGCTGGTAGACATAGGCCTTTGATCGATGATTATCGTAACGAATTTTTTATTTATTTAATTTTCAGCTCCAGAAACATCGGGGTCCGTGTCCTTTGATAGAATTACCAACTATTGCTAATTCTACAGTTTGTTACGGAAAGATTGTAGATTATTTTTATTTACTAATTTCTATGTTCTGTGTATACCAAGAGCAGGCCAGACCCGCAAGCAGCGCCCGATCACGAGTATGACACATGTGCCAGCCGACCACACAGCTGCTGCAAGGAGGAGCCTTCGATGGTGAGCATGAATGCTCAAGGTGTACACAATCCTTATTTTTAAACGTAGGTATCTTGGTCATCATATACTTCACAATTATATATTTCATTTAAGTAGGTATAGGACTAGCAGAAAGTCGGCGAATTACTACCCATTTCTCGTTGAAATCCAAAAAATCCATGCTCGGCGATATCAGTCCACGTTCTTGACGCGTACTGCACATAAATGGAATGCTTGACGCCATCTCTCTTCTTTGAGAACTACAATCTTGGAATTTTCAAGGCTTGATATCTTCTAGATCGACGAGTTCCATCCTCAGTAACACTGTCGCTTAACATCAGGCGAGTTGGTGGTCATCGTAGATCTATGTTGCGTAAAAATATGTATGCATGTTTGTTTGTCCACGTACTTATTACGCGTAAACTAGAAGACATATTGCAGTTTCTTTTTGTTTTCTTTTAATAAAGATATGTAGTAATTAGTAAGCTCATCAAATATTTTGTTTATACAGTTATGTTTTCTATATTCACGGTACAAAGTCGAAAATCCAATTCGGGTACTGCAAAACTTAATTTGTATAACAATTGAACAGTGCACCGTGACGTGACGACTGAATATTCAACTAAAACGTACCATAAATATAAAGTTATGGCCATAGAAAAAACGTTTTACAAAACGCAAATGTAATAGTAGGGTATAACTCACAGGTCTTTTTGTACGAAACTAAGGCACCGTGAAGCGATAAATAATATTTATTTTCGCTATTATACGCGTTTTTGTCTGACGTAATGGGTGTAAGCGCCACGGTGCAGTGGGGCCACTAAGTTGGTGGTGGTGACAGTGACGTCATGTGTGCGTGACTTATGACTGTATGTAGTAAAAGACGTACATTGTTTGATGTGTATCTTTAGTCCAGTAAGGTCTTTAATCGGGTTGTTGTTTACAAATAAATGGTAAAAAATTATACGTTATATATATTTATAAGATATCTGCTCAAGGATGGAGCACGTTTATCTATAAATTATCTATTCACTATAACCTTGAAAATTCCAATGCTATAGTTATCAGGAAACAGAGAAGTTGGCAAGGAGTTCCACTCCTGTGAAGTACGCATCAAAATGTGAACCTAAATCGTTGTGTATTGTCGAACTCCAATATTTTTCTCACCAAAACTGTTGGCTAACGAAATCAATAATTTTGTCTGAATTTAATAGAAAAATAAACATTTAATAAACTCTTGGGTTTTATCGGAATTTCGCAAAGTGCAATTACGTGAATTGCTAATTGCACTACACATTTGCACCTTTGGCACCTTTAAAGGCACCTTTAGGATCGATTCGGGGCGGGTTATTTGAATTTTTTGTTTTGTAACTGACGTAATTTTTTGTTTTGAATTTCAAAGTATGACTTAATTGTAAGATTGTGTATGTAATTCAAATGAAATTGTTAAGTTAACATTATATATATAAAGTACATAATATCCTATTGCATTTCATAATCTTTGTATGAAGTTTCAAAAATTGTATTCAATTTAACATTTTCATTAGAATGCTGCTTCAAAAAGTGTATGCTTCAAGCGTGACTAACGTACGATTAGGGTTACAATAATTTGGCCCAAAGCATTACTTTCCAAACAGTATATCACATTGGAATGACCACCAGCGTCCAAACGGCTACCATTCGGTACAGCTGCGACGAATTCATCGTACAATAAGTAAAATAATAAAAAGTGCATAGTTTAGCTTAATTTATGACCGGCAGCGAGTCTGATTTACTATCTGAGCTTTCACTTTGCGCCCTTTGTCGTGAGTTGGCCGATTGAGGGATGGATTGTGCAAGGATTGGTTTTGTTGTATGCGACGTTCGGGTGGCGGAAAGGTTTTGTTATTGTTGTCGATTTTGGATGGAAAGTGGTGCAAGGAATGTCTTAAAATCGTTTGCAATGCGTATAATAGCTGTAGACAATTTTAAGGGACACTTGCCTTTATTAACTACAATGAAACAATATATAGACTCAACTAACTAAACTACTACATAAAAGCATATCGATTACCCCAGATCGATAAAAGTCTAAAGACAATTTAAATTCTCAAACCAACCA
Organism: Lycia hirtaria; assembly: GCA_947563715.1. NCBI lineage: Eukaryota > Metazoa > Arthropoda > Insecta > Lepidoptera > Geometridae > Lycia > Lycia hirtaria. The sequence continues at coordinate 3,856,381 of OX387376.1, read as the reverse complement.
CCAGTTGGCAGAGTACTCAGGATGCTGTCCGCTTTGCCACGTTGAATGGCAATGCTTATGCGTTGGGCCAGATACGCACCAGCATTTTGGTCACGCGTCGCATCGATCAGGCGACATTTTTTCAATATATGTACTATAAAAAAAAATGATAATCTACTGTTCAGGTGTTTATTAGACATTGTGTTCTATTGATGTTACGATTGTCTTTTGTTCTTTTATAATCAAAAATAAATATCGATATATTTTATCCAAATTATTATCTTAGTTAACAAAACATAATAATGTAATAAGAGAAACAAAAGATAATAAAAACTGTCATTTAATGCTAATAAACGCTATTAAAAAACTCAAACGACAAACCCACACAGGTCAGACAACCGTTTAACAAACCGCAAGTATTCAAAACGGGCGTTTAAAATGCCTTCAGTTCCCTAAACGTCGTTAACACGCCGCCAGTCCTCAAAAGTCTCAAAACTACGTTCTCCGTTACCACTTTACGCATTTTTTACGCTCTTTTGTAATCATTTGACCGACGGTTTTATTACCGGCTTTTATGTACGTGAGAAAACAATTGTTTGCCCACAAACAGTCGGTTACAATATAAGGGGCACGGTTTTGTCGTTTACGTTTTTACGATTCTCTCTTGCCGACTTCCAGTGTTTAAGTTTTATTGGCGATGGTTAATGGCTTAACGGCAAATGTCGGAAGTTATTATGTTTCATGATTTGTTAGTTTTAGGCTTTTGAAGTTGGCTGATGGAATGGAGTTACAAGTTATTGACTATTGTTCCATACTTGGTTATTGAAAGGGTTTAGTGGTATCAACTTACCTGATGTTTAGCGACGTTCCGGCCACACTTACCAAGAAGAAACTAATTCATTGGATATTGAAAGACGATCAGATTACATTTATCGGAAAAGAGCTACTCAGGAAGCGTAAGAAAGTGTTATGTGATAATGTCCACCAATATTTATTTATTTTTATTCCACATAATTACGATAATCACAATAAAAAGGGTTTTAAAGCGTTTTGTTAGGTTTTAGTTTATTTTTATTTCGTAAATGGATTAATTTGTAGACATAGACATAGACAGAAATTTATTGTGACAAAAAACATACAACACAAAATAAATATCATTAAAAAAAATATAAATCATACACAAAATACTTACATAATGGAATGCATATTGATCATACTATTAAATGTAACTATTGCTTGTATGATATAAAGTGAAATAGAGTCGCTAATAGTAAATAATTATTAATATTCCATCAAAAACATATCTGATCGATGCGACCGCGACGCTTGACCAAAATGCTTGTGCGTATCTGGCCCAACGCATAAGAATTGCCATTCAACGTGGCAATGCGGCCAGCATGCTGGCACGCTGCCAACTGGTAGTGGGTGTGAGCATTTGGATTGTCTTTATACCTTTATCGGTCTGAGGCAATCGATTTGATTTTTGTGTAGTAGTTTAGTTATTTGAATTTGTGTAGCTTGTATATTGTTTTATCGTAGTTAATAAAGGCACTTGCCCGTTTGAAAAAAACATATTCATGGGCATCTACATATATTTACTTTTGCAAGCAAACGGCAGTGAACCAATAAAAATAAAATCGATCATCCGCACTCGCACACATCATCCGTCAACCGAGCCATAAAATCTGTCTTAAAAAAAAACTGTCGAATCCGCATAAACTAGTGTTTACAAACATAGTGCGCGGCAATCTTTACGATCGCGCCCGGATAGGCCCGACTGTGTCCGAACGCACCCGATCACTGATTTATGGAGTTCCCAATAGCTCCCGTCTTTTAAACGGCCACGCAATTTACGGCTATATGGAGTTTTATAACTGATTTTATCAGTCGTAAAGTTTTATAAGGCGATCTGCGAACTATTCATTAGAGTTGCAGTTTTAGCAGATGGTTTATGTAAGAGTCACTACGGGCATCATTATGGGAAGCTGTTTTAATGGCTTATACTTAAGTATTCCATTTTTATTTTGATAAAGTAAAAGTAAATTGTTTCAGTGGTGTTTATAAAATCGGTTGTGAGGTCGTGTCATAGTACTGCAAGTAACTACCAGGTATATGAATTAATAGATTTTGTTATTTAATAATAAAATTTTGGTATCGATTAGGATCATTCGTCTCGACCCTAACATATTTGATGGAGAATAGAATAGAATAGAATAACTTTATTGTACATCCATACAGAGCAAAACTTAACATAATAAACCTAATTTATTATCTATATTTAAGTTACATCGGCAAAAGTACATCGGCGACCTTATCGCATAGAGCGATTTCTTCCAGGCAACCTTAGGAAATCTGGCAATTTGAAAAGGAGTCGGCATAGCACGTTTTATTTCGTCTTTTTTTTGTAACTGTTCCTACCATAGTAGTCGTAAAGATGGCAAAATGACTATAGAACATATTGAAAAAGTGAGCATAGTGCGATCTAATGTGTTTTGATTTTAAAAAGTGACCGTCACTACCCGTCACTTAAACATCTTAAAAAGTTACTAAAGTGCAATAATGTCCAATACGCGTCGAAATCGCTTATTCAGAATATTTCATACATACATAAAATTACGCTTACCTATTTTCCCTTACGGAGCAGGCAGAGCATCAAAGACCATGAGGCTATTTGACGCCACATTTGACCTATACCTACGGTCAAATGTGGCGTCAAATAGCCTCTTGGTCTTTGGGTTAGGTGGAAGTAAGAAAGTACTATTAAAGGTGTACAAAATATTGGCTTGCAATGATAAGTCAGCCCATCGCCTGTATAAATGCCAATTTCCGTCAAGTCCCTTATCTGCTTATTTATTACTTACTTACTTATTTTAGAATATGTCTGAGAAGAGATACATCTGATCTGATACTGTCTAAGCGTTTCTTTTTCACCCAGTCTAACATGGAAGAGACCAACCTAGACTAGCTAACATTTTACCAAAATTAAGTCACAAACACCATAAAATAACTTAATTGTATAATTGGTTCAGCTTGTAGTTTTAACTTAAAACATCCTGTGGCCATAAAATCGGGAGTATAATTAACAGAATAGTCTGAAGAACATAAACTTCCGTAGAAGGCGTTAGCTGTCGATAAGCCACTATAAACAGCCGAGCGCCTCGTAAACCGCCATGCGTGTGGCCCCACACGTACTGCGCTCAGTTATAAAGTGCTGATGAACAACTGATAAAATGATATACATATATTTAATATTTAGATACACAAAAAAACTATACTAAGAACTATAACTCTACCTATACTATATATATATACACTTTCGGCCTTACCGAAAAACGTTACTGAACTTTAAGCAATGCTTAACATATTTTGTCAACTTTTCGCTGACACGTAATGACACTTGCGGAAAGAAGACGGAGAATTTAAGATGATGGTTAAAGTTGGGTAACGTTTTTCGGTAAGGCCTTTTAGGACTACATAAATAACAATTTTAATATAAGTTAAGCTTAAGTTTTTTTCTTACATTTCGTTTCTGTAAATAAATGTATTGATACAAAAAATTATATCCATATAAAGAACAGCAGATATAGACAAGCGGCAAACGTTTCTATTTCTACAAATGCTTACGCTTTGAAATGCTAAGAACCTGTGACGTGCCGTCACGTGACATTTCGTAGCTAAAGTCAATATACATTTACTTTTCTGATCTACTGGCGTTCACGAAATTAAAATGCCACTTGGCTAACCCCCAGATATTAGTTGAAATTGTCGGTTGGATTCAGTAGACCTTTATATTAGACTCATGAACTAAGTAGTTTAAAAAAAATTACGTGATAACGTCTTATTAAATCGATGATCACCCGCTGCACGCACGAAAAAGCATGACCCATTGTCACGTTCCGCCTGAGCCGAGCGTGCAACCGAGAGCCCGGAACAAGCGATAGAGAGGCACGATCGGCCTAAGCGTTCGGCTTGTAACGCATTAATAAAGTTATCACGTAAAATTATCGTCCGTAAACCGACTTTACAGACAACCATTTTTTTATTCTGTTAAAACCTTAAAATGAGTTCGTGCATATCATTCGGAATTACATATTACGTATGTAATTCAAATTGATATGTATATATAAGTATAATAACCTAAAACAAAAATTTGAAAACCAATATACCTAAAACTAAAAGTTTACGGGAGTAGAAATCAGTTTTCTACTATTGCACAGAAAAATACGCTTTTTATATGCGAAGCGATAAACGCTGCGTTCACAATAAAGCTGCTACTTGTTGAACAAAATGTTCTATTTATTTCTTGCGTGTATTTTTTGCTTGCGTTTTGAAGGCGTACAGTAATTATTTTTGTTTGATACAATTATATTTATAAATGCACTCTTATTTTGCCATACAGCAAAAACGATCAAACTAAATCATAATTCACATTATGCCGCAATGGTGGACCTATCAAATTTAGTTCCACAGTTCACCGTCAGACTTAAGCTGTGGCACGGACTCTTACTGCCTTACCGAAAAACGTTACTTAACTTTAAGCAATGCTTAACATATTTTGTCAACTTCTGGCCGACACGTAATGACACTTGCGGAAAGAAGACAGAGAACTTAAGAAGTTGGTTAAAGTTAAGTTCGGCATCTCGAATATATTAGAGTATACAATGTACCTATCAAATTCTTCATTGCAACACAGTTTATTTAATCAACAATCAATCAAATCATTTTTATCAGATTGTGATAGACCAGCTAAGGATGAAATTGTGATCTAGTGCAGCGGCTGGATGGACAGCATAGCGACACAGTTGCGTTCAATTTGATTAATTACTGGGCCAATGTCAGTGCGCTGTTGCAGTACTGTGTTACTCGTGTAGGAGTAGTGTGCATGCTCCTTGACTGTCGCCTGATACCAATAAATCTAGTTTTTTTTTTTCTATTTTATTTTCGAGTTTGTTAAAATATCTAAGAGTTCGTGGTATAAAAACGATAGGTTCAAAATTATAACAATTAGTATAATTTTATTAAAAGTTTAAAATAAATATAAATAATACTGTGAAAAACGGCCTAACACATAAAACAATTATTAAAAATTTGCAGAAAATTAAGTATACAAAAAAATACAAAGATGATAATTAAGAGCCCGCAGTTCGACCATCGTCCGTCTCGCTCGCGAATATTTTTTGGAAGATATAAAATGATTGAGTGAACTCTTAAAAAAATCGTCGTTTGTACAACTAGAAAACAATAGAATTACAAATGTTTGAAAAAAAAATCAATTTGATCCAATTTAATTCTCGTACATAAAAATCTTTTTTAGAAATTATTAAAGCAAAAATGATTTTTATGTATGAAAATTAACAAGGATCAAATTGAATTTTTGTCGAATAATTGTGATTTGGTTTTATAAATCTACAAACGACATTTTTTTTTATTCAGTCATTATCTTCAAAAATGTGGGTATGAGCGAGCGAGACGGACGATGGTCGAACTGCGGGCTCTTAATTATCTGTCTGTATTGTTTTGTATACTTAATTTTCTGCATATATTTAATAATTGTTTAATGTGTTAGGCCGTCTTTCACAGTATTATTTATCTAGTACTTATTTACCTTAAACTCTTAATTATATTGATTGTTATAATTTTGAACCTATCGTTTCTGTTTATTTTACCTAATCTATGTATTTAGTTGTTAGTTTTCCTTTGAAAATAAAATAAACTTTTTCTTAATAATCTGGCAATTGTCGTAACCCAGTGTGTTTTTCAAATCAAACTTTGTTAAACATGCATGTATTTAAATTAAACTCCACTATTTTATTTATTGTGTTTTTTTCTAAAGCATATCATAAGTAAGAAAATAGAGAAAATACGTTCTAACGAAGACCGCAACATCGCTAAGTAAGAAGTTTGAACTTAACTATCTAAATATCCTATCATATAATTAAATAATTTTAGCCTATCAAGTACGTTTTTTTTATAGTATGTATAAAAAATACTCGTCTGTCACTATGCAACTCTCTGGTGGCTTAGTAGTTTATCTTGTATATTTGGTGAAGTAACTTTAGCATGCTGATTAGTGGAAACACCGCCTTTCCTGTGCAACATTATTTACGTAGTAAGTATTGTTTTATCTGTGGCATGACCTCGTAACCCGAGCCGGCGTCTGCTGCTCCGCACGGTGCGCGGTGGACGGCACACTTTATGAATGAAACCGAACACGGCTCCTTGGAAAGATTTCCTCACAAGAAATATTAAGTGACAACAGCGTTTTTTTACGCGAGATAAATCTACGTTTCACCACCAACTCGCCTGATATTAAGACGGTGTGGCTGAGGATGGAGCTCATCGATCTAGAAGACAATTCAATCAAGCCTTGAAAATTCCAAGATTGTAGTTTTCAGGAAATAAAGGTGGCGGCAAAGTATTCCATTCCTGTGTTCAGATCGTAAGTCACAAAAGAGCCAAGGTCGTAAGTGACATACTTTTTATAAGTATGTCACTTATGACCTGGTCACTTTTGTTGATATTAAGTATATCTATAGTTTTTCGTATTATTGTTAGATTTTAAAATAAAATATAATTGCACATCTTGCCACTAAATTCGAATATCATTAAACTATATAAAATATAATTATAATATTATAATTAACAGTCATTATCAACTTCTGAATGCCCTTGGCTGTTTAATCTAGATAACTACATATATTTACCAGTTATTATGAGAAATAGTTATACGTCGGGCATTACTGACTCAGGTAAATGCGTTGATAATAAAATCTATAAACTACTGCACATTATATGCACTAAGTAGTTAGAGTTTTGGTGTAAGTGTACGGCGAAATGTGACAAAATTATTACACAAAAGTTGACATTTAGAGCTGTGAAATTTGTTACTTATTAATTTAATTAAATTCGCAAAATCCTTGTCAGCCACCAGTAAAATATGCCATCTGAATAAATTTAATTTAGACCACAAACTCAAACATTTAAATTAAACTTACAAAGTAAGGTAGCACCATAATATTAGCAAATTTATTAACGTCAAAATATACATAAATTTATTGACAGTTAGTTTGGAAGACGGACGTGCGCAACTATGTTTGTAAATGGTTTGTCGAACGCATTAACCAAAGATTCGAAATATTGAAATGATATGTCTAAATTAGTTGTTATTCCGTTACTTTAGTTTGCATAGTGGGATAAGTCATAATCATAACTTTTTTTCGGCGTAGAAAGTAATGTTATAAAATTATAGACTAAGAGTGGGTCGTATGTTTTCCCACCTCATCGGGTAACAAGATAAACTGTCTAGGATGACGCACATTAGTAAGGTGTCTTTAAATGTACAGGATTGCCTAGGCTAAGCCTGGAGCGTTTTGTATAATTAGCAAAAATGTGACCATTTTTGGGGTATCCACCACAATCGAGTAACAAGTATTACATTCAAAAGTAACTATCGAGAAGTGTCAAAATCAATATGGTTGTCTCGCCTAACCATGGAGCTTTCATGACTCAGTCTAATATTAGGGTGCCAAAAATAATACCAATCACGTCATCAAGAAACAAGATGAGACTTATGTAACCATATTGATTTTGTCACTTTTACATAGGCACTTTAGAAAGTACTACTTTTTACCCGATAAGGTAATGGATACAAAAATGGTTACATTTTTGCTAACTCTACAAACGCTCCAGGCTTAGCCTAGGCAACCCTGTACATTTAGAGACACCTTACTTATGTGCGTCATCCTAGATAGCTCACATCTTGTTACCGGATGAGGTGGGTAACCATACGGCCCGCTCTTAGTCTATTATAAGAAAGACATAAAAATATAAAATAAATGTAAATATTCAATGTACCTACCTCAACTTTTGTTAGACTAATGAACGGATGGTCAATAAAAATATATTTTTAGTGTTTACTTGAGGCGTTTGTATAATTCAATCAAAAACAAATCTGTGCTAGAATTATTATCGATTCTTTATAGTTATTAAATGACTTTTTAACTATAAATCTTCGATTTCTACCGTTGTAAAAATTAAGGCGAGCGTAAAGTTGTATCGCTTATCAATTTATTAGTAATAAAACTTCGGATTTACTAATAAAATCTCGGATTTATCGTTCCAATAAAACAACAAATAGATGAACTAATTAATTAATTAATTATTATTAAACGCTGAGTTGATGGACTAGAAAAATTAAACTTCTCAATTTATGGTTCTTGTCTTCTGTGTTTTATGACAATGACTTTTGTTAGCAACGGTCATAAAATGTCGGCATAATTTTGACATGTTTATTGCAAGTCTGATATCCAGGTTACGAGCAGGTAAGAACACCTTATATGTGGAAGGTAAATATTGTATTATTATATTATTTATATTTTATAACCGACTTCTAACAAGTATCAATGTTAAAAGAAAAACAAAGTACCCGACTGTAGAAAAGAGGTTTTTACAGCCTAACTTATGATTTTTTTTTAATTTTTATGTACCCAGTGTCACTCTCACAACTAAGACGAATCTATTGACACCACTCACATCAAAATCGGTCAAGCCGTTTAGGCTCTAGGGCATGTCAAAGAAATATACTTATATACATACACTCAAAAACATAACCCTCCTTCTTACGCAGTCGGGTAAAAAGAAGGAGGTTCTCAATTCGTCTGTATTTTTTTTGTATGTTTGTTCACTTATTATTCCGCCAATTGTAAATTGATTTTGATGATCCTTTGTTTTGTTTGGTAAGTCATTTCAGAGGCGGTTCCATACAAATTTTATCAAAATAAATTTAGTACTTTGGTTTTTATAACAAAATAACTGCAAAACCAAGTAAACAAAATGCATATTTTACAGTCGGCTTTTTCAGTTTTTTAAACTATAATTACTTATTATTTTACTTTATTGTTGATAAGTATCCGCAATTGACGAATATTTATGAAAACTATTAACTTTGAAAGTAGAAAAAACCAACGACGTCTGTCAGAACCGGCACTAAGTAGAATAATTATAGTTTAACAAACTAAAAATAAGTCTTCAAAATACGCAATTAGTTTACTTGGATGTCATTTTTTCAATTATTTTATATCAAGTACTCAACCGATTTTGATAAAATGTATGGGACTACCTCTGAGCTATTACCTACCAAACAAAAAAGTAATCATCAAAAATAATTCATAATTGGCGGAGCAATCACTGAACAAACATACAAAAAAAACATACAGTCGAATTGAGAACCTCCATCTTTTTGGAAGTTGGTTAACATGTAGTCTTCCTAATACATCGAGAATAATGATTGTTTATATGAAAATGTGTATATTGCTTAAGATAAAAATTACACTAATAATATTTAAATTGAATCAAATCTGTTTCACACAATTTGGTCCCATAAGGTCATTAACTTCGATAACATAAAATAAGTTTCTAATGGTCATATATTTGTATGACATATGTCAACTTATATATTAATTTATGCATGACAAAATCTAATCGATTCGAGCACCCGGTCCAAAGCTAATCAAGTTCCTGACAACTAAACGCCGGCAGTTTTAATTTACGACCTTTCTACGATTGAATATAAACCATTCCCTTCCTACATTAATACAAAAACCGATGAAATATCTCGAGTTAAGAGCCGACTAATTAGCGTAAAGATTTCAAAAACGTCGATACATTTATCTAAATGTTTCTCTGTAACGGGAGCGTGATGGTAGCAGAAATATTCACCACCAAATTTGCATCAACGGATTATTCGATTGAATTCTTGTGTCATTTTAATATTAATGTATCAACGGAATTATATTAATCAGTCGTTTGTATGAAAAACTTTGCGTAAATCAATTTGATGCCCGTCATTTTATGCGGCCCGATTTTGTATATTTGGATGTGACCCGTCCTTTACGAGTCTTAATTTATGTGTCATTTGCGAGTACAGATCATATTTATTTCTGGAGAAAAAAAAATATTATAAAAATATTTGGTTAGGATTATAAATTGTGCTTACTCGTCACGAAAACGCCATTTAAGATATAACTCTAAATTTGATTGCAAAAATATCCAAATTAGAGTATTATGACAAGTAATAAACGATGATAAATTAGTATCTTAATCGATTAAATTTAAAATTTTTGAGCCATTACATTATGTTTGAGTCGGTATATTATACATTTGCCATTAAACAACGGTAGAGATATATTACGTTGTATATTTAATATAATTATGAAATTCAAATATTATTTGTAAGTATATATGTGTTCCTGTTTTAAAATTAATAATATTGATCCGAGTATTTTATTATTTTAATTTTGAGACATATTTTTTGAATGTTTTATCTGTTTAATCACAAGTTATTTAATAAATATACATGCCCAAATGATCATTTAGACGGCTGATATATTAGAATTATAACGGAATCCGTTATACGGTGACATATTTGACTTTAAATCCCGTGTTATTGCTGTTTTAAATTAACAAGTCTATTATTTTATATTAGTGTCTAGGTTTTGTAACAAAACTTGTTTTTTTTTTTATAGTAACAAAAAGATTGAGTTTTTTTTTTTGAAATTTGAATTTGAATTTTGAAATTATAGCACACGGTAAGGTTACGTAAAATAATTGATATATATTAATACTTACGTATTATTTAATTGTTTTTTCTAAGAATATAATATTACATTTGAATTTCAAGCGAAAAAGAAGATTTTTTTTATGAATAAACATAATATCTGAAATATGTATGACAAGTGCTTACTTAATGAATCCTCCAGTAGCCAAGATTCGCAGATAAGTTACGAGTCTGGCTCAGTGAATTAGTATATACGACATCCGATATCAACACTTTATTTATCTCAGCTTCTTCGACCATTTACATAATGTGTGCATTAATTATAAAAATTATCAAATCTGCGTAAAATAGTAGCCCGACGCTTCGGGCGCATAGAACCGGTCTTAGAAACGTAACCGATAACTGGTAACCGTAAAATAACCGATGAAACCATTAAACGAAGTGACTTGATTCATTTTACCATAAATTATTTATTAGTTAAATCGACCAATTACATCGAAATACATAGTTGACACGATTTGGCGACATGTTTATTACTATAGATAAACAGCTTAACTGAGTCTGTTCCTGAGGTATGGGAGCGGCACGGGAGGGTTCACATGTAATAGCAATGCTGACGCCCGACTGACGTAATATAACCCCTCCCGTACCGCTCCTATACCTCAGGAACAGACTCAGTCTACAGCACTTCAGGCAATGGTTTATTCTAATGTTTTAACAAGCGACAACACAAAAAAAAAAAAAACTAAGAAGGAACATCAACAATTTGAATAGAGAAGCTAGTGTTGCGAAACGAACGCAAAGTTAATGTTGTAAGTTTATTCAGTTAGCTCGATTTTCGATTTGGAGAATCGTTATCGATGGCCTATTCAATAACCGTTTGGTATCGATATAAATTGTTATTGGCGACGTGAGTTACCGTTTCGGAGATGGTATTATACCTCCACGCAGACAATCGCATAAATATCGAACGGGGGTTTATCGTTATTCGTTATCTATTCGCGAGAGATCGAAAGCTGTTGAAAGTTTGAGTGGGTGATACCTCCTTTTATATGCGTGAGCCAACATGCCGAAGCGATCGCATATATTTTGAAAGGGAACATTTTATATAATTCAGAATCGTGACAGCCTAGGCATAAATATCGAATATCATGACGAGTCAATCTTGTTTTACTGTTATTTGCGCGACCAAATATGAAAATATGTCTTTGAATATTCTATGGGATCCATTTCGGTTACTGTGCGCCAAATCTTCAAGACCCTATTTCACCCTCCTTATTCTACTACAAGATAAGCAGATTGTCGGAATATTATCATGAAAATGCCCAAACTTTATACACAATAATTTACTGATTAAAATTAAACAATTTTTAACGGATTTATCGCGTATATTTTACATAATTTTATGACTTGACGTTTCGAACACTTTGCAGCGCCCGTGGTCACAGGTGAGACTTTATATTATGACAGTAAAAAAAAAACTCCACACTCACACACAAACACACACACAACCCGTACAGTAAATAATGATTTTAAAATCCATAAAAAGTAACTTTGATCGTCTCAAATTCTCTGTCTTCTTTCCTCAAATATCATTACGTTTCAGCGAAAAGTTGAGAAAGCATTGCTCAAAGAGAAACGTTTTTCGGTGAGACCCTAGTGTAAGTATTTCGGCATCTTAAAGCTGGTTATTATAATTAAGTACCAGCAATTTCCGAATGAATTTCCTCAAAATACTTAACGCCTGATGGATTTTGAATATTTTGTGGCTATCTAATATTAATTTGAATATTTTGTGGCTATCCAATATTATTTTGAATATTTTGTGGCTATCCAATATTAATTTGGCATAGGGCGTAAAGTCAAAAGAAATAAATCGATTCATCGAATCGCGCTTTCAGTGCATTCGATTCCAGTATCGAGATAGATGTTAATGTATACCCGACCTGCCTCTGTTGGGATTGATGGCGCTCCCGCGGGACTTCTAAAATAGTGTGGATTAGTAATAATTTATTTGGACTGTCTGTTTGGTTTTTATGGCTTGATTTAGATTGATCCGCGGAATCCGCGGAACTATAGCCGAAGTGGAAGTACAATTATTTATGTACAGTGTCATTTTATTACAGTTGATCGGCAATTTCACTTGAATCTGTTTTAAGAGCCCGTAGTTCGATTATCGTCCGTCTCGCTCGCGCATACCAACATTTTTAAATATGTAAAATGACTGAAAGAACTTTTAAAAAATCGTCGTTTAGTGCGCTAGAAAGTAATATCATATTCTTTTTGTCTTTTGATTTGAGAGTTAATTTTCAAACATAAAATTTATTAACGTTAATAATTTCTAAAAATGTTTTTATGTATGAAAATTTACTTGAATCAAATTGAAATTTTTGTCGAAAATTTGTAAAATTTGGCAATTAAAAGTTGGTTTACTCATAATATTTTGTTTACGTTTAGATACAAGCGAAGCTAATAGAAGCGTGTTAAAATATACATTTTTTTTTATTCCTAGAATCAAGCTATTGCATAGTCTATGTTATGTATCAGTGGGTCCCAAACTAAGCAATTCAATCTTGGCAACCCAGGACTTCGATTTGCCTACATACGACATTGGCGTGGCTAGGAATGGATGAGTATAATATTAAGGAAGTTTTTTTTATCAGCCCTGTTTGTACAAACTGTCCCACTGCTGGGAATGGACCATCTTCTCATTGTGAGAAGGGTTAGGCCATAGTCTGCCACGCTGGCCAAGTGCGGGTTGGCAGACTTCACACATCTTCAAGATCATTGAGAACTCTCAGACATGTAGGCTTCCTCACGATGTTTTCCTTCACCGTTTGAAGTTGGCGGCAATCAACAATACGCACATAAATTCGAAAAGACAGAGGTGCGTGCCGTGGGATTCGAACCCAGGACCTGCGGATCGCAAGTCAGAAGGTCTCACCACTAGGCTGCCGGCTGCCTAGGAAGTTTGCATATACGAACTTATGAATTAATTAAATTAGCATATTTTGACATTAGTCTCGTCTCTCATTGACTCGTATGATGATAAAAAATATACACTACTAATTGATAACCTCCTCCTTTTTTTGAAGTCGGTTAACATTATACCAGCTAGAGTAACATCAACGCGTTGTCTTCTAGATGTCTCAGTTTATTTGGTGCATCCTCATCGCGTCAAAGATTAGGCAAGTTGCAGTAACGAAGTTGCGAAGCCCCGGTAGGGCGCCGCACCGGGACAGGGTTGCCTACCGCCAGGTGGTGACGGGTAACGCGCCTTGACGCGACAACCTCGCTCAACTATTGACGTGGGGTTGAAGGGATGCGCGATGTGCGGGTTAACGAATTTCAAACAAAATCAATGAGTGAAGTTTTATGATAATTATGTAAACTAATTTAATCGACGCTGTTTACTGTCTACCTTCACTGTACTAAAACTTCCGTCAGTATTTATATCGTTATTATATTTAATTAACCGGAAAAACATCGCGATATTATTGTGACAAAAGAACGATGACTTCCGACTGGTTTCTGGACTGTGCCTAAATCGGACGGAAGATTTCGTTCTTTATTAATATTTATATTAATATAGCATAATACGATAATTTTCTATTTCCTGTCTAAATTTCTTAAATTGTGTATATTTTTAATATTGAACTAGTAATATGTCTCCATGGGGGAGGCCTATATTCATCAGTAGCCTTCGTATGGCTGAAATGATGATGTTGATGATGATAATGAATATGTATTGTATACAGTCATATATTTTAACCTGTGTGCCCATATACATATATTTAATTACTCAATAAAGCTAACATAACGTCAATGTTAATTTGCGTAATATGAAATCGTCATATTACATAATTTATATAGAAATACAACGCTAAGAAATCAATGTTTTATAAAATTAGCATGTAACAAGTATATATCATAAAATTAGCATGTAAAGAAAAACAAAATACCCGACTGCAGAAAAGAGGTTTTTGCAGCCTAACTTATGATTTTTTTTTAATTTTGATGTACTCAGTGTCACTTTCAAAACTAAGACAAATCTATTGACACCACTCACATCAAAATCGGTCAAGCCGTTTAGGCTCTAGGGCATGTCAAAGAAATATACATACATACACTCGAAAAACATAACCCTCCTTCTTACGCAGTCGGGTAAAAACTGGTGAGACAATAAAGTTCTAAGATTATTCTTTTATTTACTACTTATATTAGAATTAATTTGTCTGTAGGTTATACATATACCTTAATTTTTTAAGATAGACTTAAGGTCAGATACGTGATTCAATTTGACATTCATTAATTACTATGTCTCGAAATAGTAAATAAAACACAGAATTAGGTATATTTTTTGTTACTTTTAGGGTTTCGCACTGAATGAATTATGGTAAGAACTTAATTCCATTTTGTCGTCTCTTATCTTTTTTTAAATGTATTTTTTTTTACCATCATCACAAATTTTAAAGGAAATAAATTATAAAATTATACACACGAGATTAAATTGCGCTAACGAGAATTCAAATACTATTAATGTCTTCTGTGACTGAAAGATGATACATATCACAAAAATATTACATAATTGTACGGATCCCGTCGTTCATGAGTAGATTACACTTAGCCAGTTTTCTACGATTATTTCTTGTCAAATTGTCACCTTTTACTGACCTACATCAATTTAAAATTTATTACTGCCAATGCACTCCAATGCAGTAAGGTTCTAATATCGACTTAATAAAATTTATACTCGTATTAAAATTTCAACACACCTAGAATATGTAATTTGGACGATTAATTTGATAGTATGTTTATTAACTGAATTTTAAGACGCTATAAAAGCAAGCGGAATATAATATAATAATGCTAATTTGTTTTTAAGCCGCGTATCCACTAGGCAATATTTGGCGCTCAACATGTTCGGCAACGTTGCACAACAATGCGCGACGTTGCCAGATGGCGCTCAACATGACAAGCGGCTTGTTGTTTGTTTAGAGAGTATCGTTAGTTGAGCTTCAATTGCTGTCGAGTGGAGTGGAGTCGAGTGGAGTGGACTACTTTCAACATGTTGGGCAATATGTTGCGCAACATGCTGCGCGCCAAATGTTGCCTAGTGGATACGAGGCTTTACCGTTGCCTGATGTTTTTTTTTTAATTTTTGATGCTGATAATTTAATAATAATGTCGAATTTCATTTAGTGTTGTTAATATAGTTTACTTTTAATTGTTTGCAAAAAATCTGTAATTTTGACTTCAATGTTTAACTCACACGCTTGCGCTTATGACTCGTCCCACAGTTTCAGCTCGATAGCTGATAAATTCTATCAATACCGCAAGCGGGCGACGTCGGGTGCCTTCAATAGTGTTTACCTCGTGAAATGCGCAGTTTAACACCCCTATTACGGTTTAGCGGAGTTAATAATGTTGACAAATTATTGGGGATCAACCCTGTCTACTCGCGTTTAGCTTATGTACAGGGCTGACACTTGACAATGGATTGGAATGGCGATCATGTTCAATCTAGTATGGCGTGCTTCATCCTCAATCCTTGTTTAACATTCCCTTAAACTAAGATGAAAACCTTGGAATAAGGCCACAAATTGCTAGTTTATCGTTTTTTCATCGGAATCATTTTGAGTTTGCTGCACCTTATTCCTTCCTGCGCTTTTTCCTATCGGGGAGCAAAAAGCACGAAAAAGTGTAATTTTTTCGTGGTGGTTATTCAAAAAACATGCTCCTCATATAAAATAACCAAATAATTAATTAATTTACAGAAACTTTAAGCGATTGCGATTTGCTTTAGATATCACACATTGCCTTGTACAATCCAACATTTAGTATAATCTACTGTCAGCGCTATCCATCATACGAACAAACTGCATAGATAAATCAGAAACAGAGAGCAGGTGCATAGATCAACGCACTGAATAGCCAAATGTCATGCGTATGCGCCTTGCCTAGCTCAGCGATGCAAGCAGTAGGAGAAATATCCACAAATTCAATATATTCAGTTGTGGCCTCCTTTGTACAATTTAGCACTGGCCACATTATTCAAAAATTGATAAACCAAAATTGAAGGTTAAACAAACTCACCTGTAGTGTAGTTTGACCGTAATTGTACGAGTCGCTGCATTCGAAGAGATTTTATATTCACCAGGTAGTCCACTCTTCAATGTGCTGGGCACCGAACACTTTTTTAGAGCTAAAACCTTTAAAAATACAAAATCTAATAGTTTAATACATATCCGGTGGCGAGTAGCGACATCTGCCGCTTGCGCCGGCCGTCCGTCAATCCTTCATTCTTTTCAGAGTTAATAATAATTGTGATTTCACTAAAGTTTTTCTCACCCATAATATCTAGGGAGAGTTGCCGTAGGAAAAAACTCAAGGGTGGGAGGGACCGAAAATCTCTTCGAATGCAGCGACTCGTACAATTACGGTCAAACTACACTACAGGTGAGTTTGTTTAACCTTCAATTGTACTTCGTCGCTGCATTCTTTGAGATTTTATATTCACCAGGTAGATGTTTAGAGCTTTAGAGAAATCACTTTCTAAAGAGTAAATATACAATAGATAAGGCAAAACTAAATACAATTAAGCTGATTATTATACGAACACTTGTCTTAATTTACTAATAATCAATTATTTGACTATCTTCAGGATCATCGCATTTGCGGAATCAATGTTATTACATACTATCAATATTAGGAAATACTAGTTTGTTATAAAAAAAAAAACGAATACGACAGTTTTTTTTTTTTTTTTTGCCAAATCAGCAGCTTTTTTAATCACGTCAATGGAAGCGCCTCTCCGGCTGACAGTAGACATGAATTTCTGAAGTCCTGCCGAGAATTATGAGCGGAGTACCGATCTGTGTCGATTCCACTATGTTGCAACACTTGTTCGATCCAGAAGCTGATCGTAGCTGCGATTGCGTTGTTGTATTATTATCATTGTTGTATTAGTTGTCAAATTTGAGTTGTCCGTGTTAGTATTGTCGCTACATAACTTGGTTGACTTCTTGTAAGGTACTTGGTCAAACATATTTCCTTCTTATTCTGATAAAATGAAATGAATAGATGAGGTCAATGCCTCCCGGGAGACTAGTTCTTGGTTAATTCACCTATAGATATTTTAATGTTGGAATAATTTCTTTGACATTCGATAGCGTGATTAGTGACAACATCTGTACACGATGAGCAGTTGACAAAGTAAGCAGAGCTACAAGTTTCTTCATTGTAGTTGTCGATGGTAATGCCAGGTTGAGATACAATTGACTTACGAAATCTAGTAAAACGTTGGTGGCCCAAGTATATTAGTATCTTGGGAAACATGGCAGTTTCGGAAACACCTCTTAGTAATGTACTATGTACTTACATTAGAATCTGAACTAAACTGTTTACCCCAGTATAAGTGATAGAGCTTTTGAGCTCAATCGAAGCGTGCTTAAAGTTGACTAATTAGCTTCTAATTTAAATTGCTCCGAAATAAAGCTTAATGCTACTGGATTGGATATAATTGGATATAGAGATACAATCGTCGATCTTATTGCCGTGACAAAAAAAAAAAATACAAATTTAAACATGCCGCATCACAAGGTTTCAATGTACTATGATATTATATTGATAAATTCTATCTTTTTATTGTGAGAGACTGGCGTGAAAACGCATCCCTGATAAGCGTCTGATAACAGCAGGTCTCAGATGCAATGTGCAGGATAAGATTCCTCACAGAGGATATAGGGTCCTGGTAAGACTATTAAGCCATAACTAGTTCTGAGGGCGAAGTTCGAGAATTAAAGGATACGACGGCTGGCTCGACCAGTAGGGAACCACACTAACTTCAGACGCCTGGTCATCCAAACCTTGCTTGGTGGACCTTGCGCAAACATTTTAATGTAAGTGTAAACGGGAAAATCATTAGAAAAAAGTATTTTTTCCAATTCAAGGTAATGCCGTCCATATTAAAAATCTTTATTTACATTCAGCCAGAAAGCAAAAAGTCAATATCTGTGTATATATTCTAACTTCAGTGTAATTTCATGAAATGCATGAAGTGAAAGACTCCATTCAGTATTTACGTTAATACATCTTGATTCCTTGTCTTGTGCATTATCCTTGGATTTCATGTATGATGCACAAATAAGTAGGTGGCGTTTATTACACCATTGACATATCTTGTTAGATAGATAAACTCTTTATTGTATCCAACATAAAATGTACAATCAAGAGACATTAATCACGAACTAGTGTGACAACTGACGACCCTATCGCTAAGAGCGATCTCTTTCGATCAACCGTTCGCTTCCGTATGAAGATATTCGATATTATATTCGCATTGGATACTTCTCATTCTGATGATGAAGGGAAATGCCGTCGTATTATTCGATTCTCAAGAGAATAGCTATATAAGACAACTCACATGCAAAAGTATTTTATTCCTATGAATACCGCTTGTAATTCTAATAAATTAATATAATTTTCAATATCTGATGAACCCCATCATGACATTAAACCATCAGACATTTCGCCATTGTTGGTTATATGCCCCCGAGAAAGAACCGATTACTACGAAACGAAATGGAGTTCATTATATTGTTCTCCTCCCAGGCGAAGCTAGGTTTTAAGGCAGGGCTTAAACTCATAGCTGTATCAATTCTGTATCGAAGTCGTCCTAGGAAATAAGAGATATTTCGTCGAATTGCTTTGTATAAACCCAGCCGTAATCTATTACTGGATACCTTGAGGTCTACAGACCTGAAAATTTAGCATTTAGCACGAATGAGAATAGAACCTTTCTGATAACCTTGGTAAATCTATTCGAAAAGTTCGGAAATCTTCTTTATGCTTGGCGTTAGGTAATTGGAGGGTCATTTCCACAGTACTTATCACGGAACCCAAAAAACCGTTTTCAGTTGGCTATGAATAAGATTGCTTCCGGCATGGTTTATTAAAAAAAACTAACTCTTGGGATAGAGTGACCGGTTCCTTATCTTGCGTGGAACAGCCCTTTATAATAGCTGTCTGTATTATAAAATACATATATCGCCAGCTGATAGCCCTGATTTCTTAGTTAAGTTGTTACAGGTTGTCATGATCTTCGTGAACACGAAAGGCGTGGAACAAAGGTAGGCATTGGAACTTATAGGTTTGTTCTTGGAATTAGAACCTTAAATATTTCCAACTGGACGAGTGAATAAGAAAAAATAAGGTAAGCCTCTTTATATATGCCTATAAAGTAGGTACTTCTTCGAAACTAGATTTTATGCCGAATGTTTTCCATTTTAAAATCGTGCGGTTGTACATTTTTTTTTTTTTTTTTATAATTCTTTAAGATTTCATTATAAATCTAAAATTACATTAAAAAACGTTAAATCTTTATTTGTACTAAGAAATATTTAAAATAAGTTGGCCTGAAATTATATAATAACTCCAGATTGTAATAATTTGGATATTTAAAGATTATATTATAAAAATATATATTATTTTTAATATGCTAGGACTCAACAGAATATGTCGGCTCTTAATTCTACATAACAGGGTAAATAAACGATATCTTATATCCTGTTAAGTACGTATTCAAGTATAGTGGGGCGTTTTTAATTGACTTCCACGCACCTAAAAATCGTTTAGTTTGTCAGTACCCATCTATAAAGAAATACCTTATTTAGTTCTTGGGAACATGTTAATAATTGTTAATCTTGATGTTCTGAGCCTTGATGTGATCAGCCGTCCCTATACAAGGACGCTTGTGTGCTGGGTTCTGGATTAGATACAATGACATGAGCTCACCACATCTGAGTCTGCGTCTCGCTCGAGCCCTTTTATCAAAGGTAAAGGTATACATATGTATGTACCAAAATATAAGTATATATATATATATATTTATACAGGCGTTATCAGGTTTCTTCTCCTAGAAATATTTTGGCAGTGCTTTATTGATTTAGTAATATTCTCCATTTTGCCATTAAACGTTATCCATATAAAGTTTGTAACTGCCACGATACCCAAGCTAAGGTAGTTCTGCGTTTTATCCAAACGCAAATTTTTACTTTTAGTAGATTCCGATAGTATATCAACCATTTCTATGAGCCTTCAGTAATATTAATATATTTTCTACCAATTTTTGTACAGCCTCTTTGCTGAGGCAATTTGTTATGATTTGGCCCCAAAGTTCAGAGATCTCGTCCCTAGTCTTAGGTGCAAAGTTATTAACTTTAGCCTTTGAAACCTCTCAAGGCTTTTAAAATGTCCTCGGCCAAAGCCGGAACTTCCGGTGATACACCGATTTCTAAATTTGGTTGTGAGGGTGGAACCATCATATCGCCGATGGGAGTTCATAATAAGACCACCTTATCGTGAGGATTAGTGGTATCGAAGCGATAAGCTGTATTCCTCGATTAGACAAAATTTATCGTTCAATTTCTCAATCTGTGAGGAATGATGAGAAAGATGGCGACAACAATGGTGGTCGCGTCACCACTCAAAAAAGCTAGTACTAGTAGTACTTTAAATATCTAGGCGTACTGTAATCGCGTCACAGTTAAAAATATATTTTATTGTTATATGGTTGTAATCGCATCACAACTCTATATTCACTACAGGCAAAATTAAAACGGGCCGTAATCGCATCACGGCTCAAAATTAAAACAGGCTGTAATCGCATCACAGCTCAAAATTAAAACAGGCTGTAATCGCATCACAGCTCGAAATTTAAAAATAATTAAATAAATTTTATAACTGCATTGAAGTTCTCATGCAGGTAACAAAAATATAAAGTTTAAATTCTCTTTTTCATCGAAGAAAAAGATTATTTGAGTCAAAAAATAAGCAGGTATTCTTAATACTCTTAATAGATCAATATCGAAAGTAAAAATTACTTTTTCTCGAATAGTCATACATACTATTATCAATAAAGTTTGCAACAGAAGTTTGCGACAAAAGTTTGCAAAATAAAGGTCACTAAATTCAATAACCCAATGTGAAAACTAAACATCTTTGATTGATGTTCACAAATGTGGGTAGGTGAACCATAATTAAATGCAACAATTCCAATTGTTATTTTCGTCAATTTACATATTTGCACATTCATATAATAGACAAATGTGGTATTAACATGGTTTATAAGCAAGTACTCACATTTTCCAAAAAACAGCGTTTCTATCGCCGTACTTTCCTTCCTGCGTTTAACGCTTCCTTATATTTAAAACCTACACCAAATGCACTTTGATAACACTTAAGTAGTACAAAAAACTTATAATTAGGTAAAATACTTTATAAAAATATAAAAATACTTTGAAAATGTATGTGTCGATGCCCGAACACTGAAAGCGAATGAAGGATTGACGGACGGCCGGCGCAAGCGGCAGATGTCGCTACTCGCCACCGGATATGTATTAAACTATTAGATTTTGTATTTTTAAAGGTTTTAGCTCTAAAAAAGTGTTCGGTGCCCAGCACATTGAAGAGTGGACTACCTGGTGAATATAAAATCTCAAAGAATGCAGCGACGAAGTACAATTATTGGGTTCTAGATTGTTCTTCATTTGTGTGTTGTTTTATATACTTCATTATTATATTGCGGATTTTGATAGAGAGTTTACACGTCGTACATTTTATTACATTTCTTTATGCCCAATGTAAATCTTTTATTTATTGGAAGAAGGATAAAAGGCCTTACAGTCATTATCAATTTATCACGTTAGAAATGTATGTAACCGAAAAAAGATTAATAAAATGACACAATGTTGGAATACAAGGTACACCTAATTTGGTCTGAAAATGGTCACAACGCTCGGTATCTATAATAATAATTAAAAAAAACACTAGATAAGTACGTCGATTGACATTGCCCGACGTCGCCCGACTTCTGTAGAAACACAACGGAGTATTTTCTACCGAGTTAATACCAGGCTTCAGCTTGTACACAAGTTGACCTACTGCTTTGACTGTCACAAACAGTTGAATTGCAGGGTCGTGATAGTTCGCGACGCCAAATGCCGAGACGCTGTCAGAACCTGATGGGTTTATTTTGCTGTTTTGTTCTGGCGAGGGCGAGCCGGCGATTGGTAAATGTTGACGTATTTATATCCCGACTTATGAAAAATCGAATATCATTATCCCGAAAACGTTTTTTTTTTTCAAAATACTCAAATCGAATATTCGTAATAAGTAAGTTAATATGTATAATAAAAGTAACCTAACCTAATAATTGATATATGTATATGATAACCTAACGTTTGCAAATAAAAAGATTTATTGATAAAAACGCCAGCTTGAAGACTTCGAAGCGGAAACACATTAGATATAATATAATATGTTAGATTTAAGTTTTCAATAACAAATCGCCTGTATTATTTTTTCTTTTATGTTTGTTACCGCATTACTCCGTCATTTATACACCGATTTCAAATAATAGCTTTTTGTTTGAAAGGATATATCAAATCATAAAAATCGGTCCAGTAGCTTGATTTTTGAAACAAAATTGTGTACTTTGAAGTCGGTTTTTAAGGTTTTTAAACTGTAATTATTGAGTATGAATTTCGGCAAAGTAACACCTGATTCAATAAATTTTCTATAGTAAATGATTTATCCTGTAGGTAATCATTTTGATGATTGTAAATTTCTGATAGCAATTTTTTTTTTGTTTTGTAAATTTATTGTTTTTATTGAGCTTTTACTGGCCATAACACAATTTTCGTGATTGAAGAGTCGTGCGTGACGTAATTTGTGATAAATTCCAGCGAAGCTCATTCCCGAATTCGATGGAGGTATAATCAGGTGCAATTCGCGCCAATTGCACTGCGGAGTTGCAATTTATTTGCCGCGCTCATAATTTAGATCGAAACGCACCTGTGTGCTGATTGATATTGAGGTTTTTAATTAATCAATGTCTGTATGTCTGTGGTTATGTAAAGATTAGTTAAGATTAGATTTATGACAATTATATCAAAGAGAACCATCACGAACAGTTAAAGATCAATAGTTAAACATCTTGGTTTAATCTGACGCCTGAAATATTATTTTTACCCGACTACGCAAGAAAGAGGGTTATGTTTTTCGAGTATGTCTATATGTATGTATGTATGTGGATATGTATGTATGTAAGTTTGTCTATATATTTTATCCAACAGCTTAAACCGTTTGATCGATTTTGATGTGGGGCCATTCATTTATTACGTAAGACTATTTTTGCCAGTTTTTGATTATTTGTTAAAATTCGATCAGGGTTAAAAGGTCCAGTGGGCCAAAAGGTCGGTGACCCAATAGGTCCAGTGACCCAAAATGTTAAGTTCCGTAAAATAAAAAGTTATATAAAATATATGCGATAAAATCTGTTAAAAAATATTTAATTATAATAAATAGCCATGTTCGTTAGCGTTGGTCTTAAAAATTATTTCACTAAGACTCAGTTCCAAATCGGTCTCACCCCTCAGTCTCATCCTAACTCAGTCCTAATCAATCTCCCTAACAGACCTGTCTTGTGTGATTACATCGATGGACACAGAATAACCGATAGTCACTACCAAGTGTACAGTTTCGACCACAGTCACTTCCGAGAAAATACAGATTAACTGATAGTTAGTATAGAAAGTTCACAGAGTAGGGAAGAGCTACTAGGGGCTAATAAGATGGGAAAGAGGAAGGGTCTTAGGCACCTGTTGGATACTTGTTGATCTGTTTATTCAGGGCTGGGCTGCGATGGCTAGCGCTAATGCTTCTTAGAAACTTTAGTTGGAATCATGAATAACTGAAAAATAATCATAGTTTAAAAAAAATTAAAAACCGACTTCAAACACGCAATTCGTTTACTTGGATGACATATTTCCAGTTATATTGTTATAAAAACTAAAGTACTGAACCGATTTTGATAAAACTTAAATAGGACCACCTCTGTATGACCTACCAAACAAAAAATAATCATGAAAATCAATTCATAATTGGCGAAGTAGTCGCTAAACAAACATACGAAAAAATACAGTCGAATTGAGAACCTCCTCCTTTTTGGAAGTCTGTTAGTACCTATATCAATGGAAGTCTGTTACTATATCAATATATTTTTATTTAAGAGTCCACTCCACAGACACCGGGGTCCGTGGCTTTTGTCAAATTTTACTAGGAAGAACTATCATTACAGAAGTTTTTTTACAGGAGGAAAAATTTATATCTCTAGTTTTATGCATGCCCGATTGTCAGTAAATCTATTCAATAATATTATATCTTCAAAAAAGTAGATATGCGTGAGTGAGACAGAGGATTTACTATAAACAACACCTTGCAACAGTTTTCGGAAAATGTAATCACATCAAAACTACCCGCAATCTACGAGCATTTATGAAAACTATAGAAATTAGAACAAGCGAAAAATATGCGTGGGGATATTGGCCTATTTCTATTGCAAAATTAGATTAAATTATCATCATCATCATTACTTCAGCCATAGGAAGTCCACTGCTGGACATAGGCCTCCCCCATGGATTTCCAAAAATACCTATTGGAAGCGGCCTGCAGAGTGCTAAGCGTCTTCGGCGCGATTAAATTATAACAACGCATTTTCCCCTTTAAATTAAATCTGTAAATTACAAACCTTAAGTCTGTAAATTACAAACCTTAATCATGTTGACAAACACTTATTCAACGTCAACACCATCAAACATAATTTTACAAACCTAACTCTGAAGTAAACCATGAGAGCGCAAAACCGTGTCCGTTGAAAACGACATTTTAACATACCGCCGTGTCCAGTACAGCGGACATCGATTTATACCATTCACCTTTCACTCAGTATACCTTGCCATAAACCACTTCTACTATGTTTGTAGAGAACTGTGTAATGATTGAAACTTGCGTAATGGATTTTCGTGAGTATGCTGTTGAGTGTACGTTTTCTTGTGAGAAAATGTGCAAAGTTGCTTGTAATATATAACTATTACAAGCATGCACATTTTTGAGAATAATCCTAGTAAATTCACTTGTTTATTAAACATTTACTAAATATGTTTGTGAAAAACAAAAAAAACGCATTTTATTTTTATTTTTGCGAGAGTTGTATTATTTTTTTATTACAAAAAAATATTTCTTATGACACTCGGGGAGTGAAGATGAATCGGCTGTAGGTGGCCATATAGAAACATACACATATATACTCGAAAAACATATCTCTCCTTCTTGCGCAGTCGGGTAAAACAGAGAAATTCAATGATACATTTGCTGACTTTGTGTTAAGAAAGTAATCACGTTGAGAACATTGTTTTTTTAATTTACTACAAATGTGTTCTTTATCAATTTAACCGTCTACAAACTGCATTAAGTAGTTAAAAAAAGTTTGGCAAAAATGAAGGTAAAAACGTCTCTCCATTTGTCAGTCCGTCACGCTATAGTATGCACAGTACCGCTGATTTTTTTTTTAAATCTTTTGGTATTTTTCGTTATTATTTAGTTGTTTATTTTTCAAAATATCGGTTGAAATATGAATTTTAAATTATTATATCCATAATAATTCAATAAAAAACGTGTCACAGGAAATGGAACAGAGCATCTCCTCTCTTTTCCCACCTTTTACTAGGCAGTACATATATTTAATTTATTAAAAAATACATTTTTGCTCACTAATATTTTCAGCGAAATGTACAATATAAGTATACTTATTACAAAAAATCTGATTAAAACTAGACCAATTAACATTTGAAATATACGATTTTAAAGTGTTTATTTTAAAAGCTTATGTCTCAGAAGTTACCAACATTTAATGTATTCGTCTCTAAAACTGATAATAAATTAATGATCGGCCAATATCTATGGAGATACAATGACATTTAATTTTTTTTATTTTATTTATATTAAAAGAACATTGAAATTCTATATTTAACTAGCAATTTTAAAAGCATGTAAAAAAGTAATCAATTTAAATTAAAATTTCGTCAATTGAAACCCATCCTGCATCGACCTTGGTGGAAAGGTGCCCATAATGCAAGCAGCATTGCCACGCTGTATGGCAATAGCCAACCTTTGCACCAAGAACGAAGCAGAACGGGAGTCACCACTGTTGTCCTTCAGTCTTCGGCCAATTTCACTGACGAGGCCTTTGGCATCCGCTCCCCAACTGCCCATGGTTTCAACGGCGATGGGTACAAAATAATATTGTAGCTCCATTGCCGCGTATTTCTCCCGCTTTTTGCTAGCGGCATCCTCTGCCGCCGCTGCCGGTGAGTGGACGCTACGACACAGGTGTGAGGCCGCGACAGAAAATCAGAAATTTTATTTATCAGAAAACATAAGCCATAAAAATAACTCAATTTTAACATTTAGAGTTTTAGAGAGATTTTAACATACAGAGGCTTCATTAATACCATTCCATATAATAATTAAATGTAGAGATAAAGATAAAGAGAAATATGCTTAATTTGAATAAATGAGAAGAGAAGTTGAATAAATAAAATGAATATAGTTTCATACAGCGTTAAGCAAAGATTGTACCAGAAAACTGATTCAATACTTCTACGGGGTGAAATCTAATTCATAAGGTACCCATGGTACTGATCACATTGGTAGTAAAATTTATGGAATCAAAATGACATTATAATATTTTTAAAAATAATAGTAGTATAGTAGTAGTATATTTTTTTTTTTTTTTTTTTTTGACATTATAATAGTTAAAAAAACGACTTCAAAATACGCAATATACGCACTTGCTGTTCACTTTTCTACAGGCGTTTTGATGATATTTTATCAGTTATTTTATTATACAAAACCAAAGTACTTCATCTATTTTGATAAAAATTCTATGGGGTCACCTTTTAAGTGTGATCTACGAAATACAAAAATAATGATCAAAATCAAAGCACAATTGGCTGAGTAATCTGTGAACAAACATACAAAAAAAAAACATACAGGCCGAGTTGATAACGAAATTGAAGTCGGCTACAAATATATTTTGCTAAATCAATCGCTTCTGTGCATATTAAAACCAAATAAGACTTATTTACTTCTGTGCATGGTAAAACAAAACAAGACTTATTTTCAACCGATTTCCAAAAAGAAGGAGTTTCTCAATTCGAGTGTATGTTTTTTTTATATTTGTTACGTGATTACCTCGCTAATTATCAAATTGTTTTTGATGATTTTCGTGTGGCAATACCTCACAATATAAATGTTATCAAAATCGTTACAGTACTTTGGTTCTTATAATAGAATAATTGAAAAAATGCCTTCCAAATAAACGAATTGCGTATTTCGGTTTTTTCAGTTTTTTTTTACTATAATTATCTAAGAACAAGCAAAGACGCAATTGATGAAGTGAATATATAATATTTTTCGGCGTCGTTATAAATATTTAAAACAATCATCTTGATTCCATAAATTTTGCTTCCTATTTGATTAGTAGCATGAGTAGGTTACCTAGGCTTAAAAATGCTCATGACTTAAATTTCACCCTGTATAAATTATTTATGATGTATTTTTGACCGAGCGAGCGAAGCGTCTCTGCATCACCTAGCCAAATTTTCTTTCGTCAGTTTGTGCGTTTGTATGTTCGTACTTACGTACAGGGTGCAATTTTGAACCAATTTTGATGAAACTTGGCGTAGGTATAGGTCCTATGGTTTTTTTTTGTCGTCGGCGATTTTTGATAAGACCCCTTTTATCAAAAATATTATTTTAAAAAGTTTATTGCGGCGCTAATTACCAACGGATTTTAATGATATTTGATATGTAGATAAAGTACACAGTAATTACAACTTGTAGTAAAAATGAACAGAATTGGTCAAATGGTTGTCAAGATATGACAACCAATTTGATATTGCGTGTGACAGTGTGTTTTTTTTAATTTTACGTTTCTTCATTTATAAAATTATTCTTTGTTTATTATAAGAATATACATTGTTTTTAAATCGCGAGGTAAGAATTTGCAAATAAGCTCTCTCACGAGGTTCGTATAACTACTGGTATTAATAATGTGTAAGCAGCTTGTATAGGTAGATTATTATAAATAGGATTCCTTGTTACAGTTGATTACTAAGGTGTAATCCATTCTTGCATTACTTACTAATTTACTATAACGTGTTACCACAGATTACTTGATAGTGTGTTGTGGTAATGAAATCGGCGTGGTAGATGATTATCGACAATTTCGCTGTAATTCTCCGCTTTATTTATGGCCCGATATGAGGATGCGTACGCGCAGATAAAAGTTGTTATTATCTCACTAGGGTTGGGGAGATGGATCAGATTGAATGGTTTGTAAATGTGGTTACAATTTAGTTATGTACGTAGTATTTAGTCGTTAAGTCAAAAAGCTTTGTTAAAGTTCTACAAAATTTGACATTGGTTAAGTTAGTGTTCAAGTGCTATACCTATTTATATATAAAACCGACTTCAAAATACGAAATTCCTTAGCTCTGACAATATTTTTTCAGTTATCTACGAAGTAATAAACAAGCGAAGTAATCGCTGAACAAACATCCAAAAAAAACATACAGTCGAATAGAACCTCCTTTTTTTGGAAGTCGGTTAAAAAGTAGTTGTAATTTATTTAAAAATCAATATAAGTACCTCATACACTTTTGGCCTTATTTATCGTTAAAATTCCGAGTATCTCTAAATATAAAAATATCGATAACTTTTAAAACATCGATTTATACAATAGCAGTACATCCCTAGCCCGTGCTTATTATAAACCCCGTGTCGAACACTGTGCATTACCCCTGACAAGAAGGTAGGTGCGTCCGTAATGATTGCACAGTGTTTAATAGTTTAAAGTCCGTGGTAGTATACATAGCCTAGCCTAGATAGGAATCTTCAAGGCTAGAGTGAATAGATATCTTCTAGATCGACGAGCTCCATCCTCGGCCACACCGTCGCTTAACACCAGGCGAGTTGGTGGTCAATCGTAGATCTATAATGTATAAAAAAAAAGTGGGATCCTTGCTAGAGTTTTGGTGGGAACTTGACATGTCGCTGATATTTTTTACCCGATTGCGCAAAGAGAGCTTAGATTTTTCGAGAGTATGTTTGTGTGTATGTTTCTATATTACTTCCTACAGACCAAAACGGCTTGACCGATTTCTAGACCGCTTTGAAAGTTTCATTTTATACCGATTTAAAAAAAGATTAACAATTTGTCACCTTTTTTTTTTTTTTTTTTGTTTGTTACCAGATAACTCGGTCATTTATACCGACCAATTTGAAAAATTCTTTTTTATTTGAAAGAATATACATACTTTCTGAACGGTTCCATAAATAAAATCATCAAAATCGGTTCAGTAGCTTGTTTTTAAAATAAAATTGCGCGTTTTGAAGGCGGTTTTTTAGTTTTTTAAACTATAATTTTATTGACAAATATGACATTAGACCTTATTTATGGTTCTAATGTCGAGAATTGTGACACCTACAAAAAATTCTATAGATATTTCAAATGTCAATATACGAAACTAATCTAAAACTGATCGTTTGTCCGTCATGCTTCAGTCCGAATCTTAGACAAAGAGCGCATTGTCTTCAATCACTGGCTCTTTGTTAGGCCGAGAGCTAGCGGCGCGGAAATCATACTGATTGCTTTCCCTTTTTGATTGAACCGTTTTGAGATAATTTCTGATAACAAGAAATTATTTCCTATATTGTTAAAAAAACGTAAGCTGTGCTTTTTTAGATTTTTTTTACGGTTACGGTTGATAATTTATTTCACTCGACTACACAAGAAGGAGGAATGTTTTTTCTAACAAATGTACGTATTATTTAATGTTTTCTGAGAACTTATTATCTTGGAATTTTCAAGGCTAGAGTGAATCTTCTAGATCGACGAGCTCCATCCTCGGCCACACATTAGGCGAGTTGGTGGTTAATCGTAGATCCTAACACAAATAATTATAATATAGAAAACTGAAAAACCCGACTTAAGATACACGGTTTGTTTACTTGGATAACATTTTTTCAGTTATTTTGTTATAAAAACCAAAGTATTGAACCGATTTTGATCAAATTTATATATGACTACCTCAATGTCATCATCATCATCTCAGCCATAAGAAGTCCACTGCTGGAAATAGGCCTCCCCCATGGATTTCCAAAAAGACCCATTGGAAGCGGCTTGCATCCAGCGTCTTCCCGCCACTTGTATGAGGTCATCGGCCCATCTCGTGGCTGGTTTGGTTTTTCTACGCTGCGCTTGCCGGTGCGAGGTCTCCACTCGAGAACCTTTCGGCCCCATCGGCCATCAGTCGACCTCAATGTTTTACATACAAAACAAAAAATAAATAAAAACAATTCCTAATTGACGGCGTAATCGCTGAATAAACATACAGACGATTTGAGAACCTCCTCTTTGGAAGTCTGTTAAAAAAAGTATGAATTTTCAAAAAGAATTATTGCAATTTCAGGTCATTCGATGCTTAAGAATATATTTTTATGCAAAAACAATATTTTTCTAAATCGATAAAATCATTATGTAAGCTTATTCCTTAATCACGCGACAAAAATTATGATTATATAGAGTCACGTTTATCCATTTGCATTAATTATCAGAAATTCCTAAAACTTGACAGAATTATCAACAAACACATAAATCTGCTGTCAATCTCTAACGGCTGTCGATGTCACTTCTAAATTCAAACCAAATCGTATTTAAAACAGATTAAAATGAATATAAGAAAATATAATAAAAAATACATAAGTTACGCCATCTTAATTGATGTTTTATTCTAATACAATAAATAATATAATTGACCTTTATAATAATTTATAATGATCATAGAAACGAGTCAGATGATTTTTGCCGATGAGTGTTTGTTCCCATGGGTTTATTTTTGTCACTGTTTTGTGAATATTTTAAAATAAGCTTGTAATATATATATATTATATTATATGCTTAAATATGTGTGTATGTGTGTGTCACATTTTGATTAATTATTATTATCGTCCACCTTGATGTGCCAGTCAACGGCAAATATTGTTATTTCGGTTATAAGTTTTTTTTAAAGTTATGGCTTGCGTTAATAATTTATTTCTTATTTTTTTTTTTATATCTATGACCAGTGGTTTAGTTTAAGTCAGTCAGTTGAGACTTTTAAGCCCCCTACCCAATAAGAGGAGTGCTATTAGTTTGACGTGTGTATATGTATATCTGTGTATTTATATGTATCTGTATATCTGTGTATTTGTCTATCTGAGTATCTGTATATATGTGCCTCGGTTTGTGGCATCGTACCTATCGAAACGAATGGTTCAATATTGATCTAATTTTTGTTTGAAAGAGGATTTCATCGAGTGTTCTTTAGCTATGTTTTATCAAAACCGGTTCAGCCGTTTCTTTTTTGTCAGGGGTTTTTGAGTTTTTTACTCTTATGAAAAAAAGCTATGAGGTGCGTTGGCAGTGAATTCCATTCCAGTACAATACGTATCAAGAATGTGGACTAAAATCATTGAGTACGGCTTTTGTCAAACTTAATTTACTAAACTTTCTAACTACGCTTTGGCTTTCAAAACTGAACACCATTATTCATCAGGTACTGTTACCTAAACTCTAAAGGGTATATAGGCCCTTAACAATACAAAGCCTTAAGTCAACCCAGAAGACTTGGAGGTTAGATAAATAATCTTAACACAAGCATTCATAAGCGAGAATTATGACGCAGATGTCGCTAGTAGTAGCTAATCTGTTAGTCATTGTGTACACTTCCTTACCTTGGTCTGCGTTGTGTGATCTAGCCTTTATGTTTTTGTGAAAATTTCCTAAGGCCGGTTACCTAATTCAACCTTAATCTATAATTAGAGAGTAGCTATGTAAATGCCTGTATAAAATAAAGCTAAGTATTCACTCCGGCCGAAAGGTTCTCGAGTGGAGACCACGCACCGGCAAGCGCAGCGTAGGAAGACCAGCCACGAGATGGGCAGATGACCTCATACAAGTGGCAGGAAGACGCTGGATGCAAGCCGCTTCCAATCGGTCTTTTTGGAAATCCATAGAGGAGGCCTATGTCCAGCAGTGGACTTCTTATGGCTGAGATGATGATGATGATGAAGTATTCACTCGCGATTTGAAACACACAAATTATACCCATTCGGGAAGCGCATTTTACATTTTGGCAGTGTACATATTAATAGCTACCATAACACGATGTCGCTTTTCGTGCTTCTTGCCGCCTGATAAAATAAAAAAGTAAGGGGAACAAGATCATGTAGGTCACATGCACACACATCAAAATGTATTCGATAAAAATCGTTAAGCTAGCAACTTTACGACGATGCTCCAGACATTGGAGTTTAGCCCAAAAACGTGAATCGTTATAAATGAGCTTCTTACCACGCTTCCCATCATCATCATCTCCATTTCAGGCATGAGAAGTCCACTGCCGGACATAGGCCTCCACCATGGATTTCCAAAAAGATTGGAAGCGACCTGCATCCAGCGTCTTCCCGCCACTTGTATTAGGTCATCAGTTCATCTCGTGGCTGCTCTTTCTACGCTGCGCTTGCCTGTACGCTTATCAATGGACTCGAATGCCTTGAGATATGTTGCTTCTCCATCCCAAAGGTGCCTACTCCATGCAGGACCAAACCTGTGGTTGGTTATAGTGGCAGCATCTGTTCTATCGTGATATACCAACATACCATTGAAAGGACACCCAGTTATTTGGTAGCTAATTGAACCTTGGACTTGATATAAGAGCCAAAGTTATCCGGTTACGTTAGAGTAAAACCCGAGAGCTTCACTCGAGGTCAGTAATCTACACGAAGTTTCCTGGAAAGTATGAACAAGTTGAAAAAGGCTCCTTTTGGCATAAAATATATACACCTGTGCCTTAGCATCATTGCATTTGACTATGCATTCAAAAACGCTCGATCTCTCTCAGAGGCTGGATTTCAGGTCCACTGGTTCGCGCATTGGATATATAGCTATAGCTCTCTAAAATTTACTGAATTGTAATTTACTGAACTTAATTTCTAACAAAGAAGCCGGCCACTTAACAAAAAGCTAAAATCTAGTCCAGCATTACATTAACAACAAGATCCCGTCTCGAAAGGCGCAACCCACAATAAAATATACAACTATAAGATACACAAACAAACGCACACATAAACTGAACAACAGGGCATTCCACCAACCGACATCAAAAGGCATTTCCATGTAAAGGCATCGCAAATTGAAATATACTGTCTCACGTCACTGGTTTCACTATACCGCATGTTTATTGCAGAAAAACTGTCGCAAAACCTGCGTCGGCGCAGTCGTGGGCGTGCCCACGTCATTGACTACCCTCTCTGTCATACGGGGTTTGAAACTAGTTGGAGTGAGAAGGATGTCGCGATGTAAATGATAAAGGGTTATTTAAAGTCTTGCTGCATTAGTAATGAAGGATGTTTTGTTTAGGGCTTCTGCTCGAGTAGTTTCTTAAGCGACATATGTTTTGTGTAAAACAAGTAACAAATGTATGTGAAATTAGTAACAGAATATACCAAATGGAATAGCCTCAGATTGATCGGACGGAACCTACAATCAGTCAGTGCCTTCCTGTTAACACAGAAGGTGAAGCACTTGTTAATAACCCTCCTTCTTACGCAGTCTGCTAAAAATAGTAACACTAACAATTAACACGCTCACATTAAAATATTCAGTCAGAGTAATTGTCTTCACACTTCACTTCACTGTTTGATAAACTTTCAAGCAGTGAAGCTAAATTTATTAATGTATGTCAATAAAGAGCGTTTTGAAAGGGTATTTCCAAACACCTCTCCAATTTCGATAAGCATCATCCACGTCATTGGTGTTACAGTTTTGTATTCAATGGTTGCAGTATCCTCTACATGTGATGAATATCACTTACCATTAAGCGACTTGTTTTCTTATTTGCTGTTCGAATAAAAATGGAAGCTAACATAAGGTCGCGTCATTCCTATATACATGGCAGTGCAATAAACTGCAACCGACATGAATGGCAGAACGTTAGCCGAGCTGTGTTATTGTGGAATCAAAATCCATTGAGAATGCGTAAAGAAAGAGAATATAGTACACCCACGGATGGGACAAGACGGCTCGGGGTGCGTTCGGAGTGAGAGCGAAAACTAAAGTTTAAAGTAGTTCTCAAACAATTACGAGATGGCGCTGCAGTTATTTGTATTAGTAAATGAAGTTACCACTATCGCAGCTTTAATAAATAAAATTTAACAGATATTTTGTACAAAATATACATAATATAGCGCCATCTGTTATGATTGAAAGAAACTAAATTTATCTGTCTACAACTTAAGACCATGAAATCTATTGGGTATTTGGACATTACAAAACGATTCTATTGCCTATTTTTATCAACTTGTCAAGTGTGGTGTCAATGAGTCTTGTTTTTGTTTAGTAAGCATTGTTTTTTTTGTAGTAAAGTAAAATTAAACTCCTTTGTATGGGAAAACACCTTTTTTTCGCGCTCCTACTTTCACTTTCACAACTGAGCCTTACATTTAAACTTAGGTGAAAATGGATAAAGTAATTTGTGGCTTTTCAAGACTACGTAAAAATTACTCGTTCCAATTGTGTTGACCGAATTTACAAGCTAAAATTAAAATAATCTGCAAAATTTGTAACAAAATGGAACACAGGACAGGTGTTTTATCGGTCACTTTGAGTTCATGTTTTATTTTGGGTACCTTTAAGGTGTGAGAAAATAAAATGGCTAACTCACAAACAAGTGCTCTTTGACGTCCGGTCGTTAAATCAT
Organism: Lycia hirtaria; assembly: GCA_947563715.1. Lineage (NCBI taxonomy): Eukaryota > Metazoa > Arthropoda > Insecta > Lepidoptera > Geometridae > Lycia > Lycia hirtaria. The sequence goes on along the minus strand of OX387376.1, from coordinate 3,821,143 downwards.
CGAAACGATAACATTTGATGTCTTTGACGAAAATTAATGCGAAGAAGCATAATTAAAAGTAGCCTTAGCTATAAATTCGCGCTAATGGACACCCACATGAAATCTAATATCTCATTTGCATGGAAATAGACTAACAATAATAATATTTAATGTTTGCGATGTGATAAAACTATTATGTCGTAACATGCACTTGTCATTACGGCTGTTTTATAGTCCCAATGATACGGGTCTAACTACTTATACACTGATATCATATTTTAATACTCATGCTAATGTTTCGTGTTATTTTACCCGACTACCGAAAGAGTTAATGTTTTTTGGAGCGTATGTATTTCCAATTATTTGGCCCGCTGTACAGCCTAAGTTTTGACGGAATTTTAACATTATGGGGTGTCATTAGATTCGTCTAACTTTTGACAGGTGCTATGGTAGATAATTTTATTTCAAATTGGTGTCAAAAAAAAAAGATGGATGTGTTAAATAAGGCTAGATTTTAGCAGGCGGGTGTTTATTTTAATAATATTTCTTGTTATTCGACTGCCTTAACTGATTGCTATATTTTTATTCACTGTAAGGCTTGTCTTCCTTTTTTCTGTCCAAGTCAACAGCGTCTTAACAGCAGTGCTAGAAAATTTCTTTGTCATTGATATTCTTCCAATTTATCCATATCTCGCTTGATGTTAAGCGAGGTTGTGGTCTACTTTGGAGCGCACTTGCTTAAAACTTAGTTATCGATTCATTCGCAATTTAACAACCCTGCATAAATCTATTGAGGAACCCACTTAGGAAACGAATTCCACATTTTTATTCTTTACTGCAGAGTTTTTGGAATATCCGACATGAAACTACGTTGTTTTTTTTATAAGCCCTGTTTGTACATACTGTCCCACTGCTGGGCGCGGGCCATCTTCTCATTGTGAGAAGAGTAAGGCGTTGCTTTTGCTTGTAGAAATATATTTGGGTTTGTTTTTTACCTATTTAATTGGATATTTAATTAAGTGCGCCCCGTGATTTCACTTGCGTACGAAAAACGGTGATGGTGATGATGATATAACAAGTGATCGTTTAAAAAAACTAAAAAAAAAAGACTACAAAACACGCAATTCGCTAACTTGTATGACATATTTTTGCAGTTATTTTGTACTAATACTTTATTTTTTATAATATTACTTAGAATTACATTAAAACTATTTATTTTAGTATAATTAAAGTAAATTACAATACTTGTTAATCGAATTTAAGTGTTGAATCGAACGCTTAAATGATTTTTGCCAATAACGTTTTATATGTATCAGTCCAAGGGAGTACATAAGTTTATGAAGACTTTCCGCTGTAAGTCGCACCATACCCTTCTCTCTCACGTCAGATAACTCACAGCAAGTAGACACGACTTGATGGCATTAATAAAATGGGAAGCCCATGACAAAGGTCTGCCGTGGTGTATGGACGTCAGGCGTCACGTAACTCCTCGGCTGTATGGCGCGACAGTCATGTTTGTCGTCTTTTTAATAGTTTCACTGGAGCACGGGTTTGTTGTGCCATTTTGAAGTGTGCTATTTTTGTTTTGACACTGGCCATAAAGTCGTCTTAATGTTCATAGTTTAAGTTACTGAAAAAACTGACTTCAAAATACGCAATTCGTTTACATTGGATGACATTTATTTTGTTATAAAAATCGGCCAAGTGCGAGTCGGACTCGCGCACGAAGTGTTCCTACTATCATCTATAATACTACAAAGTTTAGTTCTGTTTATAAAATAACGAGAAATCAACGAAATTCCAAGTGGTAAATTGCAAACTTATAGGTAGGTTTTCGATACACATCCGGGCAGCATGACAACGCTCGCGCGAATACGCGCGGCTATGGCTCGCTCCGTGATGTTACCTCCCCTTCTACCCGCGCGGCCGTTGCTTAGCAACCGCCTTGCGCTCGCGCCACCACCACACCGCGGCGCGGCGCTCGCACCGCGTTTAGATGCACGGATTATTTTCATTTTGTGAGTTTTATATATTAGATTAGGTATTTATTTTTATACTTAAAATATTTCTGAATATTTACTTACAAATATTCAAGTTTCTACCTGTTAATTAAGATCGAGTAAAAATTGCTTAAAAATTACGTTTGTTGTATGGGAGCCCCCCTTTAATATTTACTTTATTGTTATTTAATTATTTATTTTGAAAGGTAATATACAAGTAAATATTCTGTGAAAATTTGAAGCGTCTACCTGTTACCGTTTTTAATATTGAGCAAAAAAATACGAAAAAAACACGTTTATTGTATGGGGACCCCCCTTAATATTAAATTTTTTGAATTTTTAGTATTTGTTGTTATAGCGGCAACGGAAATACATAATTTGTGAAAATTTTAGCTTTCTAGCTATCACGGTTTATGAGATACAGCCTGGAGACAGACAGACAGACAGACAGACAGACAGACAGACAGACAGACAGGCAGACAGACAGACAGACAGACAGACAGACAGACAGACAGCGAAGTCTTAGTAATAGGGTACCGTTTTTACCCTTTGGGTACGGAACCCTAAAAACCAAGGTACTGAATCGATTTTGATAAAATTTATATGGGAAAACTTTTGACCACTACCTATCTGAGGTATTACGTACCAAACAAAAAAAAACATCAAAAACAATGAATTGTTTTTGATGATTACATAACAAACATACAAAAAAAACATACAGTTGAATTGGAAGTCGGTAAAAAAAAAGTGTCTAAAACATAAAAGTCTGTAAAACATAAAATTAAAATGAGTATTTCTTCTTTTTTTCTTTGTATTGTAGTAATGCGCGCATTTGCCAGTGCTGATATTGAGATTTGTTCGAGATTAATTGATAATACTCGTACATGTCATAATTACTCTTGGTTATAGTCTGAATCATGAATATAAGTCTTTCACAAGTTCCAACCGAGCCTCAGTAAAGTGGTATACACTATTTTGTTGTGTACTATTTGTTGATCTTAATAAACATTTAAAAAAATATTTACTGGAAAGTTCTGTTGGGTTTTGTCTACAAGAAACATACTACATCACATTATTTCACTTGACCACAGTCGTGAATTTTAATAAACATAAATCTAAAAACAAAATTATTGATTAGTATTATTTAATCAGTAACAAGTATATCTTTAGAAAAGTCAATAACGCCCGACAAAAAAACAATAGCTGAACCGATTTTGATAAAACAAAGATAAGAACACTCGATGAAATACTATTTCAAACACAAAAAAACTAGATAAAAATCGGTCCATCCGTTTGAGAGCTACAATGCCACAGACAGACAGATATTCAAATACACAGATACACACTTCAAACTAATATACAAATATACAGATCACACGTCAAACTTATATACACTCCAAATTTTGGGTAAAGGGTTAAAATGATGGGGAAAAAACAATAACCAGAGGAAATATGGATCAAGTTGAGGTAGAGTAGAGGGAAAAGTTGTTTTCAAGAATACGGGGGCTAGATACGCAGGACTTCAGATTCCTTTCTTCTTATTTTATATTTAGTCAATAACAAATCGTTTTCTTTATACTTTTTGTCTTTAACTTAAGACGCGACCAAACTGTTTTCATTTTAATAATTTGTCATTATGTGTGCGAAAATGCACGCATTATTTTAATTCATGTTTTAAAGCCCATCAAGTGCGAGTAAGCCGGTATACGATGTTTATTTGGATATAAACATACAAACAATAAGTGAAGGTACCCACGCTCGCCTTTTTCGCCCAAGCCCACGCGTGGGCCGATCTCTGACGAAACTTAATTACACTAACCCATCTGTCACTGGCGCATCCATAAATTGCCATGTTTATTGCTTTATGGCAAATTAATAGTATACTTTATAAATAATTGATGTAGAACCTTGTCGTTGTAATGTTGAATTGGAAAATTGAATATTAATATTTTTTCTGTCGTATTTTTTGGTACTTACTTCGGACTACGGCTTTTCTCGCGAAATAAAGAAAAATGGTGATGATGGTGAAATATATACATATATGTAAATGTAATTTTCTGGTACTTAAACTATAACTGTATATTGTACAACAACATATTGAAAATACCTATATCTAAGTCCTTATGCTCCGCATCTTAGCTTATAAAATATATGTTTGAAATAATCCCTATATTATGTACATAAGCTGCGCCCCTTGGTTTTACTCGTGTAGTTACAAAAAACCGGACAAGTGCGAGTCGGATTCGCCCACCGAGGGTTCCGAAAATCCCACGAAACCGGGAACTAAGTTATTAAAACCTTAGTGCGAAGCTAGTCATTGATAACGTCTAGGTCAACGGGAAGCTTAATAACTTGTTTCGAAGTGTCGAAATATGCAGTTTTTTGCGATATAAACAGTTGTAACTTATTTACGATAACTGAGAAATTTTATTTTTTCACAGCTGCAAGGGATTACAAATATGCGGTTTCGTTTTTAACATCCTTTTGAGGTATGGAACCCTAAATAAAAAAAAAACTACTTTTGTGCTAAATAACTACTCGTTAATCTACAGCTGTTAATAACATTTTTTTTATTGCGACAAAGTTAACTTAGCTTAACTCAAGTTTACGTTACGTGGGTAGTATTTATACACGGAATCAAATAGTTTAGTAGAATTTTTGGGTTAGAAAGTTGATTTATTGCCATGAAAATGACCGAAATGTATTTTTGTGGTTTGTTGATGGATAGGGTATTAGTTAAGTTGTTGAGTTTTGTTCATAAATTGAGCTTAAGATATAAAATATTAGTGATGTCTTGGAATTGGTGAATCATTAAAATTTGTGAGAATTTGTCATAGTATAACATTTATTTGGGATGATTTTATTGTGGATTTCTTTAAGGAAAATAATATTCCATTTAATTAATGATTTAGTTTTAAATAGAGGGAAATTATTTTCGCGTGTATGTATGTTTACATGTTTCTATATAACATCCTACATAATAATGATGGTCTAAATGGCTTGACTAATTTCGATGTGCGAGGTGTCGTTGAATTGATATGTAATTCCTGTCATATAATATATTGACTGGACTGGCCTTGTTGCTCAGTTGGTAGTATGTCTGCCTGCCAAACTGTAGGTCGTGGGTTCGATCCCCACCCAAGGCAAACATTTGTGTGATGAGCATGGATGTTTGTTCTGTGTCTGGGTATATCTATCTATCATAGATAGATAGATAACACTTTATTAAAAACCACATGATAACAAAATAACAAAGAATTGGCGGCCTTATCGCTTAAAGCGATCTCTTCCAGGCAACCATGCAAGGACAGGAATTGTATGTTAAAAAACAGTGGCCTATAAAGAATAAAAGATCAACTAAATAAGAATGATTAGTAAACATATTTTACAAATTAATATACTTACACACATAATATATATTATTATCATATGTATATATTTACAAAAACAATAAGTATACCTGCGAGTATATATATTCTATCAGCCATCTAGTTCCATAGTACAAGCTTTGCTTAGTTTGGGCTAGATGGTGTTGTGTGAAATGTCCTGTATATTTATTTATTAATTATTATTTTTTCAAATAATGATAACAGAACTGAGAAATAAGTGACATTACAAGAATTGTTCTAAGGAATGCTTATATATTAGATTTTACAACGGTTCTGTGCATACTTTCTCTCGAAAACGTATACTCTCAATATTGTTTTGAGCCTAACAGGGAGATTCCCTGACAATCCTGATATCAGTCTTACTGAACACAATTGTTACAAAAAATGTGTACTCGCGAGGTTTATCGATCTCAGATTTACTAGTATCTTATAAATGACAACTTTTTGACCGATTTTGCTATATACCTATTTGAAATACTTGTTCAGAATTGAGTAGCAAATGTTTTGTGCCAAATATTATTTAAATCAGCAGGTAAATGGCATATAATTTAAATTGATGTTAAGATTTGTGAAGATTGGTTGAAAAATACGACTAGAGATGCAAGATGTGCGCTGCGACAAAAAAATCTGTACTTTTTTGTCAAATGAAAAAGAGACAGAGTTATATGTCTACGCTTGTCACGTTCTCACACGACTAAAAGAGCAAAAAAAATGTTATCGCAGTTATCTAAACAGACAAATAAACATCCAGACAGATGAAAGAAAATTATGCCTGCGGATTCCAAGACTTAGCCCGCTTGGTCAATAAATGGTTGTCTGTAAAATCGGTTTACGGACGATAATTTTACGTGATAACGATGCGTCACAAGCCGAACGCTTAGGCCGATCGTGCCTCTCTATCGCTTCCGCGCTCTCGCTTGCATGCTCGGCTCAGGCGAACGTGACAATGAGTCATGTTTTTTCGTACGTGCAGCCGGCGTTCATCGATTTATAAAACGTTATCACGTCAAAAATCCCTTTAGAAATATTATGAGTACCTACTTCTTACGATATTACCACATTAGCCTCCCGCTCCGCTTGTGTTAGCATCTCAGGTCAACGACCCCAAGCACTAGAACAATGCGTCCAGATCTTATCGAGCATGTACTGTAATTGTTCCAAAGTACAATAAAACCGTGTTTTGCCTTGTACGTAGTGGGATTTATTCGCTCATTAGGCATTTGGAGGACTCGTCGATGTTAGCTCGCTTTTGTGGAATAAGGTATGGTTGGCCGTCTAAGAATAAGAACAATTGAAATCAGGTGATAAATGTAATAAACTTTTTTTTTGTCAGCCCTGTTTGTATAAACTGTCCCACTGCTGGGCGCGGGCCATCTTACTATAGCCATAGTCTACCACGCTGGCAGTCTTCACACATCTTTCAAGATCATTGAGAACTCTCAGACATGTAGGTTTCCTCACGATGTTTTCCTTCACAGTTTGAAGTTGGAGGCAATCAACAATACGCACATAATTTCGAAAAGACAGAGGTGCGTGCCGCGGGATTCGAACCCAGGACCTGCGGATCGCAAGTCTGGCGGTCTCCGGACTAAGCTGCCGGAAACTTTAACAGTTAGAATCACATTGGTGGATACAACGAGGTCAATTTGGGTGGATACGCATTACAACCAATTATAGTTACATGGCGAATCGTTATGAAATGACCAATTGCTAAGTGGCCAATACAATTTAAAACTTGTTTTATTCAAGAAACTTGAAAAAATCCTAATACTTGACACTGGCAAATGCTTTATTGCGGGTCCAATACAAAAAAGAAGAAGAACACTTTGACATCTGCTTATGACATGACATCTTCTTTCTTCGAGGTATTCAGTTAGGAATTTGAAAGAAATGACGTTTATGTAAAGGACAGGCTGATTCTGTCACTGTAAGCCAATATTTTCTACATCTTGCATTTCTCAATATTATTTGACTTCTATAGTGGCTCTTTCTGCTATTCAATTCTGCCGTCAAAAATGGCGTCAAACAGACTCAATGTCATGTGTGTCTCTGCTACTATAATTTTGAAATTAGAGATTGTTATCAATTATTGAGACGTTGATATAATTAATAATTGTCAATCGATAAACCCATAAATCTCGATAGGCTGACAATACCTAGGAGTGAATAGATCTTTGTCTGATTCGTGACCTAGTGCGTGATTGACGTGGTAAAACGGTGAGATATGAACTGTAGATAAGTTTAACTAAGTAATTGTAAGGTCATCGAGTTATAAACTAAGATAAATTGACGCCAAACCAAAAATTTTGGTGCGTATTGGCCCAACACATAAGCATTGCCATCCACTGGCATGCTGGGTACACTGCCAACTGGTAGTGAGTTTGAGTTATAGGATTATCTTTACACCTTCATCTATCTGGGGTAATCTGTTTACATTTTTGTGTAGTAGTTAGTCAACGTGTAGTTTGAACTATGTTTTGTTGTAGTTAATATAGGCACTTGCCCATTAAAACAATTATTCTCCCAGTTACAGTTTTTCCGGCTGGCAACTAGCAGAAACATTTAACCTACACTTCAGTACTAAGTACATGGTGTTCAAATATGAAAATCCTATTATTATATTCAGTGCATTGCTGATTACAATTCCAGACATTTTCCTCTTCCACATTCCATCAGACCTTCCGAAAGCTTTTAAAATATCTTCACAATTAAACGGATTGCACCCTCTTCTACTTTTTATCGAGTCTGTAAATTAAATCCCGTTCGATGCTTAGTCACTCTTCATTCGCTGAAGTCCATTCATTAGGGGTGGGTAAAAAAACGAGCTACCCCCTGCGACACATTAACAATTCAAGAAGAGAAAAAAACTTGCAAGGACTCCGAGTATGTATAGACTAGACGAGTAATTATATAGACTTGCGGCAAATCGTGAGTAATTTTGGTCGTAGACGTACTCGTATTAAGACTGTTCATTGATTTCGTAGACGTCTCGAGTTTTTTTATTTAATTGATCAACGTTTAGCCAGTTCGCCTTATGGCAATAGATGTTGTGGCCTAGGATAAAGTACAGCAATTTAGAAAATAATTCTCATCTTTGAAAATTCCAAGATGTAGTTGTGAGCCAATAGACAAAGCGGCAAGAACTCTGTTATTTGAAGAAGAAATTATTTATCAGAAGTTTGTTATTTTTATACTGTTGTAAAAATTCATACATTTCATTCATTCACATACAAATGCAGATCTTTAGTAGCTTGCAGCCAGAATATGGTGTAACATTGAATAATACACTACTAGAAATTAAAAACTAATTTTAAGCTTAAGAAAATATTTTTCAAAAATGTATTTTATTGTTACTGCATTCGTTACTTAATTTACCAATAGTTCCTACACAGATACATTGATTCTTAATAAATTGATAAATGGTTCTCTTAATACACGATATTCCCCTAACGTCGAGTGAATATTTCCCGCAAAGTCTCCCGTCTGCAGCGCCCGCCCGCCTTCTCTTCTGTTCAGGGATTGTGCGCACAAACAAGGGCATAATTAAACAGAGCTCGCTTCATTACATACCTAGCTTTTACTTATAACTACACTTTTCCACGGAAAGTCGACCTCACTGAGATATATAAATAGGCCTCGTGGCTCAGTGGTAGTTCGTATGCTTCTGAGCTGTAAGTTGTGTGTTCGATCCCCGCTCAGGGCAAACGTTTCTTCTGGATCTTTGTTCTTTGTCTGGTTGTTTATATGTATCATTATGTATGTATTTACAAAAAAGTATCTATGTATTCCATCAGCCATCTGGTTCCCATAGTTCAATGCTTTTTTTAATAATGGTCTTTATGATGTTGTGTGAAATATCCACCAATATTTATTTTAGTTATGTACATTATAAAAGTTCATTATTGTATGTATACATTCTGACTGTAGTCCATAGCTGAGCATAAGCCTTAGTAGCCTAGCTGTAGTTAAAGCTTTTTCTTTACACCCCTTTACTTCTTTTTTAACCTTATCCCAAAAAGAGGGGTATCTGTCTATCGTATGCCTGTTTGTGGCATCGTATGTTGATTGATCTTTTTGAAGATTTGATCGTAGTGTTCTTATCAAATTATCACCAAAATCAGTTTAGACCTTTTAAATGTTGAGGGTTTTTAAATTCTCTGAGCTTATATGTTCCTATAAGGTTTTCCAGATACTTTATCTCTGAACTTACTACGATTTTAACTCGACTTTTGCTTCTTCCACTTTAAACGGATTGGATAGAGTTGTTTTTGAAAACAGTTGTAATATGAATACTTTTTTATAGTTAAAATATGACTAATTTTCATTTTTTTTTCTTTTTACAGGTAAGTCATGGAAAAATTACAACTGCTGGTCACTGTTATGTATAATATGTAAGTAAAACAAAATTATCCAATTGTTTATATCAAATAGTTGGACGGTTGCCATCTTGTTTACAAATAATAGACAATTTTTTATGCTTTCGTTAAAGAAAAAAAATGATTAGAGCGTATTTTTCTTAATGTATTGTGCATAAATTATTTCATTTTACAATAATTTATGATTTTCTAATAGAAAAAACCTTTTTTTTTATTTAAAAAAAAAAATATATAAAAAAAAACTTTTTTAATATTAATCGCAACATAGAAATTGCGGGTAGCAAAGCGGAAGTATTTTAAATAATCACACACTCACACCCACAGTCCCACACACACAAAACACATCACTTAACTCAAACACATATTTATACGGCTTGTATAGTTTTAGTGGGTAATAAAAGTGGAACACCTTTGTTGTTCGTCTGGCCGACTCGTAAACCTTCTGAAATACCATTGTTAACTCGGTTTATGTCTAAATTAAATACGAAAAACGTGTTATCGATAACAGTGCGATATTATGCCGAGATCGAGTCAAGCGTAGCGCTAACAGTAGGTCAAGTCGCGACAAATGTGAAGAGTAAACGTCTCGAATGAAAAATACGGAATCATGTAGTATTTTGTACTTAACTGCTCAAAAAAGAGGGTGACATTTTGTATATAATTATAATACAAACGAAGGTCGAAGACAGACGTATCACTACTCAATTGAGATGTGTAGGACACTTGATCAGAAGGGAAAACGGGCGGTGGCTAAGGCAGTCCTCAGCTTATGTGCCAAATTTCATAACAATCTGTGTAATTGTTTGGTTGTAAAAAGGTAACAAACAAACAGAAAGATATACTTGGAATTTTCAAGGCTAGAGTGAATAGATATCTTCTAGATCGACGAGATCTATCCTCGGACACACGGTCGCTTAACATCAGGCGAGTTGGTGGTCAATTGTTGATCTATCATGTATAAAAAAAAAATATATACTTACTTTTATTTATCTTTTATATATATACTAGATGGCCCGGCGTACTTCGTATCACCTATCAATGAGTGGACCCGATATTTTCTCAACGCTTAAACCTTTCCTGGAATACGACAAACATTTCAAAACCAAAATCAGCCCAGCCGTTCTCGAGTTTTAGCGAGACAAACGAACAGCAATTGATTTATGTATATATATAGGGATTTAACTTTTTTTTTTTACTTTAACTTTGAGGATTAGGAGTTTTAAGCTTTCTGTGAAATGGTACTTGTTTTGATATGTGTGCCTATACTCGTCACGATTAGTAAGCAGATTTGTGTATTTAACACTAAGTATATTTTACGAAAATGTATACTTCTATTTCATCGATTTTGTATTCGTGTGATTTTTTCTACGTTTGTAGATATTATTATATAATAAAGAGATAAGTACGACTCGCAAACCTGTGACTTGAGCTACTGCTCTACAGCCGCACTGCGTCGCTGGAAATATGTTCCGAGGCCTGCGCCTACGCAGGACAAGGCAGGCGGCAGGCAACTCGGAAGCTATTACCAACAGTCTAGTAAAAATAAATCTGTTTGTATGGAGCAGATCACATATTTTTATTTCTTTTTATTCGAAAACTGGCTTGCGCTTGCCCGTCAACTCACCTTGTGTTAAGCGCCAGTCACGGTCTACGATGGAGCGCGCTTGCCTAGAAGAAACCTATTCACTCGCATTACATGCACCCTAGGGCCTTAGGGGATTCTTTGAAATTATGATAGGAAAATACCTAAAAACATAGATTCACAATAATCCCCGATTTATGAACTAGCAACCGTTTCACCCGGGTAGTTATGAAAAACAGTGATGATTATGATGATGATAAATAACTGAAATAACTGATAAAATATGTCATCCAAGTAAATGAATGGCGTATTTTGAAGTCAGTTTTTTAAGCTAAAGTTAATACTGGACTATACTGCACTATGCAATAGTTAGCATAAGAAGGATATACTGTTAAGCTGCAGTAAAGATGGTGAAAAAGCTAACAAAATACATTTGTGGCCAAGACTTTATTTAAGTTAGTTAAAAATTAACACATTTGCACAGTATTTTTCGTCAAGATTATTTCGCAAAAAAATATACTAATTTGAGCTACAACGTCTTTAATGTTTTGCCGATATGTCACAATCGACTTCAAAAAGAAGAAGGTTATTAATTTAGACGTTTTTTAAATTTAACTCATAACTCCGTCATTTGAAAACCAATTTGGAAAAGTAGTTTTTAGGGTTCCGTACCTCAAAAGAAAAAAAAACGGAACTAGGATCACTTTGTTGTCCGTCTGTCCGTCTGTCCGGGTGTCAAGACCTTTATCCCGGGAACGCGTGAAGGTATCGTGTTGAAATTAAAACCATATACGCAGATCTATAGTATCTTGCTGCAGAAAGAAAAATTAAATTATCAGTTTTCGTAAAAAAAGATACAGCCGAATATGTCGTAAAAAACGCACATTTCGACAATCACAGAGGAATCAAAACCTATGGGGTACTTCCCGTTGACCTAGACTAGAACTCTGAAATTTGACAAGAAACATTGTGTTAGAGTACACATATAGGAAAAAATCCGAAAACCGGTAATTTTTTATTTAATCACAAAAAATAGTGTCTTTATGCAAGGAATGAGGGTCGAAATTTTAAAGTGAATTAACAGTATCATGTGGGGTATCATATGAAAGAGCTTAATTAGCATTAATTGAAACAGGTTTTTAAATATTTCTACGATGTATATTTTTCGGTATAAGAAGGAAAATAAAAAAAAATATGATTTCCCCCTTTTATTTACTAGTTTGTACGGAACCCTCGGTGGGCGTGTCTGACTCGCACTTGTCCGGTTTTTTTATTGATAGGATGTACTCTCAGAACTATCTTATACAAATTTCATCAAAATTAGTTTAGTAGCTTGATTTTTAAAAGAAATTAACTGGAAAAATCATATATTGGATGGTCGATGGTGCGGAAAGTTCTCGAGTGGAGACCACGCACTGGCAAGCGCAGCGTAGGAAGACCAGCCACGAGATGAACCTGACCTCATACAGGGTCTGATGATGATGACAAGGATGATGAATGAATGATCTCATACAAGTGGCAGGAAGACGTAAGATGCAAGTCTCTTTCAATCGGTCTTTTTAGAAGTCCATTGGGGAGGATGTCTAGCAGTTCTTCCTATGGCTGAGATGATGATCAAACAAAATTACGTATTTTGAAGTCTGATGTTTAATTTTTATAAACCATAATAATAACCTTTCATTATAATTAATTATAAGCCACATTACGTATCAACCCTATACCTATAACTAGTTTAAGTGTAGAAAACTAGAAGGCTAGAAGGAAGGTAGAAGGCTGAACTGATTTTGATGAAACAGCTAAGAACACTCTCGACAGGTATTATTAGGTCGGGAGTTAAAAAGCGGTACAGTCGAAAAGAATCCCCGTAACTCATGCATCAGAGCTATTAGTAAAAGCATAACATATAAGTAATAATCAGAGTTTTTTGGCGGGAACGTCTTAGTAACGTGTTGTTGCTTTGTTTTATTTTCCTAAACTTGTGTTATTTTGAACATTAATGCTATAAAAATGGTGGTGTTTTATTCATTAAGTGTTCGATAAAGTGCGTGAGTGTGGGCAAGTGAAATAAAGCAGTAAAACGTGTGATTTTACGTTGTCGGCAAAACTCCATAGAAGCTTCAAGTAAAGTCGCCACTACTTTACTGAAGCAGGACTTGACTTATAAATTGACTGTATACGTGACTTAGATTGTGACTAGAACATTTACAACTTGTTTTATTCAAGAAACTTGAAAAAATCCTATTACTTGACACTGGCAAATGCTTTAATGCGGGTCCAATACAAAAGAAGAAGAAGTAATAATCAATAAACAGGGGTTTATTCATAAACGTCACTGCTCACTGCATAATTACAGTAAACTTTAGAGCAGTCGTAATCCCGGCTATGTGAGATCAATCACCGACGATACAGCCGGCATGACTGACTGTAATGCAGCATTATGACGTCATCGCCGCTTATCGCGCTACACCAGTGACGTCACTCGACGCGTGATGCCCCATTGGCCAGTTATGTTATGTTACGCAATAAGGTAAGCTTTCATAGTTATGCAGTTGCTATATGCCTGCTTATGCCTTTATATATATCTTTATATGATATAAAGATACGTACAGGTTAACCATTTATTGTTTACACTTAAACTAAGATGATGAATTAGTAAGAATAGGCGTGCTAGTGAAACAGGCGGTTATATCGCTAAATGCGACCTCTTCCACGCAACCTTGGGATGGAGGTTTAATAAGAATAAAAATGGATAACTGATGTATGTAACAGAGAAAAAGAAAAAAAAAATGGATAAATTATACAAAATATTAATAAGTAGAAAATAATAATATTCATAATTATACATAATACAAGATATAAAACATATAATAAAATCATTGTCAACTTTTCGGACACACTAAGTCCACTGCTAGACATAAACCTCCTCCATGGCTTGCGTCCAGCGTCTTCCTGCCTCATCTATTCAGCTTATGGTTGGTCTTCCTTTACTGCGCTTGCCGGTGCGTGGTCTCCACTCAAGAACTTTTCGGCCCCATCGGCCATCAGTTCTACGTGCTATGTGCCCTGCCCACTGCCACTTCAACGTAACTTATATAATATATATAGATAAATATAATAGTAAAATTCTGTAGAAGCAGTAAGAAATACAATTTAAACAACCCAAAAAGAATTTATTGTTTTATCCATCAATACAAAATCCTATTAGTAAACCAAACAACTCGACCGTTATGTCAATAAAAATTCGAACTTGGAATACGACACCATAACCAAATATTAGTAATGACCACATAACAATCACTATTTCCACAACACAAACCTAATAATACCATTCAAAATAATAACAATAAATTATTGATTCAAAACGTGAACTCGAAACACAATAAAAATAAAAAATAACATTATTATAATAGAACATTATTCGCCGTGAAAACCCCAAACTTTCCTATTTGCCATAAAATAAATACTACACAGTCATTACTTTGTCAACGAAAAAAGAAATCATTTAAATTCAAACTTTATTATCACGGCGATATAACTCATAATGCTTTCATTGCTGCGCTGTCATAATAGACGATCAATTCCGAACTATATTAGACATAAAATTATAATCAAAACTTGTATAGTCAGGAGAAATCATGGGTAAAATTGACATGGGACTTAAGATCGATAAAAATATATATACGACGGGTAAAGGTGGGGTTACACTTATAGCGATTGCTATACCAATAATATGGTAATGCTGTAATGAATATTTACATTTCATTATTTTATTTACATTTGAAGAGTTTAAATAAGAGGTAGGTGAGACGATATGTGCAGGATGGTTTATATTATGCCATTATTGTGGCTCAGTGAAATAATGTGTGAAAGGATTGAGGTATAATGAAATATGTAACTGCCCAAGCGAGATACTTTTGACGTCGTATTTCGGAAACCAGCTACACACAAATATTTATTTTCTTAAGATCAATATTATAGCATCATATAAGACAAGTGTACAAGACATAATCAATTTTGGTAGGGACCCTTCCCAACCAAAAGTGTTCTTTAGACTGTGTACTTAATATCTTCTGCACTTTTATGGCCTTACCGAAAAACGTTACTTAACCTTAAGCAATGCCTAACATATTTAATCAATTTTGGTAGGGTCCTCCCTTCCCTACCAAAAGTGTTCTTTAGACTGTTTACTTAATATCTTCTGTACTTTTACGGCCTTACCGAAACACGTTACTTAACTTTAAGCAATGACTAACATATTTTGTCAATATCTCGCTGACCCGTAATGACTTTTGGTAGAAAGACAGATAAATTAAGACGTTGGTTAAAGTTAAGTAACGTTTTTCGGTAGGGCCCTGTATTGCAAACTTGGCTCGCGGATTGCTAATCAAAAAGTTTTCGCTAGCATTAAACTATACAATAAAATTTTCAGTTTTAAAATCTAGCTCTAAAAAAATGCTGCAAGAAACTTTTCTTCTTTTTAACCGAATTCCAAAAAAGAGAACCTCAATTTAGTGCTATTTAATATGTATCTATTAACTTTTTACCTTATAACTCCGTCAGTCAAATACAGATTCGGAAAATTATTTTTTTATTTGAAAGGATATAGGTACATATTTTCAGATTGATCCCATCCAGAAATTTCATTAACTCAAAATCGTTTGTGTAGTTTGTTTTTCGATCGTTTTAGTTTTTTAAACTATAATTGTGCTTTTTTAGATCTTTACAATTAAAATTATAATATGACAAAACTTTCTAATCCAAGCACAGAATTTGTAAACTACGTTTCGTCAAAATAATTTAAAAAAGCGACCTCTAGAGGAAAACACACACACGATGAAAAACAAATCAACCGAACAGTAAAACAAAATATCCGACTGCAGAAAATCGGTTTTTGCAGTCTAACGATTTCCTTAAGCTTGATACGCTTTAGTGTAATTTTTTTCTGAGAAAGTATGCGTAAAATTGCTTAAAAGATTATAAATGAGCATTCTTTAGAATAATTCTAGTAAAATTACAAATACGCTAGAAAAACATAACCCTCTTTTTTTACGCAATCGGGTAAAAAAACAGTCGCTCCGCTCACTCACACTGATGTCAGAAATAAAAGAAAGTTTTGAAGTTGATAAATCTGCTTGCATCTAGCACCATATAACGCAGGTAACCGAAGCTCCGTTATGAAAGTCTAATAAGACATGTAATCTACCAATAAATACCCCTTGGCAGGTAATATAATATCTGTCACATAAATCAGTCCGTGATCATACAATAATTGCATCGAATAATTCAATCGAATCTATCTGTACCGCGTCGATTGCTCGCTGACAAGTTAATGCGGCTGTCAGATGTTCGGAGCAAGCAATGGACGGTAGCTAATTAGGGAGTCTCATTAGGGCGATACGTCTTGAGATGTGGCTTGATGGGATGATAGGTAATCAAAGAACACCTGATGTCCTAGGTATTGAATTATTCCATTTGTGTCTATTGTTGTAGCCTGTATTTCCTGTATTTCGATTGTTTCTCTAGCATGTATTTCAAAGATTTATTGTATTGATGTAGGCCATGTGTAAGTTGTATGTCGATTGTAGCCTAGCCTGTATTTTATTAAAATCGGTTCTGTATTTTAAACTCTTAAAAAAAATATTGAAAAACATGTTATCTAAGTAAATGCAATGAAATAGGTTATTTCGTTTTTTTTTTTTACTATTATTACGGTGTAACATGAAATTTTAGATTTGATATATTTAAGATTTGATTTAGTGTAGCCTTTATTTCGCAAATGTATGTCTCTTAGAGAGGCCTGTATTTCAAGGTTTTGCAGCTTTTGGAGTTAGCCTTTATATTAAGATTTTGTGTCTATTATTGTAGCATTTATTTTGAGATTATGTGTCTACCGTTATATCCATTATTTAGTGATTTTCACCTACAATTCGATGTTTTGTACCTAATAAAGTAATCTACAAATCTGTACGTTACAAATACCTACCTACGTATTGGTGTAGCCTGTATTTCGAGTTTGTCCAGTGATGTTGCCTGTATTTAGATGTGTCTAATGATACAGCTTCTATTTAAATATTCCTAATAACTTGATCAAGGTTAGTAGAGAAAAGTTGGCCAAAAATGACACAGTTCTAAAAGAAATAGTGCCTATTTAATAAAGCGTAGGCCCAAACTAGCGAGTTGTCAAACTTACTTAACGACATCTATCATGAAATAAACAAAACCGATTGTACCCAATGGTCGAATCCTATTCTTAGGGCTTACGGACTGCACCATGTATGTGGTAACTATAGCATCTCCTATTGGAAACAGTAAGGTGGATAAGCTCGGACAGGTGGCCGGACAGTCCGTGTCCGGATATAAAAACTCCGGCGACGCCTTTGTCGCCGACACAATGACTGACCGAGTCAATAGAATGCTCTGTTGAGGACTCTGTTACGGATATGTGACTAGTAAATATTGTGTTATATAAGTTATTGATTTATACAGAGTGTCACGGAAGGTGAAATAATACTTAAGAATGATATTCTATCTATAGAGAGGTTTATACTCATTGAATAAATTAGTTGAAATAATCTAGCAATACCAACTTTTCATCTACAACCTTTAAAAGTTCACGATAACATCAGCTGTTCTATACAAAATGCATAGAACAGCTGATGTTATCACTGGTCAATGACCTTTGTGCAAAGAACGTACGATCGTATAGAAATAAAAATAATGGCGGTAAGAATGTAGATCTATTCTTCTAGGTGACTTACTGGACACGGCTTTTATAAAAAGAAACTGGTAAAAGTGGTAAACAACGCTTGTAACAGAGTAAAATAGCTGTTAAGCAACAATACGTCTTTCAGCTGCAGTCGAGGTAGCTGTCGGGCCGCGGTAAGGGCGCGTACACACTGGTGTTTGACCGGCGTCTAGCGGCCGGCGTCGGGAGCCGTTGGTGGCGGCCGGTAACACTCATGATTTGTGGTTACTTACGAAAGCGACCTCTGCCGCTGACATGCCAATTGTCTCCGACTTGGGCTTGAAGGAATTAAGCAGAGAATAACTTAAAAGATATTCTTTCTGACCTTGAAAAACCCATGTCTGTCAAGAAACACATAGTTTCTATGTTATTTATAATTAGTTATAAATGTTATAATCATAGTATTAATAAACATAAATGAATTTAAAATTATTATTTGAACGTTTTGTTTTATAAACAAACGGTGTTCCATATCATAGAGCGTTAAAAAAGTTTTGTATGAGTACGAATCATCATACAAAGTTTTAATAAATGCTTCATTTTAATAAATTGTATCAACAATTTAGTCAGTTCTCTCGATCGATGCAACTTTAAGCAGAAACAAGGGAATCAAAATACAGTTTGGTTATACCTACTAAGGCTCAGATTATTTCTCAATATAATGATTTATAAAATTTTCGCAAATAAAAATTATACACAATGAATTTTGTAATTTTTTTTAAAGTCAATAATCTTTGTTGTTTTAATTTTGAATTTTTATCTTGTTTTTTTCTATCATCTCCTATTTTAAGATTTTAAATGCGAAAAGATAATAAAGTAATTTCATTTTGTAAAATATAAATTGTTTCAAGTCGCTTGTCGTTCAAGAATTGTACCCCTCACGTCTTGTGTCACGGACAGAGCGGTGCAAACGCTCCTTGATACCACGACCTTACGACTATCACACCAGTTAAGATTACAGAACACTGCTGTTGTTTTCAAGTTAAATAAATATTTATTATCAAGGATTTATTAAAACGAGATACGTACGGAAAGATACCTTAGTTGAAAAGTGTTTCTTTCACGCATCTAGTTCACAATTTGAATTTAGATTTTTTATTTTAAGAATAGAGTTCTTAATCTGGCTGAAATATATTTCCTTCTGACGTTGCTTTGAAGAGCTCATTTTGTAAGTCCTTTTTCTTATAACAATCAATGTCGTATACATGATGATTACAGTATAAAAACCGACTTCAAAATACGCAATTCGTTTTACTTGGACGATATTTTTTCAGTAATTTTGTTATAAAAAACAAGGCACTGAATCTATTTTGATAAAATTTATATGGGACCAACTTTGAGGTATTACTTATCAAACAAAATAAAACATAATATGGCAGAGTAATCGCTGAACAAACCCACAAAAAACATACAGTTGAATTGTGTCTTTCTTTTTGGAAGTCGGTTAAAAACACTTAAACTGTCAATAAAAGTATTTCTTAGAATGTAATATTTCTTAGAATAAAAGCTACAAAGAAAAAAGTGATCGGGATAGTTGGAATTTACTAGAATAAAAATGTAATAATTAAAAAATATGCACATTTTACTAGTGGCATATAGAACGTCCGAAAGTGCAGAATCCCCTCATGGCTCATATCTCGTCATAAGTAGTTCATTACTCGACTCGAGTTCATCCCGCGACTGATAAAACGACCAGTTGTCGTGATTAAGTAGCTATCTCGACGGCGCGGTCGATCGCGGCAACCGATGCCGCGGTCGCTCGTGTGTACTAACTATCCTTTAGCTCTTTGTGTGTTAGTGAAAGAATGTGAAAGAATTATACTGTGGTGCAAATAAATGAGCTTTTTGGATCGTACAAACTAATTTTATTTGAAATATTTTTTTATTCGCTGAACATTGTATCCACAGATCCGGGGTCCAAATCTGTGTACGTAACTTTGAAAAGACTCGTGGTCTTTTTGGAGTTACGCGCTTATTAATTACCGCCTACTTAAAACTGTAAAGCAGAAGTACCCTTCGATCTGGAAGACAGATAAGACAGTATACGTTTGCACACTACTGCTTGGCGGTTGAAAAAAAGTCACTTCCTCAGTCGGATTTTGGAAAAGACTTAAATAATAAATAAATATTTGTAGACATTTCACACAACACCATCTAGCCCAAACTAAGCAAAGCTTGTACTATGGAACTAGATGGTTGATAGAATACATATTTCCATTACTTTTTTTTTGTAAATATATACGTGTGATACATAGAAACACCAGACACAGAACAAACATCTATGCTCATCACACAAATGTTTGCCCTGGGTGGGGATCGAACCCACGACCTACAGCTTAGTAGACAGCATACTACCAACTGAGCCACGAGGCCATTCAACACAGAGTTCTACACTACTTGAGTGAATACTAATCAAGAAAAGACTGTCGTCAAAAATACAGGTAGGTGCTCAATTCACTACAATTTATAAACTCACCTCAAAAGTTACCACCCCACGCGAACAGTGAACACCCCAAAAAAATTAACAGCCCCAAATTATTTTTTAATTCAACCCTCGCTCACCCCTTCAGGACGAATAAACCCCGAGATAAGACCGAACTAAATACAAAACTTACTGCGCGGAGGTCTTATAAACATCCCGGCTGTCCCTCGGCGGTCGTCACTGGAATCACTGCAAGCCTGCACATAGCCTTAACCGAGCGAGACAGGCTTATTCACTCGCACGCGAAGGAAAAGGACGGACGAAAAGACGTTTTGCAGTCGTCATAATTTCGCCCGGCAGACTAATAATAAAGATAAACCAGGGGGAGGTGGGGGTGGGGGGTACTAACTTATACACGTTTATGTGGACTCTGCTTTGCCGTTTTGAAGTTGGCTCACTTATTTTGAGGTTTATGTCGCTTTCTGTCAGTCTTTGTTTAAACTGGACGGTGGAAAATTCTGGGGAATTTTTGTGAGAATGGACGATGTAGTATTTTAATAATTTGGAGATATAAGAAGGTATCACTGCTGATTTAAAAACTTTTTTCATGTGAGTGTCTAATTGATAGTGGGTATATATTAGATTTTATTTTTTATTTTTAAATTGAGTTTTTTTTTATAAAACAATGTATTCGCATTTTTTTATAAATACATGAATTAGATTTGTTTAACCACCAACTTGCCTCCTGGTAAGTGACGGTGTCCGGTCCGGTACATCCGGTCGAGGATGGCACTCGTCGATGTAAATTATAAATATATTTTTTTATGAAACATATCTACGATTGACCAACCAACTGAGGGTTATTATCTTTTTTATTTATGTTTATTTTTGGGACTTTTATTAAATAAACATGCCAGTCCCATTGTATATTCTCAAACTATTGATGACTTGAGATGACTTACACAGTCAATTATTAACATGCCATTGAGTTTTGAGTCTTTTTACGACTTTAATCAAAGGAGGTAAACAACACAGCTGTATTTTATTGTTCTTTTTTTTCTTTTATGTTTGTTATCTCATTCGTCATTTAAAAACCGATATGACTTTTTTGTTCGAAAAGATATCCTTTAAAATTTTTGTATGTTAGATCTACGATTGACCACCAACTCGCCTGATGTTAAGCGACAGTGTGGCCGAGGATGGAGTTCTTCGCACTAGAAGATATCTATTCCTTGAAAATTTCAAGATTGTAGTTCTCAGGAAATAGATAGCGGCAAAGAATCCAAAAAGTTTGAATCCATAGTATCAATATATTTATTAATCGGTTTTGTAGTTTTGTTTTTAAAACAAAATTGCGTTTTTCTAAGTCTCTTGTATCCGCTTTTAAACTATACTTAATAATTAGTAGTTAACGATAAAAAAAGTTTTTTTTAAATCTCTAATACGATTTATAAACGATTCTAAATGTCTTATGCAAGGTATCTGATATA
This sequence comes from Lycia hirtaria, assembly GCA_947563715.1. Taxonomy (NCBI): domain Eukaryota; kingdom Metazoa; phylum Arthropoda; class Insecta; order Lepidoptera; family Geometridae; genus Lycia; species Lycia hirtaria. Next base: position 3,799,160 of record OX387376.1, on the reverse strand, counting down.
AATAGTACGAGCATGGAACGCAATGTTCAGTGCACTATATCTGTTGTATTTGAAGTTAAAACTGGTTAGTTTATTGCACTTGGCAACTGTAAGCTGAACCTCAGAGGGCATAAAACGTAAGAATACAGTAGCGATATGTTACAGTTCTTATGTTTCATAGTAAGCTATCGGATCGGTTTTGTACTGCAGTTTTCGCTGTTGAATTGACGTACCATTGTTCGAAATCAATTCTTAAATTTTTCTGTCGAGATTTTTTATTTTTTTATTTATAAGTATTTTGGCCAGTACTCAGCGATGGCTACGCTTAAAGGTGAGGTTTCCGTCAATTATAATTTAGACTTTAGATATACATAAAACTAAACTACTGAATCGATTTTGATGAAATTGCTATTGGACCAATGGAAAGTAAATCCTTTCAATGAAACAAAATAAAAGATTTTCCAAATCGATTTGTAGGTGAATGTGTGACTGTGATGAATTTAATTCGATATAGTAGTTTGACTTCTTAAGCTAAATTATACGAAATTACTTATTTTGAAGTCAGAGAGTTAGATAATTTTATTATCTTTGTGATCTTTTTATGTCTGAGGTTTTATTTATCTTTTGAAAATATTAATCGTTTATATTAAGTTTATCTTCTTTTCCTTTTCAAATACGAGAGATGTACCCGTACCTTAACCTAAAATGTTTCCAAGTTCTGAAGGAGCTAAGCCTAGCACATTCTTGCATTAAACATCCCTGTAACGCGAGTGGCGCGCCGCTTCAGCCAGTAGTCGAGCTCGCATTACCATGGTAATGACGTACCCATGGTAATGGCATCTCCATGGTAATCACAGTGACGGCTTCTGACGCTCGCTGCTAAGCTGCTTCAATGTATGCGAATTTCGTTTTGACACTAGGTTTGTCTCGTGACTTCTTTGAGTTTTCAGTTTCAAATAAAAAATACGTTGTTTGTTTGACGTGATAACGTCTTATAAATCAATTAACGCCGGCTGCACGCACGAAAAAGCATGACTCATTGTCACGTTCTGCCTGAGCCGAGCGTGCGAGCGAGAGTGTGGAACAAGCGATAGAGAGACACGATCGGCCTAAGCGTTCGACTTATGACGCATATATCACAACGTTATTACGTAAAATTATCGTCCGTAAACCGACTTTACAGACAACTATTTTTTGGTAGGCTTTTACGCATAGCGTACCTGACTCAGAGTCATATACTTATCGTTAATTACTCTACTATTTACTATTAAGTTATTGTGAAAGGAAATTAAGGGGGTAAAAATGGAAAAAAATTGCTATAACGACGCCACGTATGGCCGTTTTGAATCATGCCGTCGCTTAACATCAAGCAAGTTGGTGGCGAATCGTAGATCTAACATAAAAAAAAAAACGGAGAAATAATACGTTCAATAAAATATAAGTACATAAATTCTACAGTACCTTGTATTGTATGCTTTTCGCAAGGTTGCGTTACAAGGGCGGCATGTAAAAAGCCCTGTTTAATCAAATAAAGTAAAACAAACAACGGGTTGCACTCCGGGAGGACCGGCAGAAGTGAAAATTAAAAAATAAAATAGCAAAAGACTGACTCGTGAAGGATTTGAACCTCCTCCCTCCGATTGAAAAATTGAAATTTATATCGGTGCTCTAACCTTGAGCTAACGAGTCTTACGTGCATGTGTCGAAAATAAGCATTCGGCGCAACAAAATGACGTCATGCTAGAAGGACAAACTTGTACATACAATAATGAACTTTAAATGCAGAACGTTAGAATAGGTTTCAGACTGTCCGTCTTGCGATCTGATGATCTGACGCGAGTTTAAAATTTTTTACCCATCCCAAAAATGCACAAACCGCTAAAGAAGTTTTCTCTTCAAAAAACCTCTGACAGTTTGAGGTAAAAGCTGACAGAGAAGCATGGAAGTTACTCACTAAGAGATATGCTCTTTAATAATGAATATAATATGAGACAAACACTTTCTGAAAATTGAAAATAAAGAGATCGCAGTTCGGGGAAAATAGATATTTTTAAACGAATTCAAACAAATGAGCTTTTGAATTTAAGGTGGAGATCAACGTTTAACAGCTATCTCTCTCTCGCGCATCACAACATTTTGAAACATAAATAATCATTTAGTAGAGATGTAAAAAAAGTGAGTCAACAATTTATTTTGATAGAAGAATTATTTTTAAAGAAGTTTTAGTTTTTAAGGCGACGGAGTAGTGAAAAAACATATATTTTCCTACTCTTCAGCCAATTTAAAAGATATTAAAGAAAAACATTTTCTAAATATTTCTCTTATCAAAATAATTAAGTTTATTTCTCACTTTTTAATATCCGTAACTAATGATTTTATATATTTAAAAGTATTGCGCGAGAGAGATAGCTGCTCGCGTTGATCCTATTCTTGTTTTTTTTTTAAATATTGGTGGACATTTCACACAACACCATCTAGCCCAAACTAAGCAAAGCTTGTACTATGGAAACTAGATGGTTGATAGAATACATATATATATATACATAACGTAAATACATACGTATGATACATAGAAACACCCAGACACAGAACAAACACCCATGCTCATCATAGAAATGTTTGCCCTGGGTGGGGATCGAACCCGCGATCTACAGCTCAGGAGTCAGTCGTGCTACCACTGAGCCGTGAGGCCTGCCATCCAATTGTAAACTGATATCGTCTTTGTAGTATTCATTGCTTTAAAAGGTTTCACTATATTTTTTATCACTTTTGCTTCAGTAATTTAGTAATCAGGTGAATTCGTTCAGTGTTTTACCAAATTGACCAAATTTAATATTTATATTTTATTCATTACGCTAAAACACGGAACCCTGGCACTACAACATTTCTACAAATATCCAACTTAACAACACTACTTCAAACAAACTGATCGATATCATTCGCGAGGTTATATATGAATAAAATATTTTCTAAGCGCCACCGTACACTGTCAACTGTCAGTGTCACGTCGGCAACGTGACGCCAGACGTCACGACGTGACGTGTGACGGGACGACTGTCACGCGACGCGACATGCCTTACTTATTCATTGGGACGATAGGTAATTATCGGGGATTAGAAGCAGAAACGTTACAATTTTATTGGGTTTTAGTTTGGAAAGTAGTTCGTGGGAATGAAAGGGAGTGTTAGTGAAATTTTCAAGCAGTCGAACCTGTTAAATAATTAAAATAGATTTACGTGTGTGCGGTATATTCATGATTTAAATTGTTTCTATGTGTCCTTCCATTTTAAAAGCTGTTTCTGTACATAAAGTTTATATAAATATGTGCATGGAGTGTACACTTGCAAAATTTTCCATTTTCATCGTGCGTGCAGCTAAATTGTGGAATACGCTTCCTGAGTGAGTTATATGGGTGTATTTTATTCGCGAGCGAATTGGTTTCTTTTGGGTAAGCGCGCTCCATCGTAGACCGCAACGTCGTTTAACATCAGGTGAGTTGAGGCGGTCAAGCGCATACCTACCATAACACATGAAAAAAGTTTTCATTTTTGTTACGGAACACAAAAAAAAAGTCGTTAAATAACAGATTAAGCTATAAACCATTCGTTAAAATTTGTTTCATTTCAATAATAATCGCAAAAACCTTAGAAATAATTACACATATCTTTACCTCAGTGTTTGTTTGACCTATCCAATGACCTAAATTATACCATTGGTAAAATACAATTTTTATATTGAAAGTCTTTTTTTATACATGAGTTATATATACTCATGTATAAAATAAAAACTTTAAAGCCTTACAAATATAGCTTTAAAAAAAAAATAGAGCATTTAACTCTTCAGCTGTGAAAATTTACCAATAGCAGCAAGTGCAATAAGCACTGAGGCAACGATGTATTTTTTCTCACGACATGTTCGTTTTCTTTTGACTCTACTGCTCAAAACGGATGATAAACTTTCTTGGGAGTACCCTATCTATGTATCTATGTTCCTATACACCTGTAGGCTGTTTTTATATCGGACGTTAAATTCGTCTTTATTTTCCGAGTGTGGACTACATTTTTTTTTATAAATTTTTTAAAACACCCCTTGCAAGTCAAACTGTTCAACACATGTTGATACACAGGTATAGTTAGATGTTTTTTTTTTATTAATACATTCGTTTTCGTAATTTTGTGTACGTTCTTAATTTTAATGACTATTTACATAGCTTTAAGGCGAGGCTTCCCCAGAACATTAGGCATTTTACGCTACCTCAGCCCACACTTCTTGAGCGCGGTGTTTTCATGTACCTACATACGACGCCGCCGCGCCGCGCACCGCGGGACTGCTGCTCGCAAGCATAATTATTATAAAATAAATTGCTATAAAATAGTGCACTAAACGTATCAAAAATGTGCTAGTAGAACGCTAAAAAAATGTAATAGCTACTTAACATGGTAAATTTGGTGTTAGTGGCTTTAAACAACTTGGAGATTAATTTAAAAAATAAATATAATGGTATATTTAAAAAAAAAGCTATCGAGACTGTTTTCCAGCAATCGACCACTAGGAGAGCCAACAGACCAACATTTTACATACTAAACATTTGAGCTTCAGCTAATAGTACAAGTATTTTTTGTAAATTTTCAAAAAGCTGTTTTTTGCTCCTTATGTGGGTAAGCGTGGCCTTAACTAATAACGTAATGTTCTCATTCCAGGTAAGTCTGCAATTTCTCGGCGAGCCCACCACATAAGGTATTTACGCGGTGGCCATCAATCATCCGTCGCCAACCTGATCTGGATCAAACCGGCTCATGGCAGCTCAACTGGCCCATACTGGCTCTTACTGGATCAAACTGGTTTCACTGTCTAGGAACTGATGTGAGATCTGGGAAATATAGTTGAATTTAATATAGCACTAGCTGCGCCCCGCGGCGACGTTTGTCAAAGAAAAACGTATCGGTGGGACTCCGCGATTCTGTAATCTGAATCACACTTCACTCAGGCACCTAATGAAAATATTCACATTTTCTGAGACTATTAAAAAAAAAGCTAAGTTGATAAAATAAACTCGAAACAAATATTATTATTATTATATTTTGAAGTCGATTAAAAATAAATTGTGGTCTGTATAGAAATAAAAATGCAATCTCCAATCTATTGTAATATTATATCCCCATAGATCGAAACAACCTATTTCACTCGCGTACCTACAGCAGCTACTATATTACGGTGTCTATCTACTTCTATATCGCATAATAGGACTTGCGGCTAAAGTAAAATATCACCTATTACGTAGAAGTACATTACTCTAATACCTGTTAGATAAATACGTATTTATATGAAAAGGTATGGATAGTTCCAGTAATACTTATAAAAAAAAACACTTAAATCTAATTTGACATGACAAAATAAAATACCGATAGCAGCATGAATAAACAAAATTTATATTGTTTTTTACAAAAAATAATAATAATAGTAAAATTCATACTGATAATATATATTGCACCAATTAGATAAATAAGGATATTAAAACAATTGTAAGAATATATTTTTTACTTTTAATAAATCTTCACATAAATATCACCTATTAAATAATCTGTGAAAATTTCAACTTTTTATCTGTTATGATTAAAAAAAAACAGCATGTTAAGGGTAGGACAGACAGACTGACAGACAGCGTAGCCTTACTAACAGGCTCCCGAACCTAAATACGAAAGTCTAAAAATTACAGTCTAAAAATTACATACAAAATAAGGGGACATCCATAAACTACGTCACACGAATTTCTTGGTTATTTTGACTCCTCCCTCCCCCTTGTCTCACAATGTCAACTTCGTCGACCCCCTCCCCTCCCCTTAACGTGTGACGTAATTTATAGATGGCCCTTAACTAAAGTAGTTATTTAAAAAGTTACACATAATATTAGTAAGTAGTTGTTATATGTGTCATATTATTACCGCCACATTCATAAACGCCTAATTCTAGAAAACATGCTGTTTCTCCGTTTTTGTTTAACGGAAACTGTCACGCACAAAAACGGAATAAAACACTACGTTTAAACTAAAAAACAAAAAGTTTACTTTTGAAACAATTAACTGTTATTTTGATGTTAAATTGACTGTATTGTAAATCTAGATTTTCAAACAATGGAATTCTGTACCATTAACGTCTAGGAAGCTTGTCCTACGCTTAATTAAGGGTGCCTACGCAATAGTAGTCATGCTGTAATTAGGGCGAACATTACCGACTGGCTCTTAAATAATCAAGTGTGCAAATTCATCTACGCTCTCTTTTCTTCGAGGTGAATGTACCTTGTCATATCATGTTAGGGTTCTGTGCCTGATTCGGAAATAAATTTTAAACTCCTGACATTTAAAACCAGCTGAACAAATTTTCTTTCAAACACTTTGGATCGATTTCTATTTCAAACTAATAAAAAAAAAGTTAAAATCAGTTTGTCCGTTTGGGAGCTGTGTTACTGTGAATATTTGAATACAGACAAAAACACAAAATATACACGTCAAAGCTCCACTTTTTGAGAATTTTAAATGGTATTTGTAAGTACACTACTTCGTCAAACGTATTTAGATTTATTTCTTTGTAATGTTATAAATATTCTATTTTTTTATAAAATTGTAGACATGCTTTATCAGTCTTTCTTTCTTACAGCAAAATTTAAAATTAATGTTATAAAATGTGTAGGTATACTTACTAGTTTCTTCTTTTTTAAGCACCGTAATCCGTGCGTAATTAGAAACTTGTTTATATATTTTGCAATAGTGATTAATTTAACATTCGTAATAATTTTTTGTAATTACACATTACTATCTTTTTTATTTTCTTTTTAAGGTAAGAATTTCGCAAATTGGGTCGGAACCCCTGCAATAGACACCTCCACGCACTTGTAGGTTTATTTAATTAGAAGCTAATGAATTCCATCTCAGGCTGCTAATTAACGCGACAACGCGTTGCGTTGCGTCGCGCCCTGTGTCGGTCGTCGCGCGTGTGCGGCGGAGCTTATTTTCCTAATGTGACGCGCGGGAGCAGTCACCAACTTTATGGGTGTTAAGATTTTTCATTAAGCCTTCATGTAGGGCGGAGATGTTTTGGAAGATTTTGCTAAAATCATGCAGCATCTTTGCTAGTGTCACTACATATATACTCTTAATAACAATATCCAAATCAAATATGTTAGATATCGTTCAGACCTATAGGCAGTCCTGGATTTGTCAATAGGCCGTATAGGCCGCGTCCTAGGGGCGGCAGATTTCAGAGGATTGAATTTTTGGCAATAATCTGCAAAAATTTAATAGCCTACTGGCGGCAAAAAAGTATATCCGCCACTGATTCTAGGGCCTCTAAGGCCTCACATTTCGGCGCATTTTATCGCATGTATTTCTTTTTTAATCGTTGCTGCTTTTCTATCATATTACTCCATAAAATTCTCCATAATTTTGACTACATTTGCGAAAACGAAATACTTACAGATCGATTCTGTTTATACTTTATACCACTTCTAAATATAATAAAGGGGGGAATTAGCTCCTTATCATAATTGCCGTATGGCCATAGTCCATTACGGAAACTGCGGTTTGACGAACTTCACAGATTTTTGAGAACATAAAAAAATCGAAAAACTCACATAACTTGGAAAAGACACGAAACACGATGAAGTTTCTAACTTCAATGGGCTTCACGAGTGAATTTTTAACGTGATAACGTCTTAAAAACCGATGAACGCCGGCTGCACGCATGATAGTGTCACGTTCCGCCTGAGCCGAGCGTGCAAGATGCGATAGAGAGGCACGATCGGCCTATATCGGACGCATCGTTATCACGTAAAATTATAGTCCGTAAGCCGACTTTACAGACAACCATTTTTTTTACCAATCCATATAATCTGAATGTCTTTAAATTTAGCTAAAGATTAGATCGCAACGGTTGCAATATTTGAACTTAGTACCTCTACATCGGATGTCAACTATCTTGTAGGCTACCGTGCCGTAGCTTTTGAAAAAAAAAACTACTTATATTGGCATTTGCAAGTAGCTGGTTAATCTCAGATCAGCAGTACAATGACCAGCCACAGAACAGTCACTACAGGGTACTAATTATGCGCGGCCCGTGGACACAAATATTTTAATGCACTCGGACGCATCGTGTCTGGGGCATGAAACAAAAGGACGCACCGCGCCGTGCGTTACCTGAGATATACGTGGCGATACCATTCAGTCGGCCGATGTTGGCGTGTGAGCGCTGCGTCACGATAGGGTTGCCACTTTTAAGTGGCATTTTACATTTTGGCTTTCTACTGCCATAACGAACGCATTGTAAAGATGATTTACGGTTTGCTTCTAATCGGTCATTTTAGAAATCCATGGGGGAGGCCTATGTCCAGAATTAGACTTATTATAGTTGAGATCACGATCATTGTTTTGACGTGACAACGTCTAATAAATCGATGAACGCCGGCTGCATGCACGAAAAAGTATGACTCATTGTCCCGTTACGTTACGCTCCTTGTCCCGTTACGCGCGAGTGCGCTGGCTGAGGAAGCGGGCGGGTGTACCGCCGCGCCCGACCGTCCGCGACTCCGCGTCGCTTCAATTATCATTCCTCGGAGCTCGCGTGCGGACGTATGTTGTCACGTTAAACTATCGTCCGTAAACCGACTTTACAGACAATAAATTTTTTTTAAATTAAAAGAATCCTTCCTCTGATCGCGGACACATCAAAGTGTCATAAATTTTTAACTTGACTTTTCAAAGTAAAGCTTAAAATTTATTCGAAATGTACTAAATTCCGTTAAAATGGCTTAATTTTAGTGGAAGTAGAAGAGCTATTAATCTTTTCGATTATATTATTTTGGAATATACTTATTTAACAAAAACTAAGTTCAAAAACTAAAACCAGACTATTGAAAAGCACGCTCTAAAAAGAATGAAACAAGAAAATGTAATAAATATTTTATTGTATTTCTTACATATTCATAGTTGTGTTCAGAGGATAACCGTGGACTGATTCTATTTTTGCTGTCATTTTGTATAAAAGCCAAAGTACTGAACAAATTTAGATAAAATTTATATGGGACCACCTCTGAGGTTACTTACCAAACAAAAAAGAATCATCAAAAATAATTCATAATTGGCGTAGTAATCGCGTGAAAAACATACAGTTGAATTGAAAACCTCCTTTTTTTTGGAAGTAGGTTAAAAAAAATATCGGTTAGTGGTAGACAGCCCTGTCGCGTCGCGTCGACGGCGATAGTGCACCGTCGCGTCTGCGACCGGCCAGTCTCCGCGACCACAAATCGCGACCGACATCCAACAGGTAGCAACGTCGCACGCATTGTTTCCTGGAACCCGAACTCCTATCGATTGATATACGATCGGACCGCACAATGTTTTACTAAAATGCACCAGCTTTCCGTTTTGACCTTTGAATATCTAATAGGGCCCGATTTAGAATAATTTATGGGGGAGGCTGGAGACAAAAACAGAACATTATGGGGCCGCCGGCCGGGTCGGAGCGGACGACGGTGTGTCTGCAGATTTCGCAAGATTCGCGACGCGGTGGACTCGATCGGTGCGTTTTCAATTGAAACTGAAATATTTCATTGTATATCAAAAAAATTACTCATATATCAGAAATATTAAATGCGCATCAAAATGTGTCATATCAATTGGTTCATATAGTGTTGCATGCTGGAATCAAATATACACAATAATGTAGATAAATTCTCATTGTGTGTAAATTAATCAATCAAGTGTGTGTAAATTCTGATTGGTTTTGTAGGGTTAGTACCTACGAGTAATAATGTTAGTACCTAATACTTATCAGGAAGCGTGTTGAAAAGTAACACACCTTTACCTAGTTAATCAAATTCAAAATAGCGTACAAGCATTACTTTTTTCCCGAATTAAAAGTTAATGTTTTTCAGAAAATTGTTGTATGCTAGTATTTTTTTATACTTATCTCTATGTGTGAAGTGTATTGTATATTTGAACTGTTGGAAAAAGTTATCATCAAATTTGACAGTTATGCACGGAAAAAGCAAGAAGATACGCAACTTGTTCGTCTTGTCACTCAGTTGCATAAAAATAGTTTTATAAAAGAACGCTACCTATTCAAACTGCAATGATAATCGACGTAGGTACCTAGATTTTTGAACAAGTACTTAGTTTATATACTTACTTACAGGAAAGTTTTAATTTGTTTGTTAGGGTTCTGGCAAACAAACTGAAGTGCAGCTCACACACAGCACAGGCCTCATGGCTCAGTGGTAGTACGTCTGCTTCCTGAGCTATAAGGTCGTGGGTTCGATCCCCACCCAGGGCAAACATTTGTGTGATGAGCATGGATGTTTGTTCTGTATCTGGGTGTTTCTATGTATCATAAGTATGTATTTACGGAAAAAAAGTATACTTACATGTATTCTATCAACCATCTAGTTTCCATAGTACAAGCTTTGCTTAGTTTGGGCTAGATGGCGTTGTGTGAAATGTCCTTCAATATTTATTATTTATTAGCTTTTATCTGAACCTAATAAACAATATGACTGCTACTACGACTGCAGCAGACAATATATTTTCATAAGTATTTTGATGAGCATTTATTTATTATAAGCTTACATTTTTTATTTGTGTTCATCAGGTTTTCGCCACAATAAGTATTTTTTTCATATCACAGGAGAAAACGTTTTTTAACCCCTAAATATTTACCCCTTTTTTTTTTTTTTGTATGGTTCCGATTTCAATTTTATTTTTGCATGGTTGGAGTTGTCTGTCTCCACGCGTATATATGTATATATTAAGTTTTTGACGTGACAACGTCTAATAAATCGATGAACGCCAGCTGCATGCACGAAAAAGTATGACTCATTGTCCCTATAGGAGCGTAACGCTCCTTGTCCCGTTACGCGCGCGCGCGCGCTTGCGGTGGCTGAGGAAGCGGGCGGGTGTACGCCGCGCCCGACCGTCCGCGACTCCGCGTCGCTTCAAAGCTTCAATTATAATTCCTCGGAGCTCGCGCGCGGACGTATGTTGTCTCGTTAAACTATAGTCCGTAAACCGACTTTACAGACAACCAAATTTTTACTTTAAATTATATAAATTCGTGCTTATAACGAAATTTAAGAAACAAGTATAAGTTAAGGAAACTCAAAACCCCCCGACAAACAAAAACGGCTGAACCGATTTTGATGAAACATAGTTAAGAACACTCGACTAACTCACCTTTCAAACAAAAAAAAATCAAAATCAAAATCGGTTCATCCGTTCGGGAGCTACGATGTCGCAGACAGACACACACACACAGACACGACTAAGTGATAACACCCCGTCGATTTTGGGTTGGAGGTTAAAAACAAACCTTTGCCATTTATACTTCCTATCAGAAAAATATTATAATCGAAATCAGGAAATGTTTAGTAGAAGATATCCTGTATCTCTAATCTCTATACGCTCGTGTACTTATTTGCTCGTTTACGGAAGAGCGCGCGATGTCGTTTCTTAAGAATAGCATCAGGACCAAATAACCACAAACGAAGACCATCTTAAATGTTGAAATGCCCAGTTACCGTAACCCAGCTAGTCATAATGGTCAGGCCAAGATCGCTAGTCATTAATTCCACGGCTAACAAGCTAGCGGACGACGGGCGATATATCCGACTTGCTATTTAGATCGGCCGCTGGGACGATAGATGGCGCTGGAAACGGTATCTGATGCACGAACAGACGAGAGGGGAACCTATCGTCATATCGGGAATTATGTGGTGCTCTACTGAAGATAATATCACAAGGTATGACAGTATATGTGACTGTGTTCTTTCATTATAGGAATGGGACAAATAAAATATTAATATTGTACACAATTTGGAACTATGAACGATTGACACTAGTTTTAGATGGACGTTCTTTTTATACTATCGTCGCCATTTTGTTAAATGATTGCCATTTAATTCTTATCCTTTGAGGCTTTGATTGTAAGTTGTTTGAGTTCCATTGGCCTTGATTACAGTTTCCATTGGCCTTAATTACAGATTCCATTTGCCTTGATTACAGATTCCATTGGCCTTGATTACAGGTTCAATTTGCCTTGATTACATGTTTCATTGCTCTTGATTACAGCTTCAATTCACCTGATTACAGTTGCCTTTTGCCTTGATTACAAGTTCAATTTGCCTTGATTACAGGTTCCATGAAAACAATATATATGAAAGTTTTTGATTACAATATGATTGTAATGTAAATAAAAGACAAATATTCATGTCAAGAGAAGTATTACTGCATACGAAGGTATTTTTTATTGAGTACATATTTTACAAACTGTCTTTATGTTTTGTGTTTGTGATATTTTGGTGTAGTTGTACTGACGTGAAGATTAGAAACAGACTGAAGAATGCGGTATAGGCGAAAAAATAAAATAAAGGAGTATACACAGCAAGGAGTAGGAACACCACAAACACATAAAAAATTAATATTTAAAACAGGATTTATTTATTTCATTGTTACACCAACAAAGCCACCACCAAGACAAATTAAATAAAAATAAGGTACAAAAGTGAGATACATATTGAGTGTTACTTCAATTACAGACAGGTATAAACTACATGCAAGAATTTATACAGCACATTTACTTAAAACAAAACTTAATTATGATTTAATTGAATTTACACAAAAAAAAAAAAAAAAAAACAAATTGAAAGTTTTTTTTTTTTTTTTAAACAGAATTGTGAAACAAACATTCGATATATATTTAAATTACAATCTACACATTAAGACTATAAAAAAAAACAATTACAATGTTATATATTCTATCATGGCAATGTGAGGATATTACTATGTGAGGGTGATTACTACACAATAAATAACATGCATATCATAGATTGGACATATAAATTTATAAAGTCTCCACATCACACCTTTTGTAAATATCTAGTTTTCAAGGTGCAGAAGGATACAAACAAACATACCTTAAATCTCTTAACTCATGTAAATGAAGCGTTAACCGCGACAAGTGCGACAATAATGCCGTCAAAAGTCGCGCGTCACGCTGCGACCGACGACTATCGGCCGACTCTCGCCCGACATATTTATTCAAATCTTAATGCCACGTCGTAATATTTTAAGTTTATATCCCTATCAGAAGCCTTGTCTGGATGATGACGCTGGAAAACAGTATTATGACTCCTAGAAAATTACACGCACACGCACACTTATTCGTACATAGGTACGCTACGAGTATTTCGTTAATTAATAACGTTTATAATTACTACTATACTATACTTTTTATATTATTAAGCTATTGCATAGCTTCTATCGCGGGCCTTGAGCGTGGAGACCGAATCCAGAAATTCCGTAACGAAAATAACCTAACACACCGCGCGTAAAGCTATTATGCAATAGCTTTACCGCGGCAGTCTCCGAGTGCCACACGTCTTTTTTTTATTTATTTATTATTACTATACTTTTACGCATGTAATTTAGATAATAACATAGTAAGTATGGTAATATAGAGCTGCAAACATTATAGAGCCAAGCTCGTCGAGTTTGAACTGTTTTTTTTTTTGTAATTATAGGCGTTTTTCTAGATTCATTTAGATTTTTTTCCTTGTACTTCCATTATAGTATCGAAATATAATGTAAATAAACTGGGAAAGTTAAATAAAAAAATTACCACACAATTTTGAAAATAAATAATCCTATTCATATAATGTTAAAAAAATCATTTAATAATTACAGATAATGAAACGTATAACAGTTTGATTTCAAGAGAGTATTATATCAATTTTACTAGACTATCTACGTTTAGAAAGAGAACTAAGTGGCACTGAGGGCGCTGTAGTCCTTATTTAATTATTTTTTTCGACTATCAACCCAGTTAATTAAGACGTCATTTCCCATTTTTGCTACGATGGTCATCTTTCCAAACAGACTCCACTCTGCTCTCTACTCGATTCTACTACTCGTACTCGATACTGCGTACAATACTCTTAAGTATTTACTACCGTACTTACGTACCACACTACCGTAAACGTACGAACTTTTGTCCTTGCGCGTAAAAAAAAATTATAAAGATATATTTATTTGTCAAAACATGTATACAGGTGCAGCTGTACAAGCGTTAATATCGGTCAAACATGATTTTACCACATAGGGTGTACAGTTGTACACTGTACATGTACAAATATGAGAGTAAGAAATAACAAATTACAAAGCTCCGTAACTGTTTTCAACTAAATAACTGATGGCCCGTCCAGTTCCAACATTACGATAGTATTTTATATAAACATGAATTACTCTGATTGGTCCATTCCATCTCTAATTTGTTACCATACGATGTGCGTTATATATGCATGGGACCCGGACAAAATGATTTTAATCCAGCATCAAGTACAAATTTATGACTTTTAATTAAACTTTTAGAATTTTTCGGTGTTAATTAATATTTCAGTTGATTTTTTGATGGTTATTTATACGTTACAAGTGTTATTGGTCAGTTATGTTACGTTTTTTAGACGGTTATAGTAGGAAGTGCGTGTCATAGGCTATCGTTTAAAATGTTATGGACAAGATAAAATTTATTAGAAACCAATTTTGTGTCGACCAATATAATCTATCGGTTTTAACGTAAATCTAACCATTATTAGTTAAAGCGACAAGATCATAAAAAGGTTAAAGTGGCAATACCTAAAGGTTTTTAAATGTTATTATTATGTAAAATAATGTACTACGAAGACATTTAAAGAGTCTCATATAAAATTTAACTATACGGTATGGAGACATAAATTTGGCGAAAACCTAGAAAGCAACTTTAATAGATTTTTTATCATTTTAGTGAAAAGCTTTCCAAAGGCTTATTATTTTTCAACCGAATCTAAAAAAAGAAGGAAATTCTCAATTCGATTGTATTATTTTATGTTTGTTACCTCTGAACTCCGCCATTTACATACCCGATTTCGAAATATTTTATTTTGTTTGAAAATATATACATACCTACTCTTTAATTGTCACTCACACACACAAAAACATCTGAATATAAACTGAATAATCAATACATATATTAAAATGTATCACACCCTATTAAGCCAAGCCATAAAGTTTTTACCACGACCTTACCAAAGACATAAATACCTCAAAAGGCATCCCATCTAAACTAATGCCTTATATATCAGGGATCGGAATCGTGCCTGATAAGTCGGACAGACGGACAACCGAGCCCCGCGTGCCTATAAACAATAAATTCAACTTAGCTCCGTGGAAACTTATTATGTCCGGACATAAGTTCGGATGATATAGTAAGTAATAAATTGGCCTTCCCTGACACAGGAATCTATGACGGTCGCGGACAGGTATCATCCCAGGGAGAGACATAAAATTAAATTAGTTATTCTGACCGGCGGAGACTATCTATTTTACTAGCATGGCGATCTATATGACGGTTTTTAGGGTTCCGTAGTTAATTAACCGTTATAGTTTCGCCATGTCCGTCTGCCCGTCTCTCCTTTCAGAGTTCAAATAATCTTGCAAGAAAGATGTAATTTAGCACGGGTTTACATTAATCACACCGAAAAAGTGGTAGAAAAATTGTATTAAAGTTTTTTTTTTGGGATGATTTTTTTCTCCCGTCAACTCCATGGTCGACACAATTGTCGTTTAATAAGCAATTTAAAAATATGCCAGAGAAGTAAAAATGAAAATTTCGTGCAAATATAATTTACACCGATATTTTCTTTGCTCATAGTATTAAACTAGTAGCCCTGGTTTAAGTTTACATATTGGGGACTATGTAGGCCGTAGTCCCCAATATGTGAACGTGTAGATGGGTTCCTCTCCAAGAATCTAATGAATAGATGCATAATATATATTCAAGAAATTATATGATTTTGAATACATAATAAATGTTATATCATTATATTATAAATATTGTGTGTAAAAATAATTGTGAATGAGAGTTGGAAATAAAACTTACTTTATTATTATTACTGTTGGGGACAATTCTTCAGGTACCACTACACTAATTAGTTTTTTTTTGTTTTTAGTTTTTTTTTATTTATTTAATTACATAGTTTAATTCAAATTCTTACTAGGCGCAGTGTAGGGTGCCGTAGTTGTACTTATATACGGAATCCTATACTGCGCGTGGTCCGATACGCACATGACCGGTTTGATACAAGTTTTAAACTGTTTTTTTGTAAGTTTTACGATCGGAGGCGGTGCTGACGCTTGATTGATCCGAGTGGAATTATTGTTATTTATATTTACTTTGATAAAGTAATATTGGTCGTAAAAGTGGATTTTGTGTGTGTTGATAAAATGTGTATTGGTTATATGGCTCGGTCCGGTGTGTCGTTAGAAACGTATTGCTACTTAATTTGTGTGCCAGTTTATTTGTTAGTTTGGTAGTAATGCATATTATAACGTAGCATATTTTAGAGAAACGAATGCATTTTCTATATTAATATTTAAGTAATCATTTTATCAATTCAATTAATTTGTCAATATATTATAAGTAAGGAATAAAATAAAATAAATATGTATATATATTTTTTTTTTATTATATAAGCAGTTTTAATCGCCTACGGCAAAACCAGAAGGAAGAGTTGAGTTTTAGTATATGGACATAAGATCTATTGTGAAGGCACCACTTAAATAATTAAAATGTATAAAATAACTAAATTCAAAAATGAATTTGTGTAAAAGATACAACACTGCATAATAACGTCCGGTTCTAGTTTTCCGATCTATACATTGTTTTTCAATGGCTATATGCTGATGCCAGATTTTTTAGTTCGGTTTGCTGTAGTGATATACTATTGCGGCTTATTATATCAGTGACACGTTTCTGAATTCTATATATATATATAGTATATATCATCAGCTTATTTACCTACACTCTGCCAAATAAATTTAATTTCATGTCATGTCATTTCATTTCCTCTCAGCTACTAAAAGCTAAGATAAAGCCCCCCTCGGCGGATTTCTGAAAAAAATCGCTTGGAAGCGGCTTGCATCCAGCGTATTCCCGCCACTTGTATGAGGTCATCTGTCCACCTCGTGGCTGATCTCTTACGCTGCGCTTGCCGGTGCGCGGTCTCCACTCGAGAACTTTCTGCATCATCGACTTATAATATGTATGCATCTTGATTTTTAATTCTATTATTTATCGTTTTCTGCATATACTTAACCGAATACATTATCTAGATGCCCCATAATTTAATTTGCATTAATTTAATTTTCATTCGTGTTTGCGGTGACGTCTTCTTGAGGCCATCTAGACAATAAATGCCAACTACTTCCTTTTGCTATAATTCGTGTGGTGAAAGACTTGTAAATTAGATTTGGGCGGACATCTCGCAAATTATTACAAAACTTTACTATATTTATGGGCTCACATCAAAGGGAAGCGTCAATATAATAGAACATTCCGTCTATTATTTGAGATATATTTTATCAACTAATGTTATGACATAAAGTATAAAGAACTGTTTCTCAGTTTGTGTGCCTCCTTGAATCGTCGTCGTGAAATTTGATATACTATTTCTGGAATCAGAAACGCCATATTTTATATAAAAAAAAGAATCATCATCATCATTATCAAGAATTCAACTGGCCTCACCGTGGATTTCCAAAAGAACGGGTTAAGTTAAAGACTGAAGAAAGCTGCCTGCAACCAACGTCTTCCTGGCGCTGGAGGACAAACGGTCTTCCGTTTGTCCTTGTGGCTGGTTGTCAAACAACTGAAACTGTTATTTTAAAATTTACGATATTATGTGTAGCTCTAAACCGAGAAAAATGGAAAGAGGGAAGAGAGGCCTTGCAGTGGGACAGTAATGGCTGAGAAAAAAAAATGTGTAGCTCACTATTACTATGTACTTATATACTGGGACTGTGAAGCCACAGTCGATGTAATAGTAATTAATAAAAAAAAAAAAATAGACCGCATTCAGACAAAACGTCAAATCGATAAAGTGGTTGCCAATAAGCTGCTTAGTCTCGAGTACCGACGTAAAGCAGAATGTCTGTCTTATATTCTATAGGATTCATTTTTGCGAGTGTGCGCAATACCTTCATTATCATATTCCACCTTCCCCATTTCACCCGTAGTGAAACTAGTACAAATTCGGCACATTACCACCATTTTCTCATAGAAATGCCCAAAATCCGTACTCAACGTTCTCGATTTTTCGCCTTCTCTGTTTCCTGAAGACTATATATAATCTTAAAATTTTCAATGCTATAATGACTAGATATCTTCTATATCGAGTTCCATCCTCGGCCACACCGTCGTTTAACATAAAGAGAGCTGGTGGATTGTAGATATATAGGGCCTTACCGAAAAACGTTACTTAACTTTAACCAACGTCTCAAATTCTCTGTCTTCTTTCAGCAAGTGTAATTACGTGTCAGCGAGAAGTTGACAAAATATGTTAAACATTGCTTAAAGTTAAGGAACGTTTTTCGGTAAGGCCGATAGAATCTAAACAAAAAGCACTCGGGTTATATAGTAAAAGTGGGTAAATTTGACTGCGTCAAACTTTGTACGTAGCCTTTTTAGAAGGTTCTCGATTTTTTCCCAACACATTAGTAATCAAATTACTTGATTAATTAATTTACAGTCGTTTTGACTATTAATCTATTGAGAAAATAATTGAGAACCTTCTAAAAAGGTCATGTACAATGTTTGACGTAGAGTCAAAGTTACCCACGTTGACAGTACAGTTTTCCTTGTTTTCTTTTTTGACACCAGGCAGATATGATAGGTATAAATAAAATTAACGGTTTTGGTTCTTTAGTTGTTATTATGTATACGAAGTCGCGGGTAAAAGTAAGTTATATATATTTTATAGACTATAGATCTACGATTGACCACCAACTCGCCTGATGTTAAGCGACGGTGTGGCCGAGGATGGAGCTCGTCGATCTAGAAGATATCTATTCACTCTAGCCTTGAAAATTCCAAGATTGTAGGTCTCAGGAAACAGAGATGGCAGCAAAGAATTCCATTCTTGTGCAGTACGCAACAGGAATGTGGATCGATATCGCTGAGTACGGTTTTTTGGCATTTCAACGAGAAATGGGTGGTATTTATCTAAGGATAATCATAATCCCGGTGTATTCAGCCAGAACGGCAAAGATCGTGTTATGTCAGCTCTAATTATTCAATTGTCGAATGTTGTGTTTGGCGGCCCCTGTGTGTAGATGACTAACCGTTTATTTGTGGCGTGCGACATGATCGTTGCGTATTTATGTCGCGCAACATGATTGAGCGACAAGTTTGTGCATTCTGTCACATGATTCTGAATCAACGTGGCATTTCTTGGTTTAGTTTATGATAATGGTGCGTCAGTCGTTTCTATTGCATTTCATAAATATTAGAATATTAAGCGTTTCATAATAAACATAAGGAAAATGGAGATTCTCTAAAGATATTTAGCTGTGTCTAATTTTGTAAGTTTATGTTAGGATGTATTTAATAACCTCTGTTGCTGATCAATATTTTTTTTTATCGAAAAGCAATTGCATTGGAACTCAATAGCACAATTACAAATAGATAACGTGTTAGAATGTGCCATATGAACGAAGAGCTGTGGCCAAAATAGCAACAGCACACGCATCGAATGCTACAAGACCATGGGTTGTTAAGATTATTTTGATTTTTCAGTGTAGCTACTGAACCAGAAATGCTTTCGATGGAAAATAGAGAATGAAAACATGAAAATGAGATCTGTGCGTTCCATTTGGAAAGGCGTTTGTCGGATTTCTGTAAAATAAATTATTGATATAGAACGAAAGACTAGCTCTTCTGTTTTCCTAAATCTTTAACGTTCCGTTAACAATTTTTTTTAATCTTATTTTTATTAGAAAATAGGTTTACGCTTGACCGTTAACTCACCTGATTGTAAAGCGTCCATTGTAGTTTATAATGGCGTCAAAACTTTAATTCAAGTTTTCGTTGGGTGATCTGTAAAACAAAGGGTTTACGAAAGAAACAGCTTTATCATCCATAAAATGTTGCATGCATCACCGGCGAAGTGCCAATGTCGCGGCGCAGCACTCCGTAGCCCCACGACATACGCACGCGCATACGGCGACAAGTGATGCATCGCACCGATTAGCCGGAGAATTATACGCATCGCGCCATTTTGATTGTCCCTAGGGTTGTCAAACTTACGGTTGGAAGGTTTTTTAATGTTTTTGACTCGTGAATCGAGAAAAATGTATTTAAAATATGTTAGGCACTTGTTAGTAATTATAAAACAGTAGGTACATATTTTTATAAGTAGAATGTCTTTGTCAATATAATGAAGGTTAAGCTGAAAATCAAACATAAATAAGTCGTGCACTTACCTACATATTGATTTTTAACATGTAATCTTGTCTTTTTCTCATTACGGTATACATATGCTATATCCTATTATTTCCTACGATCATTACACGTCATTCTCTTCTTTTATTTTTATTACTGTAGATTGTCCTAAACACAGCCGTCAAAGGCAAGTACTTTGACCTGATCTTTATCGAATAAATACGTTTTCAATTTGATCACGATGACAGAGATTTGTCAGAGATTTAGCTATATAGTTTAACAGAAATAGAAGCTTTACACACACATTTCCTAAAGGCACAAAAAACTCGAATACTTTAAAATACAGTACATAAAGTTTTTAATGCATAATTTTGAATGATTCTAGTAGTATATTTAACGTCAATTTTGATTATTAACAGACCCCGTACACAGATAAACAATAATTACATCTTTATAAACAGTAGCATGCAGTAGTAGTAGCATGTCT
This sequence comes from Lycia hirtaria, assembly GCA_947563715.1. Classification (NCBI taxonomy): domain Eukaryota; kingdom Metazoa; phylum Arthropoda; class Insecta; order Lepidoptera; family Geometridae; genus Lycia; species Lycia hirtaria. Next base: position 3,778,399 of record OX387376.1, on the reverse strand, counting down.
GTCTATTTTCTACAGGATTCATTTCGGGGAATGTGCGCAAGAGCTTCACGATGTAATTCCACCCTCCCCATTTCACTACAGGACTAGCAGAAAGTCGGCGAATTACCACCCATTTCTCGTTGAAATTCCAAAAATCCGTACTCAGCGATATCGATCCACATTCTTGTTGCGTACTGCACAAGAATGAAATTCTTTGCCGCCATCTCTGTTTCCTGAGACCTACAATCTTAGAATTTTCAAGGCTAGAGTGAATATATATCTTCTAGATCGACGAGCTCCATCCTCGGCCACACCGTCGCTTAACATCAGGCGAGTTGTTAGTCAATCCTAGATTAATCTTGCAAAAAAAAGTCCCACGTATCCGACACAGCCCTACCACAAAGACATTTCACCTCTATGACAGTTGCACTTAACAAGTGCCGCGTCTATGCACTTGTTGCGCGTCTATTTCCGCGCCTCGGACATGACGATAGCTTTCGTAATATCCACTCGGTGATGAGGAGACAGGAGACACGGTGGTGGCGTCATCTGCCGGAGAATTGATGATCTGATGACGGCTCGCTCATAGAATAATTACCCGACAGTGGCGACGCAAGGTTTGCGGGCATGTTGACATGTTGATTGTACGACTTCACTTGTGAAATAGAATTTGAATTATTTCTGGAGAGATCATAGATTATGATTAGGTAACAAATACATATAATTTAGGTAGTTACAGGTCAATATTATTTTATCAACGTACATATAAAACATAAGCGAATATAGTAAAATAAAATGTAAGCGATAGATAATAACAAGTGTTATTATGTAAATAGTATGTATATTAAAAAAAAAAACAGTTTTTCAAGTCCACAGTTACAGTCCAAAAACAAAGTTTTTGGAGTCGTAACTTACGATTTCGTTAAGCTTGATGTCGTGTTGAGTGTACGTTTTTTATGAGAAAGTATGCGTAAAATCGCTGTAAAACATTATAAATGCATAATTAAAAATTATAGAATAATTTCTAGTAAAACCACTACAGCCTAAACGGCTTGACCGATTTTGAAGTGCGAGGTGTCATTGGATTCGTCTTCGTTTCCAAAGTGTCATAGGCTATATTTTTTTATACAAATAAATAAAATTCGTTTTTTTCGTAACCTCTAATGAACTATTTTGTAATAAACAAGTGATTTTACTAGAATTATTCTAATAAATGCGAAATTATAATCTTGTACAGCGATATTACGCATACTTTGTCACAAAACACGTATACTCAACAGCGTATCAAGAGTCACGAAATCGTTAGTCAGCAAAAACTACTTTTCTGCAAAAACAAGTACCTATGTATATTAATACATACTTGTTATTCTCTTAAGTAAACAACTTTCTATCTTCAGCTTGTCGTATAAGAACCGAGATTAGTCATCCAGATGGAAATCCTAGTTACCTTCCACTCAATTAATTGCAAATAGAAATAGTAATTTCTTGAAACAGTTGTTGCAATTGACGAGTGCGCACGAATCTAACATGTACAGGAAATAGCACCTAGCAGGAAAGGAAGGAAAGGAAAGGAGGAGCTAAATTTTTCGACTTGTATTATCTCCACTACGTTTGGAGGCCATTTGATGCGATAGTTTTACCGTAAATGGGAGTAAAAAAGTGCGAACAATGAAATAAGTTTTTTTTTCGTAAAAATAATTTGATTTTTTTTTTGTAGTTTGTGCAGGCAGATCACATTAAATGTACCGTGATTCCTTGAATTATGATAGGAAAATACCTAAAAAAACATAGATTCACAATAATGCCCGATAACTAGCTGAGGCGCGCATTTTTGCCTTAATAGATATTTTTCCTAACTAGTAGTGTCTACAAATTTATAGACAGTTCAAAAATTACACACACAGGTGGGATGGTCGAAATCGAAAAAGAGTGTTTCGAAAATTTCGACCATCCCACGTGACACCTCTGTGTACAAAATGGTAAACGCTCCCAGGTACAGTTCGGGATATGCGGGTTCAAGTCCATCGGATGTGCGTAATTTTTTAACCGTCTAAAAATTTGTAGATAATACTTCAAGGTCTAAAACACTCAAAAATATCGAAAAGACTGTACTGTCTACCTATTATCTGTTGCCATCTGTCCTAGTCATGCAAGGTTGCCTGGAAGAGATCTCTCTAAGCGATAAGGTCGTCAATTAAAACACCTAGCTGTAATATTATTCTCTGTGTATTTAATGTTTCTGTATTGTGGACTTTTAATAAAGTGTTTTCTGTCTATCTATCTTTGATTCAAACTCAACCAGAGACGAAGCGCGCTTGTGGCTTGCAATAGCTATGTATAAACCATGAACATAACAGTAGCCAGATACTACTTTCTGTTTCCCACTTACTGAGGAAATTGCCTTGGCTGTTAATAATTTTATGACAAATTATTATTTTTATGTTCTTTATAATGAGTGTGATGAGGCAGTGTGATAAGTGTTTACATTTCCTATTCAAATATTTGTAATCATTAACTTTTATAACATTGATTTACCAACACATGTATAGTGGGCCTTGTAGAAACTGGATATTGGAAAATAACCGGTGAAGAGCGTGTCATGACCGCGTTTGGTATGGTTCTGCAGTCAATACCATATATATAATATAATAATAATAATATAAACAATGAATAATGAGACAAAATAGGCAGGTGCCGTGCTCTCATTCTGATGCTCCCACACAGAAGTACCGCATCTTACTCACTGTGTGGGAGCATCAGCCAATAAACTACTTTTTAAGTCATAACCGTTTCATCTTAATAGCCTAGATTTGTTAAATTCCATATTTTACAATAATTCCATCTCCCACCCATATACTCAGTTTCTGTATTTTTTATATTCTATGTAAAAAGGGCCTCTCAGTGTTAGCTTCGGCCTTACTGATGCCTACCAAAAGACCGGTTAATCTAAACAATATATTTATAACTATCACTATTTAAGAGAATAGAGTAGAAAATCGTATACTTACATACAGTTCCGTCAACTTTAAACTACAACGTATTAAATATTTTACACTTAGTTACATACATAAAATCACACCTGTTTTTTTTACGGGGTAGGCGCAGATCATCAAAGACCAATGATGCGGTTTGACGCCACATTTGACAGTGATTAGAGGGTTAGATGGTGGGGAAAGGGTATTAGAGGGATAGAGAGGATAAGAAAAAAAGGATGTTATTACATCTTTTATCCCCAATTTATACATATTGAAATTCCTTATTATAAGTTTATAGGCCCAATAGAGGGAGATATGTTTTATGTATGGGAGGGGTGACAAACCTACTTTTTGTAATTTTTTTATTATAAATTTACATTATCTTACCGTGTAGAGAAGATACCTAATTGGAAAATTTCGTTTATGTATCTAGTGCTTATAGTATTTGATTATAGCTGTGACATACAGAACGGACAGACAGACAAACAGAAGAACATAGCCAGTTCATAAGGAAACGGCCTTTTTAGAGTTCCATAGTATTTACTAAATCCCTAAATGGCAAGTTTTTTGTGTAATTATAATTAATGATTGTGAAGTTTTTCCAGTTTTTCAACCTCTTTTTAGATTCTCTTTTGTCGGTGAGCCAAATTTATTCATTCTATTTCTTTGATTGTTTTGCTCACACCAAACTGTCATAGATTAATAGCTCCTCTAGATGTGACTACGAGAACTGACATTGTAAGCTGTCTGAATCAGTTTTGCTCTGCTTTGATGGAAACGGGCCACTATTTTGTAATTATTTATTAATATATATTTTTATAGTAAGAACAAACAATTTGCTGACGTAAGTAAGCATGATAGTGGTTGATATTCTGAAAACGAAACGCTTGGCTCCACTTTTATTGTGCGTAACGCCAAAATGTGGAACGCGCTTCCTAAATGTCCAGATTTGTCGTTTATATTAAAGAAAAAACAGCCAAGTTTTTATTAACTTTCTTCCAGTGCCATCTTCACACTATGGGAAGGGTACGACCACAATACTTAATTCGCTGACCAAATGCGAAATATTTCGCTTCTTTTTTGTTTTCGTATATTATTATTTTTCAATAAATCTCACTTAATATTTATAATTCTGTGAAAATAAAAGCTGGTCATTGGAACTATTGTAAATACAGATATTTAAACTATTTAAATATATCAAAGGCATAGGACAAACGGAAAGGCACTGGAGGCTTAGTAAATGACTTCCATTTTCTCTCTATGCTTAAGAAAGCCTTTAAATAATTTCAACTATCAGCTTTTAGATAATTAGCGCATAATTTTTATTAAATTCAGGGTGAATTTCACAAGAGTTTAAAGATCAAATCAACATCAGATAGCAAATACACAGTAATTAGCAGAAATACGCCTATTTAGCAGTGACATACGCGCGACAAGACGTTATAAATAAACATATTTAAGATATCCTGCTCGTTAAAAGGTTAGAGGCACGTAACCCGTTGAGAAACGGCCGCGACACGACGCGACAGCTGCGCGACTAAAAATACACGCCGGACGCGAGATTCCGCGTTTTTCACTGTCCGTGCGCGCATCAATTCCTGTCCGCATTTGTTACTAATGACAGATGTTTTACACCTCTTGTATCTGCAACTTTATTTGATTCCGTCACTGTGACTCTTATACCTCAGATGGTAGAGTCTCGATTGTTTAATTTGTAATCTAGTTTTAAGTTGGCGTAAAGGTGCGCAAGTTGCCGCGTTGTGTGTCAGTTTCGTAATGACAGCTGTGCTTAGGATGTCTCTTCTAGTCCTTTCAGTTGATGTTATTAGATTTGAATGTTTTTGTGATGATACAAAAGTATATAATTTCAGGTATATCAATATGACGGTTTATTTAGTAACTAGTAGCTATATTAAAAAAAAAACACAACTGATTGCAAAATTATAGTTTAAAAAACTGAAAAACCGATTTCAAATGGAGTAAATTTGTTTTAAAATTCAATTCAATAAGTGGGCGTAGTAAGTATCATTAAATAATCGCGTAACAAACATTAAAAAAAAATACAGTTGGATTGAGAACCTTTTTTTTAAACACAAATAAGTCCGCATTTGACCACCAACTCGCCTGTTGGAATGCGAAGATGTGGTCGGAGATAAAGCACGAAGAAGAAGACTTAGAAAAACCTCCTCCTTTTTTAAGTTGGTGAAAAAAACAAGTCATATGAAAAAAGCCACGTTACCCATAAACCTTTTCCACAGTGTCACTCAGTATTTTACCTCTCCAAATGAGATTCCCGAAGCATAACTCCGAGCTGCTATACCTACTGAACCCACTGGTACATAAATTATATTAATACAAGTACCGAATTAAGGGCAGCGGTGCGTATCCACAATTTACTACAAGTCGACGTTTTTCATGTAAATGCACAGATTTACCTGTTCTTTGTGTTTTTGGAGGGATTTGTTTTGCCTTACTTTGGTCTAGATCTATGTGTCTAGGTTTTTTTTAATTTTAACGGTTTTGGATAGACTAAATATGGAATGTTGATAAAAATGTTTTTCAAGTATTTTGCCTTTGTTCAGTAGCAATAGCAGTAGCAACAGCAATAGCGATCGGAACTGGCTCTCAATTACATTATTAGGTGTTTGAAAACAGGTTTTCAATTTAAGGGTCTAGAAAGTATTCTATTACTGTGGAAAATACAAGAAAATTTGTTAAAAATATAAATTTTAACCAATGAAAGATTATCTCGTTTTAAATCCATATCCTGGTGAAATACCTTCAATATGTTACTAATAACTAAATTATATATTCATTAAAATGAATACAATACCCTAAATTAATATTCTCATATTTTTTTATATAATATATCGATCTACGACTGACCATCAACTTGCCTGTTGATGCTGATGTTAACCGACGGTGTGGCCGAGGATGGAGCTCGTCGATATAGATTATATCTATTCACTCTAACCTTGAAAATTAAAAAATTGTAGTTCTCAGGAAACAAAGATGGCGGCATAAAATTTCACAAATATACAAATGCATATACAGATTTTTTATTTACTTTTTTGTTTAATAAAATAACTAGGGTCGCCTCGGCCAGTCACTGCGAACTTTGCAGATTTATTATACCCCCTATTTTATACAATACAATACAATACAAAAACACTTTATTGACACCATAATAAAATTAACATTAGATGCATGATATATATAATGTGCCTCCGCAAGTCCTATGTCGAGCTAAATGTACAATAACATAACATCGTCTGTACTAGCCTCGCAGGTCAATCAGTAGTACGTCTGCCTGCTAAGCTGCAGGTCGTGGGTTCGATTCCCACTCAGGACAAACATTTGTGTGGTGAGCATAGATGTTTGTTCTGTGTTTGGATGTTTCTATGTATCATAAGTATGTATTTACAAAAAAAAAGTATGTAGGTAAGTATTGTCTCAGCCATCTAGTTTTACTTAGTTTGGGCTAGATGGTGTTGTGTGAAATGTCCAATATTTAAACTGATTGATATATTTAACTCGTATATTATGTATATAAAACTCAAAAACCATTCAATCATACAAAAAAGTTCTTTAAGCTTTTGTCACAATATAAAGTTTTGTCTATTGTCTACAATAATTGTCTTTCAACAAAAAAAAACAGATCAAAATCGGTCAAACCGTTTGAGAGCTACGATGCCACAGACAGACACACAGACACACAAGTCAAACTTCTCAACAAAACACCCCTCTTTATAGGTAGGGGGTTAAAACATTATTCTATATCTATAGAATATTTAATAGTAGTAAGTCTTTTGTTTCAGTAATTTTCTATGATGAGATAATATTTTCTTTGATACCTAAAAAAAACACAAACCTAACTAAATCATAAAGTTACGTAAAAAGCAATAAAATCCATATATTTGACATAACAACATCAACTCCCAACTAAAATTAAAACACGTAAAAGAAATTAATCCCAAAATTGTGTCACAATAAAACTTTTCAATCCCAAAATCTCCACAACAAAACAACATCCAGCACATAACACTAAATCATAATAATGACAAAAAGCTAAAAAAGAGTGACCGCTGAGAAAGACGGAATCTGAAGGAAATGGTTTGGAATCTATAAATCCATGGTGGCTCGGTCGCACCGTCACAAACATGTCAGAAATGGTCATAAAATGTCCCAGAATGTATCTTACGGGTAGTTTATTAGAAATAACACAATGAAAGGCAGAAATATGTGTGCGGTAATGGCGATTGATGAAATGAAACTTTGGGTCTTTGAGGAGTGATCCAATGGGACTTGGGACTTAGAGGATCGCGTTGTTTTGGGGTTCCGTTGCTTCAAAGTATTTGAAACAACTTAGTAATTTTTTTTTTTTTTTATTTATAATATTAGGTAATAACATTTTAATATTTTTACACAACTACCTAAAAAGTAGGGTAATATTTTATTTGTTTTAAATCTGTTAATAAAATTCTTGTAGTTTAGATTTGCTTACTTTCTTATAATATAACCGCCAATTAGAGCTTTTTTCAAAATTATAAGTTCTCATTAGTCAGCAGTCTATTATTGTATCTTAAACAATGAAGCAGGTAAATAATCTCAGACTTTTTTAAAATATAAATAAATAAATAAATAAATATTTGTGGACATTTCACACAACACCATCTAGCCCAAACTAAGCAAAGCTTGTACTATGGGACTAGATGGCTGATAGATTACATATATACTTCTTTTTGTTGTAAATATATACTTAAGATACATAGAAACACCCAGACACAGAACAAACATCCATGCTCATCACACAAATGTTTGCTCTGGGTGGGGAACGAACTCACGACCTTTCAGTTCAGCAGGTAGACGTAAACACACTACCAACTGAGCCACAAGGCCAAGGATATTATAAATATATATCGCTATAAATCCATAAAAAAATAATAATTTCAATAACACATAAATATTGAATTTAAATGAAAAGAAATTACAATATTTTAAAATGTATTGCAAATATTTCTTAAAATCTTAAACTAAGACAATGGAAAATAATATTCTAGGTAAGTATTAATAAAACATTGTCATGAAACAAATGATTGCAGTAAAAAAATATACCATACAAAATGTAAGTCACATATATTATACGGAACCAGTGACGTATACGTGGTTCACTCGCCATTGACGATTTTATTTTTTGTCACCACCGTGACAGATTCCGAATTTTCGTCTTTGTGATTGTTTATGAAGAGCATTATTTTTAATGAATGTTCCAGGTTTATGGGTGAAAATAAAAAATAATGGAGTAATTAATTTACTTTTCGAACGAATGTCGCTCTCACATTAGAATTGATCGATTTTAGAGATGCAAAAAATAATACTAAATCAGACTATTAGAGCAATATGAATTAATTTACTATTAAATTAAGATTAGAAAAATAAACTTGACGTTTTTTTTTTTTTTTTTTTTTTTTATATAAGATAGATCTACGATTGACCACCAACTCGCCTGATGTTAAGCGACGGTGTGGCCGAGGATGGAGCTCGTCGATCTAGAAGATATCTATTCACTCTAGCCTTGAAAATTCCAAGATTGTAGGTAAGTGGAAACTAGGTACTTACCAATTAGACATGAAGAGATTCGTAGCCGTACGAAAATCACCTACATAGCACAGCGGATTAGCAATTTGAACTGATGTGATTTGAACGTGCTAAGTCATGTGCCCGCTGCACATGACTTAGCACGTATGTGAAGATCACCGGCAAGCGCAGCGTAGGAAACAAGATGGACAGGTAACTTCACATGAATGGCAGGAAGACGCTGGAAGCAAGCCGCGCCCATCACATCAGGCAAGCTTTCCCTACCTTACACTTTATCTTCATCATGGCGAAACAGAGTCAGACGTGAGTCCGTTCCAATTAAAGAAAAAAATATTTGAGTTATAAAAATGCCCACTTCCAATATTATTACGTTAATTAATGATTATATTATCGTTTCCATTATATCCATTATACCTTTACTTTTGACCTGACCCGATTGGGTAACTTTATTATAATTGTTTAAGCATTATGATTATATGAATATTAATATAGTGTATATCTTAACACTTTGTATTAATTTTTGATGTTTATGCATATTTTATTGTGCATTTTAAGTGTTTTTTTTTTTGTAGTAATTATATAATGAGTTTCGAGTGCGTTGAAATCTTTTTAACAAAGTTTTTATTTTAGAACTTGTAGTATTTGGGTATGTTTAATTTTTTAATTGGTTAACTAAATATATTTTACTATGGAAATTAACGTGGTTTTCACACATTTTTTAAAATTAAAAACTACGGGTCACTCACGTCTGTTTTGAGCCGAAATATCCGACTATAGTTTCAACCGCATTCGGCGGCAAGACGACCAGCTTCCCACCCTAACCCTTCTGCAACCGATGACATCACGCATCATCGTCGCAGTGCGAGGTGAGTCACCGACGGAGAGTGACGTTTGCGCTGCTCCTTTGAAAAAGACCGCCGAATGCGATTAAAACTATAGTCGGATTTTTCGACTCAAAACAAAAGTGAGTTACTCGTCTCGTAGTTTTTATTTAAAAAATCTCTCAAGAAGTTGTCAAGATAAATTGAGAAATCTGATGCGGAACGAACCAGGCCCCAGTCCCTGGCAGCTCCTTTATTCCGGGCTTCGGTAGCGGCCACGATAACCGCGGCTGACACCCGGCTACCGCCACCAACAAAGAAGGATGGTAGCCGCTTCCAACCGGTATTTGTGGAATGTGGATCAATAAGATAGGTCTAGCAGTTGAGATGACGATGATGATGACGAAGTGCTCTAAATGGAAGCACTGACGTCTACCAGCCTACATGCATGAAAGAAAAATTCATTAATTCATCAGTTTCATTCCTTCTTCGCTTGCTCATCATCATCTCAGCCACAAGAAGTCCACTGCTGGACATAGGCCTCCCCCATGGATTTCCAGAAAGACCGGTTGGAAGCGGCCTGCATCCAGCGTCTTCGCTGGCTCAGTCAATTAATAATAAAATTAACTAACATTTCACAACTATCAATTAAGTCAACATCATAACGGAAACTTACAAGTGCTCCATCATCAGCACCGACCGCAACCCTAAATAATGTACAGCCGGGTACAAAACTCATTAGCCTCATCGGCCAGTTGATAAATACAAATCGGCACAATTACCGCTGATTTATACCGGCCGGGGATTAAACTCGTCGATTAATGCGGACATCTGCAGCCATCCATCCGGCTGCGACCTTTAACTTTTCTTCGTGACTGTACTTATCGGCGGAACCCGACAACTCGCGCCGTAAATATTATGATGACAGTAGTTAAACTACCCACATTTCGCGCCCCGCTGTTTCACTTGCGTAATGATGAAAAATAGTGACAATGATTATAGTTATAAGTATCTATATTAAAAGGAAAACAATATACCCGACTGCAGAAAAGCAGTTTTTGGAGTTTAACTTACGATTTCGTTGTGCTTGATACGCTGTTGAGTGTACGTGTTTTGTGAGTATGTGTAAAGTCGCTGTAAATAATTGTAAATGTGCATTCAATAAAATAATTCTCGTAAAATCACTTTTATCACGAAAAAGTTTTTTGGATGTTACAAAAAATCGCATTATTTATTTATTCGATAGATGTATTTTTTATTATTACAAAAAATATAGAGTGAAGATGAATCTAACGACACATAGCACATCAAAATTGATTTAGCCGTTTAGGCTGTAGGCGATCATAATAGAAACATACATACATACATACCCACATACATATAAACATACGTACACTCAAAAACATAACCCTCCTCCTTACGCAGTCGGGTAACTCGGCCCCAGATCAGCATGATGATTTTAATATTCAAAGCTAGTTTTTTTTTGATGAACATTTTCAGTTCGATGTGCTATAACTGCTCCATCTTCGGTCACAATTACTGGCCTTAAGTAGGTATGATGTTTATTAGATTCGTTTAGTCAACGTTCACACAGCTCCCTTGCTGTACATATTTATATCTCCATTATTGAAAATCAAATCATTTTTTTTGGTAGTTTTTAATATTTCTAGGTACCTTAATTCAAGGTACCTCAAACATAACTATAAAATGTAGTCTTTTTAATATAAAATACAAAACAAATTTTCTGTGAAATGTTATGTTTTCTTTAACTATGCGACCATCGCTCAAATTGCAACAACAACATACAGGGCTTCGAATTCTGTGGCTGCAACTTTGGAACAATAAAATGACATTAGTTTGTAGCAATTTCCAGACAGACCTATACTCGTAAAGTTGATGGCACGATACCGTAGACTAAAACAAACAGACAGATGGTACTTATGTAAAAACTGTCTCGCGAGGTCGCACCGATGACGACCAACAAATTAAGCGGAACAGGACATGCCGTGGAGACGCTGTTAGCTCTAATATGCACGCAACTCAGGTGAACAGAAGTGGCAATATTCATCTAATTTTAGTAGATATACTTTCTTGAATTGCAGTGAATGCGAGCAAGTTGGCAATAGGTTCAGTTTTTTTTATATGAAAAAAGTCTATCAACGCCGTACTCAGCCAGTACGGCGCCGACAGACTCCTGTGATGCATGTGTATCCTGAGGACTGTCTCGAAACCGATCAGACGTAACGGTCAGAAAGCTCGTATCTATCCCAGCTATGTGACAGTTTATATAAAAAATAGGACAACCAAATCCACAGTTGTACTTTGGTGGATATGTATAATGGTAATGAATTAAATTAAGTGACTGTGACCAAAGATGAAGCAAATTATTTAAATTACTTCAATTTAAAGTTATCAACAACGCACACACTTTATTATATATTGGAATTTCGATTTTTCAGTCTCATTTTTATCTCCATAAAAGGTAGCCCATTCAAGTTTATAGTATTGCTTAAACCTTATTAATGTGATTATGCATGAGTAAGAGGTTTAATTAATTACATTCAATATATGTTTTTAATCACACCGTCACATAACATCAACAGGCCTCACCAACGTGTTATTCTAAAAATTGTACGAGCAATAGCGACTCCATTCGTTTCCTCGTCCCACCTCGCCCACGGCTACTCTGCAAGCGTCACCTCGTCTATCCGCTCATTGTGACACTACTCATGTTACAAATGCATTCGTACAATATACTTACATACATATTACACGTACTACATGTGTTATTCATGTAAGTAAGGTAACCAAACAAAATATCGAATCGGCGCATTCATGAAAAACACCGTGTTTACAATGGGGTTTTATTTATTTAATCACGTGACAACTTTTCTTCTAAAAAATACACTATTACACAAGTACGTCGGTATGTCAAAATAAAAACGTTATGTCAGACTGCGTAACATTGACTTTCATTGTGTTATTGGTTCGGGTGATAGCTACGTTTTATGTTACCTTGAATGTGGTAGGTATGTAAAGTGAATTTTAGGGCCATAGACTTCCATAGATACCCCAAGTGTATGTACCTAGCGTATCAACAAGTACGATAAGAATCGCAGTTGGCGACCAATATTTATTTAATTTCAGGTGATATATACTTCTGATTCACACACAAACACACATACGCTCGAAAAATGTAACCCTCTGTTTTGCACAGTCTGGTAATCTCAATGCCTTGCAGCCCAGTTAGGTCTCAGTTATTCAGATTCTAAGAGCACGATAAATTCCTTTGTAAGATACAGCGCAGCTCTGCTTGGTCTATGACATGAGTGTGTGTGACAGCTGAGACAGTACACCCTGTGACACTGACATCTTCAGACATTTGTGTTTGACGTCGTTGGAAGCTTGGCTTGTGGCATTTTCGGATAGGTCTAACTGTTTCTGCAAATGTAATTAATTCAAATTTTGAATGTTTTGTATAATCAATCAAATAATAACGTTATTGAAACAAAAAAAAAAAACTAAATCAAAACACAGAGGATCAAAATGGGTTCATTCGTTTGGGAGATGATGCCCATACGTACGTAAAATTTATAACATTACTCGTTTTGTTTCGGGGGTAAAACCGAATGAAAATACAAATATTTACTATCGAAAATTACCACAAATAATACAATGGTCCAAACAATGCCAACAGAAAATAGTATATCAACGCATCGATTACCATTTTCTAAGTCTAAAACCGAATTCCATCCTTTCCAGTTGAAATTTAGAAGGTAGACAGTAAGTGACGAAGTATTTTTGCCGAACGCTGTCAATAAATAATGGGCACACCGGTCAAAGTCTGAGAGCTAATGTGTGTTGATCTTGGTCCGGCTTTGTTATGTTGCTAGATAAGGGGGCTACTAATGGTTCGAGTTGTGTGCGTGAATTTCGATCGAGTTTGGTTCGAGTTACGTTAAATAATGTCGTGAATAAGCTAAAGCTAACTTCTGAGCTTACATAAAGGTAAGCAAACTATAATTTTTTGTATGACATATTTTCCATCTTTATGTTAGGGGGAAATATGTAAAGGAACGGCAAGAAAATTAATCTAGACATTTCTAGTATCAAAAATCGTGCAGAACGTAGTATAAATGTTAGGAATGTTAGTATAAACTACTGTCCCACTGCTGGGAACGGGCCATCTTCTCATTGTGAGAAGGGTTAGGCCATAAGTTTGCCACGCTATCCAAGTGTGGGTTGGCAGACTTCACACATCTTTAAGATCATTGAGAACTCTCAGACATGTAGGTTTCCTCACGATGTTTTCCTTCACCGTTTGAAGTTGGCGGCAATCAACAATACGCACATAACTTTGAAAAGATAGAGGTGCGTGCCGTGGGATTCGAACCCAGTTGAAATATCAAAGTTTAAAAAAAAACTGACTTAAATCGGTGCTCTTCAGAACTATATTAAAGCGTTACTAAACTACAGATGCCAAATTTATGAGACCACCTGTCAAGCTGGTACCTTATGTGCAACAATGGAAAAAAACGTCGAAATCGGTTCAATGATTAGCGGAGAGTTCGACGAACATACATAAAAACACACGGATGAACATAAACAAAAATACTCATTTAATTCACGTTTTAAAACAGATTATTTTAACAACTAGGCTAAACGAAAAACTTTATTATATAGCTATAATAAAGTTTCACTACTTACTACATACTTACATACTTTCAGCAAGTACGAAACAACTTGTCATAATAAATAAAAATAAATATAAATATAAATATTTATTTATATAATTTTTTTTTTTTTTTATTTATAATATCTACTTAAATTTTGCACAATTTTTTTACATCCCTATAAATAAAATTTACTAGCTCTCGAAAATCAATCTCGCTCTCTGGTAGTTCAATGGACGACTACTAGATGGCGCTGGGTCGAATTGACAGTAACAGAAAGCAATTTATCACTTGTTGATTTAGTGCGTCTCCTTACAGATGCTCGCTTCTTTTGTACGATCAATTATAATATATTTGTAATAGAATTCGAGTTTTTTTAGTACCCTACCGTCCAGTATTGTACGTAAACGAACATGGTGAGACGTAGCTACAATTACAGAAATAACTGGTATCGACGTGATCGGCTCTCTCCAGCTTTCAAACCATATAGATACGTATTGTGATTGCGATTGCAATTGACTCAAGCCGGTCGGTTTTTAGCTTAGTGTTAGAGAGCGAAGTAATGTGCATTTATTTAATTTTGATGGGGAATTAAAGAAATTTCGAGTGCAAACTTGTATGATAGACTTTTCGATAAAGATATATTGTAAATTTAATCAGCAAATCGAGGTTCTCGAGTGGAGACCACGTGCCGGCAAGCGCAGCGTAGGAAGACCAGCCACGAGATGGACAGATGATCTCATACAAGTGGCGGGAAGACGCTGGATGCAAGCCGCTTCCAATCGGTCTTTTTGGAAATCCATGGAGGAGGCCTATGTCCAGCAGTGGACTTCTTATGGCTGAGATGATGATGATGGATGAATCAGCAAATATTAATAGAATAGAATATAACTTTATCGTACAACCATACAGATAATAACTTAAAATAAACAATAAACTTAAACGACAGTACAGAGGCGGCCTTATCGCATAGAGCGATTTGTTCCAGGCAACCTAATTAAGACAAATTAATACGATTTCGAAGACTACAAATTGCTCGAGGTACAACTATTTCATTTCTAATCTTCATCTATTAGGACCTTGAAAGTTGACTTGGTTATTGAGTAGACCCCGCATACGGGCAAGCGCAGGGTAGAAAGACCAGTGACAAAGTAGGCAAAAGTTCTCAAAGTCTTAGGAAGACGTTGGATGCAAGCCGCTTCCAAACAGTCTTTGGAATGGGGAGGCCTATCCCCAGACTAGCAGACGAGTAGTAGACTTTTAAGCTCAGGCTGAGATGATGCGTATTTTTTTTTGATTTTGCTAGTCTGGTAAAAAAAAATCTCTATATATTTAGACTTAATTATGAAGCTATACTAATTTTAGCACTTCTCCCAAAATGAACTTGTCACAGTGCAGTAAAGTCGAGAAAGCCGACCCGCACGTAATGCCTCAAACAATTTGCGTCCTTTCCCGCTGCACAGGCATAATTTTATTATGAAAAAGTCTTCTGTTTGGTATTTACTGTGACATGCTAGACATTTCTACCTATAGCGTGTTATTATGTAACGAAAAAGCACAAAATATATCAAGTAGGTATATCAAACCAAAAGATAGAAATGTTTCCCCAGATTTTTTCCACGGCTGCTACAATATGGAATACGCTTCCTGAGTGGGTCTTTCCCGATATATATAATCTGGTTGTCTTTAAATCGCGAGTGAATTGGTTTCTTCTAGCGTGCTCAATCGTAGACCGCAACGTCGCTTAACATCAGGCGTTGGCGGTCAAGCGCAAATCTATTCCTACATAAAAAAAAAGACGTGTGGCACTTGGAGACTGCCGCGGTAAAGCTATTGCATAATAGCTTTACGCGCGGTGTGTTAGGTTATTTTCGTTACGGAATTTCTGGATTCGGTCTCCACGCTCAAGGCCCGCGATGCAATAGCTTAAACAAAGAAATTTTAGAAAGTTAAATAAAATATTAAAAGTGAGTAGACATTAAAACAATAAGTAGGTATATAAAAATAATTATATAGATGACAAAAACTAAATGAAAATTATTATTATGTTAATAATTTTCATTTAGTTTTTGTCATCTATATAATTATTAACTAAAATTATTAACTAAAAAACCTATTAACTAAAATTGGTGAACAAATATTAATATTTTAAAATTATTAACGAATTAAGACGAGAAACTTTATTATAACTAGCCAATTTATATATGATTTGAGACAAAGATCGAACAATACAAAATTTCTAAACACCAAATTCCATTTTATCCTGTCAAAATTAATGATCTTTACGACACACACATTCTCACTCTAGACAAATAATTAATATCGGAACCAATTAAAATACTTTCAAAACATAAAATCCACATAACTATCAGAAAAAACATCGAGAACACTCCATCAAAACATATTTAAGGTTTTTTTAATCGTTTCCGAGACAATAAACTCTAAATTTAGTCATGATAATGCGATTTTATGATACTTTATAACTACTACCAACATAATAACTGTTTCACAAACATTCAGACACGTATATTGTTTAATTATTAATGTAGGCGTTCATATGAATATTTATTTAAATAACACAATGCTTAATTGATGATTTTAATGGCTACAATTTATAGGTGAGAGGTTAGACTGGTAGTTATGAGAAGACAATAAATGAAATGAAATGAAATGAAATGAAATGAAATGAAATGAAATGAAATGAAATGAAATGAAATATTTATTAATAGCACAGCTACAGGTCATATTAATATGTAAATTATAACATAGATTCAAATCAAATTAATAATAATAAGCACTATTATATAAATAGTAATATTAATAAATAATTTACGATAATTATAACTAAATCAAATTTTTTGATATTCCTCTAAATCATAAAAAGTCCGATTTATCAACCATTTTTTTAGCTTTGATTTAAATACCAGGGTGGAAGGTGCATTTCGCAATTCATCCGGTAATTTATTGTATATAGCAGGCCCCCCCGTATATACCGACAGTTTACCAGATCTAGCTAACCTATGTGTTTTAGTCACCAGTTTATATCTGCGCTTAGACCGGTGGTGCGCTCCAAACTGCTCGAACATGTCGTTTTTATTTTCGTATACAAAAACTGCTATATGGTATACAAACAAGCAAGTCAGGGTAAGGATGCGTTCCGCCCTAAAATGATCTCTCACTGATTCATCAGACTTAATACCGACGATGGCACGCACGGCACGTTTTTGAAGTCTAAACACGCGCTCTCTGTCTGCTGCGCGCCCCCACAGCTCAGTACCATACGATAGGACGGAGTGCACCGTAGCAAAATAACAGCTCCTTACGACCTCTTTCGACGCCGTTGCAGCTAGTCGACGCAAGGCAAAACATGCACTGCTGAGTCGAGAACATATAGTTTCAATATGGACGTCCCATTTAAGACCACTGTCCACCGTAAATCCGAGGAGTCTCGTTGAGGAGACCTGGGAAATTGAGAAGCTACCGGCGTTCACTCTTATCTGCGGTCGGGGTCGACCACCTAGACTGAAACTCATAAGGCAGGTCTTCTCCAGATTCAGTGCTAGCCCGTTCCCTCGAAACCAATCGGCGAGACGGCGAACAACGGCGTTGCACTTAGCTTCCAATTCCTCGGCGTTCTTTGCTGTCACGACTGCGGCGACGTCGTCGGCGTACATAAATATTTCTGCATCGTTAATTGCCGCCGGTAAGTCATTAAGAAGAACCGTAAATAGGGTGTTGGAGATACATGAACCCTGCGGGACCCCGATAGCGTTAGATCGTTCAGAAGATACGATTCTACCACCATCTCCCACTACAATTTGAGTTCTCTCCGACATGAAAGATGTCGTCAAGGTGAGGGCGGGTCCTCGTATCCCGTAGTGATTTAGTTTGGTCGAGAGGAGGGCGTGGTCGGCGGTGTCGAAAGCGCGCGACAAGTCGCAGCTCACAAGCGCGACATGGTGGTGCCGCTCCCGCGCCTCCAGCACGCACCGCACCACCTCCCGCACCAGACCGGTGGTCGACCGACCGCGCCGGTACGCATATTGTCTATCGGACAGGGTGCACGACTCTGACATGAACGTGAGAAGTCGCTGGTTGAGTCCTACCTCAAAGATTTTACTCACAGCCGGTACGAGGGATATCGGTCTGTAGGACTTCGTAGCCGTCTTGCTACCTTTTCCTTTATAAAGAGGGGAAATCTTCACCTTCTTAAAGGCGGTCGGGTATTTACCTTGCTCGATGCTAACGTTAAATAAGACGCTAATCGTAACGCACAAGTCACGTATCACATGTTTGAGTATGTGTGTAGACATACCATATATATCTAAACTGCTTTTGTTGGCAATAAAAGTAGTAACTAATTTAATAATTTCGTCGGGTGAGAAACGTTTGAATCGCAAGGATGAGTCATTGGGCAGTGAGCGAGATGCCAGCGCGCTTGCGCACTGATCGCTGTCCGCGGGTGACGCGCCACAGCGGTCTGCCGCGCTAATAAACTCATGGTTGAGATGGTTAACCAAATCTAGCTTCGAATTGAACGGTATTCCCGTGCTATCTATTATCATCTCTGTGAAATCGACGCGCTGTTTGCGCGTGCGACCCGTCTCGGCATTTATGACATTCCACATACATCTGCACTTATTCGAGGCTTTTGCTATTTGATCACTATAAAACTGTTTGCGTTTTCTGTACAGCAAACCTATATACTGTTCTTCCAACTTAGCGGCCGCAAGAGCTACATTTTCGTCATTAGGAAATTTTATTTTCATATTTGTCAGATCATAAAATAAGAGTTTACAATTTATTATTTCGTCGTCGATCCAACTAATCTGTTTATTATCGGGTTTTAGTTTAAGGGGGAAGCAAATGTCAATTTTATTTACTATACAATTTATAATGCAGTTAGCTAATGAGTCGCAGTCATTTATTTTATCGGGTAATAGGGTGTCCCAGTCAATTGATGCTATTGCAGACTTAAAATTTAGAATGTTATTATGGTTATGAAAATTCCGTGTTTTTTCTCGGGGTTTGTTGTTGTTTACCTGCGCGCGCTGAACACTGACTCGCTGCGCTTTGTGGTCGCTTAGGTAGCATTCTAACACACTGACTGCGCAACTTGCCATATTTGTGTAGACATGATCAAGCAGTGTCGAGCTGTCATTATCTATACGAGTTGGAGAACTCACTAGTTGTTCGAAACTGTAAGATTTTAGTAAATCGGTTAATCTCCGAAAGGTGGCGCACGTTTTTAATAAATCGATATTAGCATCGCCTAATATGATTGTGTCTATACATTCTGCCTCGACTTTTTCTAGCAGCTTTTCTAAATGTTCCAGGTAGGCTGTCGGACTAGTTAAATTCGAATGATAAATACCTATTACCAAAACATTATGATCCATTAAATGTATAGCGCTTACCTCGAACACTTGCTCACGGGATAGATCACAGTAATCCTGTTTGTTAACCGCTTTAACACCATCACGAACGTAAATGCAACTTCCACCGTGTATTAAGTTAAACCGGCTATAGTGCGATATTAACTCATAATTATTTAGTGTAATACAACCGAGGTTGTTTTCGGTTGCCCAATGTTCACTGAGCACTAAAACATCACAAAGCATTTCGCCTGATAACGCTACTTCCAATTTTCTAGTTTTTCCGGACAAAGATCTAATATTTTGATGGCAAATTATAAACGAGTTAGCACTCCCGTTGTTGTTATTATACGGTCGATCGCGGCCATTATGATTTCGCGTCGGAGCATCCAGCGGTGGCAGCGCTGCATGCAGCGGGCCGGTCCCCCCGCTCACTACGGGGGCTCGCCCGAAACCACCATTCGGACAATTTTACGCCAGGTGGCCACGATGAAGGTGAGCTCAGCTTCTCGAATAGACTTGCTGGACAGCCTATGACGAACGCGGCATGTCGGTCTGTTTTAATATTTCGTTTTTCGATATAGTAGTCTGCGCAGGGGGATAGCTTATTTATATACTTGCGTATATTATCCACAGTTGTCTCGGGCTTCAATGCCCACGTCTGTATGTATTTCATTTGCTGAATGGTTTGAAGTTCGTTGTCAACTCCTCCTGCACCGGTCAGCACCTTGCGTTTTGAGTGTCGCTTATGTGTTACAGTCTTCCAGTCATATGTTTCGGCAACTAACGGAATGTTGTTCTCGTCGTAGATGTTATCGTCACTACTACCTCTACTGCTGGACGCCGAATTTATCGTTTTAGATAGCTTTTCTTGTTCGTTGTGGTTTGGTAAAACCGTCTCGTCTTGTTCAGACGTCACTACGGCCTGCGATGTTACTTGGGTGGCTGCTGTGACCTTTAATAACGCCGCTTTAACACTGCTCGTCTTTTTGGTAGTCGCTTTCCCCATTTTAGATATAAAATCGTCGTAAATTGTGGAATGCGGAAAATTTTGTAACCCTTCTATACTAATAGTGAGAGGTTAAGAAACTAATAAAAATATTGGGACAAAGGTCAAATAGCTACTATTAGGCGCCATTTCCACGTACGGGGTTGTGTGACGACTTCGCTCCGAAAGATTGTTTTTTTTTATACATTATAGATCTACGATTGACTACCAACTCACCTGATGTTAAGCGACAGTATGGCCGAGGAGGATTTGAACGCGCGCGACGTCTTTTATGTAAAAACGTGCTAACATTATTTATTTTTTATGAAAAATTTGAAATGAAGATATAGCACAGTGGATTAACAAGTTGAAGTGAAAGAAAGTCACTTAGCACGTAGAACTAATGGCCGATGCCGGTGGCGCCGTCAGGTAGTTCTAGATCATGCACGACAAGATCAGCGTAGAAAGATCGACTACAATGTGGATAGAAGAGGCAGGAAGACGCTGGATGTAAGCCGCTTCCAATCGGTTTTTTGAAACACCATGGGGCCTCTATGTCCAGCGGTAGACTTCATGTGGCTGAGATCATAATGATGATGATGATGCTGATGATGACAAACATATGTTTGAAAACCATTCAATATTGAAGTGTTTGAATTGTCTTTACATTTTAGCAGATCTTCCTCTGTGATTCTCAAAATACCATCTTCACCTTTCTTTCCCTAAAAATTTGTCAAAATAACTAACAGAAACTATTTTTGTTACAGGTAAGAAAATGCTGCTTAGATTTTATCTCAACCTGGTAAGAAAGTTATTGGATATCCTTATAAAGTTTCAGTAGGCTAGGTGAGAAACTGACTTGAGATCCGCAGCTCCTGGGTTCAATTACCGCTGAACGCACCTCTCTATCTTTTCGAAAATATTTGCGCATAATAATATTTCAAACCGCGAAGAAAAACATCGCGAAGAAGCTATTTTGTGTAGTCTGCCACTCCCAGCAGTGGGACAGCTTATACGGTCAGGGTTGATCCGTAATCTCACGATCCAAGAGAAAAAAGCCTTTACAGTCTTCAGCTAACCATAAAGTTTAAACGTTTTTCTCACTCTTAAAGTCTTTTTTTATACTTAGTAGCAAATACCCTGAGGCTTTAAGTATCATTAAATCAATATACATAAAGAGAAAGTGACGCTAACGGGCCCTTAACTAACCGCACACGGGAACAATTAAAATTGCGTTAAAGATGAAAGGGGCCGCCAGTTAAGAGCCCGCCGATGAGCCCTGATAAAGTCACTTTTAACATAAAACTATTATCGTATATTTTAGGCAATAAAAATTTATTGAGTTTAAATATTTTCACTTGACGATGGGCGGTTTTTAAAGTTGTAAAGTTTGTATATAACACATGCTGCAGTAACTCAACTTACGACGAATATTTTTTGTAACATGTAAGTACCTATGTCCGTTGTCTAAGTTTGTGTTTTGATTCAGTTGATTTGTTGGTAATCATAGTTTATAGTGAAAGTAACACACAATGTTATTCAAAATAGATTTTATAACTTTTTAATGCTTGTGAATGCCAGTTTAGATATCTTTGGCCTTTATAGGTTTACGACGGACCGCTAGATAATTTTGTGTTTGATCCACTTACTATCTACGATGGTGCACTTACCACATTTGGGTCATATTGTGGTATTATTTACACTTATAGTAATTGTTTTGATAGTAAATATTTGCGTCATTTTGTTTATTTTTTTTGAAATGACGATAATAAATGGTAATTACGAATATTTCTGTGATTGTCTGAAATAATGAAATTTTGAAACAGTGAAAAGTGAATTGGGTACCTAAATAAAAATTTGCTTTTGTATGACATATAATATTAAGAATTTATATAAGTTTTTTCGTGTCGGTGTTGTTTGTAATGCTTAATATTAGTTACTGCGTGATTTTTGTATGAAACAGTAAAATTGCTCGTAAACCGTACATAAAAAGGTAATGGCTGGTGACAGATGCTAGCGGGCGGCTGCGTATGCGCACGCCGCAGTGAAATATCACTCAGTAATGCATCTTAGACGGTAATGACATTATTTTAAGGCTCATAATGGCAGGTGAGCATACGCACGTCTTAGCGTGATATACATAATTACTGTACGTGAATACTCGATTTATTACCGACTTAATAACAATATAATTGTAGTTATTTGCTAACGTTAACGGAATAATCATAGTTATTTAATTAATGAATAATAATTGTAACTATTTATCAAATTAATAATATTGGTATTTATTTATCAAATTAAACTTGTTATATTTTCTATTTATTTGTGTTTATATCTGTGTAAAATTTGTTAATTGTATATATTTGCTGATTAAAAACTTCTTGACACGTAGTACACGTACCTACATAATTTAGATTTTTTACAATATTAGAAAATATTAAAATAACCATAAAATCTCACCTTTTGTCTTAACCTTTTCATCAGAAACCAAGAATAAAACATTTCATTAAGCTGAATCCAACAAATATTACCTAGGTAATTACAATAACTCTGACGCTTAGTTTTCCTACTTAATTTTATCTCTCCTGCGGCAGAACTGTTAACCAATCACAGAGCAGGATGCTCGCTTGGTCATTTTCCCGTATTCACGCATGTCGACTTCCGAAAGCCATATCGATATTTTAAATCGATTAACAACAAATAAAGTGATTTCCAAAATACGGTGTGATTTGAAACAAGAAATACATTAATGAGGGACCAATCTCCCCCCTGCCATTAACAGGATATCGACCGTAATAACGTCTCATAACTCAGTGCAGCGATATCGAAAGGGCTGGCAGCCATATTGTAGCCACTTCTTCAATGCCATTTCTATATCTCCGCAATGAATCAACAAAAACAGCTATATATTCACGATCGACGTCGATTGATAGCATCACATCACACATACACAACAATGAGAGGCTGCGCACGAGTGGAAGGGTCGTATCCATCACGCCGTCAGTTAAAAAACCGATGCGCCGCGGACCAATAAGCGTGCGGCATTTGAATAATTGTTCGTTTGGTTGCGACCAATCGCGTGGCCGTGGGCACTTCTTATTTCGAATGATTAATGTCCGGTACAGACGTATTTACGATGATTTGTACTAGTGACGAGAATTTACGGTTTAGTGTCGTGCAGAGCGGAGCGGAGTGAGGGATGGTGGTCGTATATTATTACTGTATAATACCTCGATCATGTAAAATGGCTGTCGTTATTGGTTCGTGCTGGAAGGTATTCAGATGCAAGTGATATAATTGATATGGAGATTTAATATCAAAAGGTTGGTTTGAAACCGATTTTTGTATCGTTAATAAGTAAATAAAATAAATATAAATAAATATTTGTGGACATTTCACACAACACCATCTAGCCCAAACTAAGCAAAGCTTGTACTATGGAACTAGATGGCTGATAGAATACATATATACTTTTTTTTTTGTAAATATATACATATGATACATAGAAACACCCAGACACAGAACAAACATCCATGCTCATCACACAAATGTTTACCCTGGGTGGGGATTGAACCCACGACCTTTCAGTTCAGCAGGTAGACGTAAACACACTACCAACTGAGCCACAAGGCCAGTCAAAATGTAGGTATGTTTAAAATTGAATAAATACAGTTTACTAAATTATGAATTACGAACACTAATTTAAATTGTTAAAGACTTAAATATCTGGAACATACAAAATAAACTGTTATTTATTCTGTCAAAACATAGTTTAGTTTTGTCTTTACATTATCCTGTCAAAATATTAGGTAATTTTTGTTATTTACAGAAGTCAATAAATCCTTTGAAAAATGTTGATTTGGCTACATGGTGATTTACTTAAATAGATTGGCATGATAATGTAAAGCAAAATTTATCGAGTAAAGAGCACCTACCTGCAAGTGCAGCCGCGTACAACAACCAGTCAAAATGTGGACAGAAGACTTCATGAAGGTCTTTTTAGAATCTAATGGGGGAAACCTAAGTCTATCTACCTGTTGTGGCTGCAAACATTTTGATAATATATAAAATAGTCATAAATTGTCGTGACCTGGCCTAGCTACAACAAAAAATGGTTCAAATTAAAATTTCCCGTCATAAGTGGAAAGTTGCACCATAAGGTCGAGATCAACGCTCGTAGCTAACTCTCTCGCGCATCACAATTTTTTTAAACATGTATAATCATTGGTTAGGAATAGAAAAGTGAGAAAAGATTTTGTTTATTTAGATTAGGAGAAATATAAAAAAAAAATGACAAAATTTCCTTTTTTAATTTTTGAACTTCGGAACTACTTAAAACGAAATTTGAAAAAAGCAAACCATAGAGATTAAATCAGATAAAAAAAGAATAGTCAAAATCGGTTAATGTTTAAGGGTAGAAAACAGTTTTCCCCTATTTGTATGGGAGATCACGTGACAATAATTCTATTAACATACAGGGTCTACGCTATTCAAGTAACATTTCCAGTGCAACATAGTACTTCTGACGGCAATCTGTACTATGCATGGCTTAGTACGAATATGGTAAGATAAGGCGCGGGATGTATTGCCTATTTAGTGTTATTTAGAACCTAGCGCTTTGCACGTGTGAAACGACCCTTATAATCCTTACTCGGCCGGTTTGGTGAAAGCTTTCGTATCTGAACGGATTTTAGAATTATCGTATCTTTCTAGATGCGATAATTCTAAGGAATGTATATGATATTTTTATTTTACTTTAACACACTTTTATTACATTTACATCACTAATTATTTGGATAGATACCTAGACTCTTTGGGCTTTAACAAAAAACGATATTCAAATGTTGGCAATGCCCAACATATTTTGTCAACTTCTCGCTGACACGTAATGACACATGCGGAAAGAAGACAGAAAATTTGAGACATTGATCAAAGTATCGTTTTTCGGTTAGGCCGTTTATTGTACACACCCTATAATTTAATAACATAGAATTATTATCACAACAAAAAATGCAATAATAAATATTTGTGGACAATTCACACAACACCATCTAGCCCAAACTAATCAAAGCTTGTACTATGGAACTAGATGGCTGATAGAATACATATATGTATATAATTTTTTACGACGGTCCGTTTACTATCACCGATAGACGGTGACAATGATGATCATGAAATGTAGCCTATGTTCGTCTCCAGGTTCACAACTATCTCTGCACCAAATTTTATAACAATCGGTACAGCCGTTTTATCGTGAAAAGGTAACAAACAGATAGAATAGACTTCGCTTTTATAATATTAGTTAAGATTTATTTGATATTCAAATTCAGTTGTTATTAGTTACCTGTATCACACAAGCAACTAAATGCTTTTCCATGCTCTAGCGTTATTGGACAAGGTAAGGAGTCGTGGGTACCTATTGTATGTAAAGATTGGAGACTTTTACAGTCTAACGATTACTGTACATAATAAACAATCGAGACCCACCGCTTAACGTGTAATACGAAGCATGGCAGCGATCAGTTTATAATGCCACTCACGGTCACCCATTCAAGTACTGACTGGTCAGTCTGTTGCTTTATTTCGATGGTATAGGTATGTAATTGTCCAGCGACGATACGAGCTACCGACCGACAGTATTTTGCTTTTGTCTCAGTTTTGCGTTACGAAAAATTGTGTAGATCACTAAATATTTTCCAATTCAACTCAATACAGGCCATCAAATGCTCTAATTAGCAGGCCAACCGACAACGCACCATGTCGAAATCCTTGTAACAAACCGACTAAAACTTAAAGCCTTCTGTCCACTACCAGCGTTAATTATCTAATCGCGCACGCAATCGCGCCGACATAATGACGCGACGGAGAAGGGTCCGGGCGGCCGGGGGCAGCGTCGGGGCGCGCGGGGGACGGGGGGCATGATCGCGGCCGTCCCACATAAATCTGTCAAGTGGCCTGCGCGAGCGCACGGTAACGCACACATCTTGATCTACGATAGGGGAGCGCAACAGTTTTTTTGTTGTTTGGATTGTGGTGGTTTCTCGTAATTGGCAGTTGGGCTAGTTTTGGCGTTAATAATGTTGGTGAAACAAGCTATAGTTTATATCGATTGGCAATATATATACATAATTATATTTAGTCAGTTATGTTAAGCTAGAAATATCTCAATTTCTACCTAGACGTAACTAGTAGGTATATGACGCGTAAATGACATCATTCGAAGTCCTATTAGTAAATACCTACGCTTATTGTCGATAAATTACATTTTTACTTGTTTTTTTTTTCTTTATCAAAATACCTTGAACATGTCAATGTTTTTTAATGATCGCAGAGCTATATTAAATACACATTTTTATCATCAAATATCTGTTTTAATAATATACGTCAGTGTGTTTATCACCCCATCTTCCTAAAACAGCTAAATGTGTTGAATTCAATTTGAAACGGAAATATATATGTATCTTATATCTTGAATTAAAACCTAAGATACAATTATCCCCAAAAAGTAACAATTCCCTTAGAATAACAAGTAAAATCGCAGTGCATACGTAGGTATGGTACACGCTATATTATTATATACTGATAATTGTTTTAAAAATAAAAAAATAGTCTCTGAGAGGATCCACGTTATATGTATTTACATTTAAAAATATAAAATCATATTGTCGCTATGCAAAACACATTCGCTTGCTTCATAATAACAAATCGACCAATTCGCGAGACATTCAACTGATTTTCCGGCACGCAACAAATCGGCTCACGTGTTAATCTTAAAGGTTGTCAACATCTGTTATTTGTGTGCGTGTTACGGACAGAAAAGCCGTTGATTTGTGATTAGAGACCTCTGGATTTATGCGACGAATGGGAGACGCCGTGGAAATTCTTTTGTTCAGTTCTTTTTTTAAATTTTATAGTTTGTTTGGTAGATATATACGTTTTAATGGAGCGATTATGGGATTTAGAGAGTTTATAGAGCAAAATATTGGGAGATGAGTGTTTATAGTTGCTAATGTGTTGCCCGGTCTATTTAATGCGAGGTGAGCTAAATATAAACTGTTGAGAATATATGAATTTTTGGGATTCTTGTACGAATGTGTCACCGGTCTCTTTATGTTTGTTATTATTTTCAAGCAATTCATTTAGTTGGAGGTACTTTTTCGTTTATTTTTTACCTAACTACCTATAGCAAATTTAAAGAGCAGGATCATTTTTAGAAGTTTATGTAAGATGTTTGTTAGTGTATAAGTTAAGTCAAAAAGAGGGATGTTAGGTATAAGTTTGACGTTATATCTATCTGTGTCTTTGTGTATATGTGTGTTTGCGTGTTTGTTTGTGGCATCGAAATTTACTTTACTATTAGATATTATTTATCAAAGTTTATCATTTAAGGCGGTCAGTCCACTGGCATCTAAGTGAAAGCTATCTGCGAGATGCGCGATATGGTTCATAAATATATCGTCGGCGCTCGCGGCTGTCTGTGGCGTAACTTAGCAACTGACGGGAGATCTAGATGGTGTTGCCATGGTGAAGAGTTTACCACAAATTCTTGTAATTAAAAACATATTGAACATCATTTTGTCTATTATTATTAACGGGATATTTACCGTGGTACGCGTTAATTTTGAGCTCCCGATATTTCGGCACAGTTAGTTAATAGTCTTTTATTGAATTACCGTGATAGTTTAAAAAAGTGTTTTATCATTATGTCTGTCTGTGAATATGGACATGCAACTGTACAGAAATATCGGGAATAGATTTTTTTAACAACCATGGTTCAACTTCAACTTCAATTTTGTTTTGATGACTCCAGCAGTGCTGCCACAAATCCGCCAATTTCTAGTACAACAATGGTTAATATGGTACGAAATTATTAAAAACTAAAATAACGGGTTTGGTTGCTAAATTATTAAAGGAAACTCGATGAAATTATAACAGGTCCATTTTTATATTTGTCTTATGTCTAAACAAGTATAAGTTTAGAAAACTCAAAATCCCCCGACAAAAAAAATTGCTGAACCGATTTTGATGAAACATAGCTAAGAACACTTCTGACTAATTCACCTGTCAAACAATAAAAACAAAATCAAAATATGTTCATCCGTTCGGGAGCTACGATGCCACAGACAGACACACACACATACACGTCAAACTTATAAAACCCCGTAGTTTTTGTGTCGGAGGTTAAAAAAAAAGATAATCTAAGTCATTTTATAATAGGCTATGATATCGATGAACGTGTATGCAAAACAAAATCGGAATAATTAAAAATCTCTTTTTGAAGTTGATTAAAAATATTCATAATTAACTTCTATTCAACTTATTTAGCTAATTAAAATTTGCATTTGATGTGTTAAACTTGCATTTGATGCAGTGAATTTTAACACCATAATGGCAACACCGCTCAAATCTGCCATCTCCATCTACCATCTGCCATGGCAGTGCAGTGAACGATAGTGGATCGAATTTAATTCTATTGTAAGTATATTGCATTCGTTCTCGATCCAACTATCTGCTTTCAATTATCTAGGTTTCCTAAGCCTCTAGGTATGACTTATGTAACCTAGCTTGTACCTTCACCCTTCACTTCATAAAAGCTTATTAGCTGGTACCCGTGACTTAATTTGTGTAGGAAAACCAAAGATAGTAAGAAAATTGTTTACTTGATTTTTTATTTACTCATCCACTGTAAAAAAGTAAATAAGTAAATGTTTTTAAGCTAAAAGGTACAAAGATAATATGTATGTAGATATAGTAGATAATGTACCAAATGCTAAAAAACTATTTAGGTAGTTAGGTATCAGCTGTCATGACACCATTCTCCTCATCAATCTAGCTAGGGCATTGATGAGACTGAAATATAAAACTGGGGAGCGCGTGAAATTTCAGACAACCGCTTGTGTCGTTATAAAAGCTATTTTACACATTTATTCAGGTTAAGTTACGCTCTAAAATTTTATTTTCGAGTCTCAATTTTTTTCAAATCAAAACAGTTTTCAACCCACGCTACTAGATGGCGCCACCAATACTCATAATTACAAATCAGATAAAAAAATAAATAATTAATAGCCTCGATACAACATTAGTCATGTACAAAATTTTATCAGCCGATCTTCATTTCCTTTAAATACTCGCTAACAAGGCATCTATCATCTACTTTCATATCATTTCTCATCGACCACACCTCTTAGGCCAAAGTATATGAAAATCCCGCCTCTGCGCCCATTATGAGAATGATTAATATATGAATTGAGGCTAGCTCGGAGTAAATTACAAAATATCATTTATTTATAAGTTATTGGAGCTTGTCTATGAACGATTTATGACTGACTGACCCCTCGGATCTGATCTGCTTTGTAGTTACGAGATCTAAGTACTTACTTATTTCATAATTGTAGTTTAAAAAACAAAGAACCGACTTCGTAATGCGCAATTTTGTTGTAAAAACCCAACTACTGAAACGATTTTGATGAAATTTTTGTGAGACAATCTAAAAGTCTTAAAAGAATATTTTTTAAATCGGCTAACAAATGACCGAGTTGCAGTAATAAACATAAAAACATACAATATAATTGAGAACCTTTTCTTTTTTGAAATCGGTTAAAAACTGTTTAATAATAGACCGAGTGGACAAGGTTTATTAAAAACTGATCGATTTGGCCTTTATTTGTGTTATCTATATCTATTTTTTAGTTAAATTTTAAATCGGTTTGATATTTTATAAGTTTTCGTCACAATAAAAATCTTGTCTATTGTCTTATTGTCTATTTGAGATGTATTTTTGGTCTGACCTTGAGTATTATATGTACTTTATATATACGAGTACTTTGTATTTGCAATCTTTAATTTATTTGAGTTTTGGTCAAGTATGCGTTGTTTCGGCTGATTTTCGGAAATCGAATCAGAAATTAAGAGATCCGTAGACGTACGAAAGCCATTGACATAGCACAGCGAATTAGCTCAACTTGCTTATTCGCTGTGCTATATCAATGACTTTCGTGTGCAGTGGCAGTGAGCATGGCAAATAGCATTTAGAACTGATGGCCGATGGGTCTGAAAAGTTCTCGAGTGGAAACCACGTACCGGCAAGCGCAGTGTGGAAAGACCAGCCACGATATGAACAGATGACTTTATACAAGTGGCGGGAAGACGCTGGATGCAAGCCGCTTCCAATCGGTGTTTTTGAAAGTCTATGGCCTATGTCCAGCAGTGGACTTCTTATGGCTGAGATGATGATGATGAAATGAAAATGATGAAATTATTTTAATATATTCTTGTTAACGGAAAGCTAAGAGAATTTGTAGTACGTAAATATGAAATATAACTTAGCAATATTGCCGGTGTCTAGTTTGTATCGCGTAACAGAAGCTGAATGCGTTTAAACCAAGCGACATTCACTATACTTGGGTATCTCTATAGTCATGGCATGGTGACACTCGACATGCCGCAAAACAAGAGAGGGGGCGAGTAAGATAGTTTTTATTGGTATCAGTAATGTCGATTATTGGTATCAATAATGTCCTTTTGCTCGTTGTATTTTTCTGTTTCGAAAGTAAAACTTTTTGCGTCCTGCAATCTTATTTATGTTATTTTATGTAAATACCTTTTAAATTTGATAGCAAGTGATTACGTCAGTGAATGTTAATAGTATTATTATTTTTTTATGCTCAATAGGTTTGCGCTTGACCACCAACTCACCTGATGTTAAGCGACGTTGCGGTCTACGATGGATAATAGGAAGACAAATTTATGTTATCTAGGTTTCGTTGTGATCTAAAAAAAAATTACATGGATTGAATAACCGTGCTTTTTAAAACGCAATACTTTTTAAAATGCTTTTTAAAACGAGATACTCGTACACTTTGTCACAAAATCATTTCTAATAGAGAACAAATTTTTACATAACTACATTTATATACTTACCGAAAATTGTATTTACTTTAAATGTTGCTAAACATTATGAACATACACAAGTACTGAAAACAATATAACTCTTTGCACATTCAGGTAAAATATAGGTATGATGTCAGTCGCTGTCTCCTATGACTCAGACCAACAGGCCCGCGATCTTACTCGAACGTAAGGTGACCATTCGGATGCAAATGTTATGAGGCGGTCTGCTTCACCAAGGGAACGATACTTGATTGATATCTTAATAGCTATTGGCTTGTCTGTCTGTACGCTAATGGCTTGTAGATCGGCGATGCTGACTCTACTTCTCATGTTACACGAGCTTACCTTTTCTATTTGTAAAGTTCGTTAAAATGACTTGTTAAAAGGAAAAAACAAAGATTTTGAAAAAAAAAATTATGGAAAACATGACTTGAATTAGCAGGCCTCCAAACTTTTTTTTTTATTTTCAGTTGATATAAAGACTAAATAATCAGTTACAGACCCTGAAGCATATCCTTTCTAAAAAAAAACTTATTCGGGTAATATACGTACAAAATAAAAAATTAATTACATCATTTGCAGAGTTACAACAAAGAGTATTTTTAAAAGGGTGTCTACAAGCACCTCTCCGGATTAGCAAAGCAACAACGACGCCACTGATGTTGCAGTTGTATCGCGTACCTTCAGGCGAGCTAAAATAATTACTTACTTCTACTACGTATTTGTTTTTTGAAGTCAAAAAAAACGTTAATCGTAAAGCTCCCGTGCTGAGAAAGTGAATAAATGACTGTATCTGTTCGTACCTATTTTAGTAATCAGAATTCTCTAAAGAAATCTACATTATTGGAGAAGTAGATTTATTTTAAAGTATAAAAATTATCTGGTAGGAAAAATTAAAATAGGCGAAATGATATGTCCTACATAAAAACCGCTATTCATTTCATACATACAGACGTTATACATAGGGTTTAAAAAACCGGCCAAGTGCGAGTCGGACTCGCGCACGAAGGGTTCCGTACCATTATCTATAAAAACCGCAAAAAATCACGTTTGTGTGTGGTATCCTTAAATATTTATTTTATTCTGTTTTTTAGTATTTGTTGTTATAGCGACAACAGAAATACATCATCTGTGAAAATTGTATCTATCTAAATATCACGGTTCATGAGATACAGTCTGGCGACAGACGGACAGACGGACAGACATACAGCGGAGTCTTAGTAATAAGGTCCCGTTTTACCCTTTGGGTACGGAACCCTAAAAGCTAGTTATATTTTACAATTAGATATCGGTGGTCTGACGTAGTTTCAAATTCCATTTCGTTTTCCGTAAGTATTACATTTCATATTATCTAATTAGGTTGTGTAATTACCTAAATCTAATCCTAAACTCAAGTTATCGGTAACAAGTCGTCGACCCTACACAATACCCGAACAGAACAATGGCAAATAAATTTTTAGAGGCACAGAATAGAATAGTATAACGACTACAGAAGGCACGCAGCAATGGCTGTGCCTAGTTTATTTACTTACCTAATCTGACAAGGACGCAGCATTAGAGAATCACCATGTAAAGTGAGATGGTATTTCTTTTCGAGATATTCTGCTTGCGTATTCTAAAGCCCGTTCGTCTATTTTCCGTTCGCTTTAAGTTTTGTACTGTTATTCCGTTTTCAGTAATTCCGTTCTCAGTGTTTACAGTTTCCGCTTACTGCGATTCTCACTCAAGTCAATTGGTCGCATTTGTAGGAAATTGTTTGTAATAAGTTACTGATTATAGCGGAAAGGTGCAGTTAGTTGATACCGTTTCTTTAAAAAATAAGGTTTTGTGTTTTTTGTTTGTTTGAGTGTGGTTTTAAAATAATACAATTTTATAATTGATTTCAGTACGTCAAATCTGATTTGAATATTTTTGATTAAATCACATTAAACTGATTGACGATTTTATTAAACAATGATGGAAATGAAATAATAATTTGTAATAGGTTATTACTTCTATGGACGATAAACGTGAATTTTCAGACCCAAAAAGAGTGTAGGTTTGATGTGCGTATCTGTTTTTTTGTGTATGGCTATGTCATCGCAACACAGACACACGGACCGATGTTAATGACGATACATTGGTATGCGGTTACAAGTGAGTTGGTCATTATTAATGACCAACTCACTTGTAACCGCATACCAAAGTATCGTGAGAGCATTTATCTAGTTATAGTAAGACACGTGCTCATTGCTTGAAACACATGGATATTAAGAAGAATCATTCCACACTCAACACACTCGAAGCTAAAGTCTAGTAGGTACTTAGTTACGGTGCATTGCCTCTCAGATGCTACCTCTATCTACCATCTATTCTTTGGCATGGGCCATTCCGCACCGTTTATGGCAGTTTTCACTCAGCGGGATTGGTCGTGGGACGGTGCCGGTTGTAGAATGACCCGCGACGTTGTGTTGTAGTGCAATGCCTTGTTCTATTGTCTATGGTTTGTTGTTATTTAGCTTGAAATTACCGTACAATTTTAATATAAGAACACTTTCGATGAAATCTTCTTTCAAATAAAAAGAAAACTAGATCAAAATCGATCTATCATTTTGAGAGCTACAATACCACAGACAGACATATACAGGTACACACGTCAAATATATGACACTCCTTTTTCTTGGGTCGGGGTTAATGAAAAATGGTGATAATGAGATATAGTCTATGTCCGTCTCCAGGTTTTCATCTATCTTAGTACCAAATTTCATATTGATAATTTCAGACATTTGACTGTGAAAAGGTAAGGTAAAGGTTAACAGACAAACGGACAGACAGAGAGACAGAGCTACTTTACCTTTTATAATATTAGTCTTAATAGCTGTTGCTCGCGGCTTCATACGTCCAACTCCCATCCAGCTCTCACCTTGTTAATCACCATTTTAAAGCAACTCTGAAGAGTTGCTTTAAAATAAAATCTTCGTAACCGATAACTTATATATATTTTGCTCGAAAATATATGCATTTTTTTTTTATTTTTTTTAATAATTGTATTGTGTTAATTATACGTATGCAAGTTTTTTATGTTAGACAGATCTACGACTGACCACCAACTCGCCTGATACTAAGCGACGCCGTGGCCGAGGATGGAGCTCGCGATCTGAAAAATAAAATAAAATAAGGTTGTATTAGAGAAAAAATAGCAAATACGTATAATTTCCGTTTGAGAGATCTCGCAGCCACCTAAGAGCTTCACTTTTGTATTGCGTTAAACAATACGAAATACTGCATATTTATGTAGGAGCTATTTACACTCGCGGTGTTTTCGTTCCTTCAATAGTAAACAATTCCGCAGGAGCCTTCCGCTTATTTCCTTATGGCATTAGCTTAGAATCATCATTACCTCGCTGACTTACTAACTTCCGAAACACTACCTTACACCCCACTGGATAAAGTTCAATTTAGATCCGACAACTTGTAAAACAAAGTTACCATCTGCGGTTGGTAGGACCTTGTTGCGACGGCGTGAGGTTGTTTTTCGCGTGAGTATTTGAAGGAATGTTGGTATTCTCTCGCTAGAGATGACCGGTAATGCGACAGTTTGTAAGCATGAGCTCAGGACGAGGGGGGCGGGGGTAGGAAGGGGGGGTTGTAATAGTAAAGAAATATGTACAAGTTGTTGTTGTGTAGGCAGGTCGGAGTTTACTGGATATTTTATTTATCCAGTTCTTTTGGGTAGAGTAAACATACATCATCGTTTTTTGTGAGTGTCGATGTTTTCGTGGCAGGTAGAGTTGAGCTTTTGGGTGCGTAGGAATACTTGCTTATTCTGTACTATAGAATTTAGAAAGCTCTGATAGGAATCGTATTGGAATTTTTTCTGATATGTTAGTTTGCATTTGACCAGGTCTCACCTCGCATTCAAACGGTGGATCGACGATATTTAGCATTTTAGACGCTTCCAAACTGCGCCAATAAGTAGTACTTGATGTAATATTTTTAAATAATGACAAAATATCGAGATGTGTTTTTGTCATGGTAAATCCTATCTGCACCTTATTCACCTAAAAATCTCTAAGCTTTGTAAGCTTTTGGACACAATTTTTACACTAATTTTCGTAGACGTCAATTTACAAAGTATTCAAGCTTAGAAGTACGGCAAATCAAGTTAGGAAATCATATGCCTTATGATCGCCTAATCCTGGGTTCAAACAGTTCAATCACGCATCTTTATTTAGTTATATGCATATTATTAGTTACCACTAATTACGATCAGCGAATGTTTAGTTATTTGTTATCCTAAGCAGAAAAGTTATATTTTACCGTCGGGTTAAGCGTAGCAATACAAGATAACAGCCGAGTGAAAAACAAATTATTTTCACCTTAATATGGTGAAGAAATTGCTTATTCCACTAATCTTCTGTCGTAGAAACATCTGCTCAGCATTAGGTGCAACTCTGTTGGTCTTTAAATTATGCTAGACCTGTCTAGCAGACATCCAAAGTACTCTTCTTACAATGTGAAGATGGCCTCCGCCTGTAGGGGGGCAGTTTAAAGACCTAGAAATATAGCTGATTCGAAAATATTCAAATCGATGCGTAAAGAACCACAAAATAAAAATGTGACCCTTAATAATTAACCCTTCTAAGTAGATTTTCGATATTTTTGAGTGTTTCACACGAAAGGCACGTATAAATCGGGTTAATGCGGGCTCAAGTCCCGTTGGATGTGTATAATTTCTGAACTGTCTATAAAACCTTATAAGTAGACTTAACTATTTCCTTAGCTATTTTCGTAATGGACTAAATTAAACATTTTCAAAATCCTACTTTAATTAACAAGTACTTTATAACCAAAGTCTGAGAAATAGGAAGGGGAAACAAAATGTACAGTCGGTAACAAAAATCATTCGATTTTTAATTAGCCCCCGAGGCTTGCACGTGATCGGAATGAAGGCGTTGCATAATTTCTGATCCCACTTCTGATATTTAACTTCGGATTAATTCTGGACTTTACTCCTAGGAGGATAAAGTGTATTTTGTTAGAGTTTTATAGGGAAGTTGGATCAAATGAGGAGAAGAATGTAGTGAAATGAAGTTAAGTTCGATTTGAGCTCGCAATTAGCAATTGTGCCAGATTAGGTAGGAGTCCTTTTGGATTGATGTAAGTTTGTTAGTAAAAGCATTGTGTGTCTATAATTTTACATCCGAATACTGCTATTTCTTACGTTCTTATGTTTTTGCAATACCAGGAAACTATAGATGTACTTACTTATTATGAAATAAAAATAGTTTTACAAAGTTAAAGTTTTTCATGATGTTTTGTTTACATTAGAAACTAATTTTCACATACCTAACTAAATTAGTAGCTAAATTTCAAGAACAGATATTTATGCCGTAGAAAATAGTCAAGTACGAATTTTGCACATAATTATACAGCCAAGCTTCTGTACCTAAAACAAGAAGAAATACGCCCATTTTTTTTAACCACAACTACAATAAACATTTGTCTAACGAACTAAGTCATAAGTAATTTATTTATAAAATGTCAATTTACACGTCAAATATATAAATATACACTTCACAAAGAAACAATGTCGATTTAAATATTGTATAATAACATAAATAAAATCGAATTAATATATACATTCCAAAATTTCAATTAGGTAAGTATATATTTTTATTGCATTTAATTACAAGCATGATATTTGTACAAATCCATCGGACGTCTCCCTGCAAACTCATATTACTTCATCGTAGCTCCCGAAAATGAACCGTTTCTTTTTTTTATTTACTTATTTATTAAGAACCTACACTGTCCTATTCTTAGACAAAGATCTCTCCAACTACCCTCCATAAACTGCAGTCCACCGCTTTTTAGCCCTTTTGATATAGTTTCGTTTTGTACGGAACCCTATAAAATGTATAACATAAGTTATGAATGATACCTAAAGTAAGTCGCATGTACCTAAGTGTGTTGAAAGGGTAGTAAGTAGTAAGGTGTCTCATTATAAAGTGTGTGTGAGTGAGGTGGGGTAGGTCAAAGGGTGTCCGGCCGTCACTCACCACCCTGCACCCCTGGCCTTGCGACACAGTATACTCAGATACAGGAGCATATGTTGGGACTTAACGGATTTGTAGTAATACTAGCTGCGCCTCGCGGTGACACCCGCGTAGTGATGAAAAACGATGATGATGATTATTATAAAACATAACCTATGTCCTTCTCCAGATCCTAAAGAATCTCGGTGCCAAATTTCATAACGATTGGTTCAGCCGCTTAGCCGTGAAAAGGTAACAAACAGACAGACAGAGTTACTTTCGCTTATTTATAATATTAGCTGTGAATAAGATTAGGATTTACCAAAGTGCAAGGATTTTTTTATTATTTTGTGAGTTATTGTCGATATATCATCATAATAGTCAATGACTATAAATCAATGATAGTAGTAATTTAACTATATGCCCTGTGGCTTCACCCGCGAAGTTATTAAATACGGTGATGTGATGTAGCACATGGAGCATATGTCCATTTCCAAGCTTATAGCTATATCTATCTATACCAAATTTTATGATGATCGGTTGAGCCGTTTAGCTGTGAAAAGCTGACAAGAGACAAATTTATTTTCGCGTTTTAGCCCCCGACTCAAAAAAGAGGTGTTATAAATTTGAGGCGTGTATCTATGTGTCTGTGGCATCGACGCTTTTAAATTAATGAATAGATTTTGCTAGATCAAAATCTATTCATCAATTTGAAAGCGATTTTTTTTCCTTAAAGAACTTATCAAGATTGTTCTTAGCTATGTTTCATCAAAATCGGTTCAGCCGTTCTTTTTTGTTGGGGGTTTTTGAGTTTTCTAATTTTATACTTGTTAGGTAATATTTGTTATGAATGGTCACTAAATGATATTTTTAACAAATGTGATAATCTGTTTGTTATCTTCTTACAAACCAATGGCTAATCAGATTGTTATCAAATTTGATACAAATATAGCAGAGCTGATATTTCATCATCATCATCGTTTATCGTTACCACGCATGTGAAACCGCAGAATACAGCTAGTAATAATATAGCTGAAATGTAAAATAAATATCTCGTATAAAATGCGTCGATGTCTATAAACGTGCGAAGTTGACGTACTGTATTATAATGTGTATTGTCTTGCATCCCCTACGTAAAATAAGTAAAAATAAAGCTTGTCCCGTCGCTCGCTCCCGCGTCCGCGCCGCGCCGTGTGCAGCGTTTCTTTGCGAGCGAGCTTTGAGGCGTTTTTAATTCGCTTATTTCGCTTGGAAATGGTTAGTGTTGCCGAATTAAGGGTGCGGGCTAGGTGATAGCATTACGGAGTATACACAAATTGAAGATAATATGTGTTTGTATTGACAAGTATAATCACATTTCTGCTTATTGACACGATTTATAATGCAGTGTCATAGAAGTATATAATGTATAGGTATAAAATAAATATTAGCTTACTAAATATGTATGTACATTTAAAATTTCTGAAATATACCTCGTAAATAATTATTTTTAGGCCTGACGGGAAAGATTTTCATTTTATTTTATTTAAAGTAAAAGAATTATAACGATGACTTGCTAAAATAATCGGCTTATATTATTATTATTATTTGTGAATTTTATATTGTTTTGTTCAGTCGTGATAACTAAACTATACATTATTGCCTTACCTATATTTTTTTTAATTTAATTACTTTTTCATTATTGAAAACAAAAGCTATCACAAATAGAAATTTTATTGTTACACTTTAACATATCGACATATTATTATGTTTATACAAAATCACATTTTATAAAAAAATACAAAATAATATAAAAAAAGACAACTTGCAATATTATAAATCGCTGTCGCTTATCACCACGTCTAATCCCGACTTGGCAGAGGAAGTCTGCACTCGTCAGCTCGCGATTGTAAAGGCGAGATCTCAGTGTGCGCTCGCCCTAAAAAACTGCTCAGTGTGCGCTCACCCTAAAGAACACACTCCCTAAGGTGCTTTAACACGGCTCGTTGGTCAAAGGTGCCTGATTTTTACACACTGATTTTGATTGTTTATAAGCGTCGAGTTTTGGTATTATTTTGTTTGGTGGGGTTCAATGATCGATCAACGAGTTTTTTGTTGTATAAATTAAGTTTCTTTGGGCTTCCGTAGTATTCGCGTGCGGGAGAGCCTATTCGTGACACTGTCTGTGTGACAAAAGTTAAAATTAGCCTAGGATACGATCTTTTAGAAGCCTATTGTGATATTTTTAACAGTCCCTTTAACTTTTGTGTCGCCTTCTTAATTGTAGAAAAGGCAAGATAAAAACGGGCGCGAGCTAACTTTGCATAGCTATAAGAGTTGAGCGTAACCCTGCATGTGTCAGTGTTCATGTTCATGTATTGGAGTGGAGTGTCATACATAGGAGTACGGAAGCCTCGGCGTGCGAGTGAAACTTGTACTTTGCCGGATTTATTAAAGTAGGCTTGTGTTTGACCGCCAATTCAGCGAGGTTGCGGTCTACGATGGAACGCGTTAGCCCAGAACTCGTAATTTAAAAATAATTGTTTTAATTAATATTTACTTAAAAACATGTATACATGTTTTAGGCCTGTGAAATGGGCGTCTTCTCGTGAGTTGATGCAAAGAACTCAACTCACTCCTTCACTCGGTCAACAATATTTATTTTTCACAAAAAAAAACGTTGCATGGGATTCTGGGATATATATATCCCACAATCCCACGCAACCACTAACCTATCACCACCACAAAATTAACCTCACCACTGGAAAGTGATTCAAATCATATTTCACCATCAAATGACGTCTCCAAGCTTCAAGTTATGCAAGAAACGGCCCTAAACCAAACTGTCAGAGGTCATAATAAATATCATTATCGTATGGCAGTGCGCCAAATGCGGAGTTACTTACGACCTGTTAGCCACCAGATATGTTGATATTACTTATTTATTGCACACGCGACAGACGCTAGACGGATTTCGTAACAGCAAATGACCTATTAAACTGCCCTTATGATTTCTTATAGCGATTTTGTCTATTGGAATAAACTACTATACTAAAAAGCAGTGGTTCCCAAAGTTGACTGGACCGCGACCCATCTAGGAAAATCTTTCGAATTTGGGACTTAATTTTTGAATTTTTACTATTATGACGAAAACAAGGGTACCTACTTATACGAATGAAGAATATTCCAATAAAATATAGTTTACCAACTTTACCATGTTAAAACACCAAAAATAAGGTCTTCATACAATATAATCGAAAATTTTAGTAAACTTTATTAATTATTAACAGGGCATAACTTAGAAGGATGTATTTGTTCCCTTTTTTGTCATTTCATTAAAGCTTTAGCATCTACTTCAAATTTTGTTTCTTTTGCTCCACTCTCGCCAGTCCAGTGGCCGTTGGACTGTAGGCGCGGTCGATTGTAAGATCTTCCTATTTTCGACATTTGCTCGCGACTCACCAGTGGGTTGCAACCCATAGTTTGAGAAATGCTGCTATAAAGGTGTCCTATATTAAAATTTATAATTACAATGACCCATTGTACTTAATAATTTAAAATAATTGGCCAAAATCGTGTTGAGACACGCATTTGGTTGTTCTGTAGCTAATGCTACAATTTAGAAAACACCATGGCGAGTATTAGTTTGTTTATACTACTTTGCGAAAAGGTTAATGACCTCTGTACTATAATGACTTAAGTGTTTTATATATTTATCAAAAATTGTAATCACACAGTGTTCAAAACAATTTTATTGGAAGTTTTTGATATGTTCTACTACGATGGTGAATCACAACATGATTAAGGTACCTATACATTTGTTCCATCTTTTTGTGCATATATTGTATAAAAAATCCTCATGTTGTATGCAAATAAATAAATCTATCTATCTATCTATCATGAATTTCTATGTCTATTAGTTTAGAAATCCAGGAGTGGGGACACGATTTTTTTTTTCCTTTGGCGGGTTATACCTATCTCTTACATCTGAAAAGAAAGTGATAAGTATATAATTTTTACATCTTCAGAAATATTCGATTTGATGAGGTGGAGTAGAAAAAAAATATCTCTACTCTATCTGTATGGAGTGCCAGCTCTATTTTAAACGTTTTTGTGTAAGTATTTTACTACGGGTTTTTGTAGTGGCTTACGAGAAACGTTTACCTGCCAAATTTCGTTAGTCTCTTAGTTAAATAGTTGTGACATTGACATATGGTCAGACAGACGGATATGGCGAATATGGAAGGACTTTTCGTAATTACTACGGAACCCTAGACTATTAGACTAAGACTAAAGTCATCAGAGTTTATCTATCTAACCCTAAAAAAAGACGAAGAGTTGCAGAAGAAAAAATAAATAAGATTGCTATGAAGTAATTCATAAGTCGTGAATATAAGGTCATGAAGTCTCATCAAAAAAGTTTGTACTCACGAGGTCTACTGTTTGCAGAACTACTAGTTATTTAGAAAGTTACATTTCAATAATCTTACACTCGCACACATTGAACAAGTGGCGGGAAGACGCGGGATGCAAGCCGCTTCCAATCGGTCCTTTTGGAAATCCATGGCCAGCCTATGTCCAGCAGTGGATTTCTTATGGCTGAGATGATGATGATGAATCTTACACATAGACAAATACTAAGTATATTACTAAACATTAAAATCTCATTTTATATGTGCACACAAAATTCCACATTTAGGTGGAGTATGCGTGCATAAATGAGGCGACATTTAGACTGAAAAGGAAAAAAAATACTGGAGACAAAAGGAATTAACGTGGCCAACGAGGCACCTTACCGGGGAAAGGACCACAGCGTAATATGAACAGAAACAAATCTCACACTACATGCAGTGTCGATAATAAACGTTTTATTCCGAATCTGCTCAGCTGAGATTGTACGCTAATTATTATATTGTAAGTTCCTTTTATACATATTTACGGATATTTCCTTTTTCTTTTATATAGCATAGGCTGCATAAGTAGGACTTTCGTAGTGTAACTGACGTTAAGTTTGATAAGATGTCGGTTGTATGTTTTCATTAAAAAGTATGCACAATATCATTCCAAAATGTATAAATATGATCATTATTTATAGTAGCTCTTGTAAAACTACTTATTTGTCGTACGTCAAAGTCATAGGGATCCGGACGTTATGAAGCTACGTCAAAATGTGTAGATTGAAATTTTATAGAAATATATATTAGTCATATATTTTAAAAAAAGTACGTGCCAA
The DNA here is from genome assembly GCA_947563715.1 of Lycia hirtaria. Taxonomy (NCBI): domain Eukaryota; kingdom Metazoa; phylum Arthropoda; class Insecta; order Lepidoptera; family Geometridae; genus Lycia; species Lycia hirtaria. The sequence continues at coordinate 3,735,871 of OX387376.1, read as the reverse complement.
TCAGGAAGTAAAAAAAAAACAACGTGTTGCACTCCAGGAGTGCCGGCAGAAGTGAAAACGTTGATAGAAAGAGAGGGGATATTACTTCCTCTCCTACGCCGCGCCGGCGCGGCGGTCTACTTTTCCTCCGCCTTACGAATTTGGGGAATTGTAGTGTATATTGTTATTAGTATATATTACATACCTTGTATTTTTTATATGAGATGTGCTTCCATACTAGGACAATTGTTTAAACATATGGTATTTTACCGCTTATTATCTTCTTATATGCTTCTTTCAGCACGGGGCTTGGTTGTAAATGCTTTTACTACTTTTCGTAATATGTTTTGTTATTGGAAAATCTGAAAATTTATTTGTTGATATTAAAATTTTCTCTCTGACAGCTTAGACAAGCGGTGTCAAAGCTTTCAATTTTTCAAAATAGTTCTTTAATTTTCTAACAAGTCGTCTTACGAATTTTCTATCAGGTCACGTGACACCTGACGCGAGTTTAATCTGAAACGAGTTTAATTTTTTTTACCCATCACAAAAATGCACAACGCCCCTGAAGAAGTTTTTACTTTAAAAAAATGTTACGACACCACGCACATCAAAATCGGTCAAGACGTAGAAAGTAATACAGAATCTTTTTTGTACAGTTAGGTAAAAATCTATGAATGTCAGGCAGACTCTCTTACTCTCATTTTGATAATTGTACTTACTAAAATTAGAACTTATTGTAAATTTCAACTTGGGCTTTGGTCTCTGTTAAATACCTAATTCATATGAATATGACAGAAGCTCAAAAAATATATAATACATATGTAACATGTAAAGCTAATATATAATCACCTAAAATATATATGTTTAATTAAAAACTTGTGTTTTCTGTTGACTACTACCAAGTTCTTAAAGCGTTGGTCTACTGAGTAAGCATGCGCTGTGTCCGGTCCTTACCGGACAAAAAGACAGACTGTCCGGTCCGAAGGCTGATTTGAAGAGGAGCAAAAAGATGTGGCTTTTGAACTGAGCTTTGTTTTTAAAGCCTTGGATTGCAGGATTGGAGGAAATGGTACATTACTGTTTTAGCTATTTAGCTTTGGATTAATTTTTACATATTTTTTTTTTTATAGAAGATAGATGTACGATTGACCACCAACTCGCCTGATGTTAAGCGACGGTGTGGCCGAGGATGGAGCTCGTCGATCTAGAAGATATCTATTCACTCTAGCCTTGAAAATTCCGAGATTGTAGGTCTCAGGAAACAGAGATGGCGGCAACGAATTCCATTCTTGTGCAGTACGCAACAGGAATGTGGATCGATATCCACATTCCTGTTGCTGTTGATATTATTTCTTTTAGGTATTAGCGCAGATTTTTATTTTGCAATAGTGTCACAGATGCAACAATACTAGTGTGAAAGCGTCACCGTTTCATGGTGGATATTCCAGAAACCCGAACGAAACGCTTTAGTTCCACTTTCATCGTGCGGACTGCTAGATTGTGGAATACATTTCCGGAGCGGGTCTTTCGCGATTGATATAATCTGCGTGTCTTTGAATCGCGAGTGAATTGGTTTCTTCCAGACGAATGAAGCGCGCTTCATCGTAAACCGCAACGTCGCTTAACATCAGGCGAGTTGGCGATCAAGCGCAAACCTATTTCTACATAAAAAAAAAAGAATTTCTAAGCCTAATCGTATAATAAATACATCGTTGGGCCTAATAATATCATCTAAAATCTCAGAGTACCCTCTCCATAGCTTGTTGCGTGATTTTGAGCCCATAGTGAGTGACCACGGTACACTTTCGACTAAACTTGAAATACTGAGCTAAGGCATATCGGATGAAAGACTCGGAGAGACTTCGAGTCTTTCGTTAGAAGTATTTTTAGGGTTCCGTGCCCAAAGGGTAAACCGGGACCCTATTACTAAGACTACGCTGTCTGTCTGTCTGTCCGTCCGTCTGTCACCAGGCTGTATCTCATGAACCGTTATAGTTAGACAGTTGAAATTTTCACAGGAGATGTATTTCTGTTGCCGCTATAACAACAAATAATAAAAAAAACGGAATAAAATAAATATTTAAGGGGGATCCCATACAACAAACATGTTTTTTTGCTCGATATTGATAACGGCAACAGGTAGACGCTTGAAATATTCACAGAATATTGAGTTATATTATTCACTTAAAAATAATTAAGTAATTAAAATAAAATTAATATTTAAGGGGGGCTCCCATACAACAGACATGATTTTTTTCCGGTTTTATAGATGGTACGGAACCCTTCGTGCACCAGCACTTCGTGCCAGAAAAAACCGGCCAAGTGCGAGTCGGACGACTCGCACTTGGCCGGTTTTTTCTTATCAGTTTTCTTCAGCTTTAAATATTATCACTTTCCATAAGAACTCATATTAATTTAAATCTAATCTAAAATGACATTTATGAAGTATTTTTGTATCTTGCCTATCAGTTTAACATCACTCTTCACTACACTTTGATCTAATTCTGAATGGAACTTCACTTTCACCATTCAAGAGCCAACTTTATCTTTCTCCAATGAAATAAACCCGTCATCACTATAACAAATCCATCAATCAGTTGTATTCAGATGACACGTCTTCAAGATGGCGACGTCTATCTGACGTTTATTGACGTTTCCATCCGTCACGTCTATTCTGGGCGTGACGAATGCGGCTGTGACATCGCCAGATCTATATCTGTCACTGTCATTGGATTTCCGCGGGAATTATTGCTGATGGGTGAATTATGTGTTCTTGTAATAGAGGAGATGTTTTGGCAGAGAGGCGACTAAATATGAGAATACTTTTATATATGTCCAAATTAAAGCTGTAGCATAAAGTATGAGGAAGAATTCGACTTCTAACCAGGACATTCTTATTCCTTCTGCATTCAATATAAAACAGTATCTTCAGATTATAACAAAAGAATGTCTAAGAAAAATCGGAATAAAAAAAATGAATTTATGAAATTTAGCAATCGCATGTTCATCTCATCTCAGCCATAAGAAGTCCACTGCTGGACATAGGTCTCCCCCATGGATTTCCAAAAAGACCGATTGGAAGCGGCTTGCATCCAGCGTCTTCCCGCCACTTGTATGAGGTCATCTGTCCATCTCGTGGCTGGTCTTCCTACGCTGCAAATCAATCGCAATCGCATGTTAGTGACTAAAAAAACCCAGAAGAAAAACATTTACTAGTATAACATACACATTTAAATTTCCATAACCTTTAATCTACGATTTTTATGTAAAAACACAGTTTAAATAATAAAAGTAGAAATAAAAAGATTAATACAGTAATTTCCAATTCCAACGTCAATATTTCCACGTTTATGATATCCAACATATCTCACAGTAACCAGACATATTCCGCCAAGCGCGTGTCCCGCCCGTCACGAGTCCCGCTCGTGAACACGTGACACTGAGCCGACGTCAAGAGGCTGATAGATCCGCGACTGTCGCCTCTGCTCGTCTCAGTAATATCATCTTTGACGGATCCGAGACGATCCTATTGACGTATCGCTGTTTATTTTTCTGAGAACTCGTAGAAACCAATTTTGTCAAAGATTATTTTCTTGATTGTATTTATTGAATCGTTAATGTTAAAGTCGTAGATACTAGATTACAGACTTTTATGATATTTAAATTTTATTCTACGCATTGTAACTTTTACTCAGATTTTCTGTTATAGACAAGACAAGATTGAATTCTGTCTTTTAGCAGAGTTGCGTTGACCAACGTACTCTTGAAAAAACTAAGTTTTTGTGCTGTCTGGTAAACAATTATTCGATGATTATATTTTTGTTGGGAAACAGTTTTCTGCTGTAAATCTGAAATGTACTCTAAAAACTGCGGTCTCAATTATTATTTTACCCTACTCCAAAAAGAAGGAAGTTATACAACAATTATTCTAGTATTACGACTTTACTTTTTGTTTTTCTAGAGAGCACAAAAAAAAATCTTGCAAAAATTTCATCGAAAAAAAAACACAAAAAATTTCATAATTTGAGTAGTTTTATGTTTTGTAGTTAATGTCTAAAAACATTAAAATTTTCTATCAATTTTTTTTTATCAAAATTCAAAATATTTTTATTTCAGGTTAATTGTACCAATAGAATAAAAGAGTCCCATTAAATATACAGTCATATAAAATCATAATCTTATAATTAAAATACAAAAACATGTCAATAATAGGTATAGAAAAACAATTTAAAATGTCATAAAATTATCACATATATATATATATATATTAAAATAAAATAATAAAATCAGTCAATATTCCACAGTCAAAAATAAAAATAAAACCAAGTATTAATTTAGAATAACCATCAAATATAAAAATTTGTATGTCAGAAATGAGTGTCGAGTCAATGGGAGGTACTTAGATGCTATAATATTGCTAGTATTTTTTCTATGCTTGTTATAAGATGATGATCTGGAGGGGCTATCAAAATAGTTCTTCAAACATTTCATGTATTACTATGATATCAAATCAACACAAAAGCAATCAAATCATTTATTTCATCTAAAAATAATAGTACATCACAAAAGTTACGGCACTAATCATCAAACAGGGTGAATTTAATCACCCGTGTCTTGATAGATTAGTCATCATTGATATTGATCCTGCGTAAGTACATGTCAAATTAACATTAATTAGTACAATACAATGTCAATCATTACAAATTCTAATATTACAAATTATTATTATTATTATTTTTTATCAAGATTTATCATTTTATTTTAAGATTACGAAAAAGTCAATAGAATAAAATTAAAATTAATTACATTTGATGTCAAATTTAATATGGAAACAAACAGAAGTAAGGTAATTCAATTGAGTTATAATATCGCGGATAACTGCGACAAAGAGAAACAACCTGCGTCATTCCGTCTCGTATCGCAGCGGAATGATTACACCCATCGTCTCATTATTCCCTCTGATTACGGAAACGTAATCACTAATCACATGTAACTGCCGCCTATCCGTCACAGTCACGATTCCATCTGTCACGCGCGTGACGAACCGTGACGTCTCTGCCGCCAACGTGACGTTTACTCGCCGTGACACAAGAGCAACTTTCCATCGACACAACCGCACTAGCCCCGTCTCTCAAATCACTACACCAAACTACATGGTCCCCGTTATCGAAGAGCTCACCAAGATAGACGGTTCAGAGCTTGCTGGCCGCGTCTAACGTATGTCACGGTACATTATCTGAGCCTCTTAATTGAAGATAATAAGGGGAGACATGTGTCTTTGTCGTGTTTTTATGGAGTGTAAGAGAGGGATGTATTTTGCTTTTTTCAACTCTCGTTAGGAACTTTGGCTATTAATTTTTGTCACTCATTTTCATTAGGTGTGAAGGGAAAGCGACGGCTTCGTCCCACGTATTTTGTGCTTTTGTTTTTTTTTTCGGGGTTCTGATAGCTTTATTTTATTGAGCGGAAGTGAGAGATGTGTACTTTCGGTAATTGATGGGGATTGTTAGTATTAGTGCCGATGTAATAGAAAAAGAAAATGATTCCTAATGAAAGAAACTACGGTTTTAACGTATTTGTGGAGATAATAAATATCCCGTATCCCGTATCTGTCTGGCTAGTTTTTTAACCGACTTCCAAAAAGAAGGAGGTTATCAATTCGGTCTGTATGTTCCTATGTAGAATAATAATAGATATATAAATTAACATGTGACATGTAGATTTTGTGTTAGATACCAGGGTAAACAATTGTGTGATGAGCATGGATGTTCGTTCTGTGTCAGGATGTTTAACTGTACCTTAAGTACATATTTACAAAAAAGAAAAGTATATATGTATATATATATTCTATCAGCCGTCTAGTTTCCATAGTACAATCTTTGCTTGATTTGGGCTAGATGGTGTTATGTGAAATGTCCACCAACATTTATTTGTTTTGAAATCGATTATTTCAGTTTTTTAAACTATAAATTATTTAGTTTTCCATAAAGTTACTTTTACTCCTGACATAAACTGTATCAGGCCTGGAATTAAAGAGTTTGCAAAGATATTATCTTAGCTAATAAATCTAGCAAAGTAAAAGTTCAAAGCAAAGTGTTCCTAGTAACGGAAGTCATCATTGCACCCGCAATACTGACGTAACATTATAGCAGCAGTTTATAAATCGCCTTTGTTCTAAGATCGCGTTGCCTGCTCACCTGCATCGCGCAATATCAATCCATCTGCTGCGACGTGGGGGGACACCCACCCGGGGGGTTAGGGGGTCTGGGTGGGGAGTCCAGTGGTCCGAGTCGACGTCTTTGCGTTTAATTTTGTACAAATGACGGGTGAAGACAGGTAAAGGGTGATGTTGCTTAGTTTTTGTAGGTGTCGGGGAAATTCATGTCACATTTCGGAGACTTTTTTGTTAGCATGTGGTTTTATGATTTAAAAAAATTACAGGTTTTTTTGTTAGCTATTGCTCAAGTTCTTACTAATTGAAATTAAGCAAATTTTAACGGATTTATCCCGTATATTTTATATTATTTTATGATATGACGTTTTGAATACTTTGCAGCGACCGTGGCAGTCTCACCTGTGACCACGGACGCTGCAGTGTTCGAAACGTCAAGTCATAAAATTATGTAAAATGTACGCGATAAATCAGTAATCATAAATCAGTAAATTCAGTAAATTTTATTATCAATGTTTTGTTAGTAATAGTAATGTAAATAGGTAACACAGTGTAACATTATAATAATAATAATAATAAAGTAGTTTATTTGAACAATTTAGATGATAATTACAATAGTAAAATACATATGCATCAGAAACTAAATAGTCATAATTTAGATAAACTATTGTATTTTTCGAGTACCCTGGATCCCACACTAGGGTAGTCCTGTGTCGTGAGATCCAGTGCCTTCCTTCAAATAAGAAAAATTTAATTACTATTTATATCTTGATAATATATCTATAGCTTAATAACTAACATAGGATATTATGAAATGTTGTAAACATCGCAAGTATATATATATATATCTTTTTCTTAGTTCAACAATTACAATTATTTAGCGTATGTATGATGTCTGTGTGTAGCGGGGTATGTGTATGTGCGTATGGATATGTTTTAGATGGTACGAAAGTCTGGGTGTGTATGTGGAGGATGACAAAGGTGTGTACGTGTATTCTCTAGTTTAGTTAACGAATGAGATTGGACGGCGTTTGCATAGTGTGATTGTGTGGCTTATTTATTGAAATCCGTTAAAAATTGTTTAATTTCAATAAAACCACAAAGTAAACTTTGGATGTATTACGTAATTTTAAAATGGATAAGTACTTCTGTAAAATCTATATGTTAGAATATATTAATAACATGAACATTATAACTGTAATTGGATTCACCCTGCGGCAACATCCTTTTGAAATCCGTTCAGTTGTTTCACCCTGGATTAACAAACACGCAATCAGAAACTTTCACATTTGCACCTAATATTAGTAAGTTAAAAGAAATTTTTAATAAGATATGCCAACATGGTATTTTCAAAATAATCACTAATATTAATATTTATCTGTAAAACTTTTAAAATGATTGAGCTGTATGTATTTACGCATTTACAGCTCAATATTTAAAATAAAGATTTTTTTTCACAAACCGAGCAAGACGCAAGTCTTATGATGAGATTCATGGTTGCCCATAACTGCCCAATACCACAAGGTGCTACATTTTTATAGTTCAAAATCCAGTGGCGATGCACTGCGCTTGTAGTTTAGTAAACTTTTAGATATTAGCTGTTAAATCTCATTATGCTCAAAAATTTCGCTATAAAGTTTACTCTTCAACCAGAAATACAGTATTAAGCACACTACTGCTTGTGGTTGGCAGATTTATTTAGGCCCGAAAATGAAAATATAATATTTTTTATTTCCACGACATTCCAAATACACATTTTAAAACGCACACGTCCACAAAAGACGCGACTTTACTTCAGCCCCCTTATTATCTGGTGGGTGGAGGTCAATATGCACCCGCCCCCCTCCTGGGGTCCGTGGGAGGGGGGTTGTCACGTCACTGTCTCGGAGCGCCGTCACGCCGAGCGTCTCGTTTGCGTCCATTGGACTACTTTTCAACTTGATGCTTAGCGGAATAGAAATGGTTTGCAATATTTTTAATGGTTGGATTTAAAATAACAAAATATACTGACTATTTGTGTGCTTCTGCACATATAACTACAAATTAAAGGACTGAATCTGATTGATTTGCTTTGTAAAAAAAATCCTCAAACTATAACAGCTCTTAGATTTTATGTAATGTATAGATTGAGTGTCGTATTTTCTGAATAAAACTTGATAGCATTATTTTGCTGCACTATCACTAAATCAAGCGTGACGTTAATTAATGCTCAAATAGATCGTACTGTAATACATGTTGGCATTTTCACACATTATATTGCTGCGCTATCTCTAAATCAAACGCAACTAAGTTGACTCGAGTCGATTAGCTTCTGTTTGTCTCGCCACGCAGTGCAGGCTAAAACGAGTATAAATCCGTTTGTTATAAAATATGATTATCTCGGTTTATTTCGTGACGACTCTCGTTGGTTTGCAAAGATGCGCTAAGACGCTGTGATTGCAGTTCTCAGCAAACAGATAACATGGAAAAAAACTTCATTCCTATGCAGTTTACATTTTAAGAAATAATTATGGTTTACAAAACTGACTTAAAAATACGCAATGCAACGCGGTCGTACACGACTTGCTGTTCACTTTTCTACAGCACTTAGATGATATTTTACCAGTTATTTTGTTATAAAAACCAAAGTACTGCATCGATTTTGATAAAATTTATATGTGATCACCTCTGAAGTATGATCTACCAAACACAAAAGTAATCATCAAAATCAATGCACAATTGGCTGAGTAATCGGTGAACAAACATACAGACAGAATGAATAACCTCCTTATTTTTGGAAGTCGGTTAATTAACGAAATTAGAACATATTGATGCATGTCAAGACATTATTTCGTAAACTAATTCCCGTAAACTGCAGCCAAAATTAATCAAATGGAAACAAATTACTAGCGCATACACTTAGCTCTAAAAAGCATACGGCGCCGAATGCAATATATTTTTTATTCCCGTATGCAATCGCCCCGTCTTACGTCTGCCGGCAGCGGCAATATCAATCCATCTGCTCGAAGCTCTTTCTACGTACTCTTGTCTACAGTACTGAAGCTTTGGAAGGAAGCTTCAAATTACATACGTACATACATAAAATCACGCCTATTCTCTCTTACGGGAGGCAGATCATCAAATACCATGAGGCCGTTTGACCCTGAGTTTGACAGGCATGTTAGTTAGAGGGTAAAATGTAAAAAAATGGGTTACAGGGACATGGGGTCAGTCCATCTCCTATATAAAAGCTAATTTCTCTCAAGTCCTTTGATTTACTTTTACAAAATGCCCGGAAAAAGAGAAGAAGCTGATACCTACATTATATATTTTTTCATTTTCTCACAGTCTAATATATATAGAAGAAAAGCTTGTAATTGATTCTAACTAGTCTCTCAAAAGCAGCGAAAGAAAATGCGTAAGAGAAGCTAAAGACGTTTATCAGAATCGTATGAAGGAGTAAAGTACTGTGTTCTGTCTACCACAATGGGAAAATGGTATGGTTGTATGTATGTAGATAGATGTAGTCTTGAACATGTAGTCATTCTTTAGGAGTAATTATGGAACTTATCCAAATACTTAAACCCACTACCGACTGGTAGGTTACTCAACGTGTTAACAACATTTCCAAATTGAGAACATTCACTTATCTGCGGTGCATATTTACGTAGTAGTAGTTTAGCTTAAATGTTATGTTATCAAAAACATGTAATGCTGGGCTGGTAAAAAAAAAAAAAAAATATATCAGCTGCTTCTCTTCCCGGGCATACTGTAAAAGTCAGTTAAGGGAATGGAATTTAGGGTAATTGGCGTTTATGTCGGCGATGGGCTAAGCCCTTGTCAATGCAAGCTAACATTACATCATTCATTCAAAATTCAAAAAATTCTAAATTCAAAATTCAAAATTTTATTTAGCTTGTGGTCCTGGGTACAAGGGTAAGTTGGTATTTACAACTTTTAGTATTCTGCCAGATCCTGCTTTAAAGCATACAAGCCGTTCATTCCCTCTCTTTTCCATCTATCATTTAACCACAATCAAGTTTGGTATCAAACGGGCTCATGGTCTTGTTGCTCTGTTACCCCGTAAAAGAAAACAGACGTGGTTTTATATCTGTACTTAATATATACTTAGACGTCACAAAAATATGTCTCACAAACAGAAAGTTTACGAACTGCAAAACTGTCCCGCCATTCCAGCGGGAGGGGGGGTCGGAGGGGGGCAGTGTCACGTCACTGTCTTAAATGACTGTCACGGGTGCACTCGGCTCGTCTGAAGAACGGACGGACGGTCTACAATGCCGCTCGCTGTGAAATTACGTCGTTATTTGTTATTGTAGTGCGCTCCCAGCTCATGGTCGATGGGGGGATAGGGGGAGGGGGGGGGGGGGGGGGTGCAGTAAGGAGACCATTAGAATTTGATAAGTTTTAGTTCTGACTTTGTGATCGAATGGTCGGAGGTAAAACGGTTACATTTTAACGGTAAAGCTAGAGAGAATTAGGAACAGTTGTTTAGCTTTGCTCTAGATTTATCTAATATTTTTAAATGACAAAAATTGATCGAAAACGGGATTGACTAAAGCACGAGGCTTTCGTGTAACCTAAATGTCAACTTGATACATCTATCTGTCCCTGAGGAGCTAAGCTAAGCTAAGGGGAAGCTAAGCTGCAGAGTTCTAAACATGAAGATGCAGAATTGAATGTGCTGTCATGTATGCTTACAGCTGTGCTTCTGTCGTCTGCTAAGTGTGTTTGTATGAGTTTGCAGTTGTGTGTATAACTATTTGCTTTTTACATGTTTTGTAACTATTATTTTATGGAAATTTTGGATTTCAAAGTCAAAGTCAAAGTAAATTTATTTGCATAAAACATGAGTAGCATGCACTTGATGTTATTTGTTTTATAGACCTTCATGTTATGCCTGATGAGGCGTACAAATCAGAGGCGCGCTATTACAATTATCATAACAAATTATCAAAAGAGGCGTGAAAAATATATCCTTATGATCTCACGCTTAAATTCTAGTTTAATTAACTTGAATATTTTCTCTTGACACTCTTACATACGCTGCTGCATAATGTTTCAATTTTTTTTCTCTTTCGTCGTTGAAGTGATGATAAAGTGGTCAAACAATCAACAGAGAAGTAACTCTGTTATTCATACTCCAAGTAATATTACGTTTCAGTGTCATTGGATTCACTTAAAATCCAGCTTATATAACTGTTTTATCTATCGAATAGATCTAAGTATGAGTACTGACTTGTCTGATGGTAGCGACAGTGTAGATGAAGATGTAGAAGAATGGAGATGAAGCATCTCGATTTAGAAGAAATTAATTCACTCTGTTCTCGAAAATTCCTTGAATGTAGATTTCAGGAAAAAAGGGAAAACGGCAGGGAGTTCCACTCCCGTGCAATACACGTTAAAAATGTTGACATTTGTTGAGTAATACGGATTTTCGTTCTATGGTTTGAATTTGCAGATGTTCACTAAAAACCAATCAAATATTATTATCGTTTACATATTCATATAACATTTAGACCTGTTTGGGGAAAAAATTGTGTATTTTTTGAGAAGCACTACCCTCTTGTACATTTCTTACTCGGCAGCTGAAGTATCAACTTGCGCTTGTGATGTTCTGTCATTCTTGCGCCAGTATTATCAAGTTGCAGTCGCTTGCACGGAGATGACGCGGGCGTCGCTGTCGCTGCCACGGACTCAAGTTTGTGAGCTCTGGAAATTTCACCCTGTGGGCCTTGGTACAAGTTATTGGAGACATTTTCACAATTTTTATACAGATGATGATTAAAACAGTCTTATCACGGACATCTGTTTATGTTAATAGGAAACTTATAGAGTCCGCCTTACTGGGCCCTAATAACACTACACTACAGGCACGTCATGTCAGCGCCGTCTCTCGCCGATGACAGGCCACGGATGAATTGTACGTTGTAGATCTGACACGACGCTCTGACTTAGTTTATATTGTCGTATGTCCCGCTTGATCTTGTCCCTTACGTCACGTCCTAGAAGTCAGGCACGTCACGTCAGCGCCGTCTCTCGCCGATGATAGGCCACGACTGAATTGTACGCTGTAGTTCTGGCACGACGCTCAGTCTTAGTTTATATTGTTGTATGTCCCGCTTGATCTTATCCCTTGCGTCACATCCCAGAAGTCAGGCACGTAACGTCAGCGCCGTCTCTCGCCGATGACAGGCCACGACTGAATTGTACGCTGTAGTTCTGGCACGACGCTCAGTCTTAGTTTATATTGTTGTATGTCCCGCTTGATCTTATCCCTTGCGTCACATCCCAGAAGTCAGGCACGTCACGTCAGCGCCATCTCTCGCCGATGACAGGCTACGACTGAATTGTTCCGCGGTAGTTCTGACACGACGCTCCGTCTTAGTTTATTCTAGCTGGCGGCTGTTATTGATTGTTGGATGCGCCAATTTCATGTTATTAGTGTTGATGCTTCTAGCTGGAGTGAGAGTTGGTTCCGTACTTATTTAATTTCACAAAGGTAGTATTACTTCAAGATTACTTCGTTTTATTGCAGTATTCTTACTTTTTTAGTATTTATGTTGTTTCTATTAATATAAATACTTATTTAAAAAAAAAATAAGGCAGCGCGCGTAGTACCGAATAGGCATAAAATTAACTTTTTAGTTACATTTTGTAGAAATAAACACGTAAAACAACGTTAAAAAATCTAATACTTTGAATCTTCAAAAACTAAAAAAAAATGCCACTTACAATATTTAATTGTGAATTTTTATGGTAGACATAGTTGATAAAAGAAAATAATATCTATAGACCATTCCCAGCATGCAACATTGAAAGCATGTTAAAAAAACGGTTGTATTTTTTTATGTTTGCTACTGCTTAACCTCTTTTATTTTATAAATGGATTTGAAAAATCATTTTTGTTTTAACAGGATATACTTTCTGATTTGTCCCATAGACGTTTAATGAAAATGGGTTCAGTAGTTCGGTTTTTCAAAATAATTGTACATTTTCAAGTTGGTAGTTTCAGTTTTTAAACTATAGTTATTATGAAAAACTAATTAAAACTAAATCTCAATTTTGTTTAATATTAACAGTTTTTAGTAAAATATTTCACAATATTTTCAGTGCAAGCTGTCCATAACAGATCGAGAGACAAGTTCAAGGCGCCATCGGCGCGTCACGCTGCTTCTGACAGCGTGTCACTGTCCTGCGATTTCGGTTGTTTGTTTTGAACTCACTGAGCTTTGCATCAGCCAAGATAGATTTTGTTGTTTGGTTAGATATTGAAATATAATAGTTGAAAATAGATTTTATGTATCAAGTTGTGTAGTGTTTGAAAATTATAATTTGTAATTGCGTAACAGCGTACGTTGTCACGTACGCTGTTTCATAAAAATTACGTCTTATTTTTTATTCATTAACTACCTGCATTCTACGCTCTTACTCGCTTTGGTTACTTACATATCACAATGAAGGCTTTTCCTAATTTTATCTCTAGGACTAGCAGTTTAGGTAATATATTGACTGTCATGAGTACAAACACACAATACAAATGCAACTACAATAAGTTTGCCGTTCAGTACAAAAATATAAATTCTTAAAATCTATTTTACGTTTCTTTTCTCTCATTTCACGGTTTTAACATAAGAAAACATATATAGTAAAAATAAATCGTTTTGTTTGTATGAAGGTGTGAATGGTGTGATGAAACAAAGGTCATAGAAATTAAACATACACAACGCTGCAGATGTCACGCTGAGTCTGACAGCGTGACACCGTCGTCCCGAGGATTCACTGAATGCGACTACGCTTCACTTAGTCGAGTCGATTCGGTTACAACTTTCTGTAAGTATTATACGTTTTTTTAATATTTCCTAGCTATAAAAATGCTGTAAAACATCTCAATATTGCCAACATTATTGAATTTTATTTATTTATGATTTAATTTAACGACATTGACGATTATGACCCGCCTTCAAATAAAATTAAATAATAGCACTATCAAAATTTACGACAGTTTATTCAAATGTTACTATTACGGAATATCCGCTATTATTATTAATATATTCGATTCTAACTGGATTATGGCCATTATTTTCGAATTAGTTATTTGTTTTAAGTCCTATAAATTGCAATGGTGTGTCAATAAAGTCTGACATTTGAATACGGAATTACGGAACCACGTATTGTTTTAATTTAATTTTGACACTCGCCTACGCAAGCAAACGTATTCTGAGAATCAAATTAAATTAAATAAAAAATAATAATCTATGTATATATGTATGTATTCTATTAGCTATCTGGTTTCCGTAGTACAAGCTTTGCTTAGTTTGGGGTTAATATCTCTTGTGTATCTATATTGTACTATACTAAACAGTTACTTAAAAGAAATACGTAAAATACCTGGAAAATATTCTCTAGTTTTTTTAATTCTAATATGAAGGCATTTAGGGAAGGACTTAATAATTTACCTTAACCTAATTTGGTAACAGACAAATGCATTAGGTTGGGCAGTCTGTAATTTATAAAAAAATACTAAGTAGGTATATATTTTACGATTGGTATAAAACTTTATTGAAATAAAACATAGGTACATAGAATTAATATAAATTAATAACATTGCTAATAACTAAATCAATTAAAAAAAAACAATTTGACGTTAAAACTTAAGATGAGGTAGGTATCTACCCCGCCCAAACGTGCCCATTACGCTGCCGGCATTACCACGCCGGCGCAATTTACGATTGTTATTTTTTTATATTAGATACGATTGACCAGCAACTCGCCAGATGTAAAGCAACGGTGTGGCCGAGGATGGAGCACGTGGATCTAGAAGATCTGAGTACGGATTTTAAAATACATATAAATAATATAATAAATACTAAAACTCCTCTTCCGCGCACCGGCAAGCACAGTGTAGGAAGACCAGCCACAAGATGGACAGACATCCTAATACAAGTAGCAGGAAGACGCTGGATGCATGGCCTATATTCCTATATGAATATCCTCTAATTTAAATTAAATAAAAATAAAAACTAATTTACGCTAAAATAGTAAAACAATTCATTTTATCATTTTCCAATCAAACAAATTAATACAAATCTATCTGACAAAATGCATCTTCACAATATTTTGAAATGTGTAATTAACCTTTCATTTGACATGCGATGAGATAAATCTACAATATATGTTTTGAATGTCACATCACAACAAAAATGAATGATTTACGACAATTATGCACTTTTTTATTACACAAGAGAATTTTAAACAGAATGACGTTAGCGCCCGCATCATACACGTGTAAAGATAAACTTTGGTATTTAGTTAAAAACTATAAAAACGCTATTTTTAGAGCATAATAAAAATGCATTACAAGTGTACTTAGATGATAATTTATGACGGTAAAAAGTTCAGCTAAAAAGATTGTCTGGATGAAATATATCTGATTTTTTTGGTTAATTTATTTTTTCAAGGTGCTTACAAGAAGAAATATCATAATTTGGCAAATGTTTTAAAAAGTGGGTAATTCAAAAATGTTACTAAAGATAAAAAATAAAAAATATAATATTAATTACTTACTGATACTATGAATGCTTACTATGTCAAATAAAACTTAGATTACTAAACGATCAAAGTTTCTTGAGTCGTATTCCACATTAATAATATCTGCATTTTTTTTATAAATAATTAAATATTTATGAACATTTCACACAACGCCATCTAGCCCACACAAAGCAAAGCTTGTACTATGGAGCTACGAGTAGATGGCTGATAGAATACATATACTGTTTTTTGTTAGAAACACCCAGACACAGAACAAACATCCATGCTCATCACACAAATGTTTGTCCTGGGTGGGAATCGAACTCATGACCTACAGCCCAGCAGGCAGACATACTACCAACTGAGCCACAAGGCCAGTCAAGCATTCGCATCATCTATAACCTCATGGCTCAGTGGTAGTAGAATAGAATAACTTTATAGTACATAGTCCAGGCGGCCTTATCGCATAGAGCGATTTCTTCCAGGCAACCTTAGAGTGTATAGGAAATCTGGCAATTGTGAAAAGGAGTAAGTATTTAGTTTTCTATTTTGTGTGTATGATTTTTATTCTCTGTTGTATATTTTTTGCCACAACAAATTGTCCTTAATTATTTTCTTGGCTAGAATAGAATATAGTTGCACAATAATCCACAATTTTAGCAGAACCCTTTCCAGTGAGGTGGCTCCCTGTTTTGTCAATCGTGCGACAAGTGGACAATGTGACATCCGCACTTGTTTCTTTGCTGCAGCGCGACAACCAGTGGGCGTGCTAGCGACAACTTGTCACGTCACTTGAGCATGGGTGCAGCAGCAGTGACTGAGCTTGTTACGGACTGGTGGTCGACTTGTTAAATCAATTCGAGTTTAGAATTTGAGTTTTTTTTTTGGCTTCTGTAGTAAATAAGTTTCGTACTGAAATAGGGTTCGTAAGTAAGGAACCCTTAAGTTTCGCCATGTTTGTTTATAATATGTCCACGGCTTTGCTCTAAGACTGTTAGTAAGCGCAAAAGGACCTAATGGCTCGAAGTGCATCCGAGAATCGGACCCCATTTATAAGATAAGATAAGACTGTTAGTAGTAGAAAGCGGTAATTAGGCATGAATATACATATTAAACACAAAAAAAGTCGTAGAATAAAGTCTTGAAAAATAAAATAGGTGTTCTTTCCCTACATGTAAAGTGTGGTAACGTTGGATAGATAATTAAAAAAAACATTAGGAGTGTGCGAAAACCATTTTTCGATTTAGGGATCCGTCGCTAAATATTAAGCTTTGAAATGATAATTTTTGTTCGAGTCAAGTGTCTCTTTAAATCAAAAATTGTACGTTTCGAAGTTGGTTGTTTCAGTTTTGTACCGACTTCCAAAAAGAAGGTCTCAATTCGACTGTATGTTTTTTATGTTTGTTACGCAATCACTCCGCTAATTGTGACTTGATTTCGTTGATTCTTTTTTTTTGTTAGTAGGTCAGAAGTGTTCCCGTATAAATTTTATCAAAATCGGTTCAGCACTTCGGTTTGTATAAAAAAATTACTGGAAAAATATCATCCAAGCAAACGATATTGCGTATTTTAAAGTCGGTTGCTTCAGTTTTATTTATACTGTCATTTTTTTAATTATAATTTTATTTATGTGCGAATAAGTGCATAAGCACTGACTTACATAATACTGTTTTAGCTTGCAAGGAACTTGAACTAAACATTTTCAAAGGCGAATTTAACCCGTCAGTGGAGCGACGCGGAAACTGCGACGTTGACGGTCTCGCAG
This sequence comes from Lycia hirtaria, assembly GCA_947563715.1. Classification (NCBI taxonomy): domain Eukaryota; kingdom Metazoa; phylum Arthropoda; class Insecta; order Lepidoptera; family Geometridae; genus Lycia; species Lycia hirtaria. The sequence goes on along the minus strand of OX387376.1, from coordinate 3,718,424 downwards.
ACCCCTGGATTGAAAACAGAACTTATTTTGAACAACGGTAGAATTTAATAAGAATTTCGGTGTTTAAATTAAAAACAAGTCTGCTTAAAACTACTTTATCGAAATTGTTCGAACTAAAAATTAATATTTTTACTAAAAACCTTTGTCCATTACATATAGTTCCAGCCAGTTGATATTATAAAACAGAAAAGCAATACAGGTAAAATATAACATGTAAACTAATTATTTTGTAAGATTTCTCTCATAGATTTTTTCTACGTAAGTATACTAGGAAGGTAAGTATACTAATTGCCAAGAAGCTACACAGTCTCGAGCACCATTGTAAAATAGCATGTGTGTCTATATTCTACAGGATTCATTTTGATGAGTGTGCGCAAGAGCTTCACGACCTAATTCCACCATCCCCATTTCACTGCGGGACTAGCAGAAAGTTTGCAAATTACCACCCATCTAATACCTTTAAACGAGCAATTCTTGTGTATATATGTATATATAATCTGCATCTCGGAAATGGCTCCAACGATTTTAATGAAATTTGGTTTGTAGGTAGATTGAGAGACGATAAATCCGATCTTGCTAGGTTAAATTTTTAGTGAACCCGGGTTTGTACGTATTTTCAGTCATAAAAAATCCGAGTGGAGCTCGGTCGCCCAGGTACTTTCATTGGAATGCCAAAAATCCGTACTCAGTGGTATCTTTCCACGTTCTTGATGTGTAGGTACTGCGCAGAAATAGAATTCGTTGCCGTCATCTAAAAATGAAAAGGCTATGTTTTTTTTTAAATTATCCATTATCCGTTCGTGAATAGGAATTCCAAAAATGAAAACGAAACATAAAACTTCAACGAAATCAATCCACTTCTTTGGCCATATACACGATACACAGAACAAGAACTCTCAATCACGCCATAAAAAAAAAAACAATTAACCCCCCTAACACCCCTGACCCCCTACAAAGACGCATCAAAGAAAGTCCTCACGTATGCACTTGATCGGTCTGCGCTAACATGACGGCGTCCATCGATTGGGGGACTCTAGGGTTGCTGGGGGTGCTGGGGGGTATTAGGGTGTGGGGGGAAGAAAGCTTTAAAAACAGAGAGCCGGCGGCGTCTCGCGACGGACCAATACGTCCCCGGTCGGCCGTCGATTACGAACGCGGTGCATACGGGGACAGACAACAAAAAAAGACGCGAATTATTGGACATAGACATATTTTTATTTGATATAAAAACAACCACAACGTATAAACACATAAAAATATACAAAAACTACAGTCGTTTTTGACACAAACCGGTTCCAACTCAGCATTCGCTGGTTAAATTAACCAGCGCTGATCTTCCGTTGGGACCGACAGGTGACGTCACGCATGTACACTCACTATATTTACCTACATTGAAAAAAGAAAATTGTACAAACATCAAAATAGAACTTTGGCGAGGCAGCCGCAGTCATGCCTACTTATAAGAAAAACAAGAGAAATTATTTTGACTATCGTGAAAGAATGCACTCTGTCCGCTGTCACTGTAATTAGATGTAATATACTCTTAAATAAAGTAAAAAACTCTCGATAAAATTATGAAAAGGTTGGATTTGTGTTATTAATGGTATAAAGTAACGAAAGTTACAAAATACAAAAACAAAAATAAAATATCTTTTTTTATTTTATTTATTATGGCTTGGTAACAAGACCTTTAAGCCAAATCTTTAATTTATGATATTCAGTTACATTAATTTAATAAAATATCTAAAAAGATAAGAATGTTACAAGCATTGAAATTTCATGTTAGACAGAGAACACAACCACCGCAGATGACGTCATGCGTCATACGTCACGTGTCATACGTCACGTGTGCCGTACAATTTCGAACTGTCGTTTCGCGGGAAAAGCAACATCCTCTACTACAATTTTAAATGTTTATTTATATCTCGAAAGTTTATAGACAGATTGATATTATTTTTAACTGACTGTGCAAGAATAAGGGTTATATTTTTCGAGTGTATATATGTATGTTTGTGCGTATGTATGTTTCTATGTAATAATTATGATTTTGATGTGCGAGGTGTCGTTAAATTCGTTTACACTCCTTGAGTGTTATGGGCTACATTTTTAAATAATAATATTAAAACTTTAGCAAAAGTGAGCTTTTTCGTAATCAATAGGTGATTTTCCTACTATTATTCTAAATAATGAGCATATATACACATTATAAACGACTTTGCGCATACTTTCTCACAAAAAACGTACATTTAATAGCATATTAAGCGTAATGGAATCGTATGTTCGACTGCAAAAATCGGCGGGTATTTTGTTTTTCTTATATTATACGTTAAAACTATTATTTCGAATAGCGAGGTCTCAGTGGGGGCAAACTACTAGTTTATTAGTGACGTCACAAATGTCTCCAAAACACAGAAATCAATTAGAAAGCACGTTAATGAACGGCATTCATAATAGCTGTGAATGTAAGTTAATAACTAGTTTGGCATATTTCACGAATGTTTCTTTAGGTTCGACAGCTCGGAGCAGGCGGTGGTGGGATGGCGAGCGGTACAAGGTGTAACATTATAGCGATTAAAAAAATACTTTAGCTTAGCTCTAAAGTATTTTTTTCTTTTTCAATATATGTACGTTTTTGATGGTATAAGAAAAATACTATATCCGTTTGTCTGTAAAAATACCGCAGTTTTTTTTTATTAATTGTTCTTACTGCTACCTTGTACTTAGCCTAGATGCTTAGTTTCGCTCAATGTGTCTTAGCAAAGAATCCTTTAGTACTTTTGTACCTACTGAATTAATTACAACTCGGTTTTTCCTGATTTTGGTAAACCATTTCTTAGTACTTACCTATCAGAAGGAACTACTACCTGAAACCGACTACCGAAAGTTTCGGTTTTCTATCACTTTTGATTAAAATTGATTGTCATTCAATCAATTTTACGATTTCGTATCAGATAATTAGTCATAATTATGCTTAATCAGAGTAGTTAACTTAAAAGTACCTACTATTTTAGTTATTTACAACTGATATCATGCTGAGTTGGGACCAGATTGCGACAAAAACTTATTTGTTATGTTGTTTCTATTTGTCATGTTATACTGTTTTATTATTGTATGTTTATATCTTAAACTCTATGTTTATTATGTCTGTCAATTTTTCCGTTTTGCATTTACATGTTTTGAAAATGTAATTTTGTTTTGTATTTGTAATCTAGTTGTCTAAATATCGCTTTTCTCTTATGCCTCAGACCAATTACCTCACCCCCGCTTTTAAATCGGCAACTTTTCACCGTTTTAATTAAGTTTGAGTCGCAGTTACAACTGTGTTGATTTGTTACCTCGCTCCGTCCCTGGAATGCATTTCAAGAGTTCCACCTTTCCAGGTGACGGGGTGGACGTACTCAGAAAATCATGTTTTTAATAAGACATAATTTTAATAAACATTATTTTATAAGACTGTAAAATCCAGCTGAGTAATCAATTGTTACAAGTAGCATGCGTTAAGTGGTGCTATCTAACACTCAATTTTTTTTAACAGTAAAAAGGCAAGAAAATAATTGTATTAAAAAAAAGTTGGCAATTACCACAAACTAATTCTAATTTGAAATGGGGGCGATAAAACCTGCACGGTTTGTTTTTTTTTTAATTTCCTGCTTAGTCGTGCGTGATATGATTAAATCGTACTTAAAAGTAATTTTTGGTAACTAACGCATCGCGAAGTATTTATTATTTGTAAATAACGCATCGGAAAGTATCGCAGTACAACCTCACCCTTATCCCTTTTCCTTACACCGTTCTCTAGTTTCAATGACTGACGTCATTTATTCCTTGCTGGAAAACTTGTGTTTGATTATTTGCTACATTCTAGAATGAAAAAAAAAACTAAAAATATGTGACGTCGTTTATAGTTAACAAACATTCACAAGAAATATCTTACAGATATACAGAAACGTATGTATGTTTCTATATATCTGTAAGTTGTGTTTTTTGGGTGTATGTATGTATATACACCCGAAAAACACAACCTAGCGCAATCAGGTAAAATGATCCTAATATCCTAATTATTTATTATTTATTATTTTGAGCCTGTTTTGTCCTAATATCCTATTACGACAATAAAATAAAATAATTATAATAAAGTTTTAACAAATTTTTACAACAGAACTTCCATTATTACCAGCATCAAAAAAACATGAACCGATTTATTTTTAATAACACTTGCAACTTTGTTATTCGTTATTTGAATCGCTGCCAATAGGTAACACGGGCGCGCCATCGGGAACTACCCGTAACTTAGGTTAAAGTTTTATAATTACCGCTTACCAGTTACACCAGTAGATGACAGGTGTTAAATTATGGTTTCAATCTTGTCTTCCCGTAATAATGTATGTATATTAGCAATATTTTGTAAAATTGACAAAAGTCACGGACCCCGGTGTCTGTGGAGCTAAAAATTAATTTAAAAAAAATAAAAAAAAATGTTTCAATTTCTGTCTATGTCTATGTCTAAATTAAGGTTATGCTTAGCGTGATTAGTAAAGTTTGGAATAATAAAGTTGTAACCTTAGTAACTTTACAGAACTTGTGTTCCGTAAAAAAAAAAAACAATTCATTAATTTCACATAAAGTTGATTTTTGCATAGCGATCAGATTTAAGGTGACGTTCCGAAGACTGCAGCTGATGCAATAGCCGCGCTTCTGTATCGACAGAAGCGCATGTGAAATGCCTTGTATAAGACGAAATAAGAAAAAAACCGTGGTTAAAACGGTAAAGGATCCCAAATATAGACCGGGATATGCGGGTGCAAATCCCGTCGGATGTGTGTATTTTTTAAACTATCTATAAGAAGGGAAAAAAGTTTTTTTTCAGTCGGCCACACAATCCATTTAGACGAAGTAAAAATATTTATTATTTTTATTAATTTAAATTCACTAAAATTTGCATTACAAGTTTTAACCTTTTATAAACGAGCTTACCTGTCTCATTCAAACCAACTTAATTTAGGAAAAAAGTGTCGATAACCAATGAGACACTAATAGATAGACCGTGTACTCTAACCAGAACTGACAAGGTAGACGACTCTCAACGGCTTCACTACGCCGATTTCCACCTGCGTTGAACGCGACTTTTTGCAAGAAGTTTTTTTAGACTCTTAACCCTTCCCGTATCAATGTGACAGATTGGACAGGAACTACTTAGTAACTTACCGGGATTTTTGTCCGAGCTCGTGTGTTTTGTGACTGTACGTAACTTGTAAACGTTGGGATGTGAAATGAAAAAGTAAAGCTTGAGCAAATCGTGTTTAGTTTAAAAAAATAATTAAATCTAATCAAATCGTGTTTAGGAAATAGAGAAGTAACTGAGCAATGTTTCTAAGCATATCTATTGTGTAAAGAAAATAGTGCTAATCTGTGCATTGTATCACTGCCTATCACTTCATCATCATCACAGCCTTAAGAAGTCCACTGCTGGACATATGCCTCCCCCATGGGTTTCCAAAAAGACCGATTGGAAGCGGCTTGTATCCAGTGTCTTCTCGGGTCATTAGTCCATCTCGTGGCTGGGCTACCTACGCTGCGCTTGCCGGTGCGTGGTCTCCACTCAAGAACTATCTTATCACTTGCTGTTTTTTATATTCTATATTAATCTAGCCGTTTCGTATAATTTGTTGATATATATAATAAAAACTGTATATAATATTAGTATAAAATATGTGATTATTTTAAGTTTTTTTCCCCGTACTTACATTTCACTCTGTAGGATTTTTATCCACGTGAACCCCTCAAGCAGCTCAAGTCGTGCTATAACCAATTAATATTCAAGCGACAAGACGCCAAAATTCACACCAAAAACATCTGCGTTTTTCCCCAATCCGTCCCATGAATATAACATACTTTAATTAACACTCACAAAAAACAGTTTGACCCTTCCGAAACTCCAAAATAACTAACTTGCCGAAGACATAACCCGAAATTGGATGGCTCGGGCTGCACGGGCCCGTTCATAAATATTTTAAAAAGTTGCCCTCCGAACTACCCTATCAGTGATCTCTTAACCCCGAAAAGGCTCACGTACACACGATATTAGACGGGCAGGTACGACAGGACCAATATTCCTTGAATCCCATCACGGTATTGCGAAAGAAATCAAATTAGATATACAATAAGCGGGGTAGTAGTCCGATTTACATAAGTATCCACGCTATTTGGTCGGTTGATAGGAGATTGCGGCCGGGTTACAATATTGCCTGTGTTTACAGCCGCTGTCGTGACTTGCCGACTGCCGTTGCCGGTTGCCGGCCCCTCATGTTCCTACAATTTGTTTTTTTATCGCGATACTATTTTGCATGATTCGGAGACACCTGGTCGGTTCGTTTCGGTTGTGGTTGGGAATGTTGGAGAAATTTACAGATTAATATACTGATTTCATTGATTTATCTATACTTATAGAAGTCTGTCCTTAGTTTCTGATATCAGACAATGTAGGTTTAGGCTGAATCACTACTCCTGGGGCCATGAAATTTGTAGGATGTCTTCTTGGTAGGTATTCAATAATAAAAGTTTTCTCGATCGCAAGATAAAGTGCGGGATAAGGCTAGTAATCATAATAAATAGTTTTGAATAATAAAAAAAAAAATGTGGTATGACAGAACTGCATGCATGGTTCATAAAAGAAACTAAAGTATGGAAATATGTATGTCATAAAACGAAATATACATATTATATTGACTGCTTTCTTAATATTTGTACATCAGCGGTACTTATATTTATATACTTAAAAAAAAATGTATGGAATAGTTACATACTTTGTAAACAAAAAACTGTATCTCAATAAGTACTATGCATGCAAAACTGCGAATATAAACTAATCTTAAATAGTTTCGTTCAAAATTGCCACGAGCACGCCACACTTCAAAAGCGCTTCGATCCAAAAATCCTCTATCTCAATAAAATAAACTCCCTCCAACCAACCTTCAACATCCCTTTTACTAACCCGGAAATCATTCTCGACTCAATAAAATTTTAAGCGATGATAACTAACATTACATACCTACAAGAGGTTATCCAAAGTCCCAAAACTATCACCGAACCCCCATTCCGATGATGGTTTGGGAATCCATGCAAATCCACTGGTTTGTATTAAATAATACATAAATAGGGGATGGAAATAAAAAGCGGGATAAAATTGGGAAAGGGCGGTTGTTGTAAAATTGGCGACCGACGTGGGGTTAAGGTGACGCGGGTGGACAGACGAGCGATTTATGGAAATAGTTGCCGAGAGTGTTTCACGGTTTGAGTGATTGGATGTCTGATAAAAAGTTTTGTTAATTTATTGTTTGCTTGGAAATAATTAAGTTTAATTTAGTGTTTATAAGATAAATACGCAGTGGGACTTTGTAAATTATAGGTACGTTTCTCTTTATTAAGAAGTGAAGTGTATTCTCTATGGTAATTAAAAAGAAATTGTCTGATTAAAATATTAAATCGAGCATTGTTGAACTATGCTTTTAGTATGTTACTTACTGTTTTCATTAAAATAACGTTAAAATATTTATATTTAAGAAAAATATAATAACTTAAAAACATTATCTATTTGCAAATTAAATAAATAAACAACATACTATAATTAAATATTGGAGACAATGAATTATCCAGACATGTCGTTATATTATATTCGTTATAAATATACTAAAAAATCAACATCAAAGAATCTTAATCCAGTAACCCTATAAAACCGGTTGTACTGCTGTCAAATCAACATAGAATCCCACCACAAGTGTCCCGTCTGCCGCGTCCGCCGGCCACTATCCCTCGATGCGACATTCCGCACGATATTAAATCCACTTCATTCTATAAAGAATTCCGATGGACTCCCCCATGCTCCCTTGTTCTGGAATGTACCTATTGGAGACTGTACTTGTATCTTTGAAAAATGTACCTACTGTGCTGACTACTTTCTTCGAAACTTATAGACTTTGACTGGATGTGTTAAACGTAACTTATTTTATAGATCTAAAATATTTATTTTATTCTCTTCTATCCCCACCCAGGGCAAACATTTGTGTGATGAGCATGGATGTTTGTTCTGTGTCTGGGTGTTTCTATGTATCATATGTATATATTTACAAAAAAAAAGTATATATGTATTCTATCAGCCATGTAGTTCCATAGTACAAGCTTTGCTTAGTTTGGGCTAGATGGTGTTGTGTGAAATGTCCACAAATATTTATTTATTTATTTATTTTATTTCTCGTATTTAAGTTACGAATGAGTTAAATGGGTCTAATGGGTTAAATCCAGACATGCTGCGGCGGGAAATTTAAATTTCAAACCAACGATCTATATGACCTAAAGGAACTAGATGTCATGTTTTGAACACTCACTTTGGTCATCGTAACTGCAGAGCAGTGTCTACACCTTGTAGCTGTCTGCTAGACAGTGACATGAGCGTCAATGCAATGCAGCGTTGCGGGTTTGACGACCGTTTTGTTGTTTAAAATTTCTGTTCTAGTTTATTTACATTGAATTCTTTGTTTTTTAAATAAAAACTACGGGTCACTCACGTCTGTTTTGAGCCGATATATCCAAGGTAAGGCGCGTCACCAACCGAGAGTGACGAGTGTGCTGCTCCTTTGAAAAAGACCGCCGAATGCGGTTGAAACTATAGTCGGATATTTCGGCTCAAAACAGACGTGAGTGACCCGTAGTTTTTATTTAAAAATGTGTGAAAACCACGTTACTTTCCATAGTAGAATTCTTTGTTTCAAACAGTTTTTTGTTGTAGTTTTGTAAGAATAATATAATAATATTATTTTTAGTAATATTATCATGTCATTATGTTCTTTTATATTTTCGTATATGTTTTTTTCTTATAAGTAATATACTAATTTTTATTTTTATTGTTCCAGGTAAGGCTTACCTTCACAAAATATGAGCCACGACAACGGTTCCTCGATGGGTAAAGTAAAGATAAGTTGGTATTTCATTGTTTAAGATCTTGTTATTTAAAATAATAAATAATTATTTGGGGACATTTCACACAACACCATCTAGCCCAAACTAAGCAAAGCTTGTACTATGGAACTGCTATTTGTTATTTTATTTACCTAATAGGTTGATACATTGTACTGTTTTAACATTTGATTACCTAAATCAACAATAAGAAAAATAATAAAATTGTTGTTTTTATTTTCGTTTATATATTTACACATTTCTTTTTTTTAAATTTTTTTTTATGCAAGTTAGATCTACGATTGACCACCAACTCGCTCTGGTGTTAAGCGACGAGGATAGAGCTCGTGGATGGATGGAGTATACTAGTTCAAGTAAACTTACACGCTTTAATATAAAAAAAATATATTTAAAAAATACATAAAAAACAGAATAAAATAAATATTTATGGGGACTCCCATACAACAAACGTCATTTTTTTGCTTGTTTTTGCTTGATATTGATAACGGCAACAGGTAGACGCTTGAAATATTTACAGAATATTGAGTTATATTATTCACTTTAAAAATAAATAATTAAATTAAAATAAAATGAATATTTAAGGGGGGCTCCCATACAACAAACGTGTTATTTTTGCCGTTTTTATAGATAATGGTACGGAACTTTTCGTGCGCGAGTCCGACTCGCACTTGGCTGGTATTTTTTCGTTCATATATACTTAATGTAAACACAAAATCACACCTATTTTCCCTTACGGAGAAAGCAGATGATCAATGACCATGAGGTAGTATGACGCTCCATTCGAACGTGTTTTTTTTTTCAAATAAGCCTTTTTCATGACCACCAGAATTATTTTGCGTTCTAGATCGAACTTCGAAAGTAAAACCAATCAATATTATTCTAATTTCCGAACCACGCATACAAACCATTCTCTCCCAAGTTTCGCAGCTCAAAACACGTCTCAAAAATCTTCCCTACTCCCCACTATCGCCCCAAAATCAGGTCCCACGTGTGAATCTAATTACATGTGTGTTATCAAACCCGCACCTCGGCATGTGCTTATTACCCACATATCCGGGGATCACGGGCCTATCCTGGGATGATTGGCAATCCCGGGTAACGCGCCGATTTTAATAGAATACCCGGATGTACCAGGATATCAGGAATGGGAGGAGATCGGCCGCGAGGCTTGCTGCTGGTAAAAAATGGATTTTAGTGGTTTGCAGTATTGTTGTAGTTCATTCTTGAGAAACAAGTGACTATGTAATTGATATAATTATAGATATAATTTTACGCTCGTGCGTTTTCCCTTACAAATACATAGGAGAAAATTGTATTCTACTCCTAAAAATAAACCGATTTGATGATTATATATTTATCTGATTAAAATCATAAATGTCTATGGCTCTATAGATTACTTTTTTTAATTTTGTTATAATTCCGAAGTTAAAAAAAAAACCGGCCAAGTGCGAGTCGGACTCGCGCACGCAGGGTTCCGTACCATTATCTATAAAAACGGCAAAAAATCACGTTTGTTGTATGGGATACCCCCCTTAAATATTTCTTGCTTCTTGGAGCTTTCTCCTGTTGTATGATAAACACATATAAAATTTACTGGCGAAAGATCGGGCTACAACATTTCTCTTAAAACAAGCTAAAAATTAAAATTAAATTACAAATACAATTACAAATAGTTTATTATCAACCAAAAGATACAGAAAACCAGTATAAGTACTTCTTAATTTTATGAAAAATTGGTGACCAGGTTCACACAGAGATGTTCTTGTGAACCCTGCACTAGGTATGAAACCTGTATCGCAGGCGTCCACATGTACTGCTTTATCCAAAGAAAATAACAGAACGTGCAGTGAATTTTACAGGATATCTTAAAATTACGCAGTTGGTAACAAAAAACAAGAAACGAACATTGTACTTATACGAGTAGGATAATAAAATGCAAGTTGGGGTGTATGTGTGAGAGGGGGGATATGTGTATGTGTGTGTGTGTGTGTGTGGGTGAGGGTGTATGTAAGGAGGGTATGATTACGTCAAATAAAATAATAATAATATAATTGGTCTATATATCTAAAGTTCAAAAGAACTATCTGCTTAACCAGTGTATTTTTATATTACATCGAACGATTTATATTAAATAGTAGCTTGTTATATACAGAGTGTCAACGAAATATCCTCAAAAAGCGTGTGTCTTTGACGTCACTTCTATATCACTCGCCGGACGCCGTCTGCTCGCGACGGCCGTCGAGACGAGCCTTGTTTACACCACACGACACGACACGACTTTTCTTCTCTAGTTACATAATCACGTATAGGTCAGTATCACTGGTCAGATTTCTACAGAGCGTTCAAAATATAGTATGATAAGAGCTCATGATTACAGCTGAGCGCTACATGAGTCAGATTTTTTTCAATTGGTAGCTTTGTTAGCGAAAACAGAGAACCTAGTTATTTAGTATTTAAGATAAAATTATTTATTGTTTGAATCGTTTTTAACTCTCGACTCAAAAAAGAGAGGTGTTATAAGTTTGAAGTGTGTATCAGTGACATCGTAGCTTTCAAACCAACTTCTCATTGCGAGAAGGGTAACGCAATATTCTACCACGCTGGCCAAGTGCGGGTTGGCAGACTTCACACATCTTTCAAGATCATTGAGAACTCTCAGACATGTAGCTTTCCTCACGATGTTTTCCTTCACTGTTTGAAGTAAGCAATCAACAATACGCACATAACTTCGTAAAGACAGGTGCGTGGCGCGAGATTCGAATCCAAGACCTGCGGATCGCAAGTCGGACGGTCTCCCGACTAGGCTGCCGGAAAGTTTTTTATTGGTATAATATAAACTGTAAAAAATAGCTATGACATAAGTTTTTTTATATTTTGAAATAAAAAATAAAATTGAAGAGCGATCAATTTATTTAGTTTTTTAGTTAAGTATGTGTAGTTTGTATCTTGTTTTGTTGTAGTTAATAAAGGCCATTAAAGAAAAGTTTTACACAATTCTCATTAAACTATATTAGAATAACTTGCCACCACTTATCACCATTTCCTAATCATCTTCTCAGCCCTAAAAAGTCTACTGTTGACATAGGCCTCGCCCATGGACTTCCAAAAAGAGCGATTGGAAGCGGCTTGCAATTTGCACCCAGCGTCTTCCCGCCACTTATCACCATTTATTAGTTTTTTTTTTTCTCTCCGATATCAGTCGTTATGAGTAAACGTCCTCACACCTTCACAGAAAATCCCCCTTCAAGTGTGACGGACTGTCCACGTCTACTCTGTATTACTCGGGGAGGGAACAGGTGACGAGAGGGTGGGAGGAGGAGGGTCGCTACTCACTGGGAGTTGAGGATCTGGTGTCCAAAGATTTTACGTGATGAAGGTGTAGCAGGTATTCTGATCTAGTATTTAATGCAATTCTTAGGCCTTTGAATGGGATTTTTACGTTTCTACGGACACCACTTAAAAAAAACTTTTGCCAATAACCAAATCATGAAGAGATGGCAGTTAAGCGTGGATTTTTTTAAAACACACAAAGTGGGTCTCAAACGGATGGACCGATTTTAAACTAGTTTTTTTAAAGAAAATTACAGCTATGTTTTATCGAAATGGGTCAGCCGTTTTTTTGTAAGGGGTTTTGAGTAGGTATCTAAACTTTTAGTTGTTATAATATTGATCCAATTTTAAATTTTGGAGTGGGGAGGACTAGTACTTTTCACTAATCATTTAATTCATATCTTTCATTTCAAAAACTAGGTAAAATGCGAATCTGATTCATCGAAAGATTTTTAACTACCTTTTAAAAGATGTGCTATAGGTAGATACATATCTACAGGTTGTTGGACAGATGACGAGGGGGTAAAACCCCGGGTGGGGGGGGTGGGGGGTGGTTATAATTGGGTATTAACAGATATGAGCTGTCACTCATGTGGTTAGGGAATTGAATGGATTCAATTTACTTTATGTTTTAAAAGCGGATTGTTGCGTTTCATGATTTCAAGTTGGGAATTAAATTTCCGGACAGAAATTGGTTTGGATAACATTAATTTAATATTTTTTTTATCTGTTTTTTTTTATCATACATCAATTAGATGTACTAAAAGGGTTCAATGTAACGTGAACTAACGTAGAGTCCATTAAAAAAACGGCGCTGTCTTTGCAAATCAGTAGGAATGTCGAGATGAGCCTTTTTGACACAAACCATTTAGTTTTTTGGGTTCTAATTCTATATGATATTGTTTCTTCTATGTTTCTTTTTTAAATTAATCCATTTTCTTTCTTTGTATTAATGAAGTCGGTTAAAAAAGAAAGAAAATGAATTCATTTAAAATTTAAGTAATGGTACTTTACAAGCTTTTATGAGCAGTTTCTGTACTGCATTATAAATAATTTTATATTCAGTGGCTGAAGAATCTTGAAAATTACTTAATGACATTTGAAAATTAAATGTCAACTATTCGACATATATTATCGCAGGTCAATGACCTTTTCAGCTGATCCGTATGGGAACAGCTGATCTTTATAATGAATTTTCAAAAACAAAAAACTGCTCAACAAGAGTTTCTCATTATAAATCTGTCCTTATGAGAATGATAACTTGCAGTACATTACAACAGACAATTTATACAATTAACCTTGGATATTTTTGTTTTAACTTATTTTGGACGCGTACCATATTACATAATTATTAGTATTAGCATTTTACTTGAAATATCAAATTTTTCGAGATCACATTACCTCATGGCAATACTACTCGTAACTAAAACCAATCACGGTGTTGCCAGTCTTCAAACTAAAAATCTACCCTCAACCCTGTCGTGCCGGACAGATCACAGTGTCCGGTCCGTCTTAAATTATGTCCTCGACGTGATAACGAACCCTCTCACCCCCACTGGCCGAGAGAGGGGGTGGGGGTGTTTACTCTAGCGACGTTCGTATTGTCTCGTACTGATGAGTTGGAAGATGTAGAAAACTGATTGTTTAAATTGGAACTGGCAACTGCGAAAGCTACAATAGAAATACAGTGACACTTGGATAGTAAGTATTTTTTTAATTTTATAGATCTACTATTAACATAAACTTGCCTTGTGTGCCGGGGAAGTATACGTAATATCAAAATTTGTTTTTTGTTTTTGACATTTAAAATTACTTGCGGTCTAAGATGGAGCGCGCATGTGTATAAGAAATCAATGCACTCGCAATTTAAAGACAACCAGAGTATATAAATTAATAAAACTATACAGATACATTCTCAAGTCAACAAAATTATCATATTTTTTTTAATATACTGAAAATGCAATGCTGCCAATAATAAATGTTAAGCTCAAAACAAATGGAGACAAGGTTTTCTATTTTTTTTAGTTACGTATCCTCAAACCTCATCAAAAACATGCTTAAAATATTTATCAATGTACCACAAAAAAAAAATGTTTTCCAAGATTAAAAATCACAGGTGAATAAAACGCGCAACTTTTACCAAAAGTCACAACAACGGCCGTTGCGGGACAAGACGAGACGCCAGATAACGTCAGAAGGGTTGAGTTCCGCTAAAAAAACGCAAAACATCCAAAAAACAGCCCTTATCTCGACCCTGGTGAGAGACAGCGATTGTCCGAAAAAATGCCGCGAGCAAATGAAAACTGTAATCGCTGATAAGAATTTTTCTATCGTCGAAATTTAAATTTGAAAAAATGGTGAAAATCCACGAGAAAGGGGTATATTTGTGGTTACAAAAAATCGTGGCCAAAATGGCTAAGGGAGGTATTTTTAAATTTGTAATAAAACAATGAACTCTCAAACAAATTGTCAATTTCATTGATTGAGTTGAGTACAACGATACTATGTCGACAAAGATTTTTGAGCGTGGACTTCGCGTCCGCACTCGATAACGTCCAAACTCAACGAGGTTAACCTTTAGACCACTTATGCTTTTAAAATATTTTCGATTTTCAAAATAGTTTGAAGCGGCAAAATAGATGTCTCTAAACCCATTTCAACCAAAACTAAATAATTTTTCAAATCGGTTTATAAATGACGTCGTTATGCGGTTACAAACAATAAAACTTGAATTGTTAACTTCTTTCTTTTAGAGACTCGGTGAAAAGAGGTCATTGTACTCATGATTAAAAACAACTTTTACAATTTGCTCAACTTAAAATTCGCAAATCACCTGTTTAATATTTTTTTTTAAAATCTGCAAATCTAATGTCCCACAGAAACGTGACGAATTATAAAAAAAATAAAAATCATCGATCCAAAAGTATGACTAACGTAGACGAAATCAGTTGTTTGAACAGAAACCGAAAGTTCAGTGGAATCGCTGTCCAGAACTACTTAACGGTTGTCAAGTCCCAACCCCGAAGTTAGAGCAACTATTCAAAGAACAGTTAAATCCTTTCAATTTGCCTGCCCGCGGCCGCAGCGGGACCTTCCACCTCACTCATATTTTGGAAATGTTTCAGATCAAAATTAAGTGGATAATGTTATTTGAGAGTGGTAAAAAATGTTTTTTTAGTTATTTTTATAGGTTACCGTTAAAAAAACGGTAACCTAAATACGATTTGGTCCAAAATACGATTAAGATTTGATTTTGATATATCACGCGGGATAATCTCTTATATATAAAAATCAATTTTTGCAAAAAATCTAAGAGATTCAGAGCAAATTGATTTTGATAGATGGACATGCAAACATCGAAATGTCCGTAGTCTTTGTTTTAACGTACGGAACCCTAAAAATGTGGAAAAAAAACTGAAAATTCCGAACAAAACCTTTCAGTAGTTGTTGAAGCCATAAGTATGCGTGTCACGCCAGGTATTGGTAATTTTATACTATAATGCAACGTATAAAATATGCAACATAGTGCATCTGAAGAGATATACATATTTGACTGTACTCTGTCAAAATTCATAGAAGTGGTCCGGATACCTACCTACTCTGTGAAAATATGTAAAAAAGAAAATTTTGTAAAAAAGATACTTTATCAGATTGGCAAATAAGTTTAATGGGATTGTTTCATAATATAGGTATAATAATAAATAAATAAATATACCACACAACACAATTCCACGAAATGAAAACGTACGGAAAATCGAAAACCCAATTATCACCTCAGTGCAATTCATGTATCGCAAAAAACGCAGACATCTTGAGACAAAGCCGCGCGCACACTGGCGCAGCGTCTCGTCCCATTTCGTCCCGCGAATTAAAAGTGCAGGTGGGGTCTGTCCGGCATTGATCTGCCGGTGACGCGCCGGACGATGGAGACGTCACCCTCCCCCCTCGTCGCCCGCGAGGAGGACCTCACCCCCCTCCACCCACATCCGTAAGGACGTGTGGACATGCTTAGCGATGTCGAATTGATAATGGTGTCCCGTTTTTTGTTAAAAGGAGTGGAATGGGAATGTAGCTTAATGGATTGGTCGAATGCTCGAGTTTTTAATTGAGTCTGGAGGTGGTTTCGAATGGGACGATTCAATGTCTGAGTGATTGTAAATTATGACCGTTTTTTGTACTAGGGTAATAATTTATGATAGTTTGTGGGGTTGGAGTTGAGATATGAATAATTTAGAGGGGGTATCTGTGAGTGTATTAAGGAGAATCGACGAAATGTTGCTTTCATTTTGTTTTTATTTAATTAAAATACATTGTGAAATGTATTAGACAACATAACATATTAGTAGTTTTAATGCTTAACATTTATTTTGATGACAGAGTTACAATGAAAAAACTTTACAGCAATATCACCAGACATACAATGTAACGTAATGAAGTGCAGAGGACGGCTATCCAGTGAATCAAACGACCAACTATTCACAAATTAGTCGTTCGAAGTCGTCCACACGCAGCCACCACATCCAAGCCGTTAGGGCACCAATATTGTATTATGATGACGGGACAACGGACATTGGTCAGATATTTATGTTATTCTATTAGTACTAGGTTCTGTTACGACCGGATATGAAAGATGGAAATAGTTTTGCACTGGTTATAGTTATATGATTTTTATGAATACTGAAGATAGCTAACCATAATAATTTTAAAGTTTATAAAACTGAAACAACCGACTTCTAAGAACGTTATTTTGTTTACTTGTAATATTAGTAAGGATAATAATTAAACAAGGCGCTCAAGCGTTGAAGTAGCTGTATTTTCTCCTTATACACATTGGATGAGGAGTAAGTAGGTTTTACTTTTCAAGCGCAATAAATCCCTTACGATTGTAAACTTTTTAAAGAGACCACTCTTCACCCACTCGTTTCTTTTTCAAGAATGATATTTGTCATTGAATGTCAAATGTTTCGTCGTTGCAGATTAGAAAATGTGCAGATGTTTATATGAAAAACCTCTACATTTGACACTTTTGTTAAGAAAAACGTGTCAGTGCAACTCTGCGATTCTATAATCTGACGCACTCACTCATGAATCCAATGAAAATATTTTTACTTTTAGAGATTATTCAAAAAGTAATAAAGCAATGTTTCTAAAATAATTATGGGACCAACTTGGAAGCTTTCTCTATAAGTCAATTCACGAAACACAAAAATTGGTTCTCGAATGACGGAGTAATTCGTGTTCATACATAAAAAAATATATACGGTACGAATTGATAACCTCCTCCTTTTTCGAAGTCGGTTAAAAATGAATGGCGTTTACTTAATTAAATCAAAATTATTCATTTATTTTATTATCATTACAAGTAGTTGCTTATATATGTATCAATTTCAATGTGATAATTAATTTGGTAGCAAATTGTGCTCAATTGTAAGTACTCGTACATAAAACCGTTGTAATGGAAACTTATGAATATATAACTTTTTTTATGAGAAACACATTTAAGCGCTCTGCATATACATATGTATAATGGAAAACTTTATGAATTATCAGAATGGTTTAAAAAGCTTTCGAGTAAGTCGAGTAAAGTCCTGGATCCGGCATTCTCGTAAATCTAGAACATATGGCCACCACGCGCCGGACCTCGCCGTCTTGCACCGTTTGACTGAGCGAAATCACTCAAAAGTTTTAATGCCGCTTCCGTAGGGATGGTTCCGGCCGGCGGTGGCCGCCGGCCCGCGCACCAGTGTGCGTAAGTCTTTATTTGGGCCTCAGTGTGAGTGTGGAAAAGGGTTTATCTTTTCTCATTTTGGAAGAATTTTGCATTACATGACAGCAATATGTATTTATCTACTTATTTGCAATCATTATTATCATTGAAGGTAAATTTTATTTAAACATTTTGTTCCTATTCTTCAATTACAAACAAAAACTTCGATTACAAACAGACTGAGCTTTAAGTATACTGTATTACAAGTATTACGAAAAGGTCATAATTTAAAATTCGAAGCTCTGAAAATGCACTTTTATCAACATCACTACTCATACATCCATTCTCCAACATCGTCAATCAACGCTGTAACTTGTCACATTCCCAAACTTTCCGCCCGCACTAAAACCTGTGATTTACTCAAGCAAACTTCAATTATTATAAATATGGCGCCAATATGGGTCACGCTGCAGGCTGCAAGGCAGGGGGTGGGGGTGGAGGCAGGCCATAAGGGGGCTTCAGGGGGGCGCAGGGGACACCCGTCAATCGATTGTCAAGGCGGACCGCTCGGATACAAGAAGTTTCAGGAACTGTGCATAAGGGGAATTCCTATAGGTGTGTTTTGAAGATTATTTACGAAATTTATTTAAGTGAGCTATTTAAAATGCATTTTAGGGTTTTCCAGTAATAGAAGTTCGTAAACTAAAAACTGAAGCTTTTGCATAATTATGACATTTACAAGTATATGTAATTATATGAGCGAGAAAAGTAACTTTTATCTTTTTGAAATCAAACAATTAATCGAGAATACGTAAGAATCTACTTTTTAACTTTTTTTATGACTGAAAAGCTGATCGCAGCGGTAGTTGGAGCGCAATTAACTTGTAATGCGAACTGGCTGCTTATTTGCGCTTTTTAGTGCTTCTTATCGTTTCGTCCGACAATAGGGTGGTATAAGCATTCCGTCCTTTAGTGAAAGCTTGTATTTGGAATGTTTTTCTATGGTAGAAATGGTTAATTTATTATTTGCATTCCATTCATTAAATTTCTTTAATGCAACAACAATCCAACCAGTAGTGTGCCGACTTTCTACTTGATGTTAGCATTGACTCCTGTAGCTCAGTTAAACGTAAAATTGCGTCTATTTTTAACCGTCTTCCAAAAAGGGGGAGGTACTCAATTCGACTGTATGTTTTTTTTTGTATGTTTGTTTACCGATTACTCCACCAGTTGTAAAATGATTTTATTGATCATGTTTTTGTTTGGTAGATAATAAACTTCAAAGGTGGTCCTATATACATTTTATCAAAATCGGTTCATTACTTTGGTTTTTATAAACAAAATAACTGAAAAAATGTCATACAAGTTAACGAATTGCGTATTTTGAAGTCGGTTTTTTTTCAGTGTTTTAAACTATATGGGCGCTACTTACGGGTAGGAAAAGCATCAAAAACCATAAGAAACCTGTTAGGGCCACATTTGACCGTGATTAGAGGGTTACATGGAAAAGGGGCTATTAGCGTAAGTTGTAATGTTGGCTTGCCAGGGGATAGCCTATCGTTGCCTACACAAACGCCAATTTCCCTCAAATCCCGTGACTGACTCCCACTGTATGCCCAGGAAAAGAAGCAGCTGGTAAATTCTATGTTTTTATTTTGTCCCAGTCCAGCATGCCGTAAATCATCGCTACATCTGTCAAATCATAAAATCATACTCATACAAGTTTGTTCTCTTTTACATTTAGATCAAAAGACACGTATAGCAAAATTTCAACTCTGTTAACTCATCTGACACCAATTTAAGCTGTGATTTAGTGGCGAATCATCACTGACACAAAACGTGTATTTTTACATTTTCAGCGATTATTCCGGCAGACTTATAAAAGTGTATAAATTGTATACACGTCAACCGTTCTAGTCAGAGACGAATTAATTAGGGATGTGCTGCTCTTTAAAAATATGCTAGTTATTAGAATATTTTCATTCATCGACATGATTTATTTATTAAAATGAATGAATTCGTATTTTGATTTTATGTTTATCTATTTTAAACATAAATGAATGAATCGTTCTGCAAATGAGTTTTAACAAGTCTATTTCCACTGTCATCATTATTATTAGCTTATCGTCATTTTATGACTTAGTCCTACAGCAAGACACGAATTTAAGTTTATCATTAACTACGGTAGTTTCTTCAGTCTTTTACTTTCTATAAAACATAAACTTTGACTCAACTTAACTTTTTACAATTTTTTTGTGTATATTTTTCAAATGCACGCATTCTCACTCTCTATCATAAAGTATAATTTAAATATCGTAAAGTTGTTTGCAAATATTTTATGTGATAAGTACCTTGGTAATTCATCTAAAAGCACAAGTCAAGTCAATCTTAGTAAAAAAATCGTTTACTTGAATTATTAGATTGCATTGCCAACTGTTTCCGAAAACTAACCCAAATGTCTTCAAAAGCTTATAGTGAATTTCAATCAAATCAATCAGTATTGTAGTGAATTTACTTACTCCTAAATATGCGTACTTCATTATTCAGTTAGTCAAACAAAAGCATATTATATATATTTAACACAATGAATTTCCCAATTCGAATAATTTCCATTTGCAATTCGAAAAGATCATTCGATCGCGCCCACCTCTACGAACAGGCAGGAGATTGTCACCGCCGGCGCGCGCGTCGCGAGGGCGATCTCGAGATCAATCATCGCGTTCTAACGAGTCCGCCAGCTGTTGTGCTCGCGATTGATGGACCTATAAACTATATTTACGGCGGATACTTCTAGAATAGTTTGTGATGCGTGTCGCTCAACTGGACTCGGACCCGCACGAGGTGATGGATGCGGCATTTGAAAAAAATCACGTATCATGTTGACGAAATAAGGAGAGCTTTAGGAAGATACATTTCAAATAATATCATAATTTCCGTTAAGTATCTACAAATTTGTAGACAGCTTAAACATTGCGCGTGTTACAGGTGGCACCACAAACGCTTGAAAACTGTTTGGTAGTTTCGAACATCTTACGTAACACACCTATGGTCAAACTTGTAAAGTACTGATCCTCTCCTAATCAGTACTGTTTTTTTTTTAATATCGAATATAATTTCCAGAATTGGACGGTTATACCTAAAACCGATATCGTTTAATGGTGAATATCCAAAAATCCGAACAAAGTGTTTTGGTGCCAGTTTTACAATACAAACTTCTAAATAATACAATCTGAATGGGTGTCCCGGCAAATATAGCTTGGGTGTCTCAAAATAACAATTGATTTTTATTATGTAGGCAAGTGCAATAACTAGATAATAACGAATATTAGTGCCACATCCTTGTCTTCTCACGTCTCAGCCCATACATGAGTAGCGATAATGTCTCCAACAGAAGCCGCCCACGACACGCGCACTTTAAGTCTATAAACACGGTATTGTCATCAAATCTTGCATTTAACTACATCTTCCTTGTTTGTTTGTTTTGCATTCTCTAGATAGCCTTCTGGTAAGTAGATGCCTTTACTTACGGTCTTAACGCACTCTATTTTAGACTGAAATATCTGTCATTTGCCATTTGGGACTTCCTATATCCATTTTTTCAACTCCATCATCAGAACAACATTTTGACTTCTAAACGAATTGCTATCAGGAAGTTCTAGTGTATATTCGGGCTCCATCAAGTCCATCATGAAACCAGTTCCACGGTATCGTATTATTGCGCTATGTTATTGGACCAGTGTGCCTTACCATTTCGAATATATTATTTTCTGCTTTCCAGCGTTTGGCGTCCGCAATACCGCAAACCAAATAAAAGCTTGTAAAAGGCGCATCTTATTATACATAACTGAACCGGAAAATAAACAACTCTCTATATTAAAAGGAAAGCATAATACCCAACTGCAGAAAAGCGATTTTTGCAGTCTAACTTCCGATTTCGGTATGTTTGATGCGATGATGAGCGCACGTTTTAAAAAAAAGTATGCGTAAAATTGTTGTAAAAAGTTAAGTAAGTATAATTTAATAAGTGCGCATTCTTTACAATAATTCTAGTAAAAATATATTACAAAAAACAAAAACAAAAATATATTATAAAAAAAGTGACAGGAAAAGACGAAAAAGCGCATTTTTTATTTTTCATCTTTTTATTATTAAAAAATATAATTCCAGGGAGTGAAGACGAATCTAACGACACCTCACATATCAAAATCGGTCGTGCCGTTTAGGCTGTAAGAAATCATATACAATCATTCATACACTCGAAAACATAGCCCTCCTTCTTACGCAGTCGAGTAAAAAGAGAACAAAATTATTCCAACTTTAACCTAAGAACAAATTTGGAGGTTTACCAGTATTATCTCTAGATTTCTACTAAATTGTTCATCCAACAGACAGAAAAACGTATTTATTTATCAAACTCGTAATTGAGTGCATGCAAGTTTTATGCTAAGTCGTTAACACATTAGCCAATTTAAAACCAATTTCACAAAGATCAAGACATTCCTGCTGAAATGTCACCTAACAAAAATACTTCAAAACCCGCGGAAGACATAAAACCAGTACGGATTCAGCAGACGAAAAAAGAACGAGCACCAACACTGACGGCTGTGATTTATACAGTAAACACATAAATCTGACTTCTATCTGTCAAGTTGTGTCGTAATGTCGTGGATGGAGGTACACGGTACTCAATCTTGGGCGATGTTTGATAAAACTGTATAACTCAGATCTCAGATCACAAGAAGTCCTGAGTATAGGCACGCGTCGGACATTCCGTGACGGCGCGCTAATTCAGTGATAATCAGCAAGTTGATGTACTATAACGCGCATATATCCATGAAGTTAGAGTCATCGTTTGGCTGCTGCACGTGATGATAAATGGGATCGGAATGCTTGAAGCACGCAACGCCTGGCTCGACTGACAAGCAAATAGGTAATGCAGGATGCGGGTGAAGAACCGTAGATTGGCGGGAGGTGCTGGAGAGTAACCGTTCTGTATGCAATACTTAAACATTATTAATGTGTTATGTGATATAGGGCTCTCCTATGATTTTCCAAAAAGATCAGCAAGAAGCGACTTGCATCCAGCGTCTTCTTGTCACTTGTATGATGTCGTCTGTCTATCTAGGCTGGCCTTCCTACACTGGCCTTCCTACACTGCGCTTGTTAGTGTGTGGTGTCTACTCGAGAAGTTTTCAGACCCATCTGCCAGCAGTTCTGTGTGCTATTTTCCCTGCACACTGCCAATTTAGATTGGTAATCCGTTGTGCTATGTCGGCTTCTGTTTGTCTACGGATCTCTTTATTACTCATACGATTTCGCAGAGAGACTCCGAGGATAACCTTCTTCACAACTCGTTGCGTGACTAAGCTTTCTTATGGTATTGGAGCAAATTGTGAGCGATATCGTTTAAGTGCCATATTATGTCATCACACACGCTTTGGTCTTGGGATATAGAGGTATATTAGGAAGAGAAGATATTTTGGGGTAGCTATATTGTTTATACAGAAATTAAAGGCAGGCCTGTAATTTTTTTCTTAAGCTGTGCAACGTGGGCGAAAAATACTCATCATCATACAAATACTCAAAATACTCATCTTTGAGCTATGTTCGAAGCTTTATCACTGTTTCATTGCAGCCGTATCAGAGGAAGCGACTTTGCGACAGAAATAATCATAGTTGTGTATCATTTGACGCTGGGAAAACACGCGTCAGCGACAGTGTAGGACAGTGTAGGAAAGTGACGGCAAAGTCGCATCTCTCATGGGATTAAATCTTTGATTTACTTGTTTTATTTCAGTCCGGCGGTCCGGCCGGCTGGACAGCTAAGGTGGCAACATTCTAGAAACTTTTTTCGTTGGTTTCCATTTTTTACTGTCTACCTCTTTAAGTAGACCATGTAAGTAGTAATCTATTTTGATGCTACGTAGTAACTTTTATTCCATACATTTTGGTATATCTATGTTACAATCTTAGATTATATATTGTCTAGATGCCTAGTAAGCGCTCAGTAAAAACTTCCACTAAAAAGGCACTGATATTGACATCTCCGATCGACCCCCCTCCCGGCCCCCGCCAAATGCCAATCAGTCATTCAGGAGCGCTCGCCGCGTGATGACATTACGAATATAAATGTTTTAATAAAAAAATATCAGTTTGTGCTGTAAAATCCTGTAAAACACTAATCCAGGAAAAAAAGAAAAGTGTGTAAACATCACATTTCTTAAGTAAATATTCAATTTTCTGATGAATTTCTTATCAAAATGACAAACCGAAATTTAAAATGAATTAAAATATATTGAAATATAGCGCCATAATGCTTGGTGTTGCCAAGGGTATAAAATATATTTACCAATGATAAGCTTTGTTTTTGGCCAAAAATGGAAAAGTGACGAAAGAGTTTTATTAGGTACCTATTGACTCTTAGTCTTAAGAACTTTCTGTTTCATATGATGACAAGGATCTGACGAAGGTATCAGATGATTACCACTGGAACACCCTGGTGGAAAGGACTAAGACAGTCCAGTTTGGGCTCGTTTACTTTGGTTTCTTAAGCACTTTCTGCTTCATATGATGACGAGGGTCTGACGAAGGTATCAGATGATTGCCAATGGAACACCCTGATGGAAAGGACTAACACAGTCCAGTTTGGGCTCGTTTGCTTTGGTGTCTTAAGCACTTTCTGCTTCATATGATGACGAGGGTCTGACGAAGGTATCAGATGATTGCCAATGGAACACCCTGATGGAAAGGACTAACACAGTCCAGTTTGGACTCGTTTGCTTTGGTGTCTTAAGCACTTTCTGCTTCATATGATGACGAGGGTCTGACGAAGGTATCAGATGATTGCCACTGGAACACCCTGGTGGAAAGAACTAAGATAGTCCAGTTTGGGCTCGTTTGCTTTGGTGTCTTAAGCACTTTCTGCTTCATATGATGACGAGGGTCTGACGAAGGTATCAGATGATTTCCACTGGAACACCCTGGTGGAAAGGACTAAAACAGTCTAGTTTGGGCTCGTTTGCTTTGGTTCCTTAAGCACTTTCTGCTTCATGTGATGACGAGGGTCTGACGAAGGTATCAGATGATTGCCAATGGAACACCCTGATGGAAAGGACTAACACAGTCCAGTTTGGGCTCGTTTGCTTTGGTGTCTTAAGCACTTTCTGCTTCATATGATGACGAGGGTCTGACGAAGGTATCAGATGATTGCCACTGGAACACCCTGGTGGAAAGGACTAACACAGTCCAGTTTGGGCTCGTTTGCTTTGGTGTCTTAAGCACTTTCTGCTTCATATGATGACGAGGGTCTGTCGAAGGTATCAGATGATTTCCACTGGAACACCCTGGTGGAAAGGATCAAAACAGTCCAGTTTGGGCTCGCGTCATTTCATTAATAATATATTAAAAAAAACATGTAAGCTCAGTTAAGCTCAGCCAAAAAGCCCGCCCCGAACTTTACCAGGCGCAAAAGTACCCATGACTCTAGCTGCGTTACCGCGTTGAATAGCGATGGACAACCTTTGCACCAGGTAGGAGCCGGAGCGGGGGTCACAACACTTTTCCCATATCCGGCGCCCTAACTCGTGAATCAAACTTTTGGCTTCAGTGCCCCAGCTACCCATGGTCTCGACGGCAATGGGTACAAAATCATACCTCACCTCCAAAGCCGAATACTTCTGGCGTTTTTTATTCGCAGCATCCTCAACAGCCGCCCCCGATGCGTGGACCGAGCGACTCAAGTGACAGGCGGCGAAAGTGCTAACGCACGTGACGTCCCATTTTTTTCCATTTTTGGTTTTGAATAATCTTAGTTGACAGTGTTCACAAACGCAGTCGGAGGCATCTGCTCACTCCGAGTTGCTCTACCTATATCACCAACCAAATTATGAGAAGTGAGCGTGTTATGCCTCCGTTATGCGTCCGACAGCGTTGACGACGCTGTCGGAACGCTGAAAATAAATATTCAAATTAAAATCTTGTTTCTATCTTTTTAGTTCTGCAATGAATTTAATAAAGATGGCAGATATTGACGCAGTCGTTTTTTTAAATATTTTTATTTATTTTAAGTGACCCTCTACCGTCACCTTGACAATATTATTTCCGTGATAGCGGCCATATGCATGCTCAGTTTCATCAAAATTGAATAGTTTTCCAATCAGATTCGTCATTATTTTTAACATAAGAAATTTGTGGTATGCAAATTCTAATACAAATTCAAATAATTTTATTGCAGTTTGTAGGTACTAGGTACATCAAAGATCTTAATATCGAATTATAACAATTCTAGATTTTCCCTATACAAACTTGCCTCTCCAACAGGCATGCAATACTGGAAGTGGGCTCACCGAGTTATTTTAAAAATTGACATTCAAAAAAAAAAAGCTATTATTACAGAAAAATCAAATCGAAATATGAAGTTATCATTTTAATTATACAATGTCAAATATTATATTTAGTATGTATAGGTATTTTATATATTGTTTCCATATTGTTTTTGTACTCTCTTATATGCCTAATAAACAAGTTCTACATGTCAAATTACAATATTAAATTTAATCCATGTCAAGATTCTCATTATGTCATATTACTATTATGTCAAATTTCAATCAAATGTATACATGTTAAATTACATATGGCAATGTCAATGAAATCTTATATAATCATATAGAATATGTTTCTGATATTATTTGTTTTTCTTTCAAATGGCACCGTAAACCTTGTTCTGAAAACCAGCAGACTGTAAATTACAATTTTTGAAGCGTAATTATTTACTTAATAAAAAAAAGTGCTCAAGATACCAAAGCAAACGAGCCCAAACGGGACTGTCTTAGTAATTTCCACCAGGGTGTTCCAGTGCCAATCATCTGATACCTTCGTCAGACCTCGTCATCATATGAAGCAGAAAGTGCTTAAGAAACTAAAGCAAATGAGCCCAAACTGGACTGTGTTAGTCCTTTCCATCAGGGTGTTCCATTGGCAATCATCTGATACCTTCGTCAGACCCTCGTCATAATATGAAGCAGAAAGTGCTTAAGAAACCAAAGCAAACGAGCCCAAACAAGACTGTCGTAGTCCTTTCCACCAGGGTGTTCCAGTGGAAATCATCTGATACCTTCGTCAGACCCTCGTCATCATTTGAAGCAGAAAGTGCTTAAGACACCAAAGCAAACGAACCCAAACTGGACTATCTTAGTCGTTTCCACCAGGGTGTTCTAGTGGCAATCATCTGATACCTTCGTCAGACCCTCATCATCATATGAAGGAGAAAGTGCTTAAGACACCAAAGCAAACGAGCCCAAACTGGACTGTCTTAGTCCTTTCCACCAGGTTGTTCCAGTGGCAATCATCTGATACCTTCGTCAGACTCTCGTCATCATATGAAGCAGAAAGTGCTTAAGATACCAAAGCAAACGAGCCCAAACTAGACTGTCTTAGTCCTTTCCATCAGGGTGTTCCAGTGGCAATCATCTGATACCTTCGTCAGACCCTCGTCATCATATGAAGCAGAAAGTGCTTAAGCCACCAAAGCAAACGAGTCCAAACTATGCTGTCATAGTCCTTTCCACCAGGGTGTTCCAGTGGCAATCATCTGATACCTTCGTCAGACCCTCGTCATCATATGAAGCAGAAAGTGCTTAAGACACCAAAGCAAATGAGCCCAAACTGGACTGTCTTAGTCCTTTCCACCAGGGTGTTCCAGTGGCAATCATCTGATACCTTCGTCAGACTCTCGTCATCATATGAAGCAGAAAGTGCTTAAGACACCAAAGCAAACGAGCCCAAATTGGACTGTGTTAGTCCTTTCCATCAGGGTGTTCCAGTGGCAATCATCTGATACCTTCGTCAGACCCTCGTCATCATATGAAGCAGAAAGTGCTTAAGACACCAAAGCAAACAAGCCCAAACTGGACTGTGTTAGTCCTTTCCATCAGGGTGTTCCATTGGCAATCATCTGATACCTTCGTCAGACCCTCGTCATCATATGAAGCAGAAAGTGCTTAGGAAACCAAAGCAAATGAGCCCAAACTGGACTGTCTTAGTCCTTTCCACCAGGGTGTTCCAGTGGCAATCATCTGATACCTTCGTCAGACCCTCGTCATCATATGAAGGAGAAAGTGCTTAAGACACCAAAGCAAACAAGCCCAAACTGGACTGTGTTAGTCCTTTCCATCAGGGTGTTCCATTGGCAATCATCTGATACCTTCGTCAGACCCTCGTCATCATATGAAGCAGAAAGTGCTTAGGAAACCAAAGCAAACGAGCCCAAACTGGGCTGTCTTAGTCCTTTCCACCAGGGTGTTCCAGTGGCAATCATCTGATACCTTCGTCAGACCCTCGTCATCATATGAAGGAGAAAGTGCTTAAGACACCAAAGCAAACGAGCCCAAACTGGACTGTCTTAGTCCTTTCCACCAGGTTGTTCCAGTGGCAATCATCTGATACCTTCGTCAGACTCTCGTCATCATATGAAGCAGAAAGTGCTTAAGATACCAAAGCAAACGAGCCCAAACTATGCTCTAAACAGTAATGTTAGGTTTAAATTTCCGGTTGAATAATATCGACTCCAAATATTTTTTAAGTCTCTATGTTTTGGGAAAATATCTATGCACTGGTATCACAAGCATCGTGCACACAAATGTAAATGGTGTAAGCAATACACCCTCGATGGGCGGCTCACTCACACACGTAAAACGTTTTTGCTTCAAATTGAACGATGCGCCTAGTATTTGAACACGGAATCTAGAGGTATATAATCTAAGGTTACAATGATAATACTTTTCAACCGAACCAAAAGCGTTTTAGAAGTTACAAGTTTAGGAAATCTTTATTAAGAACAGAATGTTGAAAGGCAAATTTCGTCCATTTTTTTAGGTAGGCATCTACGTGATTACAAATATGATGTTAGTATTATGCAAATATAGGTACTACATTTTTTTTTGTCGGATTGCGGAGTACTGAAGTCCTATTTGATTTTGTTGCGATCTAATTCCATAGACTCTACTTTCTGAGATATCTAAATAGCAGGCGTATCATGCACTCACTTATCTATCTATCTACCTACCTCAGTAACATGTCTGAAAATACAGGATTCCAAAAAGGGGATAAAGATTGACAACTTTTATAAGCAGCTAGAAAGTAATAGACAAAATTATTAAGAGGCAAGCAGTGGACATACCTTTGTTATATTTTACTTACCATAACTTATAATAAGCGTTATCTTCAGTAAAACCTCTCGATCGATGCTCGCATTATACCTACTTATTCCTCCCCTCCATTACCGTATTTCGCCTGCACAGTGCGCATAAACATCATACTAAATGAGCATTAATTCGTTGGCCCGCTCCGCAAAAGGTTTGCATAAATAAGTCATATTTGCACGCACGCCGCCGCGCGACGTTGTGCCTAGGCTGGATTAGGTAAATGTAGGATTTGGAGATGTGAAACCTTAGGGCTATTTTCTTACCTAATCCTAACTGATATTATAAAAATTGAAGTAACTCTGTCTTTGTGTTTTTCTGGTCCTTTGTCTTCTGTCTCCTATGTCTGTTTTTCTATTTCACTGTCCCTCGGTCTGCATTTATTTGTTTGTTATTTTTACACAACTAAACGGTATCATAATGATCTAAATTCGATAAAAGATGCTACATATAAGTATCAGTGAAGACGGTATAAGATATAAAGTACTCTATTAGAATCAACAATGTAATTTTTTGCGAAAAAATGTTTTAGTGAACATGTAGGAACAGTTAGGGGTGGGTACGGTGGTATTTGACAGATTTTTTGATTATATGTGAATTAGTCAGTATATTATATTTTATTATTTAATCGAATTATTAAATTCAAATAAAATTTGAAAAAATAAATATTAAAAAATATATATCTATATTTAAAAAAAACTGTTAGATTAGCAAGTGTATAATAAATATTTAGATTAGCAAATTTATAGTGTTTTTTTAAGTTATTAGGTTTGGTTTGTTAATTGTATTTGTACGTAAATAAAAAAAAATATAGTGAACATGTTGTTTAGTTAAAAGCACCATGTATTTCAAGATTTTCGAGTATTTTTGTTTTATTTTTGAAGTATAATGTAGATTTATTAGAATCGTATATATTAAAATAATACAACATGTCGCTGTATGAATTATGATTAGTTCCCAGAAAACTACATATGTGTCCTAGTAATATAGTAACGCTAATTGTGTTTTTTTTTTTCAGGTACGTAAAACTGACTAACTTCGACATGCAGTGAAAGTAAACGTAAGTAGTCGACTAACTTATCGTGGATGTGGCCATATGTATTACAGAAACATATTTAATTACAGGATTACAAGCTATCGTTTAATATTATTTATTTATACATCTTTTCTGGCTTGCCATCGTCTCTGTTTGTGAGTTTGTCCGGGGATTAACAGGGACCTAGTTTTTAATAATAAATTCAGCTCTGTTTGTTTTTTTATAAACTGTCCCACTGCTGGGTGCGGGCCATCTTCTCATTGTGAGAAGTCTACCACGCTGGCCAAGTGCGGGTTGGCAGACTTCGCACGTCTTCAAGAAAATTGAGAACTCTCAGACATGTAGGTTTGCTCACGATGTTTTTCTTCACCGTTTGAAGTTGGCGACAATCAACAACACCCACATAACTTCACAGTACGTAACATAGACCAATTTCGTCCGTATTTACCTTTGATAAAGTATCAACGTCAGTCCTCGAAAACGTCCAAGCTCAATGACATCTAATAGACCCCTTACTATACTAATAGACGCTATTAAAATAATTCGAAGCGGCAAACTAGACGTCTCTAAACTTCTCAATCTTAATAAAATTAGGCTTTATATCAAAATCTTTGAGTCCACCATTGTTGTTATATGAGTATCTGTCAACCCTCTATATTCTGTATGTCTGTCAGAACACTATATTCGTGAATTTTGTTTTTAACACGCTTTTATTAGGTCGACCTGTAAGTATGTAATGAAATCTAAGGTAACTAATTTAACCATTTTCCAAGGATCGTAGCGTCATGAAAGTTGGCAGCTGTATGTAGTTCTGATAACAATACAATAAAATGGTACTGTCGAATTGATCTGATGATGGAGCCGGAAGATATGAACTAGAATGTCATGATGGAACATCGTATCATAGATGTGTTTGGATTTGTTAGAAAAGTCTTGTAATGAACTTTGACCACAATAATTTGTAGCGTGTTTTTTAGGTTTTTAAACTGTAATTTATTATTGACTTTACTTTCACATGATGGAACGTCATTGGTACTACACGCAACCTAGGTACCTGGTGGCGTAGTGGCCCGTATATTTATTTGTCTTACACGAGATGTAGCAAAGGTCAGACAAGTTGGTGGTAAATCGTAGATCTATCTGACGTAAAAAAATATGCTGGGTTCCAATCCGTAATTATGTTTTAATTTTCGTAAAGCCCGAGGTATTTACGTGACTTTCTATTTTTTCCAATCAGGATCAGTTACATAACTGTTTTAAATATTACTGTTGATATTAAAACTACTTAAGAGGACAGACAGAGTCCGCAACACAATGCTGCGTTCCAATACAGGTATAGTTGATGTCGGCCAAAAAGCAGCTAAAATAAAATGGGATTGGGCGGGGCATGTGGCTCGCATGCATCCAGAAAGATGGGCTCAGATCGTCACGCAGTGGACGCCAGATGAACGACGCTGTCCAGGTAGACTTAAGAAACGCTGGCGTGACAATCTTGGCAAATTCCACAAAGATTGGCAGCAGATGGCGCAGGACCGTGACTTGTAGAGGGAAATGGGGAAGACCTTTGCCCAGCAGTGGTACAGCATAGGTTAATAATAAAAAAAAGCTAACTTAAAAAAACACGTTATCGTGAATGTTAGATGTATATTGGTCTTAAATTGAACTTTAACCGTCGTCAGTATATATATCTCTGCAAGTAGATAGATCCCGAATCTCCATAGCCATCAATCAGTCAGCGGCAGTGACTGCGAGTCAGCCAGTAAGTCTGTGTTAAGTAAAAAACAGTAAATCCCGCGGGCGACGCAGGGCGGGCGGTGAGTTATAGCTGACTTGTGATTGTTGCACTTCCACGGCAGATCTGGCAAAGAGTTGCTAAATTCAAACAGAAGTGTCAATAACGACTCGATTAAAAATATTTCAAAAACTGTCAAAGATGTAGATGCAGCCACAAAATAAGCAATACTTATAATTTCTACCTTTAAAGTGTATGAAATATCAAAAATAATAAATATTAAATTCTGTTCATTGGTAAGCACGCTACTTTGTCCATTTGATTTTTAAAATAATCGTTATAATCCAAATAAAATATATAACTGATAAAAAACAGTCCTGATATCTGAGCGAATGCATAGATAAAATAGCAATACCAATTCCAAAACACTTTTTTGAAATTAGAAGAAACATTTATACTAGACCACAGAAAACTGTAATAGTACTACATAACTAGACACAAAATAAACATAAAACAAAAGAGGATATTACAGAAAAAATACACACAAAGAAAACCCAAAGAACAAAAATTAGTTCACGAATGACGGAGTAATTCGTGTACATACATAACAAAATATATACGCTTTGAATTTATAACTTCCTCCTTTTTTGAAGTCGGTTAAAGCAAACTGAAAACAGAACCGCACATTCGAGCGCTCGATAGGCTTTATTAGGTTTATCGATGAACCCGTCGCTACTGCGCGCCACTGAACTAATCTTTGTACTCGTTACGTGGAGCCCCATGAAACTTGAACGTGAATGATTTAAGATAGAGACGCTTTACGTTCCGTTACGTAACCTTCCACGTTACGTGATCTACGTTTTACGTATTTACATAATTATTTTCGTAGTGATAAGATTTGGGATCTGAATTAGTTTAAAGTTGATGTCGCGTCGTTGACTGGTAGACAATGAATGCGCAGGTGTTGCATAATGAGTACACAAAATGATCTTCATGATATGTTATGTTAATATGTTATAATTTTAATAAATTACGGGTTATTCACGTTTATTTTTTAATCGAAACTTTAGACTATAGTTTCAACAGAATCCGGCGGTGTTTTTCGAAAGAAGCAGCGCAGACGTCACTTCCGGACATCTCGGTACTCCAGCTAAAACCCGCGCTTCGCGTGAAGTCAGCGTTTTGATAAAGGCTGCCGTATGCGGTTGAAACTATAGTCAGAGATTTCGACTCAAAAATTGACGTCAGTAACCCGTTTTTTTTTCAAAATATTTTTTTTAACAACCGCGTTAGTTTTGATAATAAAGCTTGTCATGTTAGTTGTCGATGTCATTCAATACAATAACACCGGCATAGTAATTAGGTATACTTTATTATAATAAATTAAAATTGATCAAGCCGTTCAGGCTGTAGGCGAGCATATAGAAACATACAAACAAACGTCCATACACTTGAAAAACATAACCTTCCTTCTTACGCAGTCGGGTAAAAAGAAGCTTACATCATCTGTTAACATTGAAGTTTCAGTACAAAACCTTCAACATCCGAACAGTCACCCACCCCCACCCGTATCTAAAACCCTCTCATTATCACCTTTCATTTACACAGGGAGTCACATAACTTACCCCCCAGAAAAAGCGAATAATTTCTTTATAAATTATTACTTGGCGAGAATTGAACTGATACCCTTCAAAGGCGGGCGGGTGGGCGGACCCACCCAGGCCGTACGTCGTGATTTATTGAGCTATAAAGTATTATAATTAAAAGCTGGGGAAACTACGGGCGGAACTATGGCACGTTTGCACTCGTAAATGTGGGGGGTGAAAGAGGGGGTTGTTTTGGAAGTTGACCGCTGTCTCTTTTAATCTTAGCGCATAATGTTCCAACAAAGAATCAAAATACCTTGTTCAGAAACTTTTCAGTTTTTTTTTTTATTTGGGGGCATTTCACACAACACCATCTAGCCCAAACTAAGCAAAGCTTGTACTATGGAACTAGATGGCTGATAGAATGCATATATACTTTTTTTTTGTAAATTTATATATATGATACATAGAAACACCCATACACAGAACATACTACCAACTGAGCCACAAGGCCAGTGTCAAGTTGTATGCAATCAACACAGTAAGAATCAAAACATAATAAGTAATTCACCTATAATCACATAATTTGGCAAGAAGCAGTGCAAGTGGTCACTACACAGGTAGGTAACAAAAAAATCATAATCTATGGTAGTCTGTACAGAAATTGTATCACTCAAGATAGCACGAAAATTGTGGAGTTTTTAACCGACTTCGAAAAAGGAGGAGGTTATCAATTCGTAGCGTATAATTTTTTATGTATGTACACGAATTACTCCGTCATTCGAGAACCAATTTTGTGTTTCCTGAATTGGTGTATAGAGAAAGCTCCCAAGTTGGTCCCATAATTATTTTATAAACATCGCTTTATTACTTTTTGAATAATCTCTAAGAATGAAAATATTTTCATTGTATTCCTGAGTGAAGTGCGTCAGATTATAGAATAGAGTTCCACATATACGTTTTTCTTTACAAAAGTGTCAAATATTGAGCATTATCGTATACTTAAACATCTGCACATTTTCTAATCTTCGAAGACGAGCATTTGCCATTCTCACAAATCGCAATCTTGACAAAAGAATAAAAGAGCGAGTGAAGAAAAGTCTCTTTAAAACGTTTACAATCGTGAAGGATTTAGTAAGTTGTGTTTGAAGTCGATTTTTTAATAGAAAAATTATTGTAATAAATAAAACCCTACACACTCATGCTGAAATGACTTATTAAATCGAGTGGACGTCGGTCTGTAATTATATATTTGTAAAGTATTTATATAATGTACATATTCATGAAACTTGAGCAAATCATATTACTTGACACTGGCAAATCCACTAATACTTAGTGCGGGTCTAATATAAAAGAAACGATAACAAAATCTACATTACCATTCCGTCCGTCAGTCTGTTCCCCTGTCAGTTTCGAGGTAGGTAGAGTCCACGTCACCATTGAAGTCCGATGGCGAAAATTTGGAACTAAATTTGTCAGTCCCGGTATAGTACGTAGGTCCACAGAATACTTTAACAGTATGTATGATCGGAATACGATTGAAGCGCCACATCTGAAAGTCTTGAGTGGTGACGCAGACTCTAGGTAAAGTTACGTTTCGGATCACATCGGGTCACGTCGCTCCACTATGACAAAAGTTCGTCCGTCCGTCTGTCGCCGTTAATTAAAACCGATTGCGACTTCAAACTCAGTTCCCTAACTTGGGCAGCTTGGGTGCTATTCATCCGAAAAAACGTACCTTTTTATGCAACATTTCGGTGAAATATTTGATTTGATTAAAGATTTACTAATACATAATTCTTACGTCTGAGCTTATTAACTTCGCTTTCCATTAGACGAGTTGGAGTTGGTGGTCAAGCAATTCTTGTACAAGACAGAAATATCTAAAAGATGTTTTTTTTTTGTACATGAATTGCTTGACCACCAACTCGTCTAATGGAAAGCGATGCTATGGTCTACGATGAAGATATCGTATAACTCCATCATTTAAAACCCGATTTGAAAAAAAAATCGTATTGTTTGAAACGTAATATTTTCAAATTGATCCCATAAAATGTTTATTAAAATTGGTTCAGTAGTTTGGTTTTTAAAACAAAATTGCGCATTTTCAAGTCGGTTGTTTTAGTTTTTTTAACTTTAATTATGATAGACCAGCTTCTATTAGTGGAAAATAAACCGTGACTGAAAGTAAGTACACCAAATGATCAGATGCAAAACAACAAAAAACTACAGCATGCAAATACGACACCCACACATGAATTCGTAAATAACACCCACACACAAGCGCGTTGGCTTCCCAGCGTGTACTTCAGTGGCCATTTCTGAAAATTAGTGGACATGTGGGGGGCGAGAGGGGTGTATGATTTACAGCACCCCCTACTTTGTGTTTTGTCGTTGATATTACTAGAAAGATGACGAAAACTTTTTTTTTCAATAGACAATAGACAATGTTTTTATTGTGACAAAAACTTAAATATTTACATGACTTAAACCTAAAAACTAAGTTTTTGCCACAAGCCGGCTCCAGCTCAGCATGTTGCCGATTGTTGCCAACCGGCGCTGGTCTTCCGCTGGATCTTCGGCTGGTTGGATTGGTTTTCAATACTTAACGTAACTGCCGCTAAATAAAGTCATTTATCTGACTTTACTGATTGTAATATTATATTCCTTAGCTTGAGATCCTATTTAGTAACAAACTAGGAGGTAGCAATGTTGTCATAATCATCATCATCTCAGCCACAAGAAGCCCACTGCTGGACAGAGGCCTCCCCTATGGGTTTCCAAAAAAGACCTGATAGAGACGTCTTCCAGCGTCTTCTTACCACTTGTATGAAATCGTCTGTCCACCTTGTGGCTGGTCTTCCTACGCTGCGTTTGCCGTTGCGTGCTGCTCTCCACTCGAGAACTTTTCGGTTCCATTCACCATCAGTTTTACGTGCTTTGTGCCCTGCATACTGCCACTTCATAATGTTGTCATTTTTGGTGGCTACACTCATCGTACTAAATTTTATCGACACTAACGAAAATAACTAGAGTATAAAAAACTGAAAAAATGGACTTCAAAATACGCAATTCGTTTACTTGGATGATATTTTTTCAGTTATTTTGTTATAAAAATCATATTACTAAACCGATTTTGACTCTGAGGTATTATTACCTACCAAACAAAAAAATAATCACCAAAAAAAATATATTTAGAATTGGCGGATTAATCGCGGAACAAATATGCAAATAAAAAACATATAGTCGATTTGAGAACCTCCTCCTTTTTGGAAGTCGATAAAAAAATTGTAATGTCACCGAAGACTTTAATAATACTAGTGTTGTAAGCATTTCAGTGTAAGCAACAGCCTAGTCGGGAGACCGTCCGTCTTTTCGAAGTTATGTGCGTATTGTTGATTGCCGCCAACTTCAAACGGTGAAGGAAAACATCGTGGAGATACCTACATGTCTGAGAGTTCTCAATGATCTTGAAATATGTGTGAAGTCTGCCAACCCGCACTTGGCCAGCGTGGTAGACTATGGCCTTACCCTACTCATAATGAGAAGATGGCCCGCGATTCTTCTTCGGGTGACAGTTTGTACAAATAGGGCTGATAAAAAAACATTTTAAACATTGGCTAACTTTGTTAGGTTTTTAGAATAATAACAAATAAAAACAGAATACCTACTTAGTAATAATAATTAGTCTAAACGATTAAGTTGTATATTTATATATATATATATATATAATAACTTAAAATTTTCTGTTAATTTAAAATTTAGATTATTACACAAATGCACGATGTTCCAAGATGTCCGCAGCAAATAGTTAAACAATAAAAACAAATTATACCAAATTTATTGCATTTTTTAAATTTTTCGCCATCAAACCGATTCCTAATGAACTTATCTCATAAAACCATATTCATTAAACAAATCCAAGTAAAACTTTATCGCCGACCCGACGAGCACAATTCAGAAGGCGATCAGATAACTTCAAATTCCTAACTTTACTACTGAGCCATAAAAAATAACATCACATAAAAGAATACACGCGCCGCAACATTTCAGCGTTTTCATAATTAGATAAACATAAATTATTTATTTTTAAAACAGTTTCCGTCAAATAATTTGAATACAAATTGATCAATATATGAAAAATCGTATGTGATTAAATAAATAAATGTTTTTAAGTGTAATAAAGCGAGGCACCGGCGCCGGCGCAGCCACTTTCTACGTTTGACGTTTATAGTTAAAATCAGCGGTTTATCGGGGAAAAAACAAAAGAGCGATAGTTTAATGGCTTGTTGAGATGACGGTGATATGCAAATGCTAAAATTTTGTGGTTCTTTGTTGTTTTGGATTCTATACTATGTTTAGCTTTTCCTGTATCAGGTATTTCTAATTAAATCTGAATGCATTTTTCGAATGTTTTTGTTTTTATGGTCTTTAAGTAATAATTTTCAAATTTAATAAAAAATATGACGTTGTATAATTCCATCAAGCTCATTTGCGATTATACGACATTTTCTTTTTGAGGACCATACATTTATACAGGGTTATTTTGGCTGGAACGCCACTAAAAACTTTTTCTGCTCAGTACGAGTATAAGCGTATATCTTTATATTTATCTGTAATTAAATCAGTCGCAATACTTACTTGTCTTACTTTTGTTCTTTGTATTTGTGTTCTCTCTTCTTGTTGTTGCGTATGGTGTATAAAAATAAAATATTTTATTTATTTCTTTCTTTCAATAATTATAATTAAAATCAGCTAACAAAAAGAATGCTGTTTCGTTAATAATAACGGATTTTTTTAAATGTTCCTTTTTGATAGCAAACAACAAGGATAAGTAATAATAAAAAGCAAACGCGAAATAGCGATGAGTCATTAAAATAATTCAAAGATCCGCGACAGTGGCCACCTCAGCGCCAAACGAAATTAAATTCTGTCAGAAAACGGGACAACAAATCATGTTTATTTAGACCTAAAAATACCTCGGGTGGCCATTACGATGAACAAAACGCGGACTGCGCGCGGACCGCGCGCACAGTGCGGGAGCAAGGAGTAGGGCAACCTGGGTGAACGGGGAATCTACAGCTTGTCATCGTCATCTTGTGGCATCATGCCATGTACTGATATGTAAGCCAACATGCATGCTTGAGTAACCTTTCGGGACAAAACTACAATAACTCAACTCAACTCAATACTCAATACTCAACGAAATAAGACCTTTCACCTTTCAGAACAGATCAGTTTCTTTTTTGTACCTTTCAGAACAGATCTACAATGAACTCAAGTCTCAACGAAATAATCGCGCTACTGTTCTGAGTGATTTTCAAGGATCTATTATAGCCCAATAATTTAGTTTTTGAGCTAACAGAGCTAATAGGCCTGTTTAAAATCAATTGTATTGAAACAATATTTAACGTACTCATCGCGTATTTTTTCCATCAGTACAAATAAGACTAGACACAAGTGAACACAAATTGAAATGTGTTTAAAACGGCCGATCTTAAAACTATTTATGATATAAATAAGCATCTAATATACGTTAAACAAGTTAAGAAACTTCTAAACTGATTTTGATGAAAACATAACTAAGCACACTTTCGATCAAATTTTCTATCAAAATCGGTCAATCAGTTTGAGAGCAACTATCCCTCACACAGACACACAGACAAACACGTCAAACTTCTAACACCTCTACTCATTGTCGGGGTCTAAATATACATATAGGTAATATTTTCAAATAAATTTAAATATTTTCCAACTGGAGAGATTCACCTGTGACTTCACCTACCCTTGTTTACATTGTGTCGTCGTGGCTTGTCTCTCTGTTCTTCATTATACTGTGTCACCGAGGAGATTAGGCAAGAAGGGACATTAAAGTGAAAATTATTTATTTAGGGCCGCGGCGCTAGATTACATTACTCCATACACATAAATAACGAAAACAATAAGAGCTATTCTAATAAATTATCTTTTTATTGCCGGATTGTGAAAATTTTAGACACTTATCTGGGGGGTGGGGGGTAGGGGAGACGAGGGTTTTGTTCCAATTATTTATGGGCGCAGAGACGGTCGTTTTGAATTCGTCCGACGTTGTGTCGTCCGCCATTCTTATGGAAAGTTCCTTTTTTAATTAAAACTTTAGTGTGAGTTAATTAATGGTGTAATGCGGACGTCACTCGGACGATTATCAGACCGACTTCCGGCGGAGGGCGCTTTATCTCCTTTCACAATGGTTGAAATAGAAGAATTAGATAATGTATAAGAAAAGTTACGATGTGGGATAGATTATTTATTGATTAAGGTATAATTAACTACTTTTTATCGGGAATAGCCGTGTACACCACCCACTGGTATTGCTGTCTTCCATTTCCGCAACATTGCTTAGCATCAGGTGAGTTGGCAGTCAAGCGCTAACCTATCTTGTAAAAAATAATCATAGCTTAAAAATTAAAAAACTGAAGAACCGATTTCTCATGGATGCCATTGTCAGAACTGGACCAAATTCAAGTGGGACGGGAAGCACCAGTTTTCAAATAAAAAAAAGAATCATCAAAATCGGTTCACCCAGTCAAAAGTTCTGAGATAACAAACATAAAAAAATACAGTCGAATTGAGAACCTCCTCCTTTTTTGAAGTCTGTTGAAAATGCATTGTGATCTTGAAAAGCGGAAAATTACTATTAAAATTTGACGAGTATCTAATAGGATTCTTAAACATTGTCTCATTTACAGATACTAACCAAATCCCTCGGTTTTACCCGCGATTGAGATTTTTACACGTCGCAAGAGAAGCAGTCTTTAAATTCCAAGTCTCCAGGAACTCTGGTTAGACTTTGCATTATTTAAATGTCTGTCAATCAGAACTTGGAATTTTATATACTTACTTATTTATATTTTCTTATAAACGTCTGAGAAACCAATTTTAGATAACATATTATTTGTCAACTTATAACATGATGGTAAGCAGTAGGGTTGAGAGAAAGAGGCCTAAGAAAGAATGTGTGGATGGAATGTGTGAAAGAAGATATGCCTGTGAAAAGTGTGAGTGTAGAGATGACGTCTGACAAAATGAAGTGGCGAAAGGAAAAGTGCTGTGCCGACCCCACCTAGTAGGAAAAAGAGCAAGACAACGATGATTATTTTTCATCTTCTGTCATACGGGAACTGTCACACGCGAAAACGGAACAAAACACTTTTTAACTATAATACGCTTATTGAGGGTTTATGAGTAACACGATTATATTGTACCTCAAATCGTTACTTGAAATTGACGTTCAACAAACCACAAACATTTCACAGTAAACGATTCCAATAATTTACAACCGAAAGCAAACAATCAACGAAATGCTAACCAACCTTGTTTATACGGAACCTCACATCAATCGTCCGCAAAATTCAAAAACCATTGTCTCCTGTCACGCGGCAGCCGACGACATCGCCACAAATCAATCAGTACAACAAAACCATCAGAAAATATCACCATAATGTCCCTAGAACCAATACGCCACAAGAATCATGAATAATCTAATAAATAATCTTTTCAAACGTAATTTATTAGCTTACATTACAACGGGAGCTTTGAACGAGCGAGATGGAATGTTTTTAGGTTTGGGATGAGGTAAAGACGGAGGGAGATAGGTGATTTCGTTCCGTCATAAATAACTGGGACAAAAACAATGGACAATGGATCGCGGTGAGATACGTCTTCTTTAGGAACCCCCTTTGCCCCTCGGAGGGGGTTTAAAGGGGTATTTGAATATCTGAATGCCGATTGTCTCGTATTTTTTGTTGATCGCATGCGCAACGCAGTAATGTTAATTTTTATTATTCGATTTATCTAATTTGAAATAATTATTAGCCACTGAAATGTTTGAATTTCAATTAAATTCTGTAGTTCTTTTACTCTGAGAATAAAGTAATCATTATTTTCTGATCAACTGAATCCGTGGCCTGTTTGACTTTTCATCCTCGCGGCATATATCCTTGCTCAATTTCTTGCCCAACAGAGATACTACAGAGATAAGTGTAAATGAGGGTTTAAATTATCTAAGCGCTGGTTCTTCTCATGTACTTACTTTAGTTTTTTTTTTTGATGTGCCTATGCACATCTGTTTAAATTTCAACGGAAATTATAATCGTAAATGTAGTAAAAAGTATAATCTTCTATTAATCCATAGTAATTCGAACAATATCTCTTTGCTCACACGTGAAACTAATAATTATAACATGCCACCTCTCTGTCGCACCCACGCACCCTTGTAACTCGCATGCGCGAGCGCACCTGTCAACGCCAATTAAAGATGGCGCCTGTATCACCTCACAACGCGAACTAATTGACTTTTCATGTTCCAAATTCGAATTTAAAATGCGGCTACCTGTGCGGCCAGTACGCAGTAGCCTTGTTGACTTAATGATCTAGCTTTTTATTATCTTTTTTTTTATCGATGGTGAAAATTTACAAGTCCCAGAGACAATTAAGAGTGTTTTCTTTTTGTTTGTGCATATTATTTGTATATCTAAGCGGAGGTTTGCAAGAGCAGCAGGAAAGGAGCGTTTGGTAAGAGATAGCAACGAAAGGGATAATAAAAGGGAGCCCTGTGTCCGGTAGTAAGATATTATTATATTAGTAACTACGACTACGTGTATACTGTTAAATTTGGTTAATTCGTTAACGGTTAATGGTTAAGATGTTTCATGATTTGTGAACTTGAGTGGGAGTGGGAGTGGGAGAGGGGGTATAGAAGGTTTGGTGTACGATAACAATTTGTACTTGGTTTAAATTTGATTTTTATTTTCTAAAGGAATAGTTCCATCAATATCTACCAATATTGACATCTTCCGGTTTCACCCGCTTTTCTTAAATAAGTGTTTCAAAACTAGTAGATAGCAACAAAACACAATAATCAATTTCCATTGAAGTCCCGAACTCAACGCAGCTCTTATAAATCAACTCAACTTGAAAAATATTTCAATCAACCAAACACCCTCTATAAATAGAGGCCATTTCCTACAGAACCACTGGACTCCTAATTAATGGCGTAAATCCGAAACCTCTTAACTGAGGCATTCTAATTCTATATATTGAGTGCGTCTGTCTGTCACGGAACGGTTGGAAATAGCTTTTTGAGTGGTGGGAATCTCAAGGGAGTGGGACAGGGTTCAAATCTGTGCCCGGGGTTATTTCTACTGTTTTAACTTTGAAGTGAAAGTATAATCCTCGGTCATAGCGTCGTTTAACATCAGGCGAGTTGGTGGTCAATCGTAGATCTATCTCGTATAGAAAAAAAATCTAATGTTTTCTAAAGTCCATTTCATTGAAATGAGTATAACAGAACTTATATTCATTGAAATGAGTATAAGTTCTGTTTGAGGAAATATAAAATAGTTCCTTGGAGGCTTTTTATGTTATATTTCGTAATAAAAGCAAGTATAAGAATTTGATACTGTACATAGCAACAATCAGATAAGTACATACTTATTTAATTATTGCAACATACTATGTGTGGTTATTAGGACAAGCCTCATGGTTCCGTAGTAATCATGTCTTCTTTGAGCTGTAGGTCGTGGGTTCGATCCCCATCCAGAACAAACATTTCTGCTGAGCATGGATGTTTGTTCTGTATCGGGATGCTTATAGAAAGATAGATAAATAACTCTTTTTTATTAAAAGACCACAAATACAGAAAAAGAGACATACATACAGAGAAAACATAATTATAGCTAGGATTTTAATTGGTGACCTTATCGCTTAGAACGATCTCTTCCAGGCAACCATGCTTTTAAAAATAACTAAAAACTATAATATACACAAAAACAATATATAGTAGGTACTTATTTATTTTACAAGAAAAAAAGAGTAATATTAATTAATTATAATAGATATACTTATTCATAAATTTACTTATATATCTCTGACAAT
Organism: Lycia hirtaria; assembly: GCA_947563715.1. Lineage (NCBI taxonomy): Eukaryota > Metazoa > Arthropoda > Insecta > Lepidoptera > Geometridae > Lycia > Lycia hirtaria. Next base: position 3,674,950 of record OX387376.1, on the reverse strand, counting down.
ACATATATAGGTATACTAATATATACATATAAATTTAGTCAGTGTTATTTATATTATGAGCTTTTACACGGGTAAAACAACAACGGGATTTATATATATATATATATTTTTATTTATCAGCCCTGTTGTACAAACTGTCCCACTGCTGGGAACGGGCCATATTCTCATTGTGAGAAGGGTTAGGCCATAGTCTGCCACGCTGGCCAAGTGCGGGTTGCCAGACTTCACACATCTTCAAGATTGAGAACTTTCAGACATGTAGGTTTCCTCACGATGTTTTCCTTCACCGTATGAAGTTGGCGGCAATCAACAATACGCACATAACTTCGAAAAGACAGAGGTGCGTGCCGTGGGATTCGAACCCAGGACCTGCGGATCGCAAGTCAGACGGTCTCACCACTAGGCTGCCGGAAACTTCGGGATTTATATGTATCATATTATTATGTACCAACAAAAAAATATAGTCTTCTGGTTCCCATACATAGTACAAGCTTTACTAAGTATGGGGATAGATGTTGTTATGTGAAAAATTTCCTCCAATATTTATTCATTTATATTTATTTAACACTGTATTGCACACAAGTACATAGTAACAAGCTGTACAAATGGAGCACTTACTGCTAATGTAGCATTTTCTACCAGTCATTCTCATAGTAAAACACAGACAATATATATGTGGCAGTTGCTATTAATTTTGATATAACTGGAAATTTAAAAAAAATACGATGAAAAAATTACAGGTAAAAAGGTTGGTTAGGAAATGCCCTTTGGTTTTGCGGCGAGAGCGCCGCACCTCACTCAGAGTGAGTGCTTTCGACGTTTTGCTGGCGAGAAAACACACACACCTATTGGCAGAGCCAAAAATTCAGAACACAATGGGCAGTTTTTATACATCGAACATCAATGAAGTAAATCCACACAGAATTCGCCCTATTACATTGTAAATCCATATATCCTTCGAAAATTATACACTTCCAGTTTATATCGCAATATTGTTTCAAATTAGACAATTTAATAGCCTTGAGGTTTATCAACATCTTGCTACTTTTTTTAGTTAAATCCGGAATGGCGTTCCTGCCTTTGAAACCATAACCTTCGAGAATTTCCGGAAGTTCCAATATTGAAACATTATTACAATTCTTAAAAGTCAATTAATTATCTTGATGTTAAATCAAGACAATATTTATAAATTAAATTATGCGCTAAACATCATTGCACATTTTACAATGTTTTCCAAATAAACATACACGCGACCAGAAACTGAATAACTATAAATCAATTACATTTTACACAAAAACAATTAGTCTATAGTTGTCCTATTATGCTATAACCTAACACACCATAGATTCAATTCTGCGTTGCAAGTATCAATCGTATCGTATAATCGTAGATAAACGATGTAATTATTATTCCAGCGCTGTAACGCTGTTTTGTTAACCAACTTCGAAAAAGGAGGAGGTTATCAATTCGTACCATATATTTTTTTTAATGTATGTACACGAATTACTCCTTCCTTCGAGAACCAATTTTTGTGTTTCCTGAATTGGTGTAAACAGAAAGCTCCCAAGTTGGTCCCATAATTATTTTGTAAACATCGCTTTATTACTTTTTGAATAATCTCTAAAAATGAAAATATTTTCATTGTATTCCTGAGTAAGTGCGTCAGATTATAGAATCGCAGAGAGCCACCTATACGTTTTTCTTTGCAAGAGTGTCAAATATTAAGGATTATCGTATAAACATCTGCACATTTTCTAATCTTCGAACACGAGCATTTGACATTCAATGACATTTGTCATTGACAGCGAGTGAAGAGAGGTCTCTTAAAAAAGTTTACAGTCGTGAAGGATTTAGTAAGTTGCGTTTGAAGTCGGTTTTTTAATAGAAAAATTATTTACTTTACCAAAAAATGGGACGATAATTTTGCTTCAGGTAGCTCGTCTGGTACGGCAGTACCATGTCAGTACATACAGCTCATTGCTCTAAAATAAGTCTATCTAATCTGCGCACGTTCGCTCTCTCTTCATATCTATTTACAGTAACGTTTTGTCAGTTGGTCTGTACCGTTACTGTTCAACGTCTAGTTTCGATCCCTTTTGATATTTCACTGTCTTTCCTTGCCACGCGTTTGGATGTTGTGCTATCCAAAATGATCTAGGTTGAGGTATCCCATAAAATAACTGTTTTTAATCGAATTAAAGAAATGATTATTTAAATACCTAACTGCTTACATACTTATCGGCTTTTGGTGTTTTTTGGTGATTATTTGCGTTGTTTTGACTTAGAAGCTTCATTTTTTTCCTCTTGAAGGGTCTACGTTTATGAGTTATGTAAAAACTACGAGGAACCCTTATAAATTCGTCACGTCCGTCTGTCCGTCTGTCACAAATCACAGCTATTTTAATTAGATACTAAGTATTACTGTGAACGTGGATAACTTTGACTCTGCGTCAAACATTGTACGTGGCCTTTTTAGAAAGTTCTCGATTATTTTCTAAAGAGATTAGTAGTCAAATCGACTGTCAATTAAATAAGCAAGTAATTTTACTACTAATCTGATGGGGAAAAAAATCGAGAACCTTCTAAAAAGGCTACGTACAATGTTTGACGCAGAGTCAAATTTACCCACGTTGACTGCACATAAATATATGACAGGTAGATAGATGTACTCAATAAACTGCTACAAAGTACTGTAATAAAATTTTCAAAAAGTGAAAAATGTGGGTGGCATTCCATACATGCATATGAGGGAATTATTTTTTTCAAGCCCGTCCCATCGTGTGGGGTATTGCTCAATGCTTATATCATTTTCATCTCCGCTGTGATATGTGTGAGATAGACCGGCAAAGATAAAAAAATATCCCTGCTGAAACTATGGGATCTAGAAATCAACGACTAACCGTATCAAAAACATATAGTGAAAATTATTTTCAACACAATTTTTAAGATAAAGCAATACATATGTACAACACTTAAGTCGTTATGGTAGAGAGGTCATTGACCTTTTCGCAAAGTGGTATTAATAAACAAAAATCACCAAATGATCATCTTTTTGATAATAGGATTAGCTAGGGAACCCTACTATACGCGTGTTTCGACACAGTCTTGGTCACTTAATTCTTTTTGGGGCACGAAAATCTTAAAACAATTAATCTGGTCAATGTTGTCACTTATATCCATAATGGTATTGGTAATGGCTAGTCAGTAACACGATCCAAACTCGTATCTTGGAACACCTGACACAAACCACCTGCATGATTAACACCCCCGCCGAAGTATCGAGTGCAAATATGCGCAAGAGTTGAGGATGTCCAGGTATTGTACCGCGGTCAATCAGTGCTGTGATTGGTTCACGCGCGTCTGGCGAATGTAAGCTAATTAATGGCCTTACGGAGTGAGGTAATGCACTTTCTGGGGCTGTTGAACTTTACTTACGATTGTGAACAGAACGTGCTTTGGTAGAAATTTAAAATTAGCGCTTCACACACTTTAAGTGGACTAGTGTCTTTATTATCTACAACCAAAGAAATACAAATTACACATACTTATCTAAATAAACTACTACACAGAAACCAAATAGATAAACTCCAGACTCAAAAAGCAAATAGATTTTTTTTCAAATAGATAACAGTTTTTTTTAATATATTTTTTTTGGTTTATTCTTTAGTTATTTGGATTGTCATATGCTTTGTTTTATATTCAAAATTCAAAATTCATTTATTTCGGACCAATTGCACCCATAGAAATTTCACAAAACATACATAACATCGCATAACAAAATCATACAATAAATCATAACTATTTACTTAATTAAAATATAACATTCATAATGTCAATATACATAAGTAGTCAATAATAAAATCATAAACATATTCACGTCATAGCATCAATTACGGAACTCTCGCAAAAAATAAGGAACCCTAATAAGTGAAAGTAAAAACTTTTCCTAGTGAGCCAAATAAGTGATTATACAAGAAACATCCAAAATAATTATCAATTAAATAAACTTACAGCGTAGCTGCTTTGAACATACTTATTTTATTATGAAAACGTACACTCAACATCATAACAAATGAAATAGTTTCGACCTCTAATACCCTCTCCCTTCCATCTAAGCCTCTCCACGGACAAATGTACCGTCAAACGGCCTACAGTAAGGGAAAACAAACGTGATTTTATTTATGTCACATCAAAAATATTGTTCTTATGCATTGAATATATTGTTTTCTGTTGTTAAAGATACTTGTCGTAAAAACACGGAGGGTCAAGCAGACCCGGCGCGATCCGCGGGTTAACTCAAATCGGTAGCTGGTCTGGCGCGGAGCCGTAAAAATGGACGGCGACCTTAATTACGTGCCAGATTCCAACCAACCGTGACACCATTCCTATTTTTTCACCACAAATCAAAATCTCAGCATCATATCTAGACGTGTGAATCAAAACTCCCACCTGTCTCCCACGCATCTCACATTATTTATTATACACACAAATATACACATAAACACACATATCATAGATAAACCACTAAATAGGTCACTCAACTCTGATATTTATAACTGTGGAATCCATCAAAACCATAAAAACTAATGCACCTGATATTTTGTTATTCATAAACAATTTGTTTAATATTCAACGGACTAGTGATGTGATAGAAATTATCAATAATTTATAATAATTATGAATAGTTATTATGAATACGTAGTTTTAATAGGATGTCGCGTGAAGTAATTTTTATGACATTTTGTTTTATATGTAAAAAATATTATTTGAATAGCATGAACTTTAAAATGCTTCTGTAAAATTCATTAAAATAGTAATAAATTTGTTAATGATGCAATTAATATAATAGGTTTAACATTTTGACCTGACTAAAATTTATGCATGATGAAAAGCATACAGTCTCTTGTGCAAGAATTTAAACCAGTTAAAGAGTTTATCGTAAGTAAGTGCTTAGAAATATACATTACCAATATATATCTTGTGTTACCTTTTAGTTCAAGGAAAAATTAAGTTAGGTATATAAATTACATACATATGCAAAACTTTGTCCTAATGCACAGAGATTAACAAATGTCTAAAACACTAGACTGCATAAAAGTAATTTTCGTAGTATGACTGTTATATAAATACAAATAGATACATCTAAATTTCTTCCTTCCTGTTTATATCTTCCATTTTTTTTTATTTCAACGATTCTGACAATTTTATTACGATACGGCGATGATAATATTATAAATAAATTATAACATGTCAATAAGTAAATAATATATATACTTGCTAAAAAGTTACACAAAATTTTGACATATTGTGAATAAATTAAATGATTTAACAGGGGGGCAATTCAGTTATTCAAAACCGATCCGTAACTGAACCTTGTGCGAAGCATTTCCTGTCGGCTGCTATCTTTTTTTGATTTAGTACTTAACGAGCGAAGAACGTGTTACGTTTCATCAAATGTGTCAATTGTACGACATAAAAGTGACTGAATCAAAAAAACTATGGCGGCCGATGGGGAACGCTCCACATATATGGTTCGGCTATGGAGTGGTCTTGAATAACTGAATTGGGCCCCTGGTCATTCTAAATTTCTGTAATTTTCTGTAATACTTTCAATTTATAATTTACGACATTACCTTTGCGACCCATTATTACGGAGGTACAATAAAATTAATAAATCAGTAAAATTAATACAAGTATTACGATATTTCCCGTTCTTTAAATACAGAACGTGTTCGGGAAACCGTCAATTAACGTTACAAGTGGACGCAGTAATAAAAATGACAAAGAGCACAATAATATGAAAATTCCGACGAAAATACGTTGTTACAATGTTCTATCTTTCAACGGTATCGTTTGAATATTTTCACATCACTAAATTAATGCGAAAGTTTGTCTGCGTATGTGCGTAGACAATAGTGATACTCGGTTTCTTAAATATATTTTTGTATAGTTGATAGACTGGGCAGTTGACCACAGCTCAGCTGTTTTTTGACGAGAAAACTTCTTTAGCGGCGTTGTGCATTTTTGGGATGGGTAAAAAATGTTAAACTCGCGTCAGATAGTCAGATTGTAAAACGGACAATCAGAAACCTATTCTAACGTTCTGCATTTAAAGTTCATTATTGTATGTAGGTACAAGTTTGTCCTTCTAACATGACGTCATTTCGTTGCGGCGAATGCTTATTTTCGACACATGCATGTGAGACTCGTTAGCTTAATAGGTTAGAGCGCCGATATAAATTTCAATTTGTCAATCGGAGGGCGGAGGTTCAAATCCTTCACGAGTCAGTCTTTTTGCTAAGTTTTTTTTAGTTTTCACTTCTGCCAGCACTCCCGGAGTGCAACCCGTTGCTTATTATAATAAAATGATCGGGGCCCAAACAGCTCCAGATCCAATATGCCCATCTCTTGTACGTTATACATACAACTTAACGTTGTACATACGTTTCGTCTTACTTGTAAACGCTGAATAAGCTCATTTTAGTTAAGCAGTGTTTTGTTCCGTTTTCGCGCGTGACAGATCCTGCCAAACAGAAAGTGACAAAACACTTTTTTAAACTATCACGGTCATTCATTAAAACACTATTATTATTATCGGGATATTTACCGTGGTTCGCGTTAATTTTGAGGTCACGTTCATGTTCACGAGCGACTGAAAAATGCAGGTGGATGATATGGTTAAGAGCAGACAAATCTGTCTACCCTCTTTGTCTTTTACTGCGAAGAGCGTTATCACTGGCACTCGAACTCGATTGAAAGTCCCGACAAAACACACTCACAATATCACTGCATGTCTTGTTTTGGACACAACAACATCGGGAGCTCAAAATTAACGCGAACCACGGTAAATATCCCGTTAATAATAATAGTGTAAGAAAGTGACAAGTCCTTGTTCAGTGAACAAGTTTTTTTTGATTATTATATTATCTCTTTGTACAGAACCCTACCAATTATTGTGTGTGTCTTACATAGTCTTATCTACTTGTTACACATACATAGATTGAAACTATACAGCAACTAATTTAAACATATTTTGTGTTTGATACTTAGGCGCGTCGCTCACTGGTAAGTCGAGGCGCGGTCGCGGCGGTGTTGCGGCTCAGTCAAGGCGTGGTGTTTATGTTATAGTCGAGGCGCGGGCGGATATGCTTCCTTCACACATTACAGTGTAAACACGTCTACTCACGAAACAAAATAACAAAAAGGCGGTGGAGTTGCGGCGCGGTCGCGCACTGCACCCCTGCCGCGACCGCGCCTCGACTCCACGTCGCCTGCGACGCGACTCTAGTATGTGGGCGCACTGCAATTTGAACCTGAAGGAAACGTAGAAGCGGCGCGCCGCTTGTGCGCCCGTGCCGCGACGCCGCCTCGTCTCCAGCTCGTGTGGCTGATGCCCCTTAGATTTCTATGCCTTGTGGTATCTTACATGACGTCACAACTCAGGTCCTAATGGTGACTTACATACTGCAAACCCGTAAATTATTCATCTCTATTGTTACTTGTCTGTCTGTCTCTAATGTTTATTTACGCACGTTTATGTTGGTTTCTTTACCATGCGCCATGTTACCTGAATAAACAGGGCTAATTTATTTTGAAATAGCCGTGAGTCAGGAAATGTGTACGCGAGTTAAGCCACGGGGCGCGACTAGTAATTATATATCATATTGTTATGATCCGTTGTCAGTATGTCATCCGTATTTATTGTTAGCCCACGCCCACGGGTGGGTCTCGTGAAATATTAAAGTAACGCATTATTTTTCTTGTTTTATGATCCCGTCATTTTATTTTATGATCGTAAATAATTATGATGGTGGTGTGGTCGGACGCCTACGTTCGCTGCATGCCCACAATACACGGGAAATAATTATAAAATTTAATTTGGGAGATTTTTGGTCATATAGTTTAAAAAACTGAAAATAAAACGACTTTATAATACGTAACTCCTTTACTTGGTTTGATTTATATGGGACCACCTCTGAGGTATTACCTACCAATAAAAAAATTGAGTCTGGATATTGTTTTGTTGTAGCTAATAAAGGAACTTGCCCGTGAAAAAAAAACCGGACAAGTGCGAGTCAGACTCGCCCACTGAGGGTTCCGTACAAACTAAATAAAAGGGGGAAATCATATTTTTTTTTTATATTTTCCTTCATAAACCTAAAAATATATATCGTAAAAATATTAAAAAACCTGTTTTAGCTTATGCTAATGAAACTCTTTCACACGATATTCCACATAATACGGTTAATTCACTTTAAAATTTGGGCCCTCGTTTCTTGCATAAATACCCTATTTTTTGTGATTAAATTGAAAATGTCCAGTTTTCGGATTTTTCCCTATTTGTGTACTCTAACACAATGCTTTTTGCCAAATTTCATAGTTATAGGTCAACGGAAAGTACCCCATAGGGTTTGATTCCCTTGTGAGTGTCGAAATGTGCGTTTTTACGACATATTCGGCTGTAACTTTTTTTTACGAAAATAGTTTTTTTTAATTTTTCTTTCTGCAGCAAGAGACTATGGATCTGCGTATATGGTTTTAATTTCAATTAGATACCTTTACGCGTTCCCGAGATAAAGGTCTTGACACCAGGACAGACGGACAGACGGACAACAAAGTGATCCTATAAGAGTTCCGTTTTTCCCTTTTGAGGTACGGAAAAAAGGAATCTTCAAAAACAATTCATTATTGACGGAGTAATCACTGAACAAACATAAAAAAATATACAGTCGAATAGAGAACCTCCTTCTTTTTGGAAGTCGATTAAAAAAAGTTAATTGCACCCCTGGCCATTTGTTCTGAGCAAGCGCGCTCCATCGTAAAGAATAGAATTAGCAGCTAAACACAAGCCTGTTTTCCTATAAATACTCTGTTTTAAAAATAAAAAAAATATGAATAAAAATTATGTTTATCGTACAAACATAAGAATTCATAATTAAACAAAGGAAACCACAACATTCTTGACAGAGAAGTCACGAAACAAAACAGCTTAGCGCAAATACTAGTCACTACATGATCACTAATTATAAGCAACAGTTTAAAAACATTCTAGAACAGTTTTACTGACTATTCCCTGGATTCTAAAAACAAATAAACGGAAATAAAACGCCACTAAAACTGCGCAAGAGTTTTTAATGTATTTCGAAACACAAATAATAATCATCACTCAGCGGGTGCGACGCGGGATATGTCACTAATATATTATGTCAATAAAAAATATGTCTCGACGCGTCAACCGACGCAAGTTTTAATTTAAAAGATACGTATAAAAGACGATAATGTATTAATGCGATGATAGGAGGAGAGGTGACTGGTGACCGGAATAAGATTGTATGTCGCTTAGTTCAAACTTGTAATATTTCATTTCTACAGGCCTGAGTGTACACTTACAGATTTGGTAAGTCTCTTTTCTCAATGCCATCGTTAAATACCATCTATTATTTAATTTAAGAGTACTATCTTTGATAAAGTATCAACAGGATCTAGTTTCAGTGCTCAAAAACATCCGAGCTCAATGAGGTCTAGAGTGAGATGACTGCCTTAGAATAGACCCCTGACACGATTAAAATAATTTAGATTTTCAAAATAATACAAAGCGGCAAAATACGAGTAGATGTCTTTATACTTCGCAATCTAAATTAGGCTTTAGCGTGGTGAAATAGTCTCTTCGTATCAAAATCTTTAAGTTCGTCATTGTTGGTATATTAGTATCGGTCAACCCAGGACACTATATTCGTTAATTTTATTTTAGACTTTACGTCCACGTGATAGGAATGTCATTGAGTGCTATAATATTATAAGGAGATGTAATAGATCTGCAAAAGTAAAGTAAGTAAGCCCTTTTTAACTGACTTCCAAAAATAAAGAGGTTGTCGATTCGACAGTATGTGTTTTGTATGTTTGTTCAGCGATTACTTCGCCAATTATAAATTGTTTTAGTTAAATTCGTTTTGTTTACCTCAGAGATGATCCCATATAATTTTTATCAAAATCGGTTCAGTACATTGGTTTTTATAGCAAAATAACTGAAAAAATGTCATCCAAGAAAACGATTACGTATTTTGAAGTTCGTTTTTTCAGTTTTTTCATCATCAAAAACAATTCATAATTGGCGGAGCAATCGCTGAACAAACATACAAAAAAATACAGTCGAATTAAGGACCTACTTCTTTTTGGAAGTTCGTTAAAAATAATATTTTATACAGGCTAATGAAAACATCTTGCAGTCTCCTAGTCTACAAGTGCCAAACCGAGCTGTCCGGTGGCGATCCGTCACAAGCGACATATTTACGGGCAGCGAGTATCAGACGTGGGCTCGCATTAACAGCGGACTTTATGGCTCGATCATAAGGCTGGGGCCACTAAACAAGTGGGACTGATTGATTTGACACGTCTGACTCGAGCGGCTGGGACTGCTCTTTGACCTATTTATGGAAAGACTAGTTGAGCTATAGTGTTACTGCTGATTTTTCACTTTTGCTATTTTCTACAAGGTAGAATAAAGATAAAATTATCTTTATTCTACCTTGTCAAATGTTAAGTACTAAAAATTAAGTAAGAAAAAGAAAATTACAAAAAAAAAATGCACTGCTTAAATCTATCATGATTATTCATTTCAATTATTACTTATGGACTCAAAAAGTCCATTGCTGTTAATTTTTTAAATGTATTATATTATTCCTTGTTTATATAATAATGTGGTGAAAAGTCATAAAAGTCATATTATTATATTTGCCATGGGTTCGATCCCCACCCATGGGAAACATTTGTGTGATGAGCATGGATGTTTGTTCTGTGTCTGGGTGTTTCTTTGTATCATAAGTATGTATTTACATTTTGAAAAAAAATATATATAAGTATTCTATCAACCATCTAGTTTCCATAGTACAAGCTTTGTTTAGTTTGGGCTAGATGGCGGATAGATATTTATTTATTTATACATTTTATATACGATGTAAGAATGATGTCGTCAGCTCTTGACGCTATCGTGTATATCAAAATAAACACGAATTAAGTGGAAGATGTGCTCTGCAGTATGGCGGCGATTAGTGACTCATCTCCACAGGTAACGGAAACACTGACTTACTGACCGGCCTAAGCTCATCATCATCATCATCTCAGCCACAAGAAGTCCACTGCTGGACAATAGACCTCTCCTATGGATTTCCAAAAAAGCCTGAGCTCAGTTGACAGTATATCTGCCGTCTAAACTGTGGGTTGTGGATTCAATCTCCACTTACGACGTACATTTCTGTGATCTTCATGAATGCTTGTTCTGTGTCTTGGTGTTTTTATGTATAATAAGTATGTGTTTACAAATTAAAGTACCTATATAATTATTCTATCGGGTATTTGGTTTCCATAGTACAAGCTTTGCTTTGTGTTTTGTCAGCTGTTTCAACAAACCGATTTTGGTCATATTTTAAATGTTATATTTACATATTTTTGACAAAAATTTAAAAGCGGCCGGTAAATTGTGGCAAACTTCTCTCCTCTTTGAGAGGAATACAATAATAGTTTTTTTTAAATTATTGAACTGTACCAAGTGTCACCAAGATGCGACATGTGTGCCCTACATCCAAAGTACAAATAAATAGACATCCCGATAGATGAAAGCAAATTTTGCCAGTAGATACAGAGGCCTAGCTCGTTTCACTAGTTCGGTCTAACATACACAAATAACAAAAAGTTACCTACTTCTTACTTAAATATTATTTTAAAAATGTTTATGTATTTAAGCTCTTAAATGGTAAATAACACAAAACTTACCTAATTTGATCGAGTCGTCCGAAAAACAAAAGGACTAAGACATTTTATCTAAAATGTTTTATATCTCATTCCTTTGCGCCAAATGAATAATCAATATGCAGGTCAGGCGAAGACAGGTCGAGGAAAATAAAATAACACACATATTAATATTATGACAGCAATTAAAGATGACGTCCCGCTGCCTTATACGGCATATATTAAAGACTATTTATACATATAAATATTCATCAAACTATAATAAAAGCTAAAGTTCGATTGTTTGTTGGTTTTAAAGTCCTGAAAAATGAAATCTGACCGTTTGAAGTGGGTCAAAATCAAGTCCAAAGGAGTCGGTTACAAACAAACAAACATACATACAGGAGAAGCTAATAAAAGCGTGTTAAAAGTGGTTTGTTCCGTTTTCGTGCGTGACAGTTCCCGTCTGACAGAAGTTGACAAATAATAGATTGTTTAGCTTAAAGGGCATATCGAACGTTTATTAATAAAACGGTAATTGCTTAGAAAAAAAGTAATTCGTTTTTGATAATCTGTATTAAATCCGGAAAAAAAAAGTGATGTGTAGTTTCCTTAACTGTCCATTTCGTAATTTGCATCGCGTTAGAACGTAAGTTTATCCACCTTTTAAAATACTTAAAAATTATACATTTCCGTGTAAAACCGCGTGCTAAACGATATAAATGTTTGTATAAATATTCATATTTTTATAGCAATTTTTCCGACTCGTGACACAACTCCGTTGGCGCCAAAACTAGACGATTATCGCTCGATTATCTCCAAAAATGTCTCTTTCCGCTAATTTGATTTATTCAAATACAAACCTGTAAACTTGTCGTGGCATAGAAAACAAGATTTATAATGTATTTAAGAATTTAATTTGTTTGATGCTTTATTCAAACATTGTTGCGTATGCTATTGAACAATCTTAACGTCTTTACGCCAATATGACCTTTCACGACATTTAGATTGGAGGTTTTTTCTTTACGTCGGTTAAGACTGACACTTGTCATTTTGATTATTTATAGTTTTATTTACCGACCACATTTTGCTAGTTTTTTTTAGGGTTCCGTACCTCCAAAGGAAAAAACGGAACCCTTATAGGATCACTTTGTTGTCCGTCTGTTTGTCTGTCCGTCTGTCCGTCCGTCCGGGTGTCAAGACCTTTATCTCGGGAACGCGTGAAGGTATCGTGTTGAAATTAAAACCATATACTCAGAGCCATAGTCTATTGCAGCAGAAAATAAAATAAAATTTCTCAGTTTTCGTAAAAACAAGTTACAGCCGAATATGTCGTAAAAACGCACATTTCGACACTCACAAGGGAATCAAAACCTATGGGGTAGTTCCCGTTGACCTAGAACTATGAAATTTGGCAAGAAGCATTGTGTAATACTTAGTACACATATAGGAAAAAAATCCGAAAACGGGACATTTTTAATTTATCATAAAAAATTGTGTATTTATGCAAGGAATGAGGGTCCAAATGTTAAAGTGAATTAACCGTATCATGTGGGTTATCATATGAAAGAGCTTCATTACCATAAACTAAAACAGGTTTTTAATTATTTTTACGATGTCTAATTTGCGGCTTATGAAGGAAAATATAAAAAATATATATGATTTCCTCCTTTTATCTACTAGTTCGTACGGAACCCTCGGTGGGCGAGTCTAACTCGCACTTGTCCAGTTTTTTATATGTTTAGCATTTGAACTTAATTGTGGTTGGTTAACAATTTTTGTCTTTTTTGTGTCGGGATTGTGACCTGAGTGATATTTAATTTTGACGATACCCTTTTAGAAGTTTTATTGTTTTATAGTTGCTTTATCAGAAGTTTTATTATTTTTAATTTAGTTTAGACAACTGTTATACTTATTTTTATTGATTGTTTGCTTGTCAGTTGATCTAGGTCGTTATTTAGGTTTGTTGCCCGTGCTACTACCAATCTTACTACTAGTAGTAACACCGGTAATTGAATTAGATACTCTATAATTTTAAGAGTATACAAATAAAACCTTATTTTACTAACAAATTTTCACGTTTTTTAAGATATAAATAATATGAATGTATTTACACAAATCTTTTCATAATGAATTTAGAAAATAATATCCAACATATTTCACAGAAAATTTCACATTCATTCATACAAAGTTTGTGCACAGTAAAATTGTTTTTTTCTCTCATTATAATTGATTTTTATGTACGAAAATTTAGGGTAAATACGTAATTGTATGGTTAATTGTTAATTCTCATTCCCCCCATGCCCTTTTTTCTATAGGACAGTAAGAAGCACGAAAAAGCGACATCGTTACATGGTTGATATTCCGAAAACACGTACGAAACGCTTTGGCTCCACTTTCATTGTGCGTACCGCCAAAATGTGGAATGCGCTTCCTGAATGGGTCTTTCCGAATAGATATAATCTAAGTGTCTTCAAATCGCGAGTGAATAAGTTTCTTCTAGGCAAGCGCGCTCCATCGTAGACCGTAACTGTCGCTTAACACCAGGTGAGTTGACGGTCAAGCGCAAGCCTATCGTCGAATAAAAAAAAAATACTTTGAAAAATGTAGAAATACGTGAATAAGATAGCGAGATCTAGTTGTGCAGGCAATCTAAAATTTAAAAAATTAAATAAAATAATAAATAAATAATAATTTTAACTATTTTGTGATGTAAATAAAAGAATGTATCAAATTTAAATTAATTTTGTTTCTAAAAACAAAATAAGTTGAGCATATTTTTAGAATGACGCCTTATTCCAAATATCACTTGCGTCTCACATGCAACTTAGTTAATTAAGCAATGTCCTTTCCATATTCGTTTTTAAACTTTTATCAGCTATCATTTTCACATTATAACTTTAGCACTACACTTATAAACTTAAAACATAAATTCTCATAAAAATATAATAGATTATAAATAACAACAATTCTCTTAAGTGCATCGTAACATCAGTAGCGGCTACAAGCGCACGCAAATCGACCATAAACAAAACACGTATCCAAACCAGTAAACTTATATCCGAACGAACTCTCGCCAGTTCTAATGAGACACCGACCAATAAACATATTGCTTTGTTGCTTCGTCTATTAAAAAAAATATCGAACTACCGCCCTGTCACATTCTACTGACTCCTCGACTTGGATGCCGCATAGAACGACCTCCTCACCACCTCTGCGCCAACATCAAAACCCAACAAATCACACCAAATAAGCACGCAACATTAACTTTTGCTCACGCGAGAGAAGGTCTAAAGTCGTATACACCAACGTGCCGGCTACGACTTAAATTCCCGGTGGCGCTACCACCATCTCGACATTAAATTGTAATCGAACACTTTACAGTGACGGTCGCGGCGAAATATCGCGTTTGGATAGTATAAATATGCACTTATCTTTCTTTTTAGTTAACGTACGTTTGCATTATACAGGGCGTCCGCGGCCACGTGTGCTGCGAATAAAATTTTAGTGCACCCGCATTGTTCTATGTCTCCGTGTATGGAGGGCGTTTGGCACGCGCGGGAGGGAGATAGCGTATAGGCCATTTTGTTAAGGCAATAACGAACCGGCGCAAGTGACTATAACTTGAGTCGGCTGGCGAATTGCAGTGCTTTTTATCGAATCTGTGGAAGGCACGGGAATTGTCTGCTGCTTTGATTTTTCAGGTTTGAATTGAGTTCAGTTACGGAAAGCTTTGTTATGTGTGTGTCTGTTGTCTGGTGCATATTGTATGAAACTGCAGGCTGGAAGTGTGGACGGCTTACCAAATCGTACTTTTGTGTTTCGTGAAAATATGGGATACCATAATTTCTGTCTGGTAAGGTTGTTAAGACTGCTAACTTGATCTGCTACAGAATTAATTTGGACAATTTGTGATTATTACTTTTCCGAGAAATAGTAATAAAAGTGTAATAAAATCAAACTTGATAGAACTTACAAATTTCGCGATTTTCCGCTAATTATTAGATATATAGTTTCCGTCAGCCTAGTCGGGAGAAGTCTGACTTGCGATCCGCAGGTTCTGGGTTCGAATCCCGCGGCACGCACCTCTGTCTTCGCTACGCTCTTTTCGAAGTTATGTGCGTATTGTTGATTGCCAACTTCAAACAGGGAAGGAAACATCGTTAATAAACCTACATGTCTGAGAGTTCTCAATGATCTTGAAGATGTGTGAAGTCTGCCAACCCGCACTTGGCCAGTGTGGTTGATTATGACCTTACCCTTCTCACAATGAGAAGATGGCCCGCACTCAGCACTGGGACAGTTTATACAAACAGGGCTGATTTTGATTTTTAATTAGATATATGTCCACCAATATTTTTTCTAGTGACATAATTTTAGAATATTTGTAACAGCCTGTATAGTTTCGATTTATCAACCTTTTTTTTTCTCTGATTTCAGGTAAGCCCCGTCAGTCACACCTAGAGGTAAACCTGATCTGAATAAAATGTAACACCTAATTAAAAACTCTTGATTCGTGATTGACATTCATATTGATAAACCTGAGACTGTCAGTCCGTCGCCGGGTTGATTGACAGATTTTGGCTTTAATTGACAGAAAGGATATTTTAATTGCACGCTTGTCTGTCGTTTGATTGAAATGACCGGTTATGATTTATTTTATTGAAGGTACACAAATAGCTATACGCCACCGGCTTGCCTTCAATTTTGCCTTTGTGTTGAAATGTTTTTACTTACTGTATTAAATATTTTTAATTTGTGTTTGTTACTATTGTTACTGTATACTACTTGCATAACTACGTTTTTTATAAACCAATTTCGAATTAATTTTCATTTTTAAAAGGATATAGGTACTAATTTCAGACTAATCCCATAGAAATTTCATCAAAATCTGTTCAGTGGTTCATCAGATTTTTTTTAAAAGGATAGAGGCATAGCCGTAGACTTCTATAGATACCCCAAGTGTATGTACCAAGCGTGTCAACAAGTACGATAAAAAATCGCAGTTGACGACCAAGATTTATTTAATTTCTGGTGATATATACTTCCGATTCGATATTTTGTCAACTAGTTACTAGCTCACAAGCGCGCGGATGCATTGGGTTGAATAGATATTGCGCGGATGGAACATTCCATCACAAAATTGTTTGTGTGACGTCACAGTTGGTACCAAAAATGTGGCACGCAAGGTTTTCATATAAATGCATTCGCATGCTCCATACTATGTCTGTGGGCATAGCCACTACCAGTTCCAACCACATAAAAAAATAAATAAATAAAATTAAATATAAATATAAAAATAAATAAAATTAAATACGAATTATAGGAATCGTATAATAGGGGTAGAAAGAAACAGTTTTCTCCTGTCATATGTCATATTATAGACTTTTAACGAAACTTATTGAAACTTAACAATTTTCAACGGATTAATCGCGTACATTTAAAAAAGTAAAGTTTATTAGAAACCTTTTTATTCTTAGTGAATACAAGGCTTAAATATTATACAATGTTAGTAAGGGCAGTGTACATAATCTGTTTCTGAGCAAGTTGCAATCAAGTCAAGTACAGGTTCGATCAATATCAACCAGCTCTTAATTAGCAATCAGTATATATAGTATCAGTAGTAGTAGTGTAGTAGTGTGCAGGGCACATAGCACGTTGAACGGATGGCCGATGGTTCCGAAAAGTTCTCAAGTGGAGACCACGCGCCGGCAAGCGCAGCGTAGGAAGACCAGCCACGAGATGGACAGATGACCTCTTACAAGTGACGGGAAGACGCTGGATGCAAGCCGCTTCCAATCGGTCATTTTGGAAGTCCATGGGGGAGGCCTATGTCTAGCAGTGGACTTCTTTTTTTTTGCCAAATTCAAATCAATTTATTTGCGCGAGAAGGTTCTCAATTCAGTTATATTGTTTTTTTTTATGTTTGATAGTTTTGATACCTCATAACTCCGTCATTTTTAAACGGATTTTTTTATATAATTTATTTGAAAGTATATATTTTCAGATTGATCCCATAGAAATTTCATCAAAATCAGTTACGTAGTTTGGTTTTTAAAACAAAGTAACTGGAAAAAATGTCATCCAAGTAATCGAAATTGGGTATTTTGAAGTCGGTTGTTTGAGTTTCTACTACACTGCCACTAAACATTAGGTGCACTGCGTTCAAATAGCTAGCCTGTCTATTATATCTCTAAACTTATGTATAGCAATAAACCTGACGCAAATCCCTATAGAAAAAACATATTTGATAGAACATTTTCCCCATAACATAAACAAGTTTCCGTCTGGCTGTTGGGCCGAGTTGGAAATAAAGCATTCTAAAGCTCGGAATCAATCTATCAATCAATAAATCGCGCTAAAGATTGAGATATTCCACTCGTGGGGCAGACGGGGCTAATGACACAGTGGAATCACACTCAGTAGGTTAGCTTACTGGGTTAGGGATCGAGGGGTAAATAAGGCGGCGCGCAGCGCGTTTAGCGCCATCTCGCAGCGTGACAGGCGCCGAGCGGTATCTACAGCGGTTTTCGCGTTGATTTTCGCGGCGTCGCACTTACAAAGATAAATCTAGAGATGCGTGGTCTTGTCTATGAAGTCGTGAATGGTCGTGCGGCATGTGCAGGACAATTGCTACAGCCGCAGCCACCGTTATAGCTACTTCGCTGGATATTATACAAAATTGGCGTAAATATGCCGGTGAAAATCGGTGTTGATGATGATCGTAAAATATAGCATTTATCCGTCTCCTGGTCCTCAGCTATATCTGTACAAAATTGTATAACAATCGGTTCAGACGTTTAACCGTGAAAAGATAAACAAAAAGTGATTATCGTTTTTAAAGTTTTAGAAAGGATATTTGATTTGAACTCGACGCTCGTCGTTTGGCACGCCGCGCCGCGTGACGCTCTGTTTGTCGCGTCGCGTGACGCTCCGTTTGTCGCGCCGCGTGACGCTCCTGCGTATTTCTGAACGAGCCTTTAAGTCGTTACTTTCAGGGATGTGATATTTTCATGTGGTATTTGTGTAGTATTCGTATACATTACGTTGGTGTGCGTGCACGATGAAGCGAGCAACAAACACTCACACTTACGTGAGGGAACCGAATGTAGCAAATAGTCGCAACTATCAAAAATTATACTCCAGTACATTACATATTCTAATATCCTCTGATCACCTAATATCACCCCCCTTCCATGTAACTCACTAACCAAAGTCAAAGGTGTGGTGTGTAGTGACCAACGGCCTTACGGTCTTTGATGCTCTGCCTATGCCGTAAGCGAAAATAGTTGTGATTTTATGTATACACAATCGGCCTTACCGAAAAACGTTACTTAACTTTAAGCAATAACTTTTGTCAACTTCTGGCTGTCACGTAATGACACTTGCTGAAAGAAGACAAAGAATTTAAGACTTTGGTTAAAGTTAAGTAACGTTTTTCGGTAAGGCCCAATATGTATAATTCTTATCACGAAAAACGCCAAATAAGTACCTACTTATTCTCAAATTCATAGACCCAGTCAAAAAACCCTATCTGACCTTCAACTCAGGTTACGTACCAAACCCCCAGGGAGTGCGTCGGTTACAGTTCACTTACTGGCCGTCTTTACACACCACCCGGGTATCCCGGGGGTGCTGGGGGTGTCAGAGGATGTCGGGGGGTGCTTACCGCGCCCGTGACGGATATATCCCGTGTAGACACCCGTCAATCACCCGCGGTATGATGAGAATTAATATTTCACCAGAGGCGTAGGGAGATGAAGCGGTTTTGGTACTTCAAGATTAGCTTTAAAAGTTCAATTTTATTCAGTGAGTATATTCGTAAATTGGTTTAATTAATAATAATTTTTGCATCAAATTTAAATGAATATATTATAATAGAGAATACTACAATCAAATTATACATGTATGTACGTATATTTATTAGTTAATATATACATAAAGAAAACTAATAAAGAGTTTATAGAGATTATTAGATAGATAGATCTATCTATCTATCTAATAATTATTTTAGTTAAAATATTTTAACTAAAGTTAATTTTATGAACAAGCCTTGTTACATACAACTTTTAAAACAAAATAATTAATTAAACAATTTTAAGATGGTAAAAAGCATAATCCGCCTCCTCTATTCGTTTGCTCACTGCTGAGCGTCGTGATGCTCCTGACCCTGGTGTGGCAGATGACGACAAATCTCTTTCCATCTCTGACGATCTTCAACCTGATGTATTGCATCAGAGATATTTGTGCCCAGATTTTGTGACACTTGGTCAGACCATCTTATGGGGCTGCGTCCCCTGGGTCTTTTCCCTTTCACTTTACCGGTCATAATGAGTTTCTCCAGGTTGTCGTGGGGCTTTCGGGCAATATGGCCAAAATATTGCAGGATTCTCTGGAGACAGATGCTTAATAGTGAAAAAAGTATGGTGAAAAAAAAACATCATAGTAGTATCAAAAATTGCCTAAATATTAACCTGGAATTAGATCAAATAACCAATATATGTAAAGTCCTTAATCTACAATTATACATGATTATGCAGGAGACTTATAGGGGTTTTGTCTTAATTGAATGGATTAACTTGTTCGTAAATAATTCGCTAAATCGCTTACACAATTTGGTACTATTGATAGCAATTTTTGATCAAATCGAATAGACTTACTCAATGTCTATCGCCTTTGGTTTTCAAAAAGCAATTACCAAGACCATTCGAGCGTGCACACTCGTCAAATACGTGTAGACGTCAATGTGGAATCAATCAAGTCCCCTCCTTGTGGGGGATGGGGGGAGGTGGCGAACAGGGGGGGAGCCTTGACCTGTCGCGTGCCGCCTTCCACCTTGACGGCTGATGGATGGCCAGAGTGGTTATTGGAGGCATCGATAAACAATATTGAAGAAAACGTGGAATTATGACTATTGCTTGGAGAGTCGGTACTGGCACAAAATAAAATACATAAAATAAAATACTGTAAATACTGTGTATAATGTATAAAATACATGATATTCGTCTTTGTAGTGAACACACATTGGCTCTATTTGTATGTTCTTACTTTTACTCTATTACAGCAAAACAAAATTCTAATTATGGTTTAGTAGTTTATGTGCGCATTTACGCATGTAGCGCTGAAACTACTGTTTTATCAAATTTTGATGAATGGCTAGCGATCTGTTGCTATGGTGAAAGTAACATATTTTTTTTTTATATCTGGGTATCTTTAAATAGCGAGTGAATAGGTTTAGGGAACCAAGTCCTATCGTGGTACGCAACTTACCATAAATGTTCCTTTAAAGTGGGGCTCTGTATTTTTTTTTCGTATACGTAAACATGCTTTTATAAAAAAATATTATTATAAAATATATATAGAAAGGTTTATTTTTATTTTTTCATCATAAAAACGAACTGAAATTTTGTTTACTTGTTCTTAAATCATCTTTGATATAACAATATTTTCACAAGATCTTAATTATTAATAATCGATTACTGATTATTTTTCCTAAGTGGGTATGACTTCTCCCTTTTCACCTTTCTTCAAAATGTACCGTATATGTGTTCGTATACCGTTCCTCCAAAACCAAAAAATCAAATGCTAAATACCCTATCAAATTTCCCTCCATTTAGTGGGAATTGTCTTCCTATCAAAAACGCCCAGGAGTAATAATAAATAAATCATAGAACCAGAATAAGTACAAAGTATCATCAAGATTGGAAAATATAAACTGTAGAGGATGATAAATTAAAAAAAAATACTTCACCAGCTCAGAAAAGAAAACGCTTTCCTAGGTCATCAGCAAAAATCTACCTAAAGCTTAGAATTTTAGGTTATAGTATATTTTGACCTACTTTCAAATAATCGCCACTAATAAACAGACAGTCAAATAATTCAATTTTAAACATATATTTCATCACCCCTGGGGGGTAGACGGGTAGGAAAGGGGGTGGGCGACCCTTGAACTGTCACGTTTACTTTGCAGCGGCGGGACCTTGACGGCTGACTGATGGGGGGGAGACTGATGAATAAGCTGTGGCTTGTTAGATGTTCTTTGTGCTTAATCTACTAATCAGTAATCTATGGCAACCTTGTACAGCTATGGGCTTATTACTTTTTATTCATCATCATCATCATCTCAGCTATAAGAATTTCACTGCTGAACTTAATACATTACAAAAATAATATTTTACTGCAAACTTCTGTCTTAAATAATATTTTGAAGTTTTTATCCAAGTTGTTCGGCTTGACACTTGAAACGATTGAAGCGCCATCTAGAGAACAAAGTTTTTTTTTTAAAACCCTTCATCTCTTCAATGCAAGAGCATTTGCAAGTGTCATGCATTCATTATAATTTTAATAAAAAAGTTTTTGAAGTCGTGATACAGGCAACGTCAACAAGTGAGACGAACTCCATCTTCTTGACTATGAAGACTAGCGACTGCCCTTGTGGCTCAGTTGGTAGTATGTCTACCTGCTAAGCTGTAGTTCGTGGGTTCAATTCCCACCCAGGGCAAACATTTGTGTGATGAGCATATGGATCTTTGTTCTGTGTCTGGGTGTTTCTATGTATCATTTGTATATATTTTCAAAAAAAAGTATATGTATATGTATTCTATCAGCCATCTAGTTCCGTAGTACAAGCTTTGCTTAGTTTGGGCTAGATGGTGTTGTGTGAAATGTCCCCAAATATTTATTTATTATTTATTATCTTCACCCACACCGTCGCTTTACATCATGCGAGTTAGTGGTCAATCGTAAAAAAAAGTCATAGCCATACTCACAGTAAAACAAAGGAGTCCCAATTACGTCTGGAGCTCACCTAGTAATCCAGTAACTTCCAGGCGTGATTGGGATTTGACAATAATCTCAATCACGCCTGGAAGTTACTGGAAGAACAGCATTGAAGCTTCCAGAAGCTTCAATATTGTTTTGACACTAAGAAAAGGCACGTTTTATTACTTCATATCACTTGTATTCGAGCACATGATCGAAAAAAAAAATATCTTCATACTATTTACATTTACTTACATTATAAAAATTCGAAATAATAATAAGTGATTTAGGAAAGTAAAACAGAGCAGTAACATCATGTTTCCACGTTCAAACTTAACCCTATAAATTTTTCAATTTTCCTAACTAAACAAAAAACTTAGAAGTATAAGTACTTCTAAAAGTGCACAGTGCACAGTGGTTTGAAGCGCAAGCGTTATGGACAAAAAGACTCAACTTGCGTCACGAACCAGCTGACATCTGTTAGCTATTTGTCAAACATCGCTTCCTACTTTTGGTGAAAGAACACTTTATTCAGTTACTTCGTTTTGGGGTTGACAAGAGAAGAGTTGGAGGAAAATGTATTAGGATATTTTAAAATGGAAATTTATTTATATATTCGCTAAATTTATTTACTTTCTTTTTTATTCATTTTTATTTGAACTCTGATCCATGACACAAAGTAAATATTTGTACATTCTATTTATATAAAAATCATTCTATATTACAGTCGGGTAAAAGTATCCTATCTTTTAAAAGTATTACAAAAAAAAACAGGGCCTTATGAATGGTGACTGACAGACATAATTTAAAGTCATTATTTAGCTATGGCACTTAACCTAAAATCGCAATAAACCAATTAACATATTCCATCAATTTTGTATGAGGTTTTGCCAAGAAGTTAAATACAAAATAAACTTTAAAAGTATGTCTGTCATTTTCTGTTACTACTTGCATAGAAAAGTATTAAATGGAAAAGTAAAAAATAATAATATCTTAGTTACCTTATATTGTGCTCAAAAAATTTGTGACAAAATAAATATATTTTGTTTTTTTTTTAGATATTTGCTATAAAATGAAAATTTTCGTTCTATATAACAAAGTATGTGATTCGATATAAAATGAATGCTGTTTTTTTTTTTGAGTTGGACACAAATATTTATTATTTTCATTAAGTTCCTATCGGACAACTGCCATTTCATAGTATTTCTCATTATCAAGAAACTGCATCTTCATAAATACAGCGGGGTCTCAATATTTTTCCACGACGTACACTTGCAGACACTCGGGCGTCTTCTCTCTGACACTTCCATTGTGATACGTGACATTTCTTGTTGACAGCTGCACATCTTAACTTATATTGCACATTATGTGATCTTTAAGTTACACGAGATAAGGTTTGTTATTGTTTACACTAGTTGCAATTGCATTTTATGTTCGTCGAGAAAATTCAACATCAGCTTTCTTTGCGTTTATTTTCTCCTTGTCATATTGATTTAGAGTTGAAAATTGATTGATTATGCCGATAGTGAAGTTTGAATTTGCGTTTAAGGTTCGTTTGATGGAGTGGACCGTCAATTAAATAGGAGAGGGTTTCGTCTTGTGATTGAGTGCAGTCATGCAGATTCGCTTTGGAATAGGAACTCATACTCGACTGAAAAACATGATAAAGTTTTTCAGTACTTACAATTGTTTATTAGTTTACATATTTGTCAAAAAATAAATGTGTGAGATCATCATCATTATCATCTCCGCCACAGAAAGGCCATTGCTGGACATAGGCCTCTCCCGTGGATTTTAAAAAAGACCAGTTAGGAGCAGCTTGCATCCAAAGACCTTTTTCGGCTTAGTTCAGAGTATACTAATATTTTTTATATGCGCTGGGTTTTTATGTTCTTAGGGTGGTAAGTAACCAGCACTTTGAAACAAAAGTGAAAACTTTGAACATTGCCGATCTATCACCACCATTGTAGATTTCACTATTTATTTTTGGTAAAAGTTGGATCACCTCATTTATTTTGTTTTTTAAATTGTGATTCTTAAACAGAGTAAACAGAGTATTATTTTCTAACATCTAAATAAAGCATTGATTTCATAATCGAATTATTTCGTAACCAAATTAAGATCACAAAATATACCCATGTTATTAAAGTCTATTTATTCATAACAGCGAGGGAGAAAAAAGTCGATGATCAGTACCAGTGTCGGACCCACATCGACTTTGAGCTGTCAAGTTTGATTGAATCAACTGAACGTAGAGCTAAAAACATAACAGAAGTGGCAAGTCAAAGTTGAATTTTAAATATTTATGTGTGAAGATTAGGCAAGATACAATCTATGGCAACATACTTTAAATGTAGTAGTAAAACCTTAACATTATTTTTTACAACAATACACAATATTAATAATACAACATTTTTATTATTTTTTAATTGGAATGAAATATGAATCCTGTGTCACTCTATATTTTAATACATTAATGGGTTCAACAGGTTATTAAATGACAGAAATATTTATCATCAACTCGGATCATCTGCTATGTTTACTATATGGTACAATGATATCATTATCAAATCCGTACATATTTGCAATAAAGCGGATAAAAATTTACGTATTCTAATAGCATTCTATCTCATAGACAACATTCATTTCTCAGTCTTCCTACACAGACATCACTAGCAAAAATCTCCAAAATAATTACTCTCCAAAATGTCACTCCACTGTCCAGTCCCAAAACAAAAACATTTAATTTCTCACACAAGACCCCTAATTAGACGCCACAAAAAACCCGCTGTCACTTCTACTCGCTCCAAAGACTGGAGTAAATAAAGCGACGGTCGACAAAGACGTCCGTCTGCTGGCGACGTTTGAGCGACGTGTGTCGCCCCCCGACACCCCCTGAGACCCCCTGCCCTGCTTCCACCCAGTCTCCTTGAGGGAGGGGGCAGTCCGTCGCCGATAATGATGTTAACTCACCGTTTGAGACTCTGCGAGTTTTGTTACGTTTTTTGTTGTGAAGTAATGTGGTGATTTCATATTGATGTTTGTGTCATCACTTCATCATTCTTGGTTGGTGTTGGTGCTAATTTAAGGTTAGTGAAAACTGATACGTAATTTTTTAAGGTGATTTTTTATAATTGTATGTTTTATTGTTTCGTTTTTAAGAAGACAAATATATATTTTTTTAATTTGATTTAGTATATTATACGAAGATAAAAATCTAGGTATGAAATACTAATTCAAATAACATTAAAAAAAAAACTTTTTACTTGTATTTCTAGCTATTCTATGTTTAATTTTAGTATACATTTTTAACACTAACTAATATTGACTGCAACTGTCAGTGAAACAGACTGCGCAAATCTTACTTTATCGCTCCGACGCGTGTCACATCCTTCTATCACAGAAGAGAAATAAACTCACGCCACTCCTATTTTAAATAAGCACTTTATCGTAACTTGCGACAGTTGTCATGGAAATCCCATAGCAAGAGTGCAACACAAGTTGCTTCAAATAAATTTCATCAGCGCACGAATCCCAGCCGGACTACGGGTTCGACTTGTTCAGTAAATTGTCTTCAAGAGCTGACCACCTCCCTTCCACCCGTCGGGCGGGGAGGGGGGTGGTTCAAAGGAGGCCACCGACATTCCCCCGTTCGTCTTGCTTATGACTGACGTCTGGACAGTTTGAGTGATTGAGAGTGACTGGAGACTTAATGCGCGCGGGCGCGATAGTACTCGTCTCACGCGAAACGTGCTAACTCCATCCCACTTCTGATTATTTTACGCTCTACCGTGAAAATATAAGTTTGTGTTTTGTTTGTGTGTTATTTTAGTTACGTTACATGTTATTAAATATTAATTTTGCACACGATATTATTATGAATTAAAATACGCGTTGCATCGTTTTAATGCGAGGTGTGTTTGTAATTAGTGATGCGAGCGTGCTTGACGTGTGATTGATGGTGTAGCGTCCACATCGCTATTTTACCCGCATTATAATGATTCAATGCCCTCGAGGGACAATACATTAAATTTGTTTGTGATTTGTGGTGAACAAATCGGGTGAAATGCAATGTGAGTGACTAAGTGATTTTTATGCAGGTAAGTAGTTTGATTTATTAAATGTTTTAAAGGTTACTTTTATTAGCTAGATGCTTCTAAAAAACTACTTCTGTATAATGAACAATATTTGCTATACACCTTTTGAATACATTTTAAATAAAAACTACGAGTCACGTCTGTTTTACGCCGAAAAATCTGCCAGTGCGAGGCGCGTCACCGGCCGAGAGTGACGTTTGCGTTGCTCCTTTGAAAAAGAACGCCGAATGCGGTTGAAACTATAGGTGGATTTTTCGGCTTAAAACAGACGTGAGTGACATGTAGTTTTTATTTATAATGTGTGAAAACCACTTAAGGTTCCATAGTAAAACTTTTTGAATATTTGTTTAAATATGTCCGTTGTTTCATACATAATATTGATTGACTCTTGCCAAACCGTATGGAATTGCATTATTATTTATAAATTGCGAAGTGTCGTAAAATAAAGTTTTTCGTAATCCTACATAAACATTCTCTATAAAGTAACCTTGCGTAATTAAAAACAAATATAGGTACAATATGATATTTTTATTTATTGATGTATCGCTTTTGACAAAACGTGTCTCCGGAATCTATTCAATTTACTATACCTACTATAGAATTATCAAGACTGAAAATTGTAATCGTATTATTGAATCATGTATTTACAGTTATGTTTATGTTTTTTCAAGAGACGTAACATTTTCGTTCTATTTTCACCACATTCCATTAATATACTGCCATCATTTTGTCCTGATTTATTCATCACTCTTACATTTATTTATTAATATCAGATCAGATAAAAGCGAATCAAAGTGAACACGCACATCCGTACAGACAGACGGACCGACGGACGCTCGGTCAGTACATGTTATGCGGCCGTCACTGTCTGTGTAATTTTTGCTCATATTTTGTCCATGTTTGACGTACTTTCGCCCCACTGTGCTATTATCCTTGAGAATAGGGGCGAATGTTAAACAAGATTAATGTGGTGTGCGGAATAATACGCAAGCAAGAAAAATAATTTAGCGAACTTTAATATATAGCAAGGCGTTACAAGCATTTGACCTTAACTGTCTAGAATGGAAGATATTTTAAGATTTGTAACCGATTATAATATCATTGTTGGTAATATTAAAAACAAAGAACGAAAATAATAATTTATTACAACCAACTACAAGTACCTATGAGTTCCAAATATGTTGAGCTCTCACTGATAGGCGCTAGTATGATCATTTAGTTCAATTTATAATAGGCAACGTCAAAAAGTAAGTTCTTCATATTTTGAGATCAATTATGGTCTAAGATCCCGCTATAGGACGACCTTCACCGAGCTGGTTAATGGATGAAAAGTATTTTATATTCAATTAAATATGTCAATAAATATATTGCAAATGGGTTATCTAAAAAAAATCAGTCCAGAATGTTTTTTTTTTTTTTTTTCACTGGTTATTGTTAATAGACAAATTCCATACCAATCGACAGTATGAAGCCCATAGAATATGCAAACGTTAGGTTGACTATTTTTTCCCCGTCACCACTCTTGGGTAGCCAGGTATAAACAGGTAAATCGATACTAGTAACTGGCACCAGTCTGGTTAATGAATTAAAAGTTAAATTAAAATAAAGATTATTTACACATAAATATATTGAATTTGTCTATTAACCAAACCAGTGAAATTTCTTTAAAAAAAAGACGTATGGCACTCGGAGACTGCCGCGGTAAATCTATTACATAATAGCTTTACGCGCGGTGTGTTAGGTTATTTTCGTTACGGAATTTCTGGATTCGGTCTCCACGCTCAAGGCCCGCGATAGAAGCTATGCAATAGCTTAAAAATATAGTATTTAATCATTCTGGACTGAAATTTTTTAGACAACCCATTTGCAATATATTTATTGACATATTTAATTGAATACAAAATACTTTTCATCCATTAACCAGCTCGGTGAAGGTCGTCCTATAGCGGGATCTTAGACTATGAACAAACAGAAAAAAATACAGTCGAATTGAAAACCTCCTCCTTTTTCGAAGTTGTTTGCAAATAAATATGCATACCTACACCTGGAGATATTATTATCTTCTTCCTTAGGCAGTCTGGTAATAAGCACCAAAAAAAAATTCTCTCCTTATTTTTAACGGACTTCCAAAAAGGAGGAGGTTCTTAAGTCGACTATATTTTTTAATGTTTGTTACGCAATTACTTCGCCAATTATGAATAGATGATTATTTTTATTTGATAGACTCCACAGACAGAGGTGACTCCACGTTAATTTTTATCAAAATCAGTTCAGTACTTTGGTTTCTAAAATAACCGGAAAAATATGTCATCCAAGTAAACAAATTGAGGATTTTGAAGTCGGTTGTTTCAGTTTTTTAAATTACATATCTATACATATAATAAGACTGTAACGGGTCAAATTCTGTATATTCAATATTTTTTAATAATGTTGATTGGATTCCTTCCTATCGATACAGAAGCCAAAACAGCAATTTTTTTAACTTTTGTCTGTCTGTCTGTCTGTCTGTACGGTGTGTCCAATGGACGCCGAAACTACTGGACGGATTTAGCAAGAGGGAGTGGGTCGGAACAAGAACGAGTTGTGAGCAAGCTTTAAGTACGGCAAGTATATAGTGGTAAGTAGTATAGGTGGAAATGGGACAGGTGCGACATGGGAGCTGTATTATTGTGGGGTAGGAATGAAACGGAACGAGGGACGGAGTGAGATGGGAGTCCAATAAAGGATCTAGGTGGGTGCGAGACGTAAGTGTATGGGAGTGAGACGGGAGCGGAATGGGAGTAGAATGGGAGCGAGAACAAAAGTGCGCGGGAGCGAAGTTGGAGAGGGAGAAGAGCAAGATGTAAATCCTATAAGTGCGAGGAAAAAGTGAAATGAATGTGAGGTAGTAGAGTAGGAGCGAGGCGGGAATATGGCAGAAGTTGGACAGGGATGGAGTGGGAGCAGGTGACAACTAAACGGGAGTGCGACGGGAGCAAGGTGGACGTGGAAAAGATGTGAGGCAGGAGTGGAGTAGAAGTGAGGTGGGATCGAGACAGGAGCTGAACTTGAGCAGGGCTGGAGCGAGTTAAAAAAAGGGGACGGCAGTTTATTCTTCATTTAAATACATCTACGTTTGACCACATACTCGACACAAATAAAATGAGTCGGCAGTTAGGTTGGAGCGCGGCGGATGTGTTTTCTTACGCGTATGAAGTCGCGGGTACAGCTAGTAAATTATAAATATAATTGCTTGATAGAGGAAACATAACTTGCTGTATTTGTAAGTTGGAAATACCTTATTTACTTGTAAAGAACGATTGACACCTTTTCATAATACCAGACGTGTCATTATTTACCTCAATTTACATCTATGATTTTCGCGTACCAGGAACGCATAGGTATTAAAAGGTCGCAAATGACTCAGCCAACGCAACAATTTCAGATTCAGTTTACGAAAACTCTACTCCGTCGGGATAAGATTGAAAATCGCTCTTTTGAGCTGTTTAAGTTCGAAGTTATAGCGTAGGAGGCCGATACCAAGACTCCCAAGACACGATGATCGGTCGACAATTTGATTCTGAATATATCGCCGCGTCAGAGTTGTAAACACGCGTGAAGGTGGGTGCCAGTTCGAATCCCAGCGAAAGTTCTGTAGAAGTCTACGTGTGGCGGCAATAAAACCTTGAGTGGCCAATAATTTAGGTCGTAAAGACGTATTAACTACGAGTGGGTTACATTTCCAGTAAGGATATGTGAGCTGGATTTTATTCTGTGAAGTGATATTGATTTTGATCTTTATTTGTTGCACATAAAGTAGTGAAATGAAACCAGGACAAATCTGCAACGTTGAATAAGGACAGAAGCTTTTAGTGTAAATAATATTTAGTATGATTATATGAGTCATAATATTGTTATTTAATTATGTATGTATGTATCTGTGTATGTATAGTTATTTAATAAGTTTAAGTATAATTTATTTTAAAAATCACTTATTTTCTTTTCTTAAACTTAATTTGTCTATGAGTATCTCATGAATCAACACCACTACCCACCTTTACATATACTTTTCCAACACATCCCAAGGTTGTCTGGAAGAGATTGCTTTTAGCGATAAGATCGCCTTTTGTGCCATTTTCTTATGTATTTATTGTCTTATTACTTTATGTGGTGTCAATAAAGTGTTATTGATTGATTGATTATTTTAGTTTTAATGATATTTTCTTTCAAAATTCCGTATAAAGGGCCTTTATTTCGAATGCCCATCGATTGCGTTACGCGAACTTGACATGGGTGCGTTGAAAATGAAAATTACACTTTAACTTTAAAATTCTAAAGTCTAATTTTCATTGTCATACACCCACGTCAATTTCACGTAAAGCGGCTGATATGGTCATACGGAATCAGGGCACATGACTGTCACGTGTTTCCTGCCTTTGACAAGCACATGAGAGTTCAAATGATGTTTCGAAGACGTATTTGTCTCAGGGATACGAAGTGAAAATGTGCCATAATTTGCTTAACTGACGTGTGTAGCGACATGTTGAATGACGTAACAAACCTAAAAGCAACTTTTAACAGGCGTTCTGTAAATAGTTGCTTTATTTAGTCAAAAGCGACTCGCATGCCAAGCTTATTACATTTATGATATTAGCTAGGTTTAATAGCAAAATCACAGAAGAAGTCTTGATATAATCAAACGAAAAGGATTTGTAATTGTAATTAAACCCTATATATAAGAGGTGATAGATGCGCCCTCTCGAGCATTGTATAAATATAAACTGAAACAGTGGCTTACCAAACAGGCGTTCTACAAATTTGACGAAATGACTAAGATCAAAGAGACCTAATCAATTAAATGAATGTATTATAATTAATGTAATTGTAATCATTCCTAATTATTCTGTTATACAATTTTTATTGAATTTTATTATTAGTATTTTATTATTATTGTTTTTTATTCTTCTACTGACATTTTCCATTATTATTTAATTATTAGCTAAATTGACATTGTATTCATTCCACGTACTAGTTAACTTATGTATTTAAATGTGACGTGTATCAAAAGATATCAATAAATGAATATGAATATGAATATGAATATAAATCTAAGTTGAAATTTCCGACAGCTTCGTTGGAAGACCATCTGACTTGCGTCTTAAAAAAACTTGTAGAATGTGAATTGTTGATAGTTTCGGATGGGGAAGGAAAAAATCGTCAGAAAACCTGTTAATCTGATCCCCATGGTTGGGCAGAGAAGTAAGCAGGGAATTGGACAGAGCGAGTGTATGTTCCCGTGCTACATGCCCAACATAACTGAGTATAAAAGTCATTTCACGTCTCACAATGACAAAAGTCCACGCCCAGCATTAGGACAGTTTACAAAAGCGTCTGATGAATAATAGCTTAAAAAATTCAAACAACATACCTCAAATTACGCAATTTCGTTTACTTGGATGACATATCACCATAATATCATGTTGGAGTACCAGACGAGACGTCCTTCGGGAGGGACGTCTGCGCGCTGCGCCTTTTGAAAACGACCGCCTTAAGCGGTTGAAACGATAGTCGGAGATTTCGACCCAAAAATAAAAGTGAGTAGAAGCAAGATATTTTAAAGCTGGGTAACAAATTTTTTCCAATTATTTTGTTTTAAAAACCAAAGTACTGAACAGATTTTAATAAAATATACGAGGGACCACCTCTGAAATTATAACTTCTCAAATAAAAAAAGAATCATCGAAATGAAAAATAATAGCATAATAAACATGCAAAAACATACAATTAAATTGAAAACCTCCTCCTTTTTGAAGTCGGTTAAAAAGATAAAACGGCCCCTCTTGTACTATAACCAAACGGGGACATTAATAAACGTAACATTGGCTGTAATTTCGTCAATCAAGTGTCGCGCCCGTCAGTCACTGCTGATTGAATCTCGATTGGATCAGGCATCAGGCGCGGGGTCATTGTCACCAAGCAACCTTTGTATATTAGGAATACAGGACCATGAAGCAATATTCATCATCAGCCCATTTAATGTGGTTAAAGGCAAAAAGGTCACTGTCACAATGCAACTTATCCATTCTGTTTATTGATGTACTTTGTACTTAAACTCTATATTTATGTCTCCATGGTCTCTTAAATTAATGTCAATCATTCCAGTCAACTTCTCAGTGGTCTGTCAACCGCTTGATTGAATCGTGATTTGATCAAGCGAGGGCTAGGGGTCATTGTATCCAAATAACCTTTTCATCTTACTAGCTCGTAAAGTTACGTTTCCAAGGCAAATATTAGCGTGGAAAAGTTCATTTTGCTCCCTAGGGTGGAATGTAATTTCAAAATTCGAACACGATGGAGCTCTACATTTTCAATATAAAATATTTCCAACCTCTTTGTATAATACCTTAACAAAATGAAGAAAAATAGTTCGATTCAAGGAGGTTGTTATCTTAGCTTAAAGAAACACTAAATATTGTATTAAAATAACTTACTACTACATTTTGTACTACATTTTTGTTCTTACTACTACATTTTGTATATTTCCGTAAATTGTAAATAAAAATGTACAATTTACTTTCTCTTAGCAGTGTTTTGAATTTTTAGAACCATTTAAACGAAAAAAATAGGGGTAAAGTTATTTTAACTCGGCTGTAAAGTTATTTTATCTCGTGTCTTCTTCTTCTCGTGTCTACACTAGAACCACTCGCTGCGCTCATGGTTCAAACCTAGAATCCTTCGCTTGCTCTGGATTCAACTGTCAGACACTCGACGGTAAAATACAACTTTCCAGCCTAGTACAATAAATAACTATTTTTTATATACGACTGTTGTTCTACATTGTGACTGTTGTAATATTTTGTAAAGAATTTTTTTTTATGATTATGTCTATAGTTCATACGATCTTCCATTTGTTTTCTATTGCTTTTAAAAAATCGAAATCGTATGTAAAACTCAAATATTGTATATTTTAAAGCGACTTCCAAAACGAAGGAGGTTTCCCAATTCGACTTGTGTTTTTTTGTATGTTTGTTCTGCGATTACTTCGCCAATTATACATTTATTTTGATGATATATATTTGTTTGGTAGGTTGTACTTCAGAGTTGGTTCCGTATAAATTTCATAATTTTTATAACAAAATAACTGGAAAAAATATCTCATCGAAGTAAACGAATTGCGTATTTTGAAGTCGTTTTTTTTCTTCACTTTTTAAACTATAATTATTATGCAACTATTACCAACTCGTCTGATGGTGTAGACGAGGATGAAGCACATCGATCTAGAAGATAACTGTCACTCTTGCCTTGAAAATTCCAAAATTGTAGTACTCAGGAAACTTAAAAGGCGGCAGAGGGTTCCACACCTATGTGTAATATAAATGCATCAAGATATTCTGTGCCTAAATATAGTTATAATATAGTTATACTTAAAGCCTTCAGAACGAAGATACCTTTATACAAGATGCTTTTTACCTGTCAAACAAGGGACCTGTTACAGTAAGAGAAACTTGTGAGTGTCGCTAAAATGAACCTCTTAGCAGACTTCAAAAAAGAAGGGTATCATTATCATCATCATCTCAGCCATAAGAAGTCCACTGCTGGACATAGGCCTCCCCCATGGATTTCCAAAAAGACCGATTGGAAGCGGCTTGCATCCAGCGTCTTCCCGCCACTTGTATGAGATCATCTGTCCATCTCGTGGCTGGTCTTCCTACGCTGCGCTTGCCGGTACGTGGTCTCCACTCGAGAACCTTTCGGCCCCATCGGCCATCAGTTCTACCTGCTATGTACCCTGCCCACTGCCACTTCAACTTACTAATCCGCTGTGCTATATCGGTGACTTTTGTACGTCTACGTATCTCTTCATTTCTGATTCGATCTCGTAGAGAGACTCCGAGCATAGCTCTCTCCATAGCTCGTTCCGTGACCTTGAGCTTCTAAGGGTATCAGTTCGTCTTAATTTTTATTTAAATATGTAAGTTTGCACGTCGATTACTCCCACATTTGTGTATTGATTAAAGTGTTCTTT
Organism: Lycia hirtaria; assembly: GCA_947563715.1. Lineage (NCBI taxonomy): Eukaryota > Metazoa > Arthropoda > Insecta > Lepidoptera > Geometridae > Lycia > Lycia hirtaria. Next base: position 3,640,363 of record OX387376.1, on the reverse strand, counting down.
TAACATTTATTCACCTTGTACACCTTAAAACTTCAAACTTAGTAATATATTATTTATAATGGTATTGCAAAATCTTAGTACTTAATATGTGCAAAAACATTTATTTGTATTTATTTATTTTCATAATATTTATACATATAAAATGTAATATTACCCCGGAGATGGTCGATGTTTCCCGCGACACAGTTTTCTAAAGTACTCCGGTTTTCGTGCCCTTATTGTTTTTATAACTCTTTATTTTAGTTCCAAATAAAGAATTTTTCATTTCATTTATCTACTTTTTATTTATTATTTATCAATGTAAACTAGTTGTATCTCGTAATAGTCTTGTATTTTTTATAAATAAATCATTACCAGGGCAAACATTTGTGTGATGAGCATGGATGTTTGTTCTATGTCTGGGTGTTTCTATGTATCATATATAGGTATATATATTTACAAAAAAAAGTATATATGTATTCTATCAGCCATCTAGTTCCATAGTACAAGCTTTACTTAGTTTGGGCTCGATGGTGTTGTGTCAAAAGTCCACAAATATTTATTTTTTATTTTATTAATTTTTTACACTTTTTAAACAACAAACACGTCAAAAAAGACCATCAATTTTATCCACAATAATATACTGTAGTAAGTCTTTTGTGATTATACCTTGTATCAGTCAGTCAGTTTGACAGTGATCATTCTGGACTTTGAACCTCATAATGACACAGATTAAAATTAGATTAAAGAAATTCGAGTACCTCGAGAACCTAACACCTGTCGCGCGTGCAAAGCGCGTGTGTCTGAAACCATTAAAATTTTGATTACGATAAGAATGAACTATTAAAAACATTGACGTAAACACCTTCAATGCATAATCCTTATCAAAATACATATATAGGTACATATAATTTCACTGCAGTGAAATGATAACATCAAATTATTTAATAAACATCTTCGAATTATTGCTAATCTGCGATCAAGGATGTTATTAATCAATGATATTTGGTCATCAATAAAATTAAGCACCCTAACTTGTCAATCAATTTGAATTATCATTTACTTAGTATTTTATCGTTAACAGATTATTGTGACCAAAATAATATAAGTACGATGATTGTTCAATATATTTCAGCGGATTAAAGTTGTCGATTAGCATTTTTTTTTAACATAGTATACTTGTAGCCTTCGGTTTCGCTCGCATGCTGATGAAAAAATGATGTTGTTGATGATGATGATGATGATTAGTAATTTGATAACCTAAAATTTACCGTTAGTTCCTGGTTTGAAGAAATCGAAATACGAAAATAAATAATAATTATTTTCTGCATACAAAAAAAAAACAAGTATAATTTTTTACCGACTTCAAAAAAGGAGGTTATCAATTCGTAGCGTATATATTTTTTATTATGTGTGTACACGAATTACGCCGTCATTCGTTGACCAATTTTTGTGTATCTTGAACTGATATACAGAGAAAGCTCACAAGTTGGTCCCATAATTCCTCTATAAACATAGCTTTATTACTTTTTGTGTAATCTCTAAAAATGTAAATATTTTCATGGTATTCTTGAGTGAAGTGCGTCTGATTATAGAATCGCAGAGTTCCACCTGCACATATTTCTTTGCAAATGTGCGTTTTTTACGACATATTCGGCTGTAACTTTTTTTTACCAAAACTACGAAAAATTATTTTTCTTTCTGCAACAAGAGTGTCCTTTTCTGTCTCATTTACCTCTACTAAACACGATGATCCTTTCAGCTGTTTAATCGTGAAAATATAACAAACAGACACAATTACTTTAACTTTTATACATTACATTAGTTAAGATACTAGGTGCATAAATTTAAGGACATATATTATTTATACATATACATTTAACACTAACCTTCTAGGCAACCGTGTTTCATCTTAGATCACCATCACCCTTCTGATAAAAACTGTATTATTCTTAGTCCCTAAAAAACTATTTCTTCGCAGTTGGACAGAAACACGTCCACCTAAATAAATCGCCACAATCTGCTATTTTCACTTAAATATATAGAAATAGTCGCAGTTTGTCTGTCTGTAGCTGTTGTGACAGGAGAAGACTTCCTGATTGGTGGCGCAGGTGGGATGATGCATTTATGTAAGGGTCAGCACTAGGTGATGAGCGGTAGCGGGGAATCATACGAGTAGCGGATAGCGGGTTACAAATACAAATATAAATATTTATATATAACTCCATAGTTACATGTGAAATAAATTCAATAAACAGTGTATACTACAACATTAATTCTGAGTCTTCGATAATAATAATAATAATTGATAATTCAATAATATTAAAATAATAAAATTTATAATTCAATAATAATAAAACAATAAAATAATTCAATTGTATTAAAATTAGCATGTCAAACAAAAAATCATAAATGTAGATAATTAATATATTTTACGAACAAACTTCTGGCAATTTCAATATGTCATGATTATCGTAAAATAACTGTTCCGGAAGCCATGTTTTAAGCCTTGTTTTAAACAAAACGATGGAATGTGCATCACGCACATGGACGGGCAATCGGTTATTATATCGCAGGTCCTGCAATGTAGACGGATTTCTCCGACTTCACGAGCTACGTTACGTTAAGAATAAAAGATAACTACCAACGTGAATGGTGACAAATATACATTACACAGATATTTTAAAATTGCTTTGTCAGTTTTTGACCAAAATGAGTAATGTGATATTAAGTAGTAATAAAACAAGCACAGGTTCGTTCGTGTATGGAGTACTGCTCCCATCTTTGGCACGGTTCTGCTAAATACCTGTTAGAAGCATTTGATTCTGTACAAAAACGCGTCAAGAGACTTATCATCGATGACTTGCTGGTTGATTTCAAGCTGCAGAGCTTGTCTCACCGACGAGAAGTAAGTATACAGCCAGCCTGTCAGTATTCTACAGAATACATCTATGGCGAGTAAGGAAAATAGTTAGAAGTGGAAATAAAAAATTGGTTGTCTGTAAAGTCGGTTTAGGGACGATAGTTTAACGTGACAACGTCATAAGAAAACATTGATGAAATGATGATGTAACGGGTACGGACGATAGTTTAACGAACGTGACAACGTCATAACAAAACATTCAGGAAATGATGATGATGATGATGATGTAACGGGACAATGAGTCATACTTTTTCGTGCGTGCAGCCGGCGTTCATCGATTTATTAGACGTTGTCACTTCAAAAGAGTCTAGTTACTCGCGATCCCCGCTCCAAAGGAACAGTGTTGGACGCTATGATGTCAGTCATAGGCAGCAGCAGCGTCCTTCTCAGCTTCTTTCCAACATGACCAAATCAAACCATCACCGTTCTGTAACATAACCACTATCCGATCCAATTTCTTGCTGAGAACGGCAGAGGTGTGGAATGCTCTTCCAGAGTCGGCGTTTCCTATGAATTACAACCCGGGGTTGTTTAAGAAAAAAGTGAATAGGTATCCCCTAGATAGGGGTGCAACATCTTCAACCTCATCATCGCTTCCTATCAGGTGAGATCGTGGTCAAACGCAGGCCTAGTTTGTCGTAAAAAAACACTGTATGTAGGCTTCAAAATGGTGTCATATAAGTGTAATTTTTATACGTGAAATTTTCATTGCATTATTTTTTAAAACAACACCCATGAATATACGCCACATTCTCGAAATTGTGTAAATTGTATTATTAGAATTTTGATTAAACAAATATGATAAGAAAAGATTTAGGTAATTCACGATAACGCGCTTTTGCCCAATCTTATCTAAGACTAAAAAACCTACAAATGTAATTAAAATTTATACAAGTGGTTTGGGTCTATAATCTATTTAGATTTGTATATTCCCGCCACATCTCTAGCACAGCACCACGACCCCGACCTGTCACGGTTTTACAATAATCTGACACGATGGCTGCGCCCGCGCGGCCGTCTACGCATCCGCACACAAAGATATCGCGTTTATTGAGAGTTTCATACTATTTCAATGTTAAAATAGGTTTTCAGAGGCGAAGAATATACGCGCGATAAACAACCCTACCTTGACAGTCGGGTAAAAATCATTCAAAATTTCTGTTTCATTTATAACAAAGAAATATAAGAATGCCTACCCATCCACAAATAGACATATTTTATATTCACATAAATCTCATCTTTCTTATTCAACATCATCATCTCAGCCACAAGAAGTCCACTGCTGACATGTGACATAGGCTTCCCCCATGGATTACCTTATCTTTCTTATAATGTAAAAAATCCGTACTCAGCGATATTGTTCCATGTTATTGTTATTTCTTGATGCGTCTGCACTGCTGTTCTTTGCCGCCATCTCTGTTTTCTGAAAACTACAATCTTGGAAATTCAATGCTAGAGTGAATTTATATCTCCTAGATCGACGAGTTCCATCCTCGACCACACCGTCACTTATCATAAGGCGAGTTGGTGTTCAATCGTACATATATCTTGTATAAAGAAATAGTTATATTACTTATGTATCTTTTATTTTTGTTACAGGTAAGCTGATGTTTAAGAACAAGATAAGGTACCAATAAATTCACTTTCTCAAAAATTGGGAATATAAATATGTACTTTATGACTTCTTAGGCATTACCACAAGCCGTTCTATAATCTTAGCCTCCTATTCAACCTGGGGAAATATAGTTTTCACTGCAAACATTTAACAAATTGTAGGTATATATAGAATGCAATGCAACGGGCGCACCTTGTGGTCGCGCCGGCTGGCCGCGCCGCTCACTCGCTGTGCCATCAATCAACTGCTAGGGTGCGGGTTCGACTCCTGATCGTGCAGATAACGCTCTGATGCGATTATTAATACTGGATATTGTTTTATTGTGTCGATGTGGATTCGCATTTGTGCTTGGTTTATTTTGGTAGATGCACTAAGCTAGTATAATAATATGTTGTCCTACAAATATTTTTTAACGTTTAAAATGGATCAGCTCATTTTAAATAAGGGTGCGGGTCCATTCATATTTAGTTTGAGTCGAAATTTCCTACTATGCCTCTAGTTTCAACGGCACTTGGCGGTATTTTTCAATAGAACAGCGCATGCGAGTGTTACTAGCGATTGGCGTCGTATTTTTAATAACACAAAATTATCCGGTTTAAATATAATATAATTAAAATAAGTGCTGAAATAAAAATTGCAAGTCATAGTGCGCTTTTCAAATGTTCTAGGACTTTTCTCAACAATCTTTTTTGTTTTACATTTAAAAAAAAACATAATAAAGAAGATTCTAGATCGTTGTCGTAACTCTTCCCGTCTAGACTGCCTAGCTCAGAACATTCTAGACTATATACGCCCGAGTTGAAAACCGCCGCGGGAGTTGTATAGTGTAAAGAAGTGTTCATTTGCATATCCTGTGCGGTGGGGCCGAGTTCAAAATGATTAGATCTGTTTTAACGGACTCACTTTTGTTATAGTTCACACCTTAAAAGTAACGGCCCTTTCTTATTACCTATATTCAGAATCAGATATGCACTTGTCTTTGTCTCATCTGCGTTTGAATGAATGAATGAGTCAATGAACGAGTGTTTGAATATCAATTCAAACACTCGTTCATTGACTCATTCATTCATGCGCATGACGAAAACAAACGAATGAATGAATGATTACTTTATTGCGAAAAATTGTGCAATATTTCATAGTGAATACTCGTAATCATAATCCTTACTAATATACATTGAGCTGTATGTACTTAGACTTACGTACCAGCGGAGCTATCTGAAGCAAAATTATTGTCACATTTTTGGTAAAGTAAACAAAACAGCGTCACAGCGCTGGAATAATAATTACATCGTTTATCTATGATTGTACGATACGGTTGATACTTTCAACGCAGAATTGAATCTTTGGTGTATTTTCTCGTCAGGAAAACGTCGAAAGCACTCACTTCACTAGTAAGCCACTGAGTGAGGTGCGGTGCTCTCGCCGCAGTTGAATGTAACAAAGTAAGTAGCTATGAGTGCTACGTATAAGACGCCAACATACAACGCAATGTTAATATGTCATATTATAATAATAGTTTAAAAACTGAAACAACCGACTTCAAAATGCGCAATTTCGTTTTAAAAGTCCAACTACTGAACTGATTTTAATAAAATATCTGTGGGACCAGTCTGATAGGTCATAAAAGGTCAGTCTCGTCAGGGATCAGTCTGGTAGGTTATAAAAGTCATTATAAAAAAATAATTTTCCGAATCGGTCTATAATTGACATATTTGATAACAAATAAGTACTGAAAAAATATAACCGATATGATAACCTTTTTTGAAGTCATTTAAAAAATAAAAATGCTATAAACAAAAAACTTCAAACATTGAAATTCAATTTTTATTATCGCACTATCAGGTTTGTCGATATATAAAAAGTGTTCCAGCTCAGTGGTCATTAGAAGCCAATCGAGACGATGACAGATTGACAGACGGGCTGACAGACTGACAGTCTGACAGGAAGGTCAGGCAGGCACATTAGTACACGGGCAGTCGTCACAACAGGAGCAGGTGAATGTAGATTACATAAATGGTAAGTGGTCATGGAAAACCATGTGAATGTAATCTTCATAAGTTATAGATTTAACACTTATCCGTCTTACTTGTAAACACATTTTAGTTAAATAGTGTTTTGTTCCGTTTTCACGCGTGATAGTACTGTTTGACAGAAAGTGACAAGTCCATATAGTCCGTGAATAAGATCTTAACATTCGTTTATAACTAAGACAATACATGTATTAAAAGAAAAAAAATACCTGACTGCATAAAAGCGATTTTTGTACTCTTGTGCACAAACGTTTCACTTGCTTGATATGATGTTGAGTGTCGATTTTGTGAGAAGGTATGTGCAAAACTGCTGTATAATTTATTAAAGAGTTTGTAGTTCGACAATAGTCCGATCAATATACATGTTATAATTAAATAAAATGGTGGGTTTGATTGCATTCAAAATTTTTTTTCTTCCTTTTAGAGCATTTAAATAAAAGCTTGTTTTTTTTTAAATTAATATTTTATTTACTAGACTAAAAAAGAGTGCTTGTCAAGACTATTCAAACGAGTCCAAACTCGACGGTTTTATCTCGTTTAGTTTAGGAGTTCCTATGGCCACCTTCCGACGCCATCTTGAGACCAGCTTCATGGTACCATATTATTGCATTGTCACCGAAGTTACGTAAGTAAACCAAATTTCAACCTAATCTAACGTCAGGAAGTGGTTCTAACTTAACTCGCAAGATTTGTCCCATACTAACAGGGCAAGTTAAATAAAAGCTAGTAAAAATCGTCGTTTAGGAAACTAGAAAACAAACATCATAGATTTTTGATAAAAATTTCAATTTGATCCAAGTTAATTTTCATACATAAAGTCATTTTAACGTTAATAATATTTGAAGAAACAACGCATTTTTTTATTTTTGTAAAAGGTAGCATAAATCAGTCAAGCCGTTTAGGCTGTAGGCGATCATATAGAAACATTCATACATACAAACATATATACACTCGAAAAACATAACCCTCCTTCTTACGCAGTCGGGTAATAATAATAGTACCTACCGCTATGGAGCATAGCCATTTGACCGGGCGGATCGTCGACTTTGCTTTTATCTATATTCTTTACATGTCATGTTTTCCCACAAATCTTCACGAAACTTGATGTTATTGATGTTGAAATTACCCCCTTTTATTATTTTAATTCTATTATTCTATGGATTAATAATTAAAGTCGAGATATGACATCATAACATCCCTTCATCAACATTCAAAATCAGAATGCAATGACAGTTTCAAATCGCGTTATTGATTCGAGTCACGTCTTCCTGTTTTGAATTTCGAACGATCAGTCGGTAATTGATTGGATGACGTAATCAATTAAAATGGCGGTTGATTGATTGGCCCTGTCTGGTTGCCGTGTGACTGCGGCGTTCCATTTTTGAATGTGACATTGAGGAATTTGTTTTTTTTTTGGTGTGTAGTTTAATAAATGATTGGCAATAATTGGTGTCAGTTGGTCTTATTGGTAATTAGTTATTCTAATTGGAGTGCGAAGTCGAACTCGTGTCAAGGTTGGCCAAAATAAATCAAACAGTGACTAGATAAAATTTAATTAAACTTTGCGAAATGTAAAAATCGATTAATGAAAAATTAATTATTTTCTTTAATTATTAATTAATTAGTAAATTACATATACGTAATTTAAAAAAACTACTAACTTTTATTATAACCCTTAAAAGAGCTCAAACCGACTAAAATGATGATTAAAAACTTCACGGATCCACCATCTGGTTCCCATAGTAAAAACTTTGCTTAGTTTGGCCTAAATGGTGTTGTATGAAATGTCCACCAATATTGGTTTGGCTCCTGCATTAGATTGGATCTATTTCATCATTGGATCTATCTAATGAATAATAGTTCTAATACAAAATTACCAGTTCCATCATCACAGTCCAGCTTAATCATCATCATCGATAGCCTTATCTATCTCACTGATATAGGTTAATATGTTATATAGCATCATGGTTCCATATTATTGCATTGTCATTAAAATGAACGAGCAAGCCGTCGAACATAATACTATGTTAGTTTAAAATAAAATTGTAATAAAAATATCATTAAAATTGTCCCAGAATCCTATCCAAGACTTCCGTCGTCAAAAATCCTTCCAGGCTTCAATAAATTTAAAAGATGCTTCAATGCCACGGCTTTGCGTCCGCCTATACAAATACCACGTGAACTTAAATAAAACTTACTTAATTATTAACTTACATAGATAAGTTATTTACAAAATATGGTAGGTAGTTTAAAATATTTGACAGAGTAGCCACAGTATCAGAGACAACAAAACACAGACTAGCGCAAGTCAGAGACGGCGCAGTCCTTGAGATCCAAGATGACCGATTAGCCGACAGGGTACAAAGCTATCCTTTGAAACTGACGTTTATCTGTCCAGCAGAGGGTGGGTGAGGGGGGAAAAGGGGGAGGTTGGTATAATACGGCAGAACGACAGATTTTAATACTATGTTTTGTATTTTATACTTCGTTGTGCTGCCTAGTATTATCAACTATTGTATAGTTGTGTAGAAATCTTTTTTTTTGCATATTAGGTAGACTATACTTTTCTCTGGATCATATAGAAAACGCTTCTCTGTTATGTAGTGCTTAGTGAATTTTGAAGTATGTTTGACTACACATAGGATCAAGAGAGACGACATCATAAGAGAGAGCTAGATACAGAACTTGAACTGGTAGTGGGCTAGAGAATATTGTGTGACCCCTCCAATGTAGATACTGCCAAAAGTAATTTCAGCGTGTTCTACCTTGAAGACTTTCGTTATTTTTGTTTTTCGCTATTATCCGTTTGACAGCTACGATGCCACAAACAGACACACAGATGTACATATACATAGATACACACGTCAAACTTGTAACACTCCTCCTTTTAGGTCGGGAGTTAAAAAATAAAATGCATCCTTTCACATGCAACTCAATTTTTAAAGTTATTATAAAGTCATAAGTTTGATAAAATATTTTTAAATGAGAGCCATCAATCCAAATTAATTATCTACCCACACGGCTCTCCATCATTCTGGAACCTTCGAGAGTGATGACGTCCTGTCAAAATTAGGGATACCTCCCATGAACGCTGTATTTCAAAGGCCTTGTTTTTTGTTACGTAGGTAAAAGCTCCGTGTAAGCTTATATTAATAGTAATTTACTTTGACCACCAACGTGCTTAATGGTGATCGACGGTCGATGTCTATATAGAAAAAATCAATTTGTTCAAAACAAAAAAAAAATAAAAAAAATTGAATTCAAATTTTTGAATTTATGTTTTTTTTTTGAATTTTTGAATTCAGATTTTTTAAATATTCACTATGAAACAGGGTCGCATTTTAACCGTCCGTTAGATGAAAGAGCAGGATGGAATGTGATACTGCAGATTTGATGCACACTTTGAAATGTATTCGAAAAACGTATCTATATCAAAAGAGAAACGAAATACCCGACTAAGTATATAAGAGCAATGTTTGCTGTCTAACTTACGCATTGCGCTTGATATGCTGTTGAGTGTTCATTTTTTTCTGAGAAAGTATGCGCAAAGTCGCTTTTAAAGATTATAAATGCGCATTCTTTAGTAGTAAAATCACCTATTGATTACTAAACAGTTCATTGGAGATTAGGAAAAAGCGTATTTTTTTAATATTTTGCGAAAGTTTTATTATTAGGTATTATTACAAAAAAATTAGTATACCACACTCAAGGAGTGAAAACGAATCTAACGGCACCTCGCACATCAAAATAGGACAAGCCGTTTTGACTGTAAGTGATCATATAGAAACATACATACTGACATACAAACATACGTACATACATTTGAAAAACGTTTTTTTTTATATGACAAACAAGGCCTGCGCTTGACCACAATCACACAACCCTCCTTCTTGCGCAGTCGGGTAAAACATTACAGACGAGCAACTTTCGATGACCAAAATTAAAAGTCGATGTTTGCCTTGATTGACTAAGCTCTGACAACCCTAGATGCTATAGTGATGTATTATAATATAACTCTATATAGGTAGGTAGTAGGTACGTGTTAATATCAATAAAGGCAAATAAAGCAGGTAGTGGTTCTAATGCGCGTTGAATCAACATCTATCAATCAACGCGGTCCCACTGTCGGCGCACCGATCAAGGTTGGAACTGAGTGTGGATATGACTTTCAATTGCATTATATGGATTTGGGCATTACTTTCAATTACATTCTATATAGCATTTCTGTAGTTATTTAAATTTGTGCCGACTGCCCAAAAAGATAAAGAATGTTTTTATCTATTCAAAATTTAATAAACAATTAATTATTTTTTTAACACGCTTTTATTAGGTCGACCTGTATCAGCTAATGAAATCTAAGGTAACTAATTTAACCATCTTCCAAGGATCGTAGTGTCATGAAAATTGGCAGCTGTATGTAGTTCTGATGACAATACAATAATATGGTACTGTCGAACTGATTTGATGATGGAGCCGGAAGATATGAACTATAACTTCATGATGGAACATCATATCATAGCTGTGTTTGGATTTGTTAGAAAAGTCTTGTAATGAACTTTGACCACAATAATTTGTAGCGTGTATTTTAATTTTTTTAACTGTAATTTATTTTATATTTGTTGCCGCATAACTTCATCATTTATAAACGGATTTGAAAACATTTTTTTTTGTTTGAAAGGATATATACACGTTTTTCAGATTAGTTTCATAGAAATATCAATAAAAGCGGTTCAGTATAGTTTGATTTTTAAAACAAATTTCCGCTTTTCAAAGTCGGTTGTCGGTTGTGCCAGTATTTTAAACTATAACTACATGTAACTATGTTTTTTTTAATTATTTTATGAAGTATTCTAAAGAGCTGATTTTTAACTGTTTTTATGTATTTTTTCTATCTAGTGCTATCACTACAGGGCTATCAACAAAATGTATGTTTTAAAGACGCATCCCTGATCGCTAATCCTCGTTTATTTAAAAAAAAAAAAAGAATCTGGGGGCACGGCCGTGCCCTCGTCATGTGAGCCAGCGGGCGCGTCGGGACTACCTTTTCTCGAAACGATTCGTCGGATTTTTTGACCCTCATTACATATTACCAGAATCAGAATTACGTTTTTGTTTACCATCAACTCACCAGAGCTATACCGTATGACATGATCACGTTACGTGAAAATAACGCGTATTTCTAGATTTTGAATTTAAAACAATAAACAGACTAAGTCTAGTTTTCGTTTTCTACACATTACGTTACGTTTACGTAACGTGGCCGATGATCATACTGAATTAGGACCCCGATGGGAAGCGAAAGTGTGGCCGAGAGTTTTTTTTTACGTTTGACTTTTTTTTGAGATACTTAATTGCTATCATTTTTCCACAACCTACTTGTAGTATATCTAAAAGTAGCTAGTATGAATTAAAATGTTAATAAACTTAATTAACAAATGTCTTATCAATATTATGCTGCCTCTAAGTCTAGTAGAGCAAAAAACATCGTCTGACAGTGATCCGATGAAGTGTAAGGTCGAAGCAGACGTGTTTGTTTATTTACATCGCCGGGAACTGGCGCTGGCTCTCAAGTGTAGAGCAAAGCTTGTCTGCCCTGCGATGTGCACTTTTTAGTCATACTATCCTCTTCCAATATGTAAATGTAGTCTTATATTGACATAATATATATTTTTATTTCGTGTCTTAGTAAAATAACTCGATATCTACGGTATAGACTGATAACTGCAAAAAAATTGAAAGATGGAGGGCCACCCTGGCGAAGTACAGTAAAAACGTACAGAAATTTTAAAAGAGCTGACGCAATCTCTCGTACATAAAAGACAAATAAATAAAAAAAGACTGTATCTAATAATAATAACTAATTGTAAATATACTTTTATCAAGAAACTAATCTCATTCTCTTGTATTGTTTCTTTCCGCATTACGGCTGAATATTTTGGCAACCGCAACTGAAAATTTATAATATCATGATTTTTGAATCGGGAACAAGATTATGTGACTCATGCCATGGACTATAGAACTTTCGGAATTACAGAATGGTAACACCACCTTTCTGTTATTTGTTGTCGAAGATTTACTCTGTGAAATACATTCGATATATTTTTGCCAGACCAAAAATTAGTTAAAAAAAATCTGTTCTGAGCAGCGATGGGCATCTTTTATTTTGACCAATATAACCCAAGTTTTAAAATGTAAGTTTTTATAATAGACCGGAAAAAAGAGTATAAATATAGACATGTGATAATCTGAAAAAAAACCGACTTCAAAATACGCAATTCGTTTACTTGGATGACATTTTTTTTCAGTTATTTTGTTATAAAAACCAAAGTACTGAACTGATTTAGATAAAATTTGTATGGGACTACCTCTGAGGTATTATCTACCAAACAAAAAAGAGTCATCAAAAGCAATTTATAATTGATGGAATAATCGCGTAACAAATATACAAAAAAAAACATACAGTCGAATTGAGAACCTCCATCTTTTTTGGAAGTCAGTTAAAAATCTACAGTGAATTTTATTTTGTCACATAACTATATCTTACTGGAATAAACACATAAAATTAAAATACAATTCGAAAATACATTTCGATAAAATGAGGTACTCTCCATGTTCCTAGACTAAAAAAAAATACGTCAACTCTCAGTTTCTCGAGAAATTATTTTATACTTAGGTATATATTATAATACGCGTACTTATTGATTTCAATTGCAATTCAATTTATAACTCACAAAAGCATCAACCATCACACATTAAAATTAAACAAGTAGCTGACATCATGAGTACAAACTTTAAAAAAATCATAACCGAACCATCAATAATAATCAAAATAACAGACGTTGTCTACTTAACTAGAAGACGAGCTTCTAATGAACTTCACTTACAATCGAAACCAATTTATATTAACACCTTATTTCATATTTACGACCTTTGACATAAGTCACAAAATCGCTCAATACAAGTGCAAGTAACAAACTTTATATTCAGCAAAGGCAAATTTGTATTATCATCTACCCTCATTTTAATTTTTTCCAGCATAAGGTTTAATTTCGCTTATAGATGTTTTGTGTGGATACGTCAATAAAGATTAAGCGGATTCCCAGAGTCGGGTGTGACAGACAGACGGACAGATATCCACTTGATGACGTGTGATTGACGTGCCAGACCATTTGTCGTGGAAGATTCAATCTTGGTTTTGTTGTTTTGTGTTTTAACTGATTTTTATTTTGTTTTGTTTCTTTTAGAAATGAGTAGTAGTACATTCGGTTTCAGCCAAAATTCTTCAGGAACTGTGCATTTTTCAAAAAAAAAAGTTTTGTGTGATATATAGCACCTATAAGTTCTTTTATATCTTAACTATTTTTTTATTTAGTGCAGTCGGTTGCGTGATCAAATAGTAAAATAACTTTATAAACTTTACTTTCAAATTTCATTTTAACTTCAAAGTTATATACCTACTAACTTACGTAAAAAGTTGGAAAAAAATCACAATATACAAAATCTAGCCATCTACCTATATCACAGAACACATCTATATCCACTAATTGATTACAACAATAATATAAAAAGGAATAGTCAAAATCTGATAATATTTAGATTAGAAAACAGTTTTCTGATGTTGTATGGAAAAATAAATGTAAAGATAGTCCCGGCCGTACGCACCCGCTCGCTCACATGGCGGGGGCACGGCCGTGCCCCCAGATATATTGCAAAGTACGAGTTTCACTTGCATACTGTCATCAGGACTAGTCAGCAAAATGAATGAATATTTGTAACTTAACTTATTTTCTATCTATATAGTAGGAATGGAATGTAGAATAGGCTAACATCCTTAGTATGCAAGCCTGAAACGATATGAACACAAAATTTCGTCGTTTGAACAAAAAAACGTCATTCATTATTCGTTTGATAAGTGTCTAAAATTGTATATCTACTTGAGTGATTGTCAACTAAAAACTCACTTTTTGGCTCGTCTATTCGTTGTTGAAAGCGATACGAAGAATGACTTACAAATGATTGACTAGCGCGAGCCAAATGCTGTTTTCCTTGGCATGGAGTCTAGTGGAACTAAATGTCATTCAACGACCAGAGCTGGCGAACTGGCTGGCGGTTAACAAGATTTTATATTTAGATGCATTTTTTTAAATCAGCGAAGTGTTTAGATTTTTCACCCAACTGTACAAGAAAGAGGGTAAAGTTATTCAGGGGTATGTTTCTATAATACCTACTGTAGACTATAGACTAACATTATTCGAAAGAAATATTTTAAAAATATAATGTTTTCTAAAAATATTTTCGCTCATAATATTTGAGAATGACACCGATCATATTAAAATGAATCACCTGATTCATTCACAAGAACAGCTGATTCATAAATTAACCATATTTTGCAACTCACAAAGGGTCTAATGGGCAGGGTGAAAAGAATAGACGACATAAGGTAATCATAGTCGAATAAATTCCACAGCAGAAAAGACTCGAAGGAAGACCCGATAAAATGTTGAAGAATTGCGGTGAAGAAGACGTTCGCAGAACAAAAGACCACATTCCTTGATAAAAAGAGCTGGCTAATATACAGTACGAAACGGAAAAAAAAAACATTGAGAAGGTCAAGACCTATAAATGATTTAACTACTGAAGGAAGTAAGAAGTAAACGAGACTTTTGATTTGTTAGGTAGGTACTTTTGCTATTACTATTTAAGTGTCATAGGTTAAATCTTTATCTATTAATTTGTTTTTATCTCAATTCCAAGTTTTCAGCCCAATTCCTATTGGAACAGGTGACAAAAAAAATACATTCATTTATTTGTAGTCGCTCAAACTAGTAATGACATTGTAGCTTCAACACGTCGTGTGAGCATCAATATTTCCTTGGCACGTCAGTCAATACTAACTGGCAATTACACGGTTCATACATCAACGGAGACCTGGTCACCGCGACAGTGTGTGGTCCTTCCGAGAACCGTGCGACGGGACTGGATGACGCATTTACATGGATTTGGAGAAATTCGGGAAGAAATCTGAAGATCAACTTATAGTTTGTATATAATTTTGCGGTAATAAGTACCACGTGTACGGATCTCTTCATCCAGAAATAAAGAGATCCGTACACGAACGAAATTCAACGGTATAGCACAATTAGCAAGTAGAAGTGACAGAGGGTAGGGCACGTAGCACGTAGAACTGATGACTGATGGGGCTGAAAAGTTCTCGAGTAGAGACCAGGCACCGACAAGCGCAGCGTAGGATGACTAGGCCATAAGGTGGACAAATCTCATACAAGTAGTGGTAGTATGCTGGCCGTTTCTATTTTTTTGTCAATCCATAGGCCTAGGTGCAGCAGTGGACTTCTTACGAATGAAAATTAAGAACTATAAGATTTAATAAAACGAGTCGATACAGATATATTCGAGTAAACGCCCGTCACTTTTGGTGAAACATAAAATGATAAAATGTCGTATGTATTTGTGGCAGTATTTCAAGTATGTAAATGGCATAAAAGGAATTGATTGATTTACAATTTGCTTCGGAGGATTAAGGATATGAGTAATACTTGTACCAGTTCTCAATGAAAATGAGTCAGAAGCCAGAATGACACGACAGTGACATATTCTGTCCATGTAGTATTACGACATTTTATAAGTGCAAGGTGACTTTCAAAAGTCGAAGGGACTTGACTCACTAACCTATTTGCCGAAACTGTTGCAAAAATCTCCTTAATTATTCTCTCATAGTGATGGAAGATAGATTAAAAATGATGATGATTATCAGTCCTAAAGTTAATAGATATTTTGATAGATCATATAGTTTGACAACTAACTTGCCTGGTGGTTAACGAACAGCCATCTTTGAATGGTAAAAAAAGAATGGTAAGCCTGTCTAGGCTTGATAATACCTTCATTGTAGTATTCAGGAAACAGGACGCTCAAGAAATTATATTTCTTTGCTGCACCAATCAAGAAAATGAAGGATCTTTCGCATTTCGTGAGAAATAGAGGTAGCTTGTGCCATCCTTCTGCTAGCCTTGTAGTGAAGAGGGAAAGTGGAATACAATCATGAAGCTCTTGCGCGTATCTGCCGAATAAGAACTTGAGAATAAGTTTGCCATTTTGCGTGTTATTATGAGATGTTACGGTGACAAATTACGCTTGGTTATTATATATTTATGGCTGGTTGGTTGAAGAATAAAATCTTGCTGTCATGCAGAATTCAATACATGACTGTACATGAGTCCAATCTGTATTGTTGGTTGTTTTTGGACACCTCGGAATTTATTGTTTAAATTTGATCATAGCGTGACATTGTACTACATTAACAATAATGATGAGTTATGGCTACGTAGTTCAACAGAAACTGAAGTCACCCTTCCAAAAATTTATCCAGCTTGATTATCGTATGGCCAGTCAAGCTTAACATTAATGACGTAAGCATTGAATTAGAAGCATCACCATTGTAAGTAAAGCATAAAGCGCTGGCTGTCCGCGCTTCAAGCGAGGCGCGAAGATCACAAGCCCCGCGGATCTGATAGCCACGACTCGTGCCATCACAAGCAAAGCCGATCGCATCAATAATAAACCGAAAAAATGGGACCCTCAGATACAGATCAAATTAACGGTCAGCCGAGCACAAAGACCGGCCAATCAGCGGAACGATTCTTTTCGAACGCTTCACGTATTTACGTCACATTTCTTCGATTTCGCGGCACGTTCGAAGCGTAATAAGCGGACGGGGGACGTCGCCCGTCCGTCCAGTACCTAGTGGGGGGAAGGGGGGGTCGTTGGAGTTAATGAAGTTTTCTCGGCGCGATTCCCACAGGTCGTCACATGCGGCCCGAGTTTGCGGCACATATTGTAGCACGTCGGGCCGGATCCGCACTCATATTGCCGGGTGAAAATGTTTTAATAAGCGCATCCCAGGACGGCCGGCCGTTATGTCCGGGGCCGTTTGGGAGCGCCGTCTTATTAATGTCTATTGTTTGGAGTTTTTGCGTTATTGCGACTATATTGACGGTATGTCACTGCGGGTCGGGTCTGCCCTGCCCTGCCTGTACGCGCTTATCTAGTAAGATAAGCGTACTTATTGCGTACACTTTTGGTGCAGTGTTGATGTAAATGGCCGTGTAGGTAATTTCAAAGTTTATTTACTTTGGAAACCGTTCAATTTATAAAACCAGAGTTTATGATATTTCAATTAGCGATAAGAATTTTTTGTAGATATTCGTAAATATGTACACTATGAACTAGAATTTGTTATTCAATTTACGAAGATCGGCCATGATGAGTTCTGTATATATCTGTAAGTTCTTTAATGTACAATGCATACATCATATGAAATAGATGTGATCTGTTGTTGAAAATTTGTTCCGGGAATAGCATTGTATGTACACTTCTGCGTTTTACCATATAAATCAGTACTGGCTTGTCTATTATCAAAGTACCTATATGTAGCAGCTAGCATTTCATTGGTCGTGATCAGGGCGGCAACTGTAAGTGGTAATACAACAAACAGATCACTTTCTCGGTTGTCACCAAAAAAAAACTGCCCATACATTTTGACTGGCCACACAGCTCAGTTAGTAGTACATATGCCTTCTGATTTGTCGGTCGTGAGTTCGGTCCTCTCTACTTCGTCAACACTATGTTTCTTCAGACAAATGTTTGTGTCTGAAGAAACATAGTGTTGACGAAGTAGTGAGGTTGACGAAATTGGAAAGTTGATGAAGTTCGCAAGTTGACGAAATGGGAAATATGACGAGAAATAAAAATGGACGAAGTCACCATGAAAACTTCTTTGTATTAATACATAAAACCATGTCTATTTTTCCTTACGTGGTAGGCAGGGCATAAAAGATCTTGAGGCCGTTTAACGCCACATTTAACGCGCGTGGTTAGAGGGGTAGATAGAAGCGACAGGTTACTAGAGGGTTAGAGTTAGATGATATTAGAGGGTAAAATAAAGTCAGAAAAATAAACAAAATCATGATAATAAACTTTATTCTATCTAGTCTAGTTCTACGTATATCATTCTTAGTAAACTTGTAAGCTCCAAAGAGTCATTTACTAGATAATTTTTGGTGAGATGTTGCTAAGTTCACCGTCGGATTGGCCCGACGAGTCGCGTTACGCGGTTGTCTTAATTTATCAAGACTACTAACTGTTGTTAAGACGTCGCATGACGTTGAGACGTCTTTTGGCGTCTTTTGGACGTAACTCATGACCATACTGAAACTAAAATTATTGTAAGAAGAATGGTAATGTACGCTCATTTAGATGTCCTTAAGGGTAGACATAACACAGTTATTTACTTAGAGTATAAAATTGTGACTGAACTTAGAATGATATGTTACTTTTATGATACATGAGTCGTAGTTATGGTTTTTTATTAGTCTTCGTTGGGTCTACGTTTAATAATAACTTGTCTGGTGGGTCAAGATGTGTCAAGATGTGGTCAAAGAAGGAGCATGCTTGTCTATAATATATTATACATAGAATATTCACTCTTGTTATGAAGAAACCGAACACCTTATCATATTTTTAACTTTCGAAAAAAAAAACATAAAATGTTTATCAAATTCTTTAAAACTTGCATCAAATGGACTAAACAAATTTTTCTCATATTTTTTCCTTTGATATCGACACCAAGCTATAATTAAAAATTATAATTTTATTCAATGACATCTATTTCAATTATTTATGCAATGATGACAAAAAAACAATGTGCTTTTGAGACGCCTATAGAGTACTTCTTTAAAACAGACTTATTTGTATAGAAAATATATATAAAAGGATTTATTAAAGTATACATCTTTCTAATCGCTAGAGCACTTTATCTATTTAATTCGTTGATATATAGTAATCTATCTATCTTGCCATCCTGCCAGCATTCTCTAGCCTCGATGGTGACGCGTCGCCACCCTCCAGCCAATCTAACGCACTGTATCATACGAGTATATCATATGTGAAGACATCTATGTTTTTCATTATTAAAAAATCTTAACACACAGATGACATTAAATTGTCTAACTCCAACCTCACAACAAGCAAGTTTGGCACGAAAAAGAGCAAAAAAACTGGAGATAAGCGAAATAAGGCGACACAGTCCAGGCTATTTATTCAAACTGCCGGCAATCCAAACTTGCGCAAGTAGTTCGACGTCGCTCCAAATGCTGCCGAATTAACAAACTTTCCTACCGCACTTTACATGTTGGAGAAGTGGACGGCGGATTGACGACCGTGGCAAGTTGCGCGACAAGTGTTGCTCGTGTATCACATTTAGGTGAACATAAAAAGGTGCGGGATTTATTAAATTAGACCGAAGAAATGTTTTATTTGAATATGAGAAAAAGATGTAAGGAGAAAACTTATTTCTAGCTCGAAACACTATCAAATTACGACGATTATTTAAATAACGTAAATTATGTTTTTTTTTTTGTTTTACTTAAAAGTTAGCAAGCACATAGATTAAACATAAAAAATAATATCAATATGTACAGGGTTTCTATCTCTTCAATTTTATTTAACTCATTTCATAAATATATGATTTTTAACTATGATTTTTTTAGGGTCTACTTTATCGTGGTTGAGATGATAATTTTTAACCATTCTTCCAATTCTCAAAGAAAACTCATATGCTTGGTGATGCTCAGTATCTCCTATTCATAGTCACAGTCCACAATGTTTTTTTGACTGGTCTCATGGCTCAGTGGTAGTTCGTCTACCTTCTGAGCTGTAGGTCGTGGGTTCGATTACCACCCAGAGCAAATATTTCTGCTAAAAATGGATGTTTGTTTATATGTATCATACCTACGTATATATTCAGAAAAAGTAAGTATTCTATCAGCCGTCTGGTTTCCATAGTACAAGCTTTGCTTAGTTTAGGGCTAGATGGTGATGAGTGAAAATGTCCTTGAATATTTATAAATTTATCTTCCTGACCCAAATGTGAATTTCTTGAAAAGGTAATAAATACGGATTAAATAATTGTAATTACAAAGTAATTCAATGCAATTGAGTATCATTCTAAAATTAACTTGGTTCAACTACTTAGACATGAGCTCAAGGAACTGTTTACGCAGAGTTCTTGATATTGTAACATCGACATTTTCAAGGCACCACAAACTGAAGTGACTCAAAGCGATAAGGTCATTCACACTTCTAAATCTATAACCCAAGCATCTAAAGGCTTTCTAAATAAAACCTGACCCCATCGACCTATCAGCACGCCTACAACATAACATAGAATCGCAATAAGCACTCAATTCACCCCGGGAGTGCATTAATGACATTTTTCACATGTTTCTTGCTCAGGTCAAGTCGGGGGGGTAACTCCCACTACACCCTATTTATGTGGGTAGGGGGAAGGGGGGGGGTTGTCTCCCGTCAATCAGTTCGTATCGACGTGACTGGAATAGAGAGTCCGTAACGTTAAGACGTCTTATAGGGAACTATTTATTCGCGGAGTAATCTCGGGCGACGTGCCGGGGCCGGCGTTGTTTGTTGTGTGTGGTTATGGGCGCTGATAGTGGAAGGGAATATCAATAAAATTGAGAATTCATTGACGTGACAACGTCTTATAAATCGATGAACGTCGGCTGCGCGCACGAAAAAGCATGACTCGTTGTCACGTTCCGCCTGAGCCGAGCGTGCAAGTGAGAGCGCGGAACAAGCGATAGAGAGGCACGATCGGCCTAAGCGTTCGGTTTGTGACGCATCGTTATCACGTAAAATTATCGTCCGTAAACCGACTTTACAGACAACCATTTTTTTAAGCACGTTAGGGTTGATAGAATTGCCGTTATACGAAACTGGGTTCTATCGTTTTATATAGACGTACAGATATCCCAAATTTTCATGGTGTAAAACATTCTGGTCATCAAGGCTGATAATTGAATTGTAAATTAATCGTACCTATATGAATCATAATAATATGGCAATCCTTTATCTGATTTAGATTTAAAAATAGAAGGCAAGACAGGTTCTATAGAAAGAAGGTAGATACTTCAAGATTTATTTACAATCGAAATAAAATGGCGGGAAGACACTGGATGCAAGCTTGGAAGCGGCTTGCATCAAGCGTCTTCCTAGCATTTCATTCTGTTTATCGGTCTTTTTGGAAGTCCATGGGGATGCCTATGTCCAGCAATGGACATCTTATGGCTGATATGATGATGATGAAATAAAAGAGTTTACTTACTGAGTTATTCCTCTTAGTGACCATAGTGACCATTCCCATCCGAATATTTTGTTTTTCTCTCTACAGTATTACTAGATACGACCCAGACTCAATCATACTCCCAATGCAATTCGGGAACTTTATACATAGTCATATACTCTACTTTTCTCATTTCGGTTTCATTATAAAAACAAATATAAAGCGAAACTTGGCAAGTTATTGTAATGGCAACTATCTCTGCGCCACGGTTCTTTAGTTGTGCTATAAACATGGTTTAGGCTCAAAACTTTGTGGGAAACTGGAAAAAATTGGATGGAATTTTGCTGGACTTTTCGCTTAGTAGGCGCTGATTAGTCTGTAGTAGCTTGTTCAAAAGTTAGAGTTGCCGATGTGTCATTCTAAAGAAGTTTTTTTTTTATTGAACCTGTTTTTTGTCGCTTTTCTGACAGACTGAGCGAAGCGAACAAAGGTCTCTGGAACTGTATTCTAGTTGAGATCTGACTAATCTTGTGTGAAATGTCCACAAATATTTATTAATCATTTCATTTCATTTCACTTTAATTTCATTTATAATCTGACTAATGATGTATATAGAATTCTAAACGAATTAAGTTGCTTTTTTCGTTGTTATTTTTTTTATATTTAAATGTTTGGTTTGTTAATTGTTTTTATAGGTACTTACCTAAAAAAAAAAAAATACATTCGATTATTTTTTTCATTTTGATTATTTAACTTCAAAGATACGTGACAACTTAGAACCAAAATATTTACGAAACCCCAACAGTAGATAAAAAACGCGTGTTCCGTGCGACAAGCTAGAGTCGATCGCATTTGTTGACACACTTCTCTTTGTCACGTTCGTAGGTAATCGTACCACGACGTAATAACTATACAGGGTGGTCTACAAACGTTTTATATTGAAAATAACGATTTTGCATCTTCATTGTACAAATTATAAATTGCACAGTTAAAAGTTGCCTTAAGAAAATATTATTTTGAATTTAAATTTTTATTTTGTAATTGGTATAAATAACCTATGATTTCGTTTCAGAGTCGAGCAACTTTTTTTTCTAAATTTGCATCGGTAAAAAAGTAATATTGATTATTGCCTGTATGATTCTGTTTTTGGGATGAGTAACTATATTATTTTTTGTATTAGTTTAGTTAAGAAAATATTAATTACTTAATTGCAAAAAATAATCCTAATTAATGTTTGTATTGCCAATGATTAATTTGCTGATTTTATTTCAATGGGCTAGGATAATATTTGTTAAACTTTCGATTTATTTTATTTCGAAGTTATAAAAAAAAATTAAAACACAAAATCAAATTTCATGATCAAAATCGAATTTATTGGACAAAGTTCAAGAGTAAAAAAATATGTATGGGCGAATATTTTTATGAGCTAAATGTTATTATTTATTTTAAAAAAAGCATTCCATGTATAATTATGATCTGATCATTCCGACTATAATCAAATTAGATTATGAGTATTTCTGTTAAAAAATAATTTACAACAATTCGTATATTAGGTAATAAAAGTGTGTTTGTAATACACTTTCTGCTGCCACTTATTTCACATCCCGCTGTATAATCTGTGTCCACTTGTCATTGTCACCTTACGTCAGTGACGATGGAGGTCGCCCATCGTTCCTGTCACTTCGCCACTTGTCACTCTCGTCAGCTGCGTCACCTGTCACTGTGGACCACCCTGCCTTGCCGCAACGACATACGCGCAAAGAAAAACGTTTGGGTTTTTTTGTCAACCTGGAGTAAATTACACCATTCTTTTGAAAAACAAATTAACTAAATCGTTTTAGATTATTTTAAAAGGTTACACTAGCAGAGCATAGCAAGCAAATAAACGTAGCTGTTGACAGTAGACATAAGAGGAGGCCTCCGCGTGCCCCAGAACCGCATGTTGCAACAACTTTCGCACAACGCCTTCCGGAATTTAGATTCCCCTAAATTTATAATAAAATGAGTAAACTTTGCGATATTCGAAATAAAACAGTTAGGTAATGCAAAAAATACTCCTTTGCTATTTAAAATCTATTTCATACATAGAAACGGAGGAATTATTAAAACTACTAAAATAGATTTGCTCTTTCTAGTTATGGTTTGTACTTCTCTTCTTCTTCTTTTCCTTTCTTATTATCTTTGTTTGTAGAAATAAATAATAAATAATAATAAATTGTTTATTACTTGAATAACCTTATTACTAATATTTTACTTAACTAATGTTTAAATACAGTTTGGTACCTTTGTTCATTACATCGGGCCCCAAACTAGGCAAAGCCTGTTTTTTGGGCACCCTGAAACCTGTTACCAATATTTTAAATGCGCTTAGTGAATTGCGAACATTGTCGAGAATACAAAATAATAGAAAGATAGGTAACATGTTTGACAAATATTGACATTATCATTAGTACTCGTATAATATGTAGTACCTATATATGTAAACATTGTAGCATATCAATTTACCAACAAAATGAATCATAGTCTGTGTAGCCATTATAGGACGTTCCGGTACAAAGTGAATAAGATTTGAATGTATATATGCATGATGGAACAATCTTGATAGCACGATGCGTTAGAAAACAGAAAAATAAGAATAAAAATTACAATCAAAAAAAAAAAAAAATTATTTCCCAAAGTACAAACTTATAAGTTTAGCCATAGCCACCAAACTAGGTGAAGAAAACACCTGTATTTTGGCGGGTAGACTTCCTACCCGCCAAATTCTTATTTTTCCATTATAGGACGTTCCGGTACAAATTGAATAAGATTTGAATGTATATATGCACGATGGAACAATCTTGATAGCACGATGCGTTAGAAAACAGAAAAATAAGAATAAAAATTACAATAAATATAATAGAAATACTTATATGTAACTTTTATTTTTATTTTTTATTGTTTGACTTTTGTTTTATTAGCAGATCTTTTGTAAACTTTTATAAACCGGACACATCTCATAGGAATCCAACCGTGCCATGTATGATAACATGTTATAAGTATACCTACGCACTAATACAGGCCCCTGCGATACAGGCTATGCCTAGTGCAGGGTCCAATAGAACTCTGAGAGACCTCAATACTTATATATAACACTTGTATCATGTAAATAGATTAAGGTTTTAATTGTACTCTCTCTGCTAAATAAAAATTTTGTATTTTATTTTTTGTATTTAAAGTAAGTAAGTACTTACTTATAATAATTAAAGTGAAAAGTAGGTAATTGTGTTGTAAGTTAAGTTATAAAAAGTTATGGTGATATACTATTACGGCGTGACATTCAAATTTCAAACAGTTTTTTGGCCTTGTGGCCAGGCTGGTACCTTGTGGCCCTGAACGGTTAGATAAATAATATAAATAATAATATTTGATTGGCGCAAATATTGTGATTACTACGAGTCAACTACAAAGACAGAAACCGTTTAAAATTTGAACATCCCGCCACATGACTACCGTTGGCCCTAAAATTAAATGAAACGTATTAGACTAGGTACTATGAAATTCTTGACTTATTTCTGCAGACGATAACGAAATTTTTTCCAAGTACTTTGGTACTTTAGTTTAAAAAAAATGATTAAACTTTAATCTTCAACTCTAAAAATAATCAAAAAAAAACATTGATCCAAATTAAAACCTCAAAAGAGAGCCGTCAAACGTTTTATTCATTTTTTCGAATCGGGTTTCGCTAAAGGACGTAAGGTGATCAGTGATCACTCGGCCCGACGTCAGAGTGAATGAATGAATGAGTGAGTGAGTGAGTGAACGAGAGGGTTGGGCTGGGACACCAGTTGATCAAGCGAGTCCATGATGCGCTCAGTGTCTGTCAAAGTCACTCGCGGATGGTAAGAAAGGAGTAGACTTAACGTAAATGTATTTTTAAACAAAGATAAATTGAAATTGAAAATTATTTTTTATTTGCTATTGACGTTTCGTTTGAGTTGTAAAAATATAGCCACGACTTTACTGTTATTGAAATGCAGGTCGTCTCTAAAAGATATAAATATATCGTACAAATATATCTTACTGTCATTTGGTCTCGCAAAAAACGTCATAAATATTGCTATTGAGTTTTGAATATATTCCATCCAGTTGTGTTCAAACCCTGTCACCTAGGTATATCAGTTAAGTAACATAAGTTAAAAGTAACATAGTGGTAGTGTGATGCCAAATTCCTCTGTCGAGGAATAAAGAACAGTAAGAAAATCGAGCTGAATAACGTTTCGTAGCAGACCTATGACCGGAATTATGTTACAATGATAACATGGCACATATATAAAACATATTTAATCTAATCCCATCAAAAACATAATAAGTACAAAAAGCCAAGTCTCGCAATGTAGCTCTTCTACCACAAAAAGTTTTGAAATCTATGTAAAACCAAGTCAATTAAATAATTTTGTACCTAACTATGGGCGCGTTTATCCAACTATTTTGTAAGAAATTGTGACCTAATTAGTTAACTAACAACTTTTGTAGTGACCGTATCGATATCAAACATCTTAATTTCTTTAATAATTTAAATTACTATACTACCCACAGTGAAAAAAATATTATAAAATTTCGCAATAACACCATATAAAATATTAATCACTTGTTTAACCATTAGCTAAGCAAATAATAATAGAAAACCCTAATTACGTATAATGTACCTCCTGTGCACACACATCTGTTCATATAACGATTAGTAAATTGATTTACGTCGAATTCACGTGGAATTTGCTAGACGATAATGAATAAATTATAATAAATAGATGCTGTTATACGTCGTTTTCGAGTATAAATTTAACAAGCAACGATTTAGTGGCAGTTTAATGCCATTCATCTGAAACATGTGCCCTGCCTATTCGGCGTTATTGTTAAAGTACTTTATGAAGAGTAGACAATTATATTTCGCTGTACGATTTTCGAAATGTCAATGTTTATTGGCGAGAACGTTTGATGCGCTTGTCGTTATGTCATTTTGAATAATGGCAGCTTGTGAAATGTCAAACGTAGTACTGGTAAATTGGAACACCGACAGAGTATTTTTGCAATGGAATTTGAGTGAGACAGGCGATATTTTGACACAAGAATTTGAAACTGCATTACTCATGTCCTTATATACAAGCTCTTTGATCCGTTAGAATCTCCGTCTCCGTTTGACAGCTATAAAAAAACATTATGAATATTCTTTTTATAATCTGAGCCTTTAAATAAACAAAAAATAAATAAATAATAATAGACAAAAACTGAATGAACAATGACGGTGACAGATATGAGATTCGATGTTCGAAATTACCAGTATGCATTTGGTCATCTAAATGTAATTGTTCATTCATTTTATGTCAGGTAAGGGAGTTTAGGTTATTGGCAATATTTTTAACGCTAATACGTCACCAATTCCTAGTTGACCTCTAATTTCCAAATCCTGGTGGAAGTGACGATGTGGTCGAAGATAAAGCACGTTGAACCAGAAAATCTTAAGGGATAAAAATGTTAATTTCCTGACTTTTGTATCTATACTATACATATATACTATACTTTTATGTCAACCTTTTTTATCAATGATCGATTCGTTGTGTTGTAAATCAAACTGGCATGTTTCGGGTAGAGCCGTCTCCATACTAGTGCAGCGGCTGATTTATTCGCGCGCCCGATGTCGGCGCGAAAACGTAACTTGTGACGTCACGGGTTTTGTTTTTTAAATGTTTTTTATTGACGGCGTTTGGATAAAAACTCGTGGATAGGGTTACCAAGGATAATGATGCCCTTGAATCGAGCTCTCTGAGCACTGTTTACTTGCCTGTGTATTTGTACTGCTTTCAAATTATTGATATTCCGGAAGTCTCGCTTGAGAGCCAGTTACTATTCGACGGTAGGTATTCTTACAATTTTGTATCTAGGACAATGTTACTTAACAATAAGTAATAAGTGTAAATCACACTTACTATGCTTTACTTATTATTTTTCTCTGAACGGAGTGTTTCCAATGTGTCGTAATTACCTTACTATGCCCAGTGTATACCGATAACGCCACACTCTGATGCGTCCAACCTCTCATTTTCAAACAATTTTTAAAGTTACTATGCCCTATTCTGTGAACGGAGTGTTTCCAAACGCGTCGCAGGTGGCAGCCCTGCGCGTCAGAATTGGTGAATGATTTTCGGCGTGCTACATCGCTTCATCCCACCATTTTATACCCATTTGTCAGCCAGCCGAGAAGATGCATGTACCTACAGTGCGCGATTCGCCTTTTTTCATTATTTTTCAGCCTTTTTAGCCAGTTTTTCGTCATTTTTTCGGCTTTTTAGGCTTTTACGAGGATCCATCGACACGTGAAAGTGTGTTAGCGTCGGTGCAGTTTATAAAATCTACTTGCTTTGGACCTTTTTGTGGTTGGATTTTGTTGTTGGTTTTTGAATTTTGATGATCGCTGTATTAGAGGATGTTTACTAATAAATTGATACAAAATGTAGGTACTTGATTAATGGATTTAAAATAAGCATGCGTCGGCGTAACTATATCAGTTTCAAATTATACAATTTAATTGGTTTTTCATTTGTATCTAATAATAAGGTTAAAATCACAATTTTTAGCCGATTGCAAAAATGAGGAGGCATACATATTTTGTTTATGACTCGATTTTAATCATTATTTTTGCTTTGGGTTCAGTATAGCTTCAAAATGGCCTCATTTGTATTTGATTGGTATTGGATCTTGAACTTGAAAAAACCTTAATTTCAAAGATACGTTCGAAAACCACTTCGAAGGTCCACCAAACCTCTCTCCTTATTTGTGTGTAGTAGGTTCACCCATGTCTTCGTCAGATGTAAACTGATTTTAATTATTTTTTTATTGTTGTTTGAACAACTAAGCTTTAGTCTTTTAGTAAACAGGTCCAATTAATATATGCTGTTACGCTAGTACTTATCATTGCATTATTGAATAACATCAGGCGAATTGGTGGTCAATAAAAAAAATATGATAACTAAAGTAAACCACAAAACCAAACGCACTCCTCCGCGCCCAACTTATAAAACGCGTGATTGAGCGGCCCGCAAAAATGTCGGCCAACAATCCAGCGGCGCCAAACCGCGGCCCGATTTATATTTCACTATTATACCCGTGCGGGCCCGATTTACGATTTAATTATGCAGCTCTCGAATTCGCGGGAATTTACGCAAAATGTGCAACGTTTTTATTTTGGCGGCTGATTGGGCTTCTGGCGGAAGCTACCACTTGATTTCGGATGCAATGTATTCAAATATGGAACTCAGATATTCTTCTTTAGTAGGTCACTGTCACTATATTTGTTTGAAGTTTGGCACTTAGACTATAGCTAAGGCTTTGTTTAGTTTTGGCGGGAACGTCTTATTAAGATGTTGTTGCTTTGTTTTATTTTCCTAAACTTGTGTTATTTTGAACTTTAATTCTATAAAAATGGTGGTGTTTTATTCATTAAGTGTTCGGTCAAGTACGTGAGTGTGGGCAAGTGAAATAAAGCAGTGAAACGTGTGATTTTACGTTGTCGGCAAAACTCCATAGAAGCTGCTAGTAAAGTCGCCATCACTTTACTGAGGCAAGACTTAAATTTGAAAATGACTGTTTACGTGACTTAGACTGTGACTAGAACACTATATAACTTGTATTAATCAAGAAACTTGAAAATATTTCAATACTTGACACTGGCAAATCGCTAATCGCGGGGTCCAATACAAAAAAGAAGAAGAAGGCTTTGTTGTTCTTGACGGGAATATGTCTTTTTTAGGGTTCTGTAGTAATTACGAGGACCCCTTATAAATTCGCTATGTCCGTCTATCTGTCGTATATCATGTCTGCCTGTCTGTCCGTATATCACAGCCCTTTTACTAAGTAAGTAATACAGGTTTTAAAACACTCTGTCTTTGACATTCAATATGTTATTTCAGAGAGTGGCTACATTTTAACACGCTTTTATTAGGTCGACCTGTATGTAATGAAATCTAAGGTAACTAATTTAACCATCTTCCAAGGATCGTAGCGTCATGAAAATTGGCAGCTGTATGTAGTTCTGATGACAATACAATAATATGGTACTGTCGAACTGATCTGATGATGGAGCCGGAAGATATGAACTAGAACTTCATGATGGAACATCGTATCATAGCTGTGTTTGGATTTGTTAGAAAAGTCTTCTAATGAACTTTGACCACAATAATTTGTAGCGTGATTTTTTAGTTTTTTAAACTGTAATTTATTTATATAGTTTATTGTCAAAACCCTGAGTCTTTTGGACCGGGAGCTCATCTCATTTTCAAAGCTTATTTGATCGCCATTTCGATTGATGATTATTAGTAGGTATAACGTATTCTAATATAGCTTAGCCCTTCAAACTGGCTATGCTGCAAGCATGCATGGTTTTCTACTTGGATAGTGGATTTTAGCACTTTGATTGTATCTAGACCTTAATCGGTCTGGTATAATCTGATTGGTTGATTTAAAAAAATGTCTATGTAAAGGTGGAAAAGAGTAGTTACATAATCTCTGCATTTCTTTTCCTTTGCATTTTGATTTCGAACCATGAAAGATGAGAGCTTTTTTTGAATCAGGAAAAGCAATGGTGAAACTACTACACAATGGACTAATAGTACCATTTAATACTAACGCCAGACAATTTTTCTACACACCAACATTCAAGAAAACAATCACCATAAAGTCACCTCTGCGGTGTTGGTTAAATTTATCCGCATAATATGTTTACGCTATTTAATACCGCCCATCTTCGCCCCCTGAATATGATTTTTAACGGGCCATCCCCAAGTATGTAATTGCCAGTGAATGCGCTTCGTAATGATTATTTATGTAGCATGGAGGAGAGGGGGAAGGAGGGAGTGAAAATTATTTTTTATTGTGCCCGCTGTGTTGCCTTTATACCAAGTTACGTTTGCATTCCAAAGAAGAGTCTTCTATCGCATTTCCTTGGCAAGAGCAGAATTTTTCGTAAGATTATTTTAGTTTCCTTATTTATCGACTGCAAACGTAAGTTGGTAATGCTCGTCATCTAGGAAGCTCTTATGAGAACAATATGGGATCAAAGTTACTATTGTTTAATCTGTGGTCTAGTCCTAAATCACATTTAAAAATATATATATTAGTAGTAAGCGCTGAATGAACAAAATGAGTACTTAGTGCTTTACATCTCTGTGGTAGTTAACTATGCCTTTTATAAAAGAAAACCGTAGGTATAAGCTGTGGGTTGCATTCCCACCCCGGACAAATATTTTATTTGATGATTATGGTTTTTTTATAAGTCTGAGTATTTCTATGTATTATAGTATGTCTTCAGAGAAAAACTATATGTATATAAGTTCTTCCACTCATCCACTCATTCAACCACTTTAATTATTTTTTTTGCTTAATTAGCACCTGTTTATCAACTTTGTCTAAAATTGCTGACTAATTAGTTACCAAACGTGTTTTTTTTGCCGTTTTTATAGATAAATGGACCGGAACCCAAGGCGCGCGAGTCCGACTCGCACGCCCGGTTTTTTTAAACTATATTACTTGTTTTATCAAATTTACGGAGCAGTAACAGTGCTGATATCAAAACCAGTTTTGCAGATTAGTGTACAAATTGTAGTCGTACATTGCACCTGGTGATATGACGGAGGCATCACCTCTCCTCTTACCCTTGTTGGTCCTCCCTTATCAGGGCATGTGGGGCTCGAGGGTGGTTAACACGGTTAATAATAGGCTCCTTACCCGCCTTATCTGCTGTATTAAACCATAAAACATTATAATTTACCGCCCGTGTCGTTTGGCTATGACGCCGCCGTGCGCTGGCTCTCAATGTTTTGTTACATTTTGTATACCTACTTATACGGGGTGATTTAGGGGGAATTTTGTTTTACTTTTTAGTTATTATGTAGAGATAGATAGATATTTACTATAAAAATATATATGATTTTTAAGTGTATTTTCTTTTTCTTTATCTATTCTAATGTTAGATGGGGTTGGATCTTCTATCAAATCATCACTATTTAAGTCTCGTTCGTAAGTTGAGTCTTTTTCATCCATCAAATGGCTAGGAAGGAAATGAGACGAGGTGAAAGCACTTCGTACCCTAAGAACAGTTTCAGCGCCCTTCTAAAATGCCAATGCCATTAATTGTATGCTTACAAAATTTTAGAAAAAAATTGTAGTCGGTCTAGTACTTTTAGAAAAAAAAATATAAATTAGTTGTGTAAAGTACAAGTTACTGAATACCCATTAAAATTATGTAATTTTGAGATTCCAAATATATATAAAAATATTATTTATCGATAATAAATGACGATATTCGTAATATCGACTTTTTATTGACAAAAATCTCGATATTCCGAATAAAAAAATTGACAACACTAATAATATTGCACAGGTTTAATAGAATGGTTAATAGTAACAAACAGAAGGTTATATACCCTATGACGTACTTACTCTAATAAAAATAACAATTTCACTTTACATTTTTTCACACCTTTCACTAAAAACATTGAATAAAACGGTCTCATCTCTTCCCACTTACTCAGTTCCATTTGCCCCATATATCACCCCCACAAAGTTTGAGAAGCGCAGACGCGCGGATACTTAAAAATAACGAGAAGCTAGCAAATATTGTAATAACCACCCCTGTCCTCTCGTATTTAGCTCGGCGCCATTGTTTTAATATTCTTTGCTGACTACCGCTGCGCGTTGCCGGGTTAACCCCTCGATAAAGTTAAGTCAACTGTACTACAGTACAAACAGTTGCAAAGGTACCTACAAAAGTTAACAGGCGGTACTAAAAAAATAATTAAAACTAGATTTAAAACATAGGTGATTGACAATTTCGCTGTTGAAATCGAGACATTTTTTTCTGGGTGTCTTTAAATCACGAGTGGATCGGTTTCTTCTAGGTAAGCACGCTCCATCGTAAACCGCAGCATCGCTTAACTTCAAGTGAGTTGGCGATCAAGCGCAAACCTAACTTGTATAAAAAAATGGTGCCCATTCATTTGCTCTGCGTCGGCTTTCACACTAGCGAAAAACGATACTTAACTTTGATCAATGTTTCAAGTTATCTGCCTTCTTTCCGCAAGTGTCATTACGTGTCAGCGAGAAGTTGACAAAATATGTTGAGCATTGTACAATTATGAGTAACGTTTTTCGCTAAGACCCTAAACTTCTCTAATCTTGCTTCATTCTGTGCGAGTTTCGTTCATTTTCTTTTCTGTTGTTATTGTTTCTGCCCCAAAATTTGGAGGTTTGTCTGATTGCATTCTAACCACGATTCAGCAACAACTTTCGATTTCTGACGTTCCTTTTTGTTGGAAAAATATTATCTAATAATAACAAATCTGATAGATAAATTTTATATTACATATTTTATCTCATTTTGAGTTTTTGTCCAAGTTTGTCTACTGTTTATTCTAAATATTGCGTGCGTCGTCACCACTTTAACCCGTCAATAAAATAGCGTCGACTGTACCCTTTGTTTACATTTCATTTTCATCGATATTTGCAAAATTCACTTCGCATCTCTAAAATTTATATGTGTTAATAGACGACATTAACGATTACGGGCGCCGTGTGTATGTGTGCGTGAGGGAATTAGTGTTGTCGAAATATTGTTATTATATTTCGAGCATTGTCGTTATGTTTTGTTTGATAATGTTATGGAGGGGATGATGGGAGAAACATGTTGGAATCGGTAGGAATAGGGTTGGAAATTTGTTTAATTAAAATTATATATCATCACAATATAACATAACCCTGGAATAAACATTTGTTTCAGTATGTAATATTCGAGCGTTAAAATGTTATTTTTAATTTATATACTACGAGTTGAAAAAGATAAATTTAGCTATATCCTTGAGCTAATATGTATCTTATGATACTGCTGCTAATGTTCATACCTTTTCCAATCCACCTACTCCAAGTATTCCAATACTCAAACTTCCAATTCGGTACATTACTCCATCAACTGCCACCACAATAAATCCATCATAGATTTGTTGTTTCTTAATTTAAACATCACATACAGTTAAGGGTAAAACTGGGGAGTATACAGTTTACTATTTTTTCTTTTTTTATTAGTGAAAATGATTTATTTAACCGCTAATTCAACTGTAATTGAAACTGCATTTTTTCCAGTATATTACAATTTTTTTCGTAACACAGGAGAAAACTTTTCTACTCTTAATATTGTAAAATTTCGTTTTTTTATTTTTATTTGATTGGAACTATAACTTAAATAGCTAGGATAAGTATTTTTCAAAATGGTTTTGCATATAAATATATTTAAAAAACAGTTTTATTCGATATCTTTTAACTTTGCTGAAGAGTTAAAACATATCAATATGTTTTTTTCACTACTCCGTCGCCAATATAAATGGTATCTGAATAAAATTCTTTTTTAAATATTTCTCCTATTTGAGCCCATCCTTATTCAGGAAGTGTATTTCGCATTTATAGCACAGTAACTAAGTAGGTAGGTATTATTTAATCGGGCTTTGATAAGCTTCAGATTTGATATCTCATTGTAATTCTCTTGATCTCTGAAATCAAAGAACCAATAAAAAGCAAATATTCGCCCATAAAGCTAAGCCTTCGCCGCAAATACCTATGTTTGCTGGACTTGCTCTGAGATGCCTTGGTAAACATATCTGTTATCAAAATTAGTAATCTAGGTATATCTATATCTATAAAAAAATGTAAAGAGTAACTATTTATTTATTTATTTACATACACAGGAAAAACGATCTTAAGTAACATTTGCATAACAGTCCTCACTAGGATACCCCGTGTCGGGACTGCTACAGTCCGCTCCCCACTACAAGCGGAGAAAAATGTAATAAATTTTATATTCTTACCATTTTTTTAAATTACTAATAATCCTAAATATACTATAAAGATATATGTTTATATATAATAACAAAAATATGCGTAGGAGTTATAATGTAAATATTTAATGTAATTTATTGAATTTTTAACTTATTATAACTTTAATAACTTTATTTGCAAAAACAATTTTACGTATAAAACACTATTTAAATACATAAAATTTTAACTTAGGAAAAATATAAATTATATGCCTGATATATTATATACTGATATACTATTCTTTATGTAAAATAAGTGTTATATGTATAGTTAAATATAGTATTAAATTTATGATTATATGGATGTATAATCATATCCCAAATGTGAATATTTCATCTTCTGTCTGACGGACAGACAGACAAAGAAGAGCCTACATTGCTAGTGCAAGAGACATGTAGTATATTACCTATTAGTTACTGAAAAAACTTCTAAATACGCAATTTGTTTACTTGGATGATATTTTTTCTGTTATTTTGCTATAAAAAATCAAAGTACCTACAGAACCGATTTTGATAAAATGTATGACCACATCTAAAGGTAGGTAGGTCATATACTAGGACTTGGTAGGTCATACCTACCAAACAATAAAAGAATCATCAACATCAATTAACAATTGACGGAGTAATTGGTGAACATACAAAAAAAACGTACAGTCGAATTGAGAACCTCCTTCTTTTTGGATAGGTAGGTACATTTCATACATAATGTATTTATACCTACTATACAAAACTATCGTATAATTATGGCGCAACATTACCTTGGTGCTATTTGCCGTACATTATGGTAGTTGTCGAGATATAACGGTCACGTGGGACGAGAGATTCACCGTGCTTTGTTGTTGTATCAATATTGTATGGTAACAAGTTGGACAATTTATAAGCGAATAGCGGATTTTGAAAATAACAATAATTTATTGATCTTAATGATGTTTTAAATATTGATCAATTATTAGAACAATCAATTAACAATGGACGAACTTACATTTTGTACTAAGCTGAGTGATTTAATGCATTCGTACATAGGTTTTTATGACAATGACATATTAGATGTATTTTATCTGAGCCTGATGTAAAAGTTATTTTTTAATTATAGATTAAAATTTTACAACAAAAATAATCAATTTTTTTGGTACATATTCTTATAATCAAAAAAATTTATAGATATTCAAAATCTTGGCTGATTGAGAGACTTATAAAACGACGCATTGTAGTGACATCCAATTTGAAAACTATATTTCTAATATATTTTTATAAATACAACAAAGAAAAATATCTTAAACTTTCAAATATCATTTACTGTAAAGAAATATTAAATACAAAAATTAATAACTAACTAGCAATACAATACAATCTCAAGATTTGCCGGGTTTGGTCTATATTTGTATGACACATACATTTAATCGTTTATTTTTTTGAGGAATTAATTTTGTATTTTTGTAATTTACAAATTCAAGCAAGGTAAGTATGATTTAATCGCTACAACTCCTTCCTTGCACCGCCAAGCTATTTATCGCTCTCCGCTGAGATTACGGCAAATCTACTGATTCCACGACTATTGATACAGTGTACGTTACTTCGCTAATCCACCGCTAATGTTTGCATTGTTTTTGTAAATTTATTTAAGTGATTATTTTAGTCTGTGGCTCGGTGCTTGCTATTTGTCGAGATTATGATTCTAGGACAAGAAATCGGTGTTGTGTGTGCTCTATTAAATCTATTGCCAAGGTACGTTAGATCAGATGTTTGTTTAATTTAAGACAGGGTCTTAAATTGTTATATATTCGTTTAAATATTTAATACTTAAGTGTTAAGCTCCGAATTTATAAATTGTGAATAACTGGATATATGTATGTATAATTGTATCAATTCTGAAGTCACCCCTAAGCGTAAATAAATTCAATAAACTTTTTGAATTTAGTGGTTTTATGATTTTTTGTAAGGCTGGTGCCTTGAATTGTCTTAAACAAAATGGGTCATGATGTTTGGCTATATTGTATGACATAAAAAAGTAATGAAAACTGCAACAGGGAGCAACATTTGAAAAAGGAAATGTCTCGACATCGAAATCAACATATGGAGATCAAAATTAAAGGTAAAGACAAACACTCATCCTTTCTAAGAAGGAGGTGAGAGACTTGGCAGAAAACCAGCAAAATTGAAAACTACCCACAGATATGACAAAATGAGTACTACAATCTAATTAGACAATTAACACCAATCTATCAATATATTAGATTCGTAATTAATAAGTTTTGGTAATTAATTTTGAAAATATAACGTAATTTTTTTTAAATAGGTACTTACTCTATCGAAAAGTAGCTAAAATTAAATGAAGTACTTTGGACAAAAAATTTGGCTTAATTTTTTATATTACACCAAATATTTATTTCGCTTATAGCTCTTCGAAAAGTTCTCGAGTGGAGACCACGCACCGGCAAGCGCAGCGTAGAAAGACCAGACACGAGATATACAGATAACCTCATACAAGTGGCGGGAAGACGTTTAATGCCGCTTCCAATCGGTCTTTATTAGAAATCTATGGGGAAGGCCTATGTCCAGCAGTGGACTTCATATGGATGATGATGATGATAATTCTTCAAAATTAATTATCAACTACATCTAACATTACAGTAGGTATCACACTCACGGAGTATCAAACAACATCTCTGCAGTAAAAGAAACAAAACAGTCCGGCATCGATAGTCCCACTCTATTTGAGATAAGTGTCTCTACTAGACAGGTATCATTATGCGGAATACTTAGCCGGAAGGTGCGGGGCGCGGGGGGAGGGGGAGGCAATTTAATTCTGTCCACGTTCTAATAATGACCGTCATAATTCGTTCAAAGTGTCCGGTCTGGGGACAATTTCGCCCCAACCTCCCCTCGCCCGGTTGATTCCTTTGCATTTTCACCCCCCCTTAATTCCATTTTCATGCCACCTTGCACACATTTGCGCTTCATCTGCCCATGTGTGTGTGTGGGTTGTTTAGGATTTACTCTACTTTGTTGTAATGTTAAGGTAATGATGGTCCGGCTTGAAAGGAATACGCGATGGTTTTGTTATTGGAATATATACTCTATGTCTGGTGATTAGAGTTGAATTGATGTTGTCGAGTAGAAAAGGTTGATTGAGGTAAATAGTGACATGTGGATTGGATATACGGTTCTAGATTAGAAGTAGGTCTAAACTTTATTTGAAAATGTCTATTACTCACAGCCATTTTGAAATTGTTTTAAAATATAAGTTTTTGTGCGTAAAATAGTAAAGTTACGTTTGTTGATCGTCGCAAACTGAAGAAAAATGATCACACACGCCCATACATACACACTACGATCAAAATCATTAGTTACATGATTCTTACAAATCAAATACAGCAACCTTAATATTTCTCCCATTTGACATTTCCTCAGGACACATCGGAAAAAACCGGTAAACATCCGTCATTTTAATCCCAGCCCAAGACTCCCACACACTTACACAGTGTAGTGACACGTCCGCCATCTTGGTTTGTATATGTGTACGTGCATTATCAACACATGTAGCTCATATTAAGTTTGATTTATACCTCTTATATCGTAAATGGATTAGAGAATCGTCCCTTTGCCACCACTTATTGGGGTTGCCATACGTAACGCTTGTTGAGGACAATGGAAGGTTACAGAAATGTGCACATAATTTTGGCGTGGAATAATTTTAACGCTTGACGCAAAAAGAGGAGTGTTATAAGTTTGGCGTGTGTATATTTTGTGTATTTGAATAACTGTATTTGTGTGCCTCGTCTGTGGCATCGTAGCTCTGAAGTGGATGAACCTATTTTGATCTACAATTTTTTTTGATTATAAGATGATTTTAATTATCTCTTTTCTGTGATTTGATAGAAAGTGTTCTTAGCAATGTTATAATCAAAATCGGTTCAGTTTTTTTTTGCTGAAGATTTTTAAGTTTTTCTATATTGACTTGTTGATATTATAAAACATTTAACAAGTAATAAACGAGCCATTTTCATCAATTATTTAGTAGAACCAAAATTAACATGAAATAATTTAATTATCTTGTCAATTAGAGGACTTGGTGGTCAGGCTTGCACTTGATTGCAAATTCGTCTGACGGACACGAGACGGTGCAGTCTGCACGATTTAAACATTACCTAATTGGCCTTAAGATTGCTATTTGAACATCACTCGCTCGTCACTCGCTGATACCATTCAACGACTATTTTGACGAATTGCTAGTCTACTACTATATAAATAGACTAACAATTTGTCAAAATAGTCATTGAATCGAATCAGCGAGCGGCAAACGTGTGATGTTCAATTAATAGCCTCGAGGCCCAGATTATACATACAGGGGGAAACTCCGGAAAACTCAGTCCGGTATATCCTCCATAAAACGATGCCGGTTTTTCATGGGGTGGGTTTTTAAAGAGTGAAAAATTATATTTTGAAAAGTTAGTATAAAAATACTTCTAAAATATTATTTGCCTTTGATACAATATATACAAAGATTGTTTCACATTAACAAACTGATAAGTGTTCTTTTTAGGACAAAAATACAAGTCCAGCTATCATGGTGACCCTTCACGAAAGTGTTTCTGCCTTCACGGGTATCCATAATTGGCGCGCGTCGCAGGCAGGGTCCCGTAGTAAATCTACGACTTGTGTAATTAACAGCCAGCAATGGTTAATGTGCTTTGTTTTTGTTACAGGTAAGCGTAAACATCACCTGGTGAAAGAGTGAGGTCTGAGTAAGGATTTTATTCGAAGGAAAAATACTATTAAGAGAGTTTAGTGATTTAAAAAGCTATTCTTACCCCACGCGCCCCTACACTATAGGTCCCATATATTATGTTGTTTTTATATAGTACATATTAGTGGTTTTTTTTTTTTTTTATAGTATAGAATAGATCTACGATTGACCACCAACTCGCCTGATGTTAAGCGACTTGGAATTTTCCTAGATCCCAGTATCTATCTAATCTCACAGTAAAAATATAAAATCGTGAAAAAAATCGTATTCATTTAAAAAACAAGTATTGACCTTGTAAACAGTTGATTTTTATTTTTAATTTCAAAATTAGTTCTAGCTATAGCAGAATTGGTCAACTTTGATGGGAGATCATTATACCAGTTCTGTAACATGCTGTATATGGATAAAAATTACAACAGTTTAGACATTTTAATCAAATTTTGTTTCCGTTGAAAGATTCCGGCAGCCTAGTCGGGAGACCGTCTGACTTGCGATCCGCAGGTCCTGGGTTCGAATCCCACGGCACGCATCTCTGTCTTTTCGAAGTTATGTGCGTATTATTGATTGCCGGCAACTTTCAAACGGTGAAGGAAAACATCGTGAGGAAACCTACATGTCTGAGAGTTCTCAATGATTTTGATGATGTGTGAAGTCTGCCAACCCGCACTTGGTCAGCGTGGCAGACTATGGCCTAACCCTTCTCACAATGAATTTCTAGTTATTTATTCTTTTCCCGGTTTTTGTTTGATATTCTCTTCAGTTAACGTCAGTAGTGTCCTTGCACACACATTCAAAGTCAAATATTTTTTTCACAGTCAAGTCTTAGTCGCGCTTAAGTAGTAGTAGTATGATAATTTTAGTAGAACATTCCACAGAGTTTACCGTTAACATGAACATACATTTTTCACCACTTTATTTCACTCGGCTTCACTCCTGCGTAGCGCTCGTGCCGTAGCTTGACTAGGTGTTCTCGAACGATCAATGTCAAGCAACGGACGGACCGGTCAGTCTTTAGATGGGTGACAGTGGCATTTCTTTCTGAGCGCTACCGTGTGTCGGATGACATGATAAAGTGTAGGTCCCGGTTGTTTGTTCTTAAAAACAGCAATCGTCAAGCCAGGTCAGAGGCCTTTCAGCGGCTTAATAACTCTAACACTAGGGCTGGCCACTAAAATTACTAAGTATTTTTACTCTATCAACATTCAACATCACAAGTTTTTTAAAATAAAACAGAGTTAGGTACTACTTTTTTTTCACGTTCCCGGCAAAAGCATCCACGAGAAATAAAATGCATTTATTGCCATTTACATTCTAAACAGAACTTCGCCGTGACGTCATTTTCATTAAATCCAACAACGTCCAATAAGGCGCCCACACTGGCAACACTCAATAAGCACGTCTCACACTTTTCCATTACAACTGTTGATAGCAAAAAAACCTATTTAATCGAACTCCTTGGCCGTTTGCATAATAAAATAGAACGCGCGTTGCCAATAGTGCGCTTAAAAAAGTTAATTACTCTTATATATTTAACCTTTATTGGGAAGGATAAAGATGGGCCATAATTGATGCGATTAAGCTAATTTGTTAGTTAATGATTTTGTTTTAATTAAAGTACGTTCAATTGGGGGCAATTTAGTTTTATTTGATTATTTTATGCGTTTAATAAAAGTAAATATCAAGGATTGTTTTTTCTTAACATTCTGAAAGTTTTTTATTTGTGAAGGTCGATTTTTATTTTGTTTGTTTTTATATTCGGTAGTAAAAAGATGCCAAAAAAATGTTATTTATTGAATAATAGAATTATTATTATTATTTTATAAACATTATAGATCTACGATTGACCACCAACTCGCCTGATGTTAAGCGACGGTGTGGCCGAGGATGGAGCTTGTCGATCTAGAAGATATCTATTCACTCTAGCCTTGAAAATTACAAGATTGTAGGTCTTAGGAAACAGAGATGGTGGCAACGAATTCCATTCTTGTGCAGTACGCATCAGGAATGTGGATCAATATCGCTGAGTACGGATTTTTGGCATTTCAACGAGAAATGGGTGGTAATTCGCCGACTTTCTGCTAGTCCTGTAGTGAAATGGGGAGGGTGGAATTAGGTCGTGAAGCTTTTACGCACATTCCCCGAAATGAATCCTGTAGAAAATAGACAGACATGCTACTTTACGGCGGTGCTCGGTCTTGTTGGCGTTGAATTTGACGAGATTTTCGTCACCCCAGTCGGACACAGCTTTTAGAGCTTTATTCATACGCACAACCATATTTTATATATTCTCTGAACGCCTCGATTTCCGCCTTTTTGGTTCTTGCATTACTACGCAATAATATAAAGAATTACGGACTTCATTATAATAAATAATTTTTATCCTAGGACTATCTTAGAAATTCGCAAAAATTAAAGAAAAAAAACAATCAATTAATTTGAGAAAATACAAAACTATAAGCCTAACTTGCCGTGGTTCCAATAACAAAATAATATTAATAATAAATATTGGTGGACATTTTACATAACACGCTTTAGTTTACTATGGGAACTAGATGGCTAAAATGTACGTATGTATGTTGTATGAGGTATATACTTAATTAATATAAACAAAAAAAAACAAATGCATGGTAAAAAATGTTTTAATGAACTTTATTCGTATTTATTCACCAACTTTTATCAACCAACTTCGAACAAAATAACTTTTCAGCCAAGAAAAAAACTGACTAGATACTTCGTCAAACACAACCTAACTAATCAAGTTTAAGAAAAAACTTTCCCGCCAAAAAGGAAATGAGTAAGTTTAAAAAAGTTGAATTCGTTCGTGGAAGGAAATGCATCATGAAAAGGCAAGCTCATCAAAAGAAGCGGACTGACGATCGGAATACAAAGAGGGATAGAGAACTGTCCGGAGAGGTGGTTATGTAACGCAGTACGTAAAGTTGCCAGTTGTGGTAGATAAGGTCACGAATGGTAACTATAGTTTCGAAACTTCTGACGCAGTTTCGGAACAAAATCTCCCCGAGAACTGAGAATATAATATGAATTCATGCAATGATGACAAAGTGGGATGAAAAATTGTTTTTGTTGCAAAAAACGTCAGTTACATAAATTAATTGGTAGGTTAAAACAATAATTAAATATAATACTTATGTATATACCAAAAAAATTATAAACCAAATAATAAAATAAAACTTAAATAGTAGCAAATGCTCATAAGTATTTACAGATTTAAAAAAAATTACGGATCCATAAAATTAAGAAGAATATTAAAATCTTATGGAATCACTTTTGTTTTTCCCTATGTCTGTCAAAAGCATTTAAGTCAGGAACGTGTCGAGTAAAAATCATGCTTTTAAATAAATCACACAAATAAAATACAAGCGTTGTACAATTTTGACTAATGTATTAATGCTTCGAAAACAGAAACGGATAACGAGCTGATCCAATAAAAATCCATTGTTTTCCTCTCAAGGTACGATCCGCTAAAATAGTGACGCCAAATAACGACTGTATTTATTATTTTATTTACTACAGACATTTAATTTAAAGTTTGTTTATTATATTAGATACAGAAATGAATTTCACAATTACATTGTTATTTTCGTTAGTTCATAAACTAATAATTTTATTTAATAATTATATATATATTTTTTTTTTATTCACTTTTTTTTTTAAATTTAACATAATATATCACTAAATTCGCAAAGAATACAAAAATGCAGAATATTAGTCACTGATTTCTTAACCCAAAACGGAGACAAAAAACATTTGCTTTCACTAACGAAACAATCGCAAGCATAATTGATTTTAACGTAGACTCGACTGCAAATGAAGTGGGGGTCCTACGAGCCATGTGGGGGACGGAGACCTAAAGTGGAGGACGGGGCCTAAAGGGGGACGTGTGGAGACAGCCTCTTGATTTTATCGAGTGGTCTTCTTTGGGAGTTGCAACTGAATGTGAAGTTTGCATCAAGTTGTTTATAGTGGATGAATTTCATAGATCGAAAAAGTTGTTGTTGTTGTATTAATCTTATAACTCTTCATTTATTTGTTAACCAATTTCCAAAAAGACGGATGTTCTCAATTCGATTGTACATTTTTTTTTCTATGTTTGTTCAGCGATTACTCCACCAATTATGGATTGTTTTTGATGATTCTTTTTTTGTTTGATAG
Source organism: Lycia hirtaria (assembly GCA_947563715.1). NCBI lineage: Eukaryota > Metazoa > Arthropoda > Insecta > Lepidoptera > Geometridae > Lycia > Lycia hirtaria. The sequence goes on along the minus strand of OX387376.1, from coordinate 3,596,849 downwards.
GTTTTTTTGTGGTTTGGTTTGTTTGTAATGCACCTATATCATTGTTATATTTGAAAGTAGTATTTGTGTCGAGGAGTAACGCCAAGATAAACCTCGGCGAAGGTTTTGGTGTTTATTTATCTTATATTAATATTTATTTGTATAATTAAAATTAAAAAAATTGTTCAGTGTAGTTTATTGATATCTAAAAAGATACATGTGAAAGTATAGTATTCATTATTGATAATTAGAAAATATATCAGCCATCATCATGAATTTAGTTAAACGCAAAATAATAATAATGTCAAACAATAATTAGTCAAATGTCAAATGCAATAATGATTCGATTATTTACAAAATAGATTATATGTAACTACGGAACCATACATTGCGCGTGGCACGTCATGCACTTGGTCATTTATTTAAACTATAATTATTGTTAAACTATACTGCTCGACGTCAAAACATGATTTGACTGTTCTATACCTAGATTTGTAACGCTTTTCATTATTCAACTTGTACTGTAAGCACAAAACCTAAAGATGCACCCTAAGGATGCCTGCACATGATGGCATAGGTTTCAAAAGTTACCACATTAGTTTCCTTGCAAAATTTTTTGGTTTCAAAAGTTAGCACATTAGTTTCCTTACAAAATTTTTTGGTTTCAAAAGTTACCACATTAGTTTCCTTACATTTTTTTTGTTATTAATGAAACAAAGTGTACTTACCCCAGCGACTTTGTCTAGAAATCTAGACAATTCTAGACAATTCCAGAAGTTTTCCTGCTGCCTAATGAATCAGGTGGCCGGGACACGGTCCCCTGTGCTTATTCAAATCAGATACATGCCTTGATTAAACCAGGGCGGTGTAATCCACGTCGGTCGTAGTTTCGAACGATTATTACTTGGAGTTTTCTGTTGGAATTGAACTCTTGAAATATTTAGTTAGATATAAGAAATATTTCCAGCAGTCGTGCTGCTGGTCAAACGTAGAGCTATTATATATAAAAAATAAGTTGAAAATATTTTATGGGCTTATATTGCACCAATCCTGAACTGGTATACGTAATTCATGCCATATGCACCTAGTAGAACAGGACTGCCTGTAAGAAAAATAATAGTAAGATAAATTATTTAATTTTAATTGAATTGAATTTATTACTGACTTATTTATTAGTATGACTTGTTTGTATACTATAAAATATAGTTATAAAATTAGACTAATTTATTTTTAAGTTTTTCTTGTCTAGGTATTTTTACATTTGTTTAAATTATGTTTTCATATATACATAACAATAACATAATAGTTAAGTTACACCATTTATAACTCAAGAAAAAAAGTATGGCTGGACTAATTAGCATGAAATTTATTATGAAGGTAGCTTATACTATGGAATAAAATATAGATGTATTTTAAAAAGCACAAGCGCTTGCGCCGGAGACATTTCTTCACTGCGTCTCGTTTTCACAGATAAAAACTATAACCCACTGTTAAAATACCTCAATATAGTCTATCAAACGACCAAATACATCAAAACACATTAAAATACAATCAGACAAGCTTCAAGCTTCCCTAAACATTCAATTTCCAAGCTGATCTGAACTTCAAGGGGAACTCTACTCGCTTAAGGAGCGATCACATGCGACTTTTTCCTCGATTACCATATCTCGGATCGAAGCTGACTCGGGTCCAGCAAATTGGCTATCTGCAGCATGCATCTCATATGAATGGAGCCAAGACAGAATATTTAGGAGGTCGTGCGTCGGGACGCAAGTCTGCACCAGCCCTTATTTAGAGTCGTCTTTAGTCGTTTTGTGCCTGCCTTGAATGCTTTGTTATCTTAACTATTGTGCCTCTGGTATGGATAAACTAGCCTTCTTTGTATGGTGGGAGCATAAATACTGATATAAAGAGCGTGATTTGTGCTGGCTTCTGTCGTGTCTATCATTGGCTTTATGTTAAGGGTGCTGTTTCTTTCAATTAACTCTTTAATAGGGGATACATTTTTACATGGCTCATTGACAAATTTTAATTTAATTAATATTGGTAAATTACTTATACGGTACATATTATTAAAAATGTGCAAACAAAAATCTAGATAAATTAATTTTGATTTGAATAACTGCGAAAAATACTATTGAAGCAATCAAGGAAAATTAGTAAATAAGTTTAAGGTTAGAAAACTCAAAAACCTCCGCCAAAAAAAAACCGCTGAACCGATTTTGATGAAACATAGCTAACAACATTCGATCAATACCTCTTGCAAACCAAAATATACTAGATCAAAATCGGTTCATCCGTTTGAGAGCAACGATGCCACAGACAGACACACAAATACACAGACACACACGTCAATCTGCTCCCTATTTTTAGATCGGGGCTTAAAAACAGACATCATAATATCCGCCTTCACAAACTTCGTATTTGCACGTAAATGAAGATGTTTTCCGGTCATTCGTCAAATATTGCTAAATAAGTACATAAATAATCTGCGTAGTTTTTTTTTTAGCTAATTTTTAGCTCCACAGACACCAGGGTCCATGGCCTTTGTCAGAATTACAAACTATTGTTTTATTTTCGGTATTCGCAATTTTTATTCATTGAAATGAAACAATTTTTAACGGATTTATTGGTAAAAAAAAATTACACAAAAAATATATATACGCGATAAATCCGTTAAAATTTGTTTCATGTCAATTACAAATTATTGTTAACTACATAACGTTACGGGAAGATTATTTTATTATACGTAATTAGATATAAGCCTCCTTTAGGAGGATTACTATTTAAAATGGTGGTTTTACCATAATTACTGCAGTAAACTTGTTTCAATCACCCACGTGGTGTGATGGTACGACGACGCGACGAGGGACTGATTTGGTAATTTGCTTTATCATATACACTTCAATACAATTCTACATACAATGTAAATAGGGCCACGAATTCTGTGTCTACATACATACAAACCATACATACATACCTTGACCGATTTCGATGTGCGAGGTGTCGTTATATTCGTCCACTTCCTGAGTGTTATAGGCTATATTTTTTAAATAAAAACTACGGGTTACTCACGTCTGTTTTGAGCCGAAATATCCGACTATAGTTTCAACCGCATTCGGCGGTCTTTTTCAAAGGAGCAGCACACAAGTCACTCTCGGTCGGTGACGCGCCTTGCACTCCTTTGAAAAAGACCGCCGAATGCGGTTGAAACTATAGTCGGATATTTCGGCTCAAAACAGACGTGAGTGACCCGTAGTTTTTATTTAAAAATGTGTGAAAACCACGTTAATTTCCATGGCTATATTTTTTGTAATAAATATAATACATGTCTCGCAAAAATAAAAATAAATGCGTTTTCGTAACCGTAAAACCTATCGTTATGCGTTGCCAACTCTTCAGTCATTGACCAGAGACAAACGTTTTTTTTTTTGTAGAATAGTTCACATTACTTCCACGAGAGGGCGGGGCTTGCCTGAGGCTCGGTTGCGGTAGGTCAGCCTGGTAATGAATAATTTATATGGAATTATGTTAATATGCCCAGCCGGCCGCAGATTGAAATCTCAGGTCGGGAGTTAAGTGTTCCGATGCCGGGGTCAGGATATGGTGGTTTCGGCTGGGGTTTTGGAGGTTCGATGATTTTGTAGTGCTAATGTCTGACAATAGGTCGGTATTATATTATTAATGGCGGAAAATCCATTCACCAAATGGTATATTCGTTATGGAACCTTTCTCTTCATGTTTGTATTTTCCAAGCAAAATAAACTACTTTAATATCATTTTTAAATGAAAACTACGGGTCACTTACGTCTGTTTGGTGTGCAAGGCGCGTCGCCGACCGAGAGTGACGTGTGTGCTGCTCCTTTGAAAAAGACCGCCGAATGCGGTTGAAACTATAGTCGGATATTTCGGCTCAAAACAGACGTGAGTGACCCGTAGTTTTTATTTAAAAATGTGTGAAAACCACGTTAATTTCCATAGTAATACTTTAGTATCAGTTATCAAGCAAAGTTACTTTCTTTAACTTAGATGTTTTTTTAACTTCTGACCCAAAAAGAGGGGTGTTATAAGTTTGACGTGTGTATCTATGTATCTGTATATCTGTGTGTCTGTCTGTGGCATCGTAGCTCTCAAACGGATAGATCGATTTTAACAAAATATCATCCAAGTAAACGAATTTCTTATTTTGAAGTCGGTTTTTTCAGTTTTTTTTTATCTATAATTATCTTTCATCGATATTCAAAATGAAGGAAGAATTCATGTATTTTTTTTTAAATAAAAATGGTGCTGACGTCATCGCTCTATATCTTGTAATAAGAAGCGGATATACCTAATAGTACCTATGTCATGGTAAATTTTGATGACTTACCCTACCCTACGGTCGGTACACCAAAAACGTAAAATAGACTTCATAAGTGAATCTTCCCCGTTAGTTCCTTCTAGGTAAATACGCTCCATCTTAGACCATGACGTCGCTTACCGCCATGTGAGTTGTATTTCAAGTGCAAATCTAATATTGATTTAAAAAAAACAATTAAAAAATGGCAGTGGCAGTGGGCAGGGCACATAGCACGTAGAACTGACGGCCGACGGGGCCGAAAAGTTCTTGAATGGAGACCTTGAACCGGCAAGCGCAGCGTAAGAAGACCAGCCACAAGGTGGACAGAGGATATCCTAAAAATGGCAGCAAGACGCTGGATGCAGGCCGCTTCCAACCGGTTTTTTTAGAAATCCATAGAGGAGGCCTATGTTCAGCAGTGGACCTCTTCTGGCTAAGAAGATGATGATGATGATGAATTAAAAAATAGATAATTTTAGCCGACGAAATGACGCACAATGACGTCACACAATTCGAGAGCTATGTTAATCCCCGTCCTCATTACCTCAGCAATCACGTTTGTCCCAAAGGTTGCCGTCTTGTGTCAGCGGCAGACGTCTCGAGACGTGCTGACGCAGCGGTCACTAGCCCCTTCCGGTGGACTAGCGCGACCCCTTCTAGTCGGGGAGGCGGCGGCTCTAATGCTCTGGCGGCGGCTCTGGCGGGTGTTTGAACAGGATAATTGAACGCTGACGCTGCTACGAGGATCATTGAGACTATATTTTTACCACTATCTTACGCATTAATGTTAACAACAGGAAAAACTGGAAAAACTATTGTCAACCTCTGAATCCTATTTTACATGGCTTTCATATCTTGTTTATTTGATTTTGTTTATCTGTAACTTTGTTTACTATAAATTTACAACAAAACATAAACGTTTTTTGAAATTATCTATTGACAATAGCAGTTATGAATAAAGAATGCTTATTCAACTGTTTTATTCAGGGGTTTTTAAATACAAAACTTTGACGATGCTCTCGCCAATGAGAAATATAATAATTCTAGTTTAAAAAGACGACATATTTTCAGTTATTTTGTCATACAAACCGAAGTACTAAGCCGATTTAGTAAAATTATATAGGACCACCTAAGTAATAAACTATAAAAAAAAAAGTATCTTCAATACCAATTCATACTTGGCGGAGTAATTGCTGAATAAACATATAAAAACATACAGTCAAATAGAGAACCTTCTTTTAGGAAGTCGGTTAAAAATAGTAGAGAAGCCTTTACCATTAAGTCAGGCAATCACGGCTAAAAATTAAATTAAATTCAAAATGGAAGTTACGTTTACATCAATGAAATTCAGGCTCTTTTTAACTTCAAATTATTCATGTCAAGTCCCCTAACATGTATTTTCAACATTTTATTTTATTATTTTCCCTCTTTGTTCCGAGATTCAGTCCAAGCAGCTCTCACATAAGAGAAGTAGGCTCCCCTCCTATGCCTCCCCCCAGGCGGCACGTAGGCCTGCCCAGTGGCCGTCGGAATACTAATTATCAATTAACAGGGGCCAGTCTTGGCAGACGTTCAGGCCTTAATGCTCATAATTGGGTTTTAGTTTTAAAAGTTCCAATTTTGTCAGGCTTGTTGAGTATGTTGTAAAAATCGATGATTTGAAAGAGGGCGGTCAAAAAAAGTTCTTTTTTTGACGTAAATTTGCTACCTAGTTCAGATCCCAAGACACGCAGTATTTTTAATTGCCGCTAACAAATTAAAAAGAGTTTTTATGAAAAGTCTACAAACCCGCACTTGGCCAGCGTGGTAGACAAGTGATCAATCTTACTTTTCTTACAATTAGAAGAGAAGGCCTGACCCAGCAATGGGACACTTTATACCAACAGTGGTGACTAATGATTTTTGTATCGAAAGTCTATTTTAGAAAAATAAAATACCTAGGTAGAACTTAACATGAAATATATCTTTACATTTACTTATGTTGCAGTCAAAAAAAGGAAAAAAAAACTCTCGAATCATTTTTTTTTCATAACTTAATTCTCAGTGCAAGATTGATAGTGCAATTATTTATATCCAGAAAACATTTTTATACTTGTTTCATTTGATGATAAAAAATAACATAAAATAAAAACAAATAAAATGTTGAAATACGTTACAATAAATAAAGTCGGTGCACACTGAGTCCTGCAATTAATTAAATATGCATACGACATAAAACTGAGTCGCTTTGAAATCCATAAAGTTGTGGATTAAATGACGAGAGCCGGCGATCCGGTGACGATTTTGCTTTTATGGTCAAAACGCATTGCGCTCGCTACGTCACAACGCATTATAACGTAACCAGTTATTATTTTGTTATAAAAACCAAAGTACTGCATCGATTTTGATAAAATTTATATGGGATCACCTCTGAAGTATGACCTACCAAATAAAAAAAAAACCCGACAGGTGTGAGTCAGACTCGCCCACCGAGGGTTCCGTACAAACTAGTAGATAAAAAGGGGACATCGTATTTTTTTCATATTTTCCTTCTTATACCGAAAAATATACATCCTAAAAATATTTAAAAACATTTTTAACTTATGAATAAAGTTCTTTCATATGATACCCCACATGATACGGTTAAAGAACTTTAAAATCTGGATCCTCATTCTTTGCGTATAGACACATTTTTTTGTGATTAAATTAAAAATGACCAGTTTTCGGATTTTTTCCTATATGTGTACTCTAACACAATGCTTCTTGCCAAATTACATAGTTCTAGGTCAACGGGAAGTACCCCATAGGTTTTGATTCCCTTGTGAGTGTCGAAATGTGCATTTTTTACGACATATTCGGCTGTAACTTTTTTAATGAAAACTGAGAAATGTGATTTTTCTTTCTGCAGCAAGATACTATAGGTCTGCGTATATGGTTTTAATTTCAACTCGATACCTTTACGCGTTCCCGAGATAAAGGTCTTGACACCCGGACAGACGGACAGACGGACAACAAAGTGATCCTATAAGGGTTCCGTTTTTTTCATTTGAGGTACGGAACCCTAAAAAACATTAAAATCAATGCGCAATTGGCTAAGTAATCAGCGAACAAACATATAAAAAAAAACATACAGGCCGAATTGATAACCTCCTTCTTTTTGGAAGTCGGTTAAAAATAAACATTAAAGCAGTTTGAAACTTAGTTGAACAACTAGATACAAATCTTCGTATAATCATTAGTCTGATTTTCTTTTCTTTTGTAACTTTTACTGACTACAAAGGCGTCTTCAAGTGACGCAACTGTATTGCATGTGTATCTTAGTGCATTCTAACCTTAAATTGACGATTTTATGACATTCGAAGTGTGCAACCGTCCTAAGTAGTATGGAAACTTTAATGACAAAAGATATCTTTTAGAAATACGACTTACATTAAAAGATTGAAGCGCCGACGCCGCAGCTTTAAAGGATTTCTTTCTAATAAAACATGTAATTTGTTGTGAATGAAATTAATATAGATTATATTTATTAAAATGAAATAAAAGGTGAATTTGCGAAGTTCAATTAGAGAGTAGAACATTAAAAATAATGAAATTATTGAATGAATGTCGACAGCCTACCAATATGTAACAAAAAAGAAACGATGTCGATGTTGATGACGTCAGATATAAAAAACAAAACCACTAGTAATTTGATGTACGATCAAATGACAATGATATCTAAAATTTAGCTAACTTTGAATTTTAAATTTTGTATATTTCACTCTTTGATAAGTTTACGACCCATATCTAACGCTATTGTGATTGTGTGTCTGCTATTAGGTGTTACTTCTAAAATTCTACATTTCAAGATTTCCCAAACTACAGAAATAAGTTTATTTTTTATTATCAAAAGCTTCTATGATCTATTCAGATGACTATCAGAGCTATCTTGTTGTCCAATTATTATATCGTTGACAAACTTAATTAGGGCATCGGATTCACGCTTTCTACTCCGGAAACGCAAATGGCTGTGACTAATAAATTTGTCACGAGCTTTGATGTACTTGTAGCTTGCGGAGTTTTGATAATCTAATCTGATATAGTCAGGTCAATATACCCATTTAATATTGTGAAATAATCTATACCAAAATCTTTATTCTTGTGTGAATCGAAATTTTAGGAATATTCATTTTGAAAATTTACCTCACCAAAGTTATGAAGGTGAAATTTTACAACACATTTTTTTTTCTTGAATTTGATGTAAAATATTTTGAATTTTACCATTTAAAAATACTAATATTTACAAAAATGTTAAAACAGTTATGGGTTGAGTGAGACTTACAAAATACTTCTGTTGCTTACTTATGATAACTAATCGATATGTATCGTCTTGTGTACCTAATGACTTTAAGTATTAATTCTTAATTTCTTAAAAATTATTATATTAGTATGTGATCAAACACTGAGGTCTAAAACCACCTAATTTCAACTTAACTCGCATCGCATTTACCTAAACCTTAAATTGTTTCTGAAGCTAAATTCAACTACTTAAAACATTTTAAAAAATTTCAACATTACTTAAGCAGTATCACAACTCGTCACGTTATCTGCGTCATCTCTCGGCGGCGCATCCAGCGCATCACTCATCTCCTGATTGATGCTCATACCGGGCGCATCCCTTCCGGGCATTTTAACGCCTTTAAACTGCCCTTTTTCATCATTTTTTTCATCATCCTATTCATCATATACGAGATGAAACGCTTTTTTGTGCGCGGCGCCAACATCTTACTTTGTACCATCTTTTCGTCTTTTTTTCATGTTTGATCGAATAGCGGTCGTCTGGTGTTAGCTTCCGTCACAATTAACTCAATTTTAAAGATTTATGCGCGATATAAATAAAGTTTTGAGACAGTTAAATTGATTTATACGATGTCCTGATAGATTTGTGGATAGTTTTAGATCGAGAAGAGCGGATGGAAATATCTTGTAGTTCATTGACGCGCATATTTTGGAACTTCTAGAGCTTATGTCTTATTTCTGATCCACTTATTTATTCGTTTGATGTGGAAAAAAAAACATGGTTATTTATACGTCTGTATACTGCAATATTGATGACTATTTATCATGACATAAAGACGATGTAAGCACAAAATTAAAGGGATTTATAATCCCTTCCAACATTATAATGTTATCGATGAAGGTTTTATTGTAATTAGTTTTCAAATCGTGTCAACACTCGTATGAAAATTGACAATAATAATTTATAGATTGTTTGAATGCAAATATTGAGCGTTACTTTATTGGTATGCTGTTAAAATGATTATTAAGCTATTGCATAGCTTCTATCGCGGGCCTTGAGCGTGGAGACCGAATCCAGAAATTCCGTAACGAAAATAACCTAACACACCGCGCGTAAAGCTATTATGCAATAGCTTTACCGCGGCAGTCTCCGAGTGCCACACGTCTTTTTTATAATACAGTTCTTACTCTATTAATTCTTATTTACGACACAAGTATTTCAACAACTAACATTAGTTTCTATTATTATTGTATCGAAAAAATAGAATTTATTAACCATTATGTATACAATTCATTATAATAATCATGATTCCAAGGAATTCATATTTTGGCATTAAGCAAATATGAAGGTTAAATATAATAAGCGGATAATTTAAGTTTACATCTGATTAGTATCTAGCTTTCTAACATATATACTTAAACATTTATATCTATCTATACATATAATAAGTTTTTTTTGAAAAATATTAATTGAAGGATGCATTCCTATCGACAAAGATTCCAAAACAGCATTTTTTTTTAAATTCGTCAATCTGTCTGTCTCTATGGTACCTATATACTCGATGGACACAGACACTTCTGAATGGAATGAAATAAATCGAATGTTTGGCAGGATTATTAAGTACATGTTAATATGTTGAAAATGTTATTGAAGTTTGTTTGAAATTCAAACGGACGTACTAAGTAAAGTTTGGTGACATTCATGCGAACATTTCGACGCACACTGGCTGTAGATGTAGCGGACTAGCTTCAAAGACTGAAGTGACAGATGATAAAAAATACAAAATCTTTTTAATCATTATATGTACTTATCATTTATTCGAATTTTTTCTTGCTATTTCTAATAAAAACAAACCCAATATTTAAGATTTTTTCTCAAAATCGAATCAAAGTACACATTTATAACATATAGACTGTACGTAGTATTGGATACCTTATTAATAAAAATTATAGATCGATCTCTTTTTTTTATACAAGGTAAGTGCCTTTATTTACTACAACAAAACAATATACAAACTAAACATACTTAACAACTAAACTACTACACAATCGATCTCTCTTGATATATAAGTTAATATTACGGAGGATGAGAACAATATGAATTGTAGGTACAGGTACAATTGCACGGCCTTAGGACTTTGGTTGCTTTGCAGTTGGCTACATTTTTTAAATCTCTTGCCCCCTTGGCGACGCCCTTGATGTCACTCGCATTCATTTCCAACACGAATGACGATATTCAATGTAACTTAAGCTTCTGCGTAATGGTTGAAATTGCAAATGTTTTGTACTTCCAAGATGAACTTTATAAATTAAGAGAATCTAAAATTATACCTAATACTGTAAAATTATATTATACAGCACATTAAAATAATACCTAAAGCATAATTTACAGTCAGTAAGTAAACACATCCAAACTATTGACGACCCCATTTATTAACGTAGACGGCATCAGTTCCGGATCGTATGTTTTATGATCATTTTAGAACTACATTAAAAGTCAGTCAAAAACATTTTATTACTGTTTTACGAGCAGAAATCGGATAGTCCATCTTTTTAACGGATCCAATGAGTTTATGCTCGTTGTTTTTATTGTTCCGTGTATGACGATATTAATTTTCATTGTTATTAAAAATTATTTAATAGGTTTTTAAGTTTGAATTTCTACAGTTTCTTCGGACGATGTTTTTATGTTACGATTTGTTTCGTTAAACTGTTATAAACGGTGAATATTTTTTATCACACCTATTGTGCGTATTATATTTCAAATTTATTAATAGTAAAATTGTAGTAAAGTCAACGCCTTTGTTTGTTAATCACGTAAGCAATAAAATTTTATGCTCCTATGCAGGAAGTCTACTTGATTTTAGAAACACATTTGAGTATTTAGTAACTAAAAGGGATAAGGTTATAATTTTTTCAACTGAAATGACCAAATAGGTTTTGTTTAGTTTTATATGAAAGACAAACAGAATAAAAAAACAAAAATCTAGATTTCATAGAAGTTACGTGTCATGCTAGTTCAGCAAAGAGTTCTACAAGGTTCTAATCTTTGCCCACTTCTGTTTCTTTTGCACACCCATCATTTACCACAAATACGAGATAAATTCCCTAAGTAAAGACGGCCTCACGTAAACATTTAAAATACAAAGCTATAATAATATATTTATCTGGTGTTCTCCGACATTTAACACGTCGTATTTTGACGTTCTTTATCGTCGCCAGCGTCAATTGTACAAGCTACGTACATAAATATATTCAAAGTGTTAGACCATGTCGTTTTAAAAACTTCTGACGTTACTCTGAAAAAGGAAAGACATTATCTGAATCATTCTCTGAGACAAGGTCCTAAAGGGATAAGTTTATGTAGTTAGGCACAGAGTCCCGTAAGAATTTACGATGGATTCGGTTGAACTATAAAAAGTTAGTTTCTTATTGAGGTGGGGTATTAAATTATTTCCGATATTGAGTTGTTACGGTTTCAGATTATGGGAATGTAAGAATGTTGAGTTAATATTAAACTTGTTAAAGTTTATTGACCTTGGTGTAAACACGCTGTAACAGACGCTAAAGAAAATTTATCGCTGGTCAAGCCTACGCTTTTTCATTCATTTTTCCGATTTCTTTTCGATGAAGAAATTTATATTATTCAAATTTCTTATTTTAGAAATCACAAAATTATGAATTTTTTTAGACCAACAGCCCTTTTGGATTCAAAACTATGATTGTTTTCCCATTTGACTTTTCACTTATAAAAAAACATGTACATTACAATTTAATTACAATTTTAGAATAAAGCCTGAAAGTTGAGTCAAATGAAAAAAAAATAGACGAATAAATTTCCTTACAGAAAAAAAAACATTGATACAAATAAAAAACATAATTTTGAAATAGATTCACCGACATGCACTAACACTAAACTTAAATAAGAACTTATCAACATCCATATTACTCTTTCTACAAATAAACAAAGTAGCATGAGGTAAACTCCTCGATTCTCGCATTCCTTGGAAACAGGCGAGCCGGGCCCATTGCTGCGCAAAGTTATGAATGACGTTGGATTGTCTGCGATGCTGGACCCGGGGAGATATGACTTGGAATAAACAAGTTAGTATCTGCTAAAATCTCATCGTATTTTAGCAACTTTTTAAATACATAAAATGATTATTCTAGTCGAAACGCTAGCTTATTAGCAGTAACAATTTGAGTGTAGACGATTACATGTTTGGGAAGACTTCTTCAAATTTTTGAGACCGTTTAATATGTTTGTTATATCATCATCAATATCATCATCATCATCCACAGTCTTTTCTATCCCACTGCTGGGTATTGTCCTCTCTCTCTTATCTTGCCTGTTTGTTATTATTGTTTGTTGTTACTTAATTTTAATTACGAACATATTTGGTGTGGTGCGTCTTTCTGAATGGATATAATCTGGGTGTCTTTAAATCGTAATTGAATAGGTTCCTTCTAGCTAAGCGCGCTCCACCGTAGACCGCAACTGTCGCTTAACATCAGATGAGTCGGTGGTCAAGCGCAAGCCTATTATCGAATATAAAAAAACGTTAGTGATGTTGATTTTGTTAACTAATCGAACTAATAATTGGCTACAAATATTTTTGGGACATGCAAATCTAAAAGCTCATTTTTTATACCAATTCTGATATCTTTGTCTTTTTTCGCATTATTTAGACTTTGGGAAAACCCATAAACAACATACCTTTCCTCTCTGATTAAACTAAGACAAAGCAGATAAACTAGTTTTGGTTTTTCACGATATAACCATTAATCCTAACTATTTTTAACTTGATTTTTTGAATGTATACTATACATGTTGAAGCTATACATTGTATAGCTTCTTCAAAAGGTGTTGCAATTTTGCCAACGTCCGTTTCATTTACTTCGTACATAACCTTCAACCTTTTTAAATCTTTACATTTTTTTTGCTTTCCCGTATCTAAGTAACATTTACTCCATCAGGTCGAGAGATAAATGACCCGTCAGTTCGGACCCTTAACTCTACCACCTCCATTCGCGAGAGTCACCGACACCATAATAATACGTCAACGCCAGTCTGCTATCTAAATGGCGTTTGAAATGCTTCCATCAATAAAGCGTTGAGTGTGGATCGGTGTTGCCGCCTCCGATCTTTGTTTTTCCCTAATTTATTGCATCCGTGGTCGTGACGGTCCGTGTGGGTGAATTTTTACTCTAATGTATTTGAATGTCCTTTGAGATGGATGAAATAGGTCTGAAAAGTGTTTAAGTTAGTGAGTGGGTTATATATATACTTTGTGCTTTTTTATGGCTTAAAAGTTTTTATCTATCCTTATGTACTTAGAAACACTTATTAAATAAGATGATCGGAAAGATGGTATTTGTGATAACACTTATATAAGAACTTACCGAATACCCGAAAAGAGCGAGTAATATTACTAAAATAAAAACCGGACAAGTGCGAGTCAGACTCGCCTAAAGAGGATTCCGTACACAAAAAAAAAAAAAAAAAAAAAGTCAAATAATTAAAAATGAAATAAAATGTCGAATTCCGTAAAAATGTCGGATTCCGTACAAACTAAATAAAAATAAAACCGGCCAAGTGCGAGTCGGGCTCGCGCACATTGTGTTCCGTAGCATTATCTATAAAAACGGCAAAAAAAATATGTGGAGTATATGTTAATACGGTTAAGTCACTTTATTTAAGAAATAAACAGATTAGTTAAACAGTTTTTTTAAATCTAGTAGTCGTTATCAAAGTAAACCAATGGTATAGGTCTAATCTAGAGAAACCAACCAGTAGCAAGCTCCTAACAAGACATGAAAGTATCGCTACACCTCTCTCTAGATACTACCCAGCACTGCTAATGACAATTAATTACCGTACCATATCGCACAGAATAAAAACCACTTACTACCACGCATACTAGACACAGATTAAAGAATACTCACTACGACACATCTGTACAAGCATCAACAGGGTGACAAAGCGTTGCATGTCCGCTGGGAATGTCTGCGGGACAGCGTGTTCACACGATCAGATTGCGCTTGCTTTATGGCATCCAACGCTTGCCATTAGCCCTCACCGTTGCTTGAATTGCCTAATTAGAATTACACGGTTCGCCGTGAGGAGGGCTTGTTCTCGCGTGCCTATTTGTGCTGAATCTAGATGGGCGTGCTGACTTTTTTGAATTTCGAATTGTGCATGTCGAAAATAATTTCTTGTTTTTGTTTTTATTTTACCTAAGGCTTAGATAATTTATTGTAGCGCTAAGTCTATTCTTTTTGACTGAACAATATATTTTTCCAATACTAAATGTAAAGATTTGAATTTTTAATTTAACAAATAAATGTAAACGACATAACACAGATTTGCTAATGTTCTTTGTATATAAAATCAATTTATATAACAAGTAATTTTTGACAAAATCATGCGCATGCTGGAACTCCATAAAACGATGTAATTTAATAAATCTCACAAATAAAATAAAATCCGAACGTTTGAAGCTCTGAAATAAATTATAATTATCGGCATCAACTCTCGTATCTTACAGCTTTTAAGGTACGATATAAAAATCTAACGTATGCACGCATAAAAAGTATCTTATCCGTTAACAATAAAGTTATCGTTGAAATATCGATACAATTTCCTTGATCCAGGGAATAAAACCGTGTGTCCGTGACGTTTGTGTACAATTTACTCGCGTGGTGGACAGGACTCGTCGTAAAGTTGAAGATGTTATGTCCGCTGATAAGTGCTACGTCGGTATCGGACTGTCCCGCGTGACAGGTTTATTGTGGACGCCCTACCGAAGGTATCTGCAAAAAAATAGTCATTGATCAGGATTTGTTATAAAGCCTTTTTATGAGTTTCTTGGATGTAATTTCGATTACTTGCAATCTGTTTCATTAACAACGCGGAATTTAATGCAACCTGTTGCTTTTTTACGATTCTTCTCGTTTATGTCGTGACAGGGTATAAAACGTCGTGTGTGACGATAAAACACGCGATCGAGACAGGCTTTTTGGGATTTTGACTGGATTTTACGACTTCAAAAAAATATTAATTTTCGTTATGTAATAATTTTGAAATTTAAGTCTTTTTGTAATTTTGAGAACGAAACATAATCGATGCAATACTGATCGGATAAAAACTTAGACGGTAAATGGCTTCGTATGCTTACTTAGTATAACTTCTGGAAATTACGACCCGGACAGGAGAACAAACATACATATGTAAACACATAGATGAAATTGAACTCCCTCTGCTCGCCTTAGAGAATACGCGTGAACTTCTGCGCTAGGTGAGGTAATTCTTTTTATCTTATATTTTTTTTTATACCACCAACTCGCCTGATTTTAAGTGACGGTGTGGCCGAGGATGGAGCTCGTGGATAGTCACCAACATAACACAACCAACGGATTAACGAATTGAAGTGGCTGCAGGTAGAACCAATGGAGCCGAAAAGTTCTCAAGTGGCAATCACGCACGGGCAAACGCACGGGTTTCAGAACTATAATTTTGGAATATTTGAGTAAATATATTTCTCTTCTTCTAGATCGGTATGCTACGTCCTCGATTATACCATATGTGGCTAATTGATGCTTAAACGTTAATATATTTTATATGAATGTACGAAAATAACCTAACAAATATTATTCCTACCCCGTGATATTTGACGCCAATCGATCCCAAAACATTGGCAATCCATCCATCATACATACATCCGCTTCGTCTTATCCATCATTTAGTTAATTAATTTATCAAATAATGTATCCATATATTTCCACACAATTATGACATCTACTGTCTACAAAATAAAGTGCTAAACAGTTGTTAGTTTTGTCACCAAAAGCAATTATCTTGTTTACCTGTTAAGATCGATGGCCTGCGCAGACGTCGATCAGACCGATAAGGTTTTAATGATGATAATATTGGGATTTACGTTAATTTAGATTTTGTATGGCAGTTATAAAAGGTCAGTCAAGGGAAATGCAGGCTAAGAAGATAAGAAGAAGTATCTCGCATTGAAATTGGAATTCTCTCTCATCTGGGTGTCTTCAAATCGTGAGTGAATATATTCCTTCTAGGCAAGCGCAAGCGCGTTCCTTTATAGATCCCAAGTGATAATCTATCAATCAATAACACTTTATTTACACCACCGAAAGTAATAAAAAAAGAAAAAAAACTTTAAAAAAAGAAATAAACCGACTGCAATTCATATCCTTCGATGAAATTTTTTCAGTTATTTTGTTATAATAACCAAAGTAATGAACCAATTTTAAAAAAAATTATATGGGACCACTTCTGAAGTAGTATCTACTATTAAAAAAAAGAATCACTAAAACAATTCATTATGGAGTAATCGTAATTTGACGGAGTAATCGCTGAACAAAAATGACAAAAAACACAGTCGAATTGAGCACCTCTTTTTTTTTGGAAGTTGGTTTAAATGTATACATAAGAGAATGGTACAAAGAGTACTTTAAGAGTTACTTCCAGTCAACCTTAAACACTTAATATTAGACGTTGTTTGAGACTAAGGTGCTTGTTGGCAACTTATTTATTATCACCGATGAACCTCATTATGTAAATTAAACACGATAAAACCGTTACAAGTTGTTATTTCTTTTAATAATATCACCTACTCATTTAAATCAATTAACATACCATTCGTGTACCAAAATATTCATGTAGAAGAGATTTTCGTAGTACTAAAATAATATAATATAATATCTATGTTAAAGATATATATTTTGTATTTTTATACAAAACAAAAGTTAGTGTACAAATCCACACACAAATCATTTTACTTCTATTTTAAATAGTCAGGCACGTACCTCAAAACAAATATTAGACAAACGTCCAAAATAAACTTTTTACAAGTAACTTAGGGAACAATAGCGCACAGTCTGTCGGACCACACGGACGCCGACCGACGCAGTCCGCGACAGGTCGCCTGATGGATCGGCCGATTGTCTCCCGTGTGTATCCATCATCGATAGGACTGGTGGTGATATCTACGGTAGGTTATTTATAGATGTCATATCTCGGCCGGAGGAGATATTGAATTCGAACAATTGTGTTGTGCTGTGATACAAGCTTTGCTTTGACTTGTCATAGACTAAGAGCGAACCGTATGTTTACCCACCTCATCGGGTAACAAGATATGAGCTATCTAGGATGACATTCTGTAACCAATAGGAGAGGAGTTACAATACACCTGAAATGGCCTCCCACCTTCCACAATCTGTTAGAAAAAAGTTCAATATTTTCCTCACAAAATCTTAATTGATTTATAAAAAATAAAAAAAATTCAAAAATATATATATATATATATATATATATTTTCAAATAATTATTTCATAATATTCATATATATATAAATTATACTAAAACTAATTAATAAAAAAAAAATAATAAACTGAGTGATTGGAGATTATTTAAAATATCCATAGGCAACAAAGCTTATGGATATTTCAAACAATCTCCAGTTTCAGGCAGAGTGCAAAATCTTTAAATCCTAACAAACAAATGAACTCTAAATCCGATATTTTACTAAGTATATGTTAAGTAAAGTAAGTAATACAAATAAACTATACATTTTTTAAGATGAACTTCAGAAAAATAAAACCTTATTCAGTAAGTAGATCTCTTTGATTCCTTCAAGTTCCGCTTGTTGTTGGAATTGAATCCACATCTTTCGTGTCGGGATCCAAACTCGCCAACTGCTGCACTTATGTTGGAGTTTCCAAAGTGGCTTGTAAAACCGGAATTCGAACTTGCCAACAGCCATCGTACTACCTAGAACTTTCAACAGTGGCTAATATGTGCAATAATAAACCTTTTTTTGAAATCGAATATCGGAACCGCGGGGTGTACCCCGCTAGTATAGAAGTTACAATATGAAGTCTCCCAGCATGGTAGGTGGTAATCTAATTGCCGGCCCTGCAATGATGACTTGGCACATGCTGTCGACAATGACGTCTTGATGGATGGGAATACTCATCAAGTCATCACCCTTCCAAGGATTCTAACTTCCTGTATTACCGGATAGAAACATGACGTATATGTTTCGGTATCTTTAATAAATCTAATTAACTTATTGACTGAGTGAGCGAAGCGAACAATCGCAGAGAACATCAACTTTTTTTTAAGGAGATAAAGATACATTTATTTTCAGAAAGAAAATGCTTGCAGAAAAGTTTAAATTTACACATTATACACACAGTAAAAGAAAATATAACTGGCAAAACTTTGTTTCTTCTGTCCGGATGTTTGTTAGTACTCGCAAGTGCAAGTAAGTCGTCTTTTTCAACTAATCTTGACGAATAACTAATTTTGGTACTCAGGTTTTACAATTTTGTAGATTTTTTATCAGGGATATCTTCAAAAATGTGGGTATGCGCGAGCGAGACGGACGATGGTCGAACTACGGCTCTTAAAATAAGTAATATAACCATGTTGCAAACTTTAACGGCTTTACCGAAAAACGTTACTTAACTTTAAGCATTGCTTAACATATTTTGTCAACTTCTCGCTGACACAATGACACTTGCGGAAAGAAGACAGAGAATTTAAGACGATGGTTAAAGTTATGTAACGTTTTTCGGTAAGGCCATAAGCTTGCAACGAGTTATATTTTGTCAGCCGGTTTTTGACAAAATTTGGCAAAAACATTCAATGCTGAATTCTGAACAACAATTTCGAATATTAGCGGAATACCACGCGAACAAAGACTTTTTTTTACAACAAATTGTTAATTGTGCTAATGTTTGTGATCGCGAAGTCTACTGTTCATAGAAATATTGGTACAATCGATAATACAGTAGCATTTTAATGACATAAAACTAATGTAATATAATTATGTAATACATCATTGCATAAAACATCTCTCTGATAAGATAAAAAAAAACACTACAATTATAGCCAATATGCCAATATTATGGAATTTATTATTTCAAGTAAAATATGATCATGTTATAGGTTGACCTTATTGTAATAAGATGGAAATCAAGATATGCCACGCTAAGATATAAACTGACAATTTCCACATTTGCATTCTCAATACAATGCCGATCCTAAAGGAACACAGTCATATAAGCCTACTCCCTCTATCACCAATTGAGAAGCTCGTAAATCCACCTGCTAACTGACTATTTGTCAATTACCCACTGCCATATCGCATCGGCGGCCATCTTGTTGCATGTAAATGTCACCGCGAGCGCACCAATTACACTGCGCGGGCGCATGCTGACGGCAACAGCGCACGCAGCGATACCATAAACCCTCGCGCCTTTTATAGGACGAGAAATCTGCAATGGCCAGATCGGCAGGTCCAATTAATGCAGACATCTGATACTGGGGTGGGTTTTAAGAGGATTGATCCTTTTGGAGGCAAGCCTACCTATATTATATCTAGGATCTATTTTAAATGTAGGATTCATTGTGTGTTGTTTATTTTGGGAGTTGTTTTTCATTTTGAACATGTAAGTATGGGTAATTGGTATTTTAGCTTGTAGCAAGTGGATTTGTAAAGTAGAAGATCGTATTATGTAGAGTTCTTTAACTATGATATACTTACGTCTAATTGTAGATAAATAATGGTAATGAGGAATTGTTACAAGAAAAAGCCGCATGCCATGCTAGCCTTATCTAAAAGTTTTTTTTTTTTAATGGAAGACTTGAAAAGGAAAAAAGAACTCGAAAGAAAAGTCTTGTTTTTGTAGATGTATTCTTCTTTAATTTTGTATTGTACAACTGAGTATTGCGAGTCTTGTACATCCTGGTCAGACTTCTCTTGTCACAAACTTCGTTAAGTTTCCATAGAAGTCTTAGTTCGTTTCAAAGCAGTGAATACCCTGATAGTAGCTGTGGGCAAATAATATGTAACAGTACAGCTGGCAACACCAGCGATCAGATAATTCAATATGCGCCACCCGCGATCGGTCCACCTCTCGCTCGCGGCGCTGGATATTATCCTATTGTAGTCGCTCGTCTGCAGCCGTAACTCCTCGTCCATTCCATGTACAGAGACCTAACTTAATATGTGCATCACGAACCACGCGTATATGGACCGCGTCTCCGCCCAGCCACTGCCGGCCAATCCAACCGCGCATTTTAAGCGTCTCATTGTATGTATATCGAGTCGAATAAATTGAGTTCTTGACGTGCCATCACGAGGACGACGCACCGATAATCCGCACAGGATTTAAAACCGCTTACCCCAGAAGAAAACGGAGAACCGGAGAACCTACAAATCAATCGTGCGCCCGCACTCCATAAATTAACGGGAACAATGACCCTAAATTATTGGGCCGTCTCCTTTATCGCGGCGGTATTGTTCCTTTTTTCCGAGCACAAATGAGACTGGCTGCGACTTATTAGGTTTCGGTATTCGGTCCTCGATCGCAGCGTGAGATAGCGGTGCGTGCGCCCGCGCTGCGTCCACCTTCGCGTCAGCTGACTGTTAATTATTCAGGGACAATAGCGCTAGTCGCTAATTGAAGCGATCGTCGCGATCGCTAATGCCCGTATCTGGTGCTCAATCATGCGGCCGCGATATTTTTCCCTTTCGCGTCGACGCATTAACATAAAACACGGTTGCGTCGCTGGCTGCGTCGCGTCCATATTTCTGCTACCGGTCGCGTCGTGACGCGGCGCGGTATTGTGCGCGCGATACTGATCGCACACGATATTTAGAAGTCTTAAATCGGCGAGTTAACGAGACGCATGTCGCTCCACGGACGCCATTGTCCTTTTAATGATAATTTTCTGGTAAGAGGGGGTTTCTAAGTTGACGCGTCGCATTACGGGGGGGATGGTTTCATAAATATTTTATTGGTTGTGAGCGGGGCCACCTCTCTCATTACTGTGCCGGGGCGATCATTAGTGGTGATAAAATGCGGTCGGGAGGCGTCTGCTCGGATCGGTGCATTCTTAACACGTTGCCGGCGACGGGCGACGGCGATGCCTTTTGTTTTCGCATTGGGTTTGTAATTACCTCGGAGTTTGGGGTTAATGGACGTGGCTTCGTAACTGAATTAAGCGCTCATATACGTGAGCTTGCTTGATTATTCTAACTAGGACTGCGAGGGAAATGTACTAAGTATATCTTACGTCTTGCAATCTTTTACGATTCACGTTGGTGAGAGTGCATATTTTACGCCCAAGTTAGGATCAAAGCTCAGCTTTGTAGTTAGTTCTTTCTAAGTTATGATAATTTGATCAGAATTAAAGGTTGCGAAACAATATGGTACCTATAAGTTACTATAAAATTACCGATGTTATTTAGTTATGGTACCTTTAAGTTTTAAGTTAAAGTTACATAGAAGTCATAAAATAGGTACATTCGTGCATACAACTAGCTTTGTCCCTACAGGAATGTAGTTTTTGACGATGACGATTACCAAATATACATTATTTCACGACATATTCGTTTTGAAAACTTATCAAGTTTGATGAAGCCGAGGAGCCTTTAAGATATTTTGTACTTTTAAGTTTTGATGCTAAACTTATGATCATAACATTCAAAAAGTTTACAAGAAGGTGTGTGGAAAAGTCACGGACACTTCGCTTGGTATAATTCATGGCCGATTGGCGGAAACACAGTTTCTCTTAATATTTTGTTGGTAACAAATTTTGTTAATAAAGATACTGAATATTAAACGCACACAATTTGCTGTTGTAGGGTAGGGATTATAAAATAGATTTGATACTTACACCAAAAAAAAAATAAGAAACTTTTAGTTTCCAGCGTAAAATCCAAAAATTTGGGACATAAAAAGGACTAACTACTTAGAATTTACTTCTATAAATGTTAAAAAATTGATTACTAAACCTAAATTGGATGCGATAATAGATTATTTGAAATCTATTCTGTTCCTCAAATATTTATTATACCCAATTTTCAAATATTGTTAATATAAAAAGTTAATAAAACTTGCAAAAGCTTGTCTCTTACAACAGATACGGCGCAATCTCGAACTATTATAGGGTCATCATCATCATCATCTCAGCCATAAGAAATCCACTGCTGGACATAGGCCTCCCATATGGATTTCCAAAAAGACCGATTGGAAGCGGCTTGCATCCAGCGTCTTCCCGCCACTTGTATGAGGTCATCTGTCCTTCTCATGGCTGGTCTTCCTACGCTGCGCTCGCCGGTACGTGATAAAAAAGTTAATAAAACTTACAAAAGCTTGTCTCTTACAACAGACACGGCACAATCTCGAAATCATTTTTCATAATTGCGATCGGTCGATCAATCTCGCGTCGTCGGAAGCCACTCAACCTCGCCCGCCACTATTCCGCTACAAATCGGTATGATTCGGTAAAACCCGGTATATTCCGCTATATAACCTGTATTTCACTGTTCACTTTTTGAGTGATAGCTCGCCACTGGCATACCAAATGCTACAAATGAGAAAAGACGTAACTTTCATAAACTTTGAATGGCGCTTAAGTCTTTTTCGGTTCAGTTATATTTGATAGTCAAAAAGGTCGTATCTGCAGTGATTTATGTTGAAGTTACGTCCTTATTCGAGCGGGTTTTGTTCGTTATCGGTGACCACACGCGATTACGAAGTACACGGAAACTTACACACGAATAAACGATGATGAAGTGTTAAAGGGCGATCTGGGTCAAATTTCCACGTAACAAACACTTTTAGAAGTTATGTAGTTATTATACGTAATTTTTTTATTTGTGATTTTAATGAAATCAAACAAACCAACTTTAGTTTATAAAATTGCGTGAACAATAATGCCTTTAGGATAAAGTTAAGATGTGAGGCAATGCACTGCGCTCATCATGCTGAATTATAATTTTAATTTCGATTCGGTTAAATCGGGAATACATAATTGTTTCATCATCATCTCAGCCAAAAGTCCGAAGCCATAGGCTTTCTCCATGGATTTCCATAAAGACCGATTGGAAGCTATCCAGCGTCGTCCGGTCATCTGTCCATCTCGTGACCGGTCTCCTTACATAATTGTTTACACAAGTTCACACAACTAATTCATGATTTGATAACTCGCTAAGGGTCGGTTCTTCCCTATACTCCCTATATACCTACCGAACTCCAAGGTTAGATAGATAAAAAATATTATATGATTAAAAGATAGAAAGATAGAAAGACTAACCACTACAAAATCGCATAACTCAACCATTCTTAATTTATAACCGGAAAGTTTATTCCCCAGTTGTCTTTAGACTAAGCTTTTGACCACTGCTCTCATGATATTAATCAAGCGTGCAACATTATCCTTGCAGTTATAAATAAATAAATATATGTAGACATTTCACACAACACCATCTAGCCCAAACTAAGCAAAGCTTGTACCTACTATGGAACTAGATGGCTGATAGAATACACATATACTTTTTTTTGTAAATATATACATATGATACATAGAAACACCCAGACACAGAACAAACATTCATGCTCATCACACAAATGTTTGCCTTGGGTGGAGATCGAACCCACGAACTACGGCACAGCAGGCATACATACTACTTTTTTTTTTTCTTTTTTTTTTAACGTGAGGATATGCATTTACGCATACCCATCCGCTCCGGGGGGGGGAGCGGCGGATTATGTCGGACTCGACACCAGAGTGGCGCCCCTACCGACTAAAACCTCACGGTGTTCCACCTTTAGCGCTTACGGCCAGACTGTGGGCACTCTCCCAGACTCTTCCACCGTCTGGCCACGAGGCATACATACTACCTACTGAGCCACAAGGCCAGTTACTGCCATCTTTCTAATCAGTGTCGGAGACTTCTCTGCTAGTGTAGATAGACATTTTACCAGAATACACCTTGAACAGCACATAGCACGTTCGTAAGTAAGCGTGCTATATAAGGGCAGACTATCTGTTCCTGTAGAGGTACATTTCAACGGACCTGTTGGCGATGCGGTTGTAAGCTCTAGCTTGGAGGCGTTGGATATTTTGCTATCTATAATTCTCTATATTTGTGATAGGGCTATTTTGAACCGACTTCAAAATGGAGGTGGTTATCAATATGGTTGTGTTTTTTTCAGCAAAATAGATCTGCGATTGACCACCAATTCGCCTGATAATAAGCGACAGTGTGGCCGAGGATGGAGCTCGTCGATCTAGAAGATATCTATTCACTCTAGCCTTGAAAATTCCAAGATTGTAGGTCTCAGGAAACAGAGATGTTGTGTGATGAGCATGGATGTTTGTTCTGTGTCTAGGAGTTTCTATGTATCATAAGTATATATTTAGAAGAAAAAAAGTATATTTGTATTATAACATCAACCATCTAGTTTCCATTCAAGTTTTGCTTAGTTTGGGCTAGATAGTGTTGTGTGAAATGTCCACCAATATGTATTATTAATTAATTAATTAATATCGAAAACACCAAAATCTATGTATACAAATACTCTACAAACTATAATAATAACAACATCCATAATATATAAATATAAAATGTTGATATCGAAATCAAACGCGACAAATAAAACTTTAAACCATCATTCAGATCCCTACAAAAATCCGGATTCCGTACACTACCTGCACCGGATTGAATCCCAATAAATCGCAACAAAACAACAACGCATAAATCTAACCGACAGCGACTAAAGAGGTATAAATATCTCAAGTCCGCATACAGCCTTCGGATTCCACTCCGAGAAAATATCGCACCCGAATTCCCGACTTTGACGGGAGGAAAAGAAACAAATAAACGGAAAAGAGCGCGAAAACGTCGCATTCCAAATTCAAATCGAAGCTCCTCCCACGTGCGAGAGACAGGTGAATGCGACGCGCGCGCAGCTGCCTCGGTGTTGCCAGTCGGTCGCACTGATTTGCTCTTTTGTTTTTCGAATGTGGAATATATTATTGATATACAATGGGGTTGACAGCGCACGCGATTTCTGAATCTCGGATGGAATGAAACGACTCGAGAACTATTTGGTCAGTCATTTTTTTTTATATAGGTACATAGTTCCTTTCAAAATTAAAACATGTCAAAGCCTTCTTAACAGTTTGGTTGGTAAGAACTTCTCTCAATAAAAAAAAAGTTTATATGTATTCTATCAGCCATCTAGTTCCATAGTACAGCTTTGCTTAGTTTGGACTAGATGGTGTTGTGTGAAATGTCCCCAAATATTTTTTATTATTTATTAATTGTTTAGGAGTATTTTATCGAATAGTAGACCCCGAGAGCACAATCTTTTCCAAAATTACTTGTAATAGGTCTCTGCTCGCGAGTTCTGCTGATGATATTCGAAATTCTAGTTCACAACTCAGTATGAAATGTTTTTGCAAAATATTATTAAAATCGACAGACAAATGGCTTCGTAGCAAACTTCTCCTTTTACCCGACTGTGTAAGAAGGAGGGTTATGTTTTTCGAGTTCATGTATGTATGTATGTGTTTCTATATGACCGCCTACAGCATATACTTACAGCTTCACAGATTTTGATGTGTGAGATGTCGTTACATTCGTTTTTTCTCCCTGAGTTTCATAGGCTACATTGTTTTATAACAATAGGTAGTAAGGTAATAAAATTCTCGCAAAATAAAAAAAAAAACAAAACAAACAAAAAAAACGATATTTCATAATAAATAAGTGCGAATTCCGGATTTATTCTAAATACTTAATGCTCATTTATAATCTTTGATAGCAACTTTGCGCATACTTTCTCACAAATAACATACACTCAACAGCATATCAAGCGTAACGAAATCGTAAGTTAGTCTACAAAGCCCACTCTTCTGCACTCGTGTATTTTGTTTTTAGTGTTAACCGATATTTCACAATCTTTTGTCTCGACAACCTCTTGACCGATTTTATTCATATTAAAAATTTTGGTTGAGAATTAAATACCAAATGTTTCTAGAAAATATTACCATGATGGTACCACGGGAAATTTCCCCGTTTTCGGAAAAAAATGGCGAAATTGGCCCTTGGGCAAAAATACCGATGACAAAAAAAAAAAAAAAATATATACCAAGCTTCGCCAAGATTAGTTGAAGAATACAACCTGCAATACCTACTAACATTCAGAGAGAAGAAGGAAATTTTTGCCAGTTGACGTAGATACCGCAAATACTTATGTTTGCTTCGCTCACTCGGTCAGTTGTGACTTCTTTAAATTATGAAAGACTACTTTCGTTATCTGTTTGACTTCGTATGGAAAAACAAACAACGCTGTTTAGTTACAAACCTAATATTTAAAAAGAGATTATAAGCATTCGTGTTACCGACTCTAATACATGTACTTACAATTTACATATTTAACAGGCCAAATAGCTCAGTTCGATCCCTACCCAAAACAAATATTTGTGTGATAATCTATGGATATTTTTGCGATTTCTGGGTTTTTATATGTGGTATAAGTATGTAATTATTAGAAAAATAATATACGATTATTATATTAACATTTTATAAAGCCCAGTGTCAATAACCCACTTTATTTAATGAGATTTTATCCATAGAGATATTATACTCATTTTTAAAAAAAATATTTTTTTTTTTTTTTTTTTTAAATATCTAGTTTAGGAGCCTTTGGTGCGATATTAAAAAAAAAAAAAAAAAAATAATTGAAGTAAGAGCGTGGAAATTCTCAGTTCTCAGCACTTTCGATAAGACCACATCCTTAATGCGTTTTAGTATCTTGGCTAAGGCCTATATATCTTGGTGTTGCACTTCTAAACACACAGGATGACATTGTCACTGTTCACAAGTCACGACACGCGTCTAACAGCTTTGCCTGACGTGTCGCGACTGAAAACGAGTCGGGCGATTACCTTACTTAAGCCTTACCACGCAGAGCCGGGAAAACCTATCTACGTATAATACATAATTGACTTTATTATGTTCCTTCTTTTTGGATTCATACAAGATATTTTCTTACAGAGCTTCACAATTTATCAGATTTCGTTTTTATTTTTTGCGGCTCTCCGGATCGACTATCTTCAATGTCGTTTACACTAAGAATGACAGAGAGGAATATATAGATTCCAAATAAAAGCCGATGGGTTGTAAATACCGCTAGAGTCTGTTCCAGAAGAGAACTAATGTGGTAATGTGGTGGTGGTGTGTGAGGTGTGGTGTGTGTGTGGTGTGGTGTATGTGTGGTGTGGTGTGTGTGTGGTGTGGTAATGTGGTATTTAAATTAAATCGATTATATCATTTTATTTATGCTATTGTCATAAAATTTTGTTAATTTATCATAATATGTGTAATTTTGACTTACCTGTAACATGTATGTTATTCAAGGTTAATAAATATTATTATTCCTATTGATGGCGCTGCTGACCTTATTTCTTTATTTTGTTCAGTCGAGACCACTGAATACCATATCTAGTAGTTTGTGCTTCCAGATTTTAGTTCCCGCGTGTTGCCGTGATAGTTCTATATTTAACCAGACTACAGTTCTGAATGAGCTCTCGCATCCATATTCCATAAGTCTCATCAAAAGTATGCTAATCTCGTCTTCAAAATTTGAACGGAGATCGAATAAGGCAGAGCAAGATGCACAACAATGGACAATGGGAACATAAATCAGAATAATTAGTCGGGACCTGCGCAGGAGTCATTGGTCAAACTGTGCGGGGCGGAGTCTCACTTAGAACTATCAGTATGTGCTGGATAAGTTAAATACTGCAGGGCTAGCAGGGATCGTAAACATTTTGCACTGTTGTATCAATTTTTCAGAGAAAATCACGTATAACATTTTTTTTTACTATCACGGTCATTTTTTAATAACGGGATATTTACCGTGGGATGTTTATCGAACCACGGTAAATATTCCGTTATTAATAATAGTGAAATCAATAGTATTTACCGGTATTGACTAACATTATAACATAACAAAACGTGGAAAACAAGTAAGTTTAGATAATTACAGTTACAACATCACTGACATTACAACAGTAATGTCAGTGATGTTGCAGTTGTCCATAGGCGACGGTTATCGCTTACCATCAGGCGAGCCGTCAGCCTTTTTGCTTCTCCTATTTTATAAAAAAAAAAAAATTACAGTTTAAAAAACTGTTTAAAAAAACCGACTTCAAAATACGCAATTCCTTTACTTGGATGACATTTTTCCAGTTATTTTGTTATAAAAACTAAAGCACTGAACCGATTTTGATAAAATGTATATGGGACCACCTCTGAAGCATTACCTACCAAACAAAAAAAACATCAAAATCAATTCTTAATTGCTGGAGTAATCGGAGAACAAACAAAAAAAAACATAAAGTCAAATTGAGATCCTCCTTTTTTGTATACAAGCTAGATCTACGATTGACCACCAACTCGCCTGATGTTATGCGATGGTGTGGCCGAGGATGGAGCTCATCGATCTAGAAGATATCTATTCACTCTAGCCTTGAAAATTCCAAGATTGTAGGTCTCAGGAAACAGAGATGGCGGCAAAGAATTCCATTCTTGAGCAGTACGCAACAGGAATGTGGATCGCTATCGCTGAGCACGGATTTTTGGCATTTCAATGAGAAATTGAATTTTTCTTCCTTTTGGAAGCCTGTTAAAAACTCAAAAAGCCCCGACAAAAAAAAACGGTTTACTCGATTTTGATGAAACATACCTAAGAACACTCGATGAAATCCTTTTTCAAGCTAAAAAAAACTAGATTAAAATCGAGCCATCCGTATGAGAGCTACGATGCCACAGACAGACACACAGATACACACGTCAAACTTATAACACCCCTCTTTCTGAGTCGAGGGTTAAAGACGGTTTATCTACTCACCTAGACCTGGTATCATTAGGTGTTAGGTACTCAAGGAAACAGGAGACCAACGGAACACATTTTACCCGACTGGGCAAGAAGGGTTCTGTTTTTCGAGTGTATGTATGTATGTTTGTATGTATGCACCAATTTATTTTACTATATTAACTCCTACAGCCTAAACGGCTTGACAGATTTTGATGAGCAAGATGTTATTAGAATTGTATTCATTCTCTGAGTGTCGTAAGCTTGTCGTAATTTTTTTGTAATAACAATTATACATCTCTCGCAAAAATAAAATAAAAATATATTTTATCCGTAATCTCTAATGAACTTTTTGGTAAAAAATATGGGATTTGACAAGAAACTTCGAAAACACGGAAGTTACCTACATTGGTAGTAGTCAACTCTTATTATTTTAAGCTCTTTTAATTAAACCCGACTTAAACATGTAGGTTTAAAAGTTACAGATAACTGTATAATAAATTATATGGTCGCCTGGAACAGATCGCTCTAAGCGATAAGGCCGCCAATTTAAAGCCTAGCCATAATCTTATTTTCTACGTATCTTTTTCCGTGTATACTGCGGTCTTTTAATAAAGAGCTATCTACCTATCTACCTATATGTGTTTCCAAGCTGTTATATACAGTATTGTGTTTTTTTTAAATCTTAAAATGTATCCAGAAGATTTCCAAATAATAGTTATTTATTGTACTAGGCTGGAAAGTTGTATTTTACCGTCGAGTGTCTGACAGTTGAATCCAGACCAAGCGAAGGATTCTAGGTTTGAACCACGAGCGCAGCGAGTGGTTCTAGTGTAGAATCCTGAGCGTAGCGATGGATTCAAGAAGACACGAGATAAAATAACTTTACAGCCGAGTGCAATACAAACATTTTCATCTTAACATAGCGAGGAATTTTTTTAGTTCACGTATTTTCTCGAGTAGAAAAATCTGCCTGGCATTTATGCAACTTTACTGGTCCTAAAGTTACATTATACTCGTAATCACGTGAGTTCACTTACATGTACACATTTCAATAATTTTGAACATTATTTACAATAAAATAAAATATTCTTCTTTACTCATCCAAACCTTTTTCGCGTAAATGGTTCTGAAAATTCAAAACACTGCTAAGAGAAAGTAAATTGTACATTTTTATTTACATTTTACGTAAATATACAAAATGTCTAAGTTATTTTAATATAATATTTAGTGTTTCTTTAAGCTAAGATAGCAACCTCCTTGAATCGAACTATTTATCTTCATTTTGTGAAGGTATTATACAAAGAGGTTGGAAATATTTTGTATTGAACATGTAGAGCTCCGTCGCGTACGAATTTTGAAATTACTTTCTACCCTAGGGAGCAAAATGAACTTTTCCACGCCGGTATTAGCCTTGGAAACCTAACTTTACGAGCTAGTAAGATGAAAAAATAATTTGCATATTATTTATGACACCATATAAACAAAGCTGATCTTTGCTTCTAGTCTTCAACAAAATCATTAGCAAATTTAATTTTCCGTTAATTTATTTCACCGGAAGTGCTTATAGCTTTTTAATAATATAAAACTATGTTAATTGTTAATATATTCCACCCACTATAATTATACAAGCTCCTCCTTTAAACTACTCTTTCTCGCGTGAATATTTTACGTTATGCGTACAAAAATGCCTAAACAATTTTATGCAAATAAAAAAGCGGATTTTTTTAGTATCCGCTAACATAGATAAGACATTAATGTTGCCAGTTAACCTTTTGACTCTTTTTGTTAAAATCACATAATGTATAGCATTTGGAAAAGCTTACGATATACTTAAATACGTTTACGCAGAACTATTGTTATACATATACAGAAAAATCTAATTTACTATTATGCGTAGGCCACATTAGAAAGCGGGCATTCTTATGCAAATCAAATGTTTTAATATACATAAAGATCTGGATATATTTATTAATTTATTTATTGTGGTTTATGGTGGACCAGCGCGATCAAAGTCGCCTTTTAGACCAACCGACTGTTTAGACACAATAACATTTAGATTATGTCCAATAAAATATTGGGATGAGTGATAAATAAACTATTTTATTGCTTGATTGTCGATATTGCATTCTTTTGTCTTAAGCCCGGTTTTCACTGCGCGGAGAGATAATATTACGGACTCCGGTTAAGGGGCTGAGCTGATGGAATTCGCTGTCCTGCACTCGCATTACATTATTTGTGACCGATTTCGGGTCGGGCCCAAATAGAGGGGTATCTGTGTGTCTGTCTGTGTCATCGTAGCTCTCAAACGGATGGACTTTTATTTTGACTTGTCAATGTAGGTATGTTTATTAATAAATGATTGTAGTTATTAATAAATGATTGAAGCTTCCGGCAGCCTAGTCGGGAGACCGTCTGACTTGCGATCCGCAGGTCCTGGGTTCGAATCCCGCGGCACGCACCACCGTCTTTTCGAAGTTATGTGCGTATTGTTGATTGCCGCGAATTTCAAACGGTGAAGGAAAACATCGTGAGAAAACCTACATATCTGAGAGTTCTCAATAATCTGAAGTCTGAAGGCACTTGGCCAGCGTGGCAGACTATGGCCTAACCCTTCTCACAGTGAGAAGCTGGCTCGTTCCCAGCAGTGGGACAGTTTGTACAAACAGGGCTGATTGTGTGTGTAATAAATGACTTTGACTTTGGACCGATTTTGATTTACTATTGACTCGTATAAAGTTTAATGTCATATTTTGGTATTAGCATTACCTTCAGCTGTCCTACTGATGTATTAGCATAATAATAATTCCACATAAATCTTTGGGCATATATTTTTCCTAATTTCCGCAAAGGCCAATGACCTTTTAGATACTCTTCTAAGCAATTGTCTAAATAGGTTCCGTCCCGCTTAGCTAAAACCTACCTCTCATATCTCTATCGCAGTGGAAAACGGGCATAACACAAACATTTCACTTCTTTTTTTACAGCCAAAAGTCAACCACTCGGCTACTGATTGGATTCTTTGACTTTTATAATTGCAATTATGATGATAGTTGAGCGATTTATGGCCGTCATAAATATTCAGATGATTATTGAAACAAAACCGAGAGCAAATTCGAAATTTACATTGTTGTTGGAAGTTTTTCGCATAAAATCAATACATCTAAGTTGAATTTTTTGACATTCTATAATAAAATTAATTCATAGTCTTTTTAAGTCCATTAAATTAAATATTTGAATACATCAATTAGTGATCAAAATTTTGTATATATTTGTGTACGAAAATAGAAGTCATTAAAGTATTATTTTAGTGTATTATAGAAGTATTGTGTTTATTTTGTTATTTATTTTATTAGATTAACACCAGTAGACTATCTATCCTATAATATGTATTATTATCACAAAAAATATAGCCCATGACACTCGGGGAGTAAAGACAAATCTAACGACATCTAGCACATCAAAACTGTCAAGCCCTTTAGGCTGTAGGCGATCATATAGAAACATACATACATACATACAATCATACATGCACTCGAAAGGTTTATGTACCCTCCTTACGCAGAAAGTTAAAAAATAAAAGTAATTTTCACTTTGTCTGTATATACCGTTTCCCGATCAAACGGCTGAACCGATTGTTATGAAATTTGATAGAGAGATAACAGATGAAAGATACATAGATAGTAGATAATTTGTTAGATTCAAGTTCTATCTAGTTTGATAGGCTATTTCATTTTCATCATCATTATCGTAATTTTTCATCACTGTCCGAGCGGAACCGCGGAACAGAGCTAGCAAAAAAATAGAAATGTTTTTTTTTTTTTGCAATAATATTTTATTTGCTGAGTATTGTGTGAAAATTGCTCTATATATTTAAATATCTATATTGGATTTATTTGCCAATTTGACATAGTTTGAAAATAATAGATTAGTAGAATACAAACGACGTTTTTTATAAGTTCATTTAATAATTTTATATCTTCAAAAATGTGGAAACACGCGAGCGAGACGGACGATGGTCAAACGACGGACTCATAATGCGGCAGCAAACTTGAAAAAAAAACAACCGAATTGACAACCTCATTTTCAAGTCGGTTAAAAGTCTTCATTTACACAAAAATATACATTTTCTACATCGTACTTTTAAACTAAATATTTTTACATAAAAACACATAATTGACCGTATTTATGATTACATAAATAGTGTCGGTTTTCAACGCTAACAACAAACCCATCGTCGACCACCGTGGAAAACCATAATGGCGCTATAACAATATTAATCGCTTATATTAAGCTCATAAATAACATAATTAAAGCAATAACCTAGTTGGAGGAATTCCATCGATATTTATTAGAATATGCGAACAGATTATGAATGCTTAATAATATGGGTAACTGTTAGAAAACGTTTCTTTTATTCCTTAATTAATTTTAATGTATAGCCTTAGGTGGCGTTGTTTGTGACATTTCTATTTTACTCGCCCATGATATATGTTTTTCGAGAGATTTAAATTCACTCTTATCTTTTTAGGGTTCCGTACCTCAATAGGAAAAAACGGATAGATATAGGATCACTTTGTTGTCCGTCTGTCCGTCTGTCCGTCCGTCCGGGTATCAAGACCTTTATCTCGGGAACGCGTGAAGGTATCGAGTTGAAATTAAAACCATATACGCAAATCTATAGTATCTTGCTGCAGAAAGAAAAATAAAATTTCTCAGTTTTCGTAAAAAAAGTTATAGCCGAAAATGTCGTAAAAACGCACATTTCGACACTCACAAGGGAATCATAACCTATGGGGTACTTCCCGTTGACTTAGAACTATGAAATTGGGCAATAAGCATTGTGTTAGAGTGCACATATAGGAAAAAATCCGAAAACTGGACATTTTTAATTTAATCACAAAAAAATGTGTCATTATGCAAGGAATGAAGGTCCAAATTTTAAAGTGAATTAACCGTATCATGTGGGGTATCATATGAAAGAGCTTCTGTAGCATAAGCTAAAACAAAACAGGTTTTTAAATATTTTTACGATGTATATTTTTCGATTTATGAAGGAAAATGTAAAAAAATATATACCTAGTCTTGCCATAAATATTGTCACGAAGAAAAAATTTATTTTTTTATTGCAAATAATATTTATTACTTTTACAGTGTGTTAGTTTAATACATAAATATAAAACAATTTAAAATAAAAGCTTATTCGAAGTGGTCTCCATTGGCTGCAATACAGTCCTTTAAACGTTGAGGCCAGTTATCAATAGAAGCACGCACTCTTTCCATGGGAAAATTCTTCACTGCCAATCGTATGGATTGTTTTAGGGACTCCAAATTATCATGGCGTTTAGAGCAAGCCATACTCTCTAAAACTGACCATAAATCATAATCCAGCGGATTAAGATCAGGACTAGACGACGGCCAGTCTTCAGCTCTGATGAAGTCCGAAACGTTCACTTCCAACCAAGACTGCGTGGACCGAGCTTTATGACCTGGCGCCGAGTCTTGTTGGAAGGACCATACTTGGTTATTGAACATGGTGTTGTTAAGGGGCTTAACTACCTTCTCAAGAATGGTATTTTGATACACTTGTGCCGATGTTTTGATACCTTTTTCACAAAAATATGGCTCAGTCACTCCTTCTTAGCTAACACCCCACCAAACCATCACTGAAGTCGGATAATGCCCACGTTGCACTCTGTCGACTAATTGGGAAGCTTCCTTAGAGCTTTGAGCATAAATACGGTCATTTTGTTTGTTAAAATGTTGCTTAATTGTAAAGATTTTCTTATCCGTAAACAATTTTTTTTACTGTGACCTCCCTTTGCGTACCGCTTCAGTAGTTGTTTCGGTTTTACCACCCTATTCTTTTTTAAATTATCAGTTAAAAAATGACCAGTGCGTCTCTTATAGGCTGCAAGTCCTAAGTCATCTTTTAAAATACGCGACATGGTTCTGGGTGCTATCTTCATCTCCCGAGATAAAATCTTTTGCTTTCGGACAGGATTTCTTCGAATTCTTTCCCTTACTGCTTTGACCACCTTTTTTGTACGAACACTACGTGGACGGCCAGATTTTTTTCTGTCACAAACAGAGGAGGTCTCATTGTACCTATTAATAGCCCGGTACACAAACATTATAGAAGTTTCCGGCAGCCTAGTGGTGAGACCGTCTGACTTGCGATCCGCAGGTCCTGGGTTCGAATCCCACAGCACGCACCTCTGTCTTTTCGAAGTTATGTGCGTATTGTTGATTGCCGCCAACTTCAAACGGTGAAGGAAAACATCGTGAGGAAACCTACATGTCTGAGAGTTCTCAATGATCTTGAAGATGTGTGAAGTCTGCCAACCCGCACTTGGCCAGCGTGGCAGACTATTGCCTAACCCTTCTCACAATGAGAAGATGGCCCGTTCCCAGCAGTGGGACAGTTTGTACAAACAGGGCTGATAAAAAAAAAAAACACAAACATTTGACTAATACCAAGCGTATGGAGAGTTTTAAAAATTGCATTTGGCTCCATACCAACTTTGTGTAATGCAATCACAGCGATTCGGTTCTCTTTATCACCCCACTCCATTTTAATATCGCAAAACATTGTACAATGTATTGGCGCCAAAATTAGAAAACTCAATGAACAATCGTATAAAAATGACAGATTCCAAATTCAAATGTAATATCTTTCTTATTTTTAACTGTAACAGTATTTATGGCCAGACTAAGTAATTTCCCCCTTTTATCTACTAGTTTGTACGGAACCCTCGGTGGGTGAGTCTGAATCGCCTTGTCCGGTTTTTTTCGATATATTTTGATACTAGTTTTATAGTTTCGACAAGGGAGACCGTCCCGTAACGAGCGCCATCGCAACTCAAATTTGCATCTAGTTGCGATGTAAGAATTATTACTCGTACCTAACATAGTATTATATGTTCTGTGCTAATGCGTTATTGGTTGCGATAAAAAGAATTTTGTTTATTTGTTCGCAACTAATCGCTATTTGCCTTGCGATCCATAGGTTCTTAGTTTTGTGTGTTTATATCACAAAGCACGCATCTCTCTTTGCGCAAGAATGAGGATGTTTTTTCGGGTACCTGTAAGTATGTAGGTATTTATGTATATACATGTATGTTTCTATATAACCTATATTATAAGATTGTCATAACAGTTCAAACAAAAATGATTGGCCCAGCCAACATAAGGCCCCATGAATGCCTCGCAATCTGAAGATACTTTTAAAGACACCTACACTTCATACAGATAATCTGTGAAGTGTTTTGAATAAGCAGTAATATTTTCAGACAAAGCTTTATAAGCAGCCGGATACAAATAGAGTCACAGCAACGAGAAAAATGTCCAGAAAAGTAAGGTCCAAAATCCCCGTCAATACATTTCAATCAGGGGTCAAACCCTGCAAATCTCCGTGATATCGGGCGTCCCGTCGCCTCAACCAACATTAGTACAAATGGACAGACTTCTCCTTACTAATGAAGACGACGTCAGCTCGCCTCGGCTAGGAGACGGGGACGGATAGCCCCGGATTGTGATTCTGGAGCGGTCGATACATAAATATAAGTTTTTACTGTGAAAGGAATTAAAAAAAATAATCATCGACTTCAAAACTAAGAAAAAAAAACAACTGTTACATAATACCCAGGTATTTACCTAAGTATGTACGTGACACATTTTTTTTTAGGTCTATGTATCATTAATGTACATGTATTAATTACTCTGAATATTCGTTTCGGCGCGCCAATCTTTAAAAAAGGATAAAAAATGTAGTAATTATTTTTTTTGTAAGTAATATGTTTTTGGGTCAAATTTAGTAATCAAAATTAGACCACCTTCCCGTTACCAGATTGGTCTGATATTTAGTACACGCCTTTAGTTTATATGACAATCCAATGAAATATATTTCATTTATTCTAAATTCAATATGGCCGCCATCACAAAATGGCGAATTTAATATTTTTTCACAACCCCCTCAATATGGGTATCAAAAGAAAGGGCTTTTCTATTAAAATACAGTAAATACATTACCTACATCATTATCTTTCTTTCCAATAAAACCTTTTAACTTAAAAGTTTTTTAAGTACTTATTTTATAATGATGTAACCTAAAGACAACTTATTTTTCTTTTTATGAATCACGATAATGTTCAAAAATATTTTTGTACTTAAAACTGTAAAAGCGACAGCTATGGACGGAACGCCATTCCTGGCCATAGCTAGAAAAGTAGCAAGATGTCGATAAGTCTGTCTGTAAAAGTATCCGAGTGACTCAAAAAGTGTAAAAAAGTGATTGAAAATGTGCAAAGAAGTGATTAATGCAACGTTATAATTATGTTGAATGGATAAAGTTTTACAAAAACTACAAATTGTGTTTTGAATGTATGGTTTAGCCAAAAGAAATAATAAATGATTTCTGACGACCAACTAAACAAATTAGCTATTGTTCTAAACTATCATTTATTACCGAATGACCATTGTCAAGGTTAATGTTGACTAAATTTAAGAGCGTCAAAGACCGAAATTACAATTTTAGAGATGAACATTTGAGATAAAACATATAATATTATAACGAATGGCTCCTTTAATTACGTCTGTTAGTTTATGACTAATAATTTCATTTAATTGACTACATTTTGACACATTTCAATTTCAATACGTGAGCATTTTTGTGTGACGCCCACTTCGTTTGCAAATTTGGTAGCAGTCAAAAGGTTATACTAAGCTTTGTTTTATTTTTATAGTATGACTATAATGGCAACACTGGCGAATGACATTATAAAGTTTATGATTAATAAAAATAGATAATATAAATAAAGATAGAAATGGACAAAGGTAATGATGATTTTTTTTATTGTTTTTTATAGAATATAGATCTACGATTGACCACCAACTCGCCTGATGTTAAGCGAAGGTGTGGCCGAGGATGGAGCTCGTCGATCTAGAAGATATCTATTCACTCTAGCCTTGAAAATTCCAAGATTGTAGGTCTCAGGAAACAAAGATGGTGGCAAAGAATTCCATTCTTGTGCACTACGCGACAAGAATGTGGATCGATATCGCTGAGTACGGATTTTCGGCATTTCAACGAGAAATGGGTGGTAATTCGCCGACTTTCTACTAGTCCTGTAGTGAAATAGGGATGGTGGAATTAGGTCGTGAAGCTCTTGCGCACACCCCCCGAAATGAATCCTGTAGAAAATAAACAAACATGCTACTTTACGCGGTGCTCGAGATTTAATAAAACTCGGAATGTGTTTGACTCACAACACATGCTTGCATTGTTTTTGTGCTTTCGAAACTGATAAATAATTACTCGGGATAATAGTCTTTATAACTACACGTAAACCTATGTTATTATTAATTTCTTAAATTTTAAACTGGTAGACGTTCAACAAAAGAATAATAAAAAAGAGGCCTTGGCCGTGTCAAGCCATGCATATAGTAGGGTTCCGTAGCTAATGTCGTAATTAAAACAAAACTACTTGGCGAGTAGTTTTTTGTTCACACTAATTTGCAAAAAGGCCAATGACCTCTGTACTAAAATGCCTTATCTGTTTATCTTATTTATCGTTATATCTCGTAAACTTGCAATCATAGTGACCACAAGCTGAGCTTGTAATCATAGTGAGGAGCTTGATATTTTCGATACATCGGTCAACAAAATAAAAAATATCCTTTTCAATATTTATATAAACTGAAGAACACGGTACTTGCAATTATTACCTATTGTATCTTAGACTATCTATAATTATTCCTATTTGTTGAGTGTCACAATTTAAATGCATGTTGTGTTTGCTTCTAGAAGGCTGTTCAGCCAGTCTATGTTATTCATATGTATGATGAAATTATGTTGGTATTATAGCTGTAACATCCAGTTTGCAAACCATAAAAAAAAATAAAAAAAAACTTTCATACAAAGTTTTTGACATGTACTATGGTTAATCATGAATTCTTAGGTCTTATATTTAAGTAATGCAGGAGGACACATTTTTTCACCTTTGGTGACACACAGCATATCTGATAAAAATGATATATTGGACCTTGTTATTGATATTGTTTATTTACATAAAACTTAATAATCTATTATAACAATTATTATATAATATAGAAAATATTTATTCACTACTACGATTTGTAAAATAAAAATTTAATTGTTTTAAGATACCTATTCAACAATACGTCGCTCGATGGAGCGGAAATCAGAA
The DNA here is from genome assembly GCA_947563715.1 of Lycia hirtaria. Classification (NCBI taxonomy): domain Eukaryota; kingdom Metazoa; phylum Arthropoda; class Insecta; order Lepidoptera; family Geometridae; genus Lycia; species Lycia hirtaria. Next base: position 3,557,357 of record OX387376.1, on the reverse strand, counting down.
AAAAAATCGTCCCTTCTTGATGTATGGAAAGCCACCTCTAGCCATTTTTTTGAAAATTAGACTTACTTATGCGTTTTGTAGCGGCTTACGGAACACAACTACATGCCATATTTCGTTTATGTAGGGTTAACAGTTTCTGAGTAAAATGATTGTGACGTGACATACGAACAGATAGACCGACAGACGGATATGGCGAAATTATAAGGGTTCCTCGTAGTTACTACGAAACCTTAAAAACTAAGACAGAAAAGAAACAATATTTTGGATTAAATTCAAATTCATTTATTTCGAGTTAATACTCATAGAAATCACACAATAATAATATAATCACATAACATAATAATAATTAAGAAATAAATAAAGTAATAATAATAATAGAGTAAAATGTCAGTGAAAGTCATAAAATTAAAATTATACAGCAATTAAAAATTATATAATAATAATAAATACATGAATCATTCTATTTGGCACAATGACGCCATGGCAATTTATGAAAGACACATGTCTTTAATAAATTTCTGAGGAAGGGTCCATCGCTCCTCCCCGCCACTACTCTCAGATAGTTGTTGCCGCTGCCACGCACCCGCCGCATCAAGGAGGCTACACGTTTACGCATCATGGCTGGAAATCCATCGAATCGTGCCTCTACGAACACAGATGCGCTGCAGAAGCGCGGCAGCCCCAACAACATCCTGAATGCGTTATTGTATTGGACACGTAGGGCGCACACTGTCTTTTGAGTATAGTTGACCCAGAGGTGTAAAAATCTTGGCAGAAGGCTCAAAAGAGCGTTCTTAAGGACTGTTTTTTTTCAGTATTATTGCATGTATAATAAGTTCACATTATTTGTATGAAGAATAAGTCTTTTTTCTAATCGAAACTCGGGTCACGCTTTTGTTATTAATATAATTTGGCCATAAATCCACCGTTTACACTACCAAATTAACGGTCTAGTGAAAACATCCAAAATAATACAAAATAAATATGCATATCTTTAACCCCCTTTTTACTATAAAATTTGCTTTCTCGAAGATGGTAAGCTTGATTTCTTAGTTTTAAACTCTAGTTTAAATAGCCCCTGCCCTCACACTAACTCCGCCCCTGCCTCCAATATCATGATGGATGCTAGATTTTGTTTCTCGGATTGACGCGTCGTCAATCAACGCCTGATGGATGGCGGAGACACTCGATTCCCGCGGTATTAATTCATGTTTGACGTTGATTGATACTTATTGACGGTGTAGACGCGATATAATTACTGGCTCTGAAGGACCTCATGTAATATTCTAGCACGTTTCAAAGGCATTCTTACAAGCTTTTATTGAGGTGTATAAGTGTTCAGGCATATAAAAACTTGGACTTGTAGGACAACTAGCAATGATATGGTTCATTGAGATGGTTTTTAAGCATACTAACCAATATGTAATGGTGAGAATAAAACGCGAAATGACCATATCAATTACTATAATCAATCAATATGCTGCAGAATAACCATATCAATTACTTACTCATAGTGACTAATCATATTCTAACTAAACATTTATAGCAAATATGTATTTAGGAGTTTCCGGCAGCCTAGTGGTGAGACCGTCTGACTTGCGATCCGCAGGTCCTGGGTTCGAATCCCACGGCACGCACCTCTGTCTTTTTGAAGTTAGGTATGCGCGTATTGTTGATTGCCGCCAATTTCAAACGGCGAAGGAAACCATCGTGAGGAAACCTACATGTCTGAGAGTTCTCAATGATCTTGAAGATGTGTGAATTCTGCCAACCCGGACTTGGCCAGCGTGGCAGACTATGGCCTAACCCTTCTCATAATGAGAAGATGGCCCGTTCCCAGCAGTTTGTACAAAGGGGGCTGATAAAAAAAAAATATGTATTTATCAAAATTGGTCAATTAATGGTGATACAGCAAACTTCCCTCCTTTTGGGGGAAAATCATAAAACCTTACCTTACCGTAACGTAACGTAAATACCAAGATTCTTCAAGATAAATTGAAAACTACGACCTGTATCACGTGTACCAACATAAATCCGGACCGAAGAAAGACACCATATGATAGAATTTCTACCATCTAGTGAAGAGACCTTTAACCGCTTCGCTCACTCGGTCAATTACACACGAAAACACCGCGCATGAATAGGTACTTAGCTTTTGTAACGGTCCAGAACTATCCGTTACTCACATGTAGTCAACATAACTCTAAATGTTCAAAATATGGAATAAAGATAACAAATAAACTTATCTCGTCTACATTAATTTATCTGTAATTATAAGTATTTCCCTTATTTTAATTATTTATAGAATTTAGTTTAAGATGCGTTATATAAAACATTAACAATAGCCAAATAATGCTATTTAGTCAGTCAAGGTTATATTTGAGGTCAATGGCTTATAATATTATTATGAATGCCTGTTTTGGAAGCATAACACCAAATTTAATGGGAAGTATATTAACTCAATACTATTTACTGAAGCTACCTTCATTTAGTAATTAATTAAGTATTGGAGCATTTCGTTCTATATTTAGACTTGCACAAGCGTTTCATGGAAAGAAGGCTGCATTCTTGATAGTATGTGTACAAGTATGCAATTTGGTATACAGACGTCATGAGAATAGAGTTTAAAGTCCTTCGAATTAGTTGAATAATTTAATGAGAAAATGTTGAGGGTAGATCCAAAAAATAGTTGTTATTGTCAGTTCCATATTTAGACTTGCACGATGGGTTCTTGGAAAAAGGCTAAGCGCCGGCACACACTCCAGAAGTTAAATATTTTATTTTTATAAATTCATCGTATATGTGACGTCACGGTAAATTATTGTAAAGATTAAAATACATTTATTTATATCAAATTTACAATACTACTCTTATAAGATAATTATATTATTATTTCTCGGAAACTCATATTTTCATGCAGTAATTCGGATATATCGACCATAATTACCTAAATATCTATACGGTCAAAGGAAGTGGTAAATAAATGAAAGGTTTCGGTTGATTAAAAGGGCTTTCGTATTACTAAGTAGTATTGCTAATTACGTTTGTATGTATGTTGAATCTAGGAATGGTTAATGGCGACGATGTTTTGGTCTACAGCACTTTGTTACCTTATTTATAGCCGTTATTGTAGAACGTCCAAACCTACTTGCTGGAATTTATCATTATATTGCTAAAAGTGAGTTATAATGGGGAGCGGTCATTTAAGTATTGTATACTCACAGATACAGATACAGATTACGGGTGACGGAAGCGTATTTTGTTATTTACTAATTTCGGAAGGCGGCCATTTGCAAGTTCGGTGTATATTTAGGTTGAGTGCGCGCGAAGCCTTAAGTCGTGACGAGTAGGCGTAGTTCTTGGTGGGGATTGATACGTAAAAGGAAACGATTCGAACGCGGCGGGGCTTTTTTGCATTCACTCGTTCTGGGTTCTGGTGCTCGCTGGGCGCGAGACCTTCGTAGCTTTCGCGTTAGACGTTTCTCTCGCTGGTTGCTCATTTGGGAAATAGAATTATTTTTAGATTAACGATTGCGGGGAGTCTTCTTTTAAAACTTAAATTATTTTGAAGTTTTCTTTTACGTTAATTTCATTTGCTAACGTTCTACTTGAAAACGTTTTGTGTTAGATTATTATTTTACTTATTGTTAGAGATGATGCGGGGATAAATTATTGTGAGTGTGCGCGTCCTGTTTGGTCTGAGAGTTCGGAATGGAATTGTGTGCTGGTCCGGCTGATACCGAAAAGTAGATGCACGGATTGGTGTATGATTCTTGAGTATGAACCTCCGGTTAAACATGGCGTGGGTGTTTAGGGAAAGCAACTGCGGAGTCTTATTAATTATAACCCCAAAGTGGTTATTGCTAGTGTCGTATGTGCTTCAAACGCAAGTTGGAGACCATACGACGCTGTCCCCTTTTGTTACGTTTTGTTAGGCGGCTGGTTGTTTGAGACGCGACCAGGAGTAGAGGATTTGAGGTCTCTGGTCGGGGATTGATTCTTTCTCGAATTCTGGCAGCATAGAAAGAAGTAGTGCGCGGATGGATTTCCACCAGAATTTTGGTTAGAATTGGTTCCTGACTGCCCTTCGCGTTGTAGGGTAATCTCCTTGTAACTATCGATGAAGTTGCTGGAGAGATTGTAGGGAGCCAGGGGCCAGTAGGTATTTCAGACTCGCCATCTAAACTGGTAGTATAGCTTAGTAGACGTGGAATCGGGCGTGAGGAAGCGTCTATAGATTTAGAGCAGTTCCGTGTGAACCCGAGTTCACGAGGGGTAGTGGTTAGATTTGTTATAATAGCTAGAAGATAGCTATTATTAACAAATACGTAGTTAGCTAGGGACGTAGTTCTTTTAATTCGTATTAGGAAGGGTTAAGTACACTCCACAAAGAAGAACACACACATCATCTCATTTACACAACTTCTGGAAACCCCTTGGAGTTCCAGAAGACATGCACAAAATTCAATTCTCTAATTTTGTCGGTAGGTCTTGTGATAGGCAGGGGGACCCTTGACTCTGAACAATACAATAAAATAAGGAGTTAAAATGGGTTCTTAACAATTAACGTTTCAGGTAGGATATTATCAGTTAAGTAGGTAGATTCTACTTATTCAACAAGGATCTCTAAAAGATTTATGTTTTATTGGTGTTACTTCTACCAAAATGGATGAGTAAATTCTTCTTATGAACAGTATATTAGTGTTCTGAACAATCAATTCAATAAGGAACACTTTATACCTTTAAATATTATAACCATTTTATCTTGACATCAGCGATCTGAACAACATCATACAATAAGGATCACTGAATTCAATAACCAGAGTAAAATTTAGATTCATTAGGCAAAACTAGCGAAACCCTATCCGTAATATTTAACACGTTACGAATAAAAATGTAAGCATTGTTGTTTCATATATTTCATTGGATGAACTCCTCAAATTCCTTTGTGTTACGGAAGTACCTACTTCATACTTGGTTTCTGATTTGACAATGGACGGAAGAATCTCGTTCATAATCTACATAAGCTCATTTAGTTCAGTGGAAGTATCAAACAACATAATGCAAATAGGAATTGTGTAATTTGCATGAAAAGCTAGATTTTGTTGTAAAAGTCGGGCAGTCTGAGATATGTCTGAGTTTATAATCACTACACTAAATTAAGGTTTAGATACACAAAACCTTTGGCCAGGATGCGCCAGTTCTACAGTAATTTCTATAACGGTGTGGAAAGACCAACCGTTGTCTGATTAACCTTGTCGAGAGAGAGGTGTCAGCATTTTGAGTAGTCATTGCTGTATAACGCAGTGTTGAAGTGTATTTGTACCTATATATTACATACATGCTACCGAGCTATATCAAAGACTGCCTCACTTATCAGGGTTAGATATAAATTCCCTGCGGAAGAACAACGTCGAAGAAGAAGAACATCTACATAGGTACATTATATCTGATGTGGCGACTGATACTTGCCTGATGTTTAGCAAATCGTCTGGACAAACACATTCATCAAAAGTATACATCTATGATTTAAGGTTAAGGATCCATCGCGGTAAACAAAGGGTTTCGCATGTAGGGAAATAATTATAGTAGGGATTATTCGATTCTTGTTGGCAGAATTGAAGAATCTCTGTAGGTCAAGATTAAGACCTACTGAAAGTATAAATAATTGCTATAGACCTAAGTATTGGAACCAGGAAGTTCAACCTATAGGCAGGAACGTACCTAGGCAGTAAAGTCACTGTTGCATTGCTTAAGACTTCAACTAGATGTAGAATCAACCATCTCACCTTTTGCAATAACAAAGTAAACCACTTTGTTTCGATAGGATTTTCCATAGGTTTTGGGCCAACAGGAAAGCCTCCGATTCTACATTGCTGTTCTAAGCGGAATGGGTAGTTTTCCGATATAAACTTATTTCTATCTCGGCCTGACGTTATACTATACCAACACAGACATACTTGATAATATTTTGCGTCCTCTTGTCTAGCTACATTATTAAGGAAGTAGGGAATTTTGACACACGTACAAGAAACACTCATTTCCCATTTGCTAAACAGGGCCTCCTAAAGGATGTTAGTCCGGAGGTTTCTGATGGAGCCAGGGTGCTTAAAAGTCCAACCAGTCTCTGGTCGCAGCACATGGGGCGTTCCTAGTAGGTAACTGGTTGGTGTGACTGGTTTTTACCAACTAGTTGGTATAACTAGTTATTGCTAGCTGGTTTTCCTCGTGGTACGCAAGGGCGGAAGGCGGAGCCCTACCTCTTAGCTCCAAAATATACCTTGACAGTATATTATTAATTAGTGACAAAAGATGTAAAAGTAATCTCTCTGAACATAAGTCCACTCTATCATATATTGAGAAATAGGATTCCCACAACATAACCTTCCTATTTCAGTTAGGTAAAACTATCTTGGTTCCAAGTAAGGGTCATCTTCATGTTCATCGGTCGCTTAACATTATAAAACCTACAGCACACTATAGTGAATTATTATATTTTATAACCTTTATTTATAATGTTGCAATTGAGTGTCTCAATCACCAGTAACTAGGTAAACACAAATATTATCATATTAGGTAGGTTAATCCTTGTATTTTAACGATAAGTCAAATAGGTATATTGATATAGGAAAGGTATCGACTCAAATTCCCCTTCTGCGGTTATTGCGTCACAACAAGTAGGTCCTCCACTAGACGAATCACTGGCCATATATTTAAGTATATTTAAGTTACTATAAGTTAGGGAAGGTAGGGCAGTAGGGTATATCTTCTTAATTAATACTAATTACCAAATCGTTCAATTGCATCAAGTTTGGTCGAGCATTATTAAGGGCATTAGATTTGGGGGGGGTACAAAAAGGTATGCCGTGACACAGGATCTGAACTATTAAATTATTTTATATTTAGAGACCTTTAGTTTTATAGTTAAATATTATCTGGTTTATTTTCTTATTCATAATTACACATAATTGTCTATATTACTTATCAACATATCTCTATTTACATGTCAAGTATTATGTATATATATTCTATTTACTTCTTTCCTAGTTATGTAGTTAATTAAACGCCTTTTTTAGGCAAAATGTTGCTTGTGAAATGGTACGAATGGGGATTTGAGTCGGGACTTGTAGGGTCAGATCTAATCAATTAGGAAAAGTATGTTTATGTTAGGTCACTATATAACTATTCTAGGATTTAACTACCTACTTCCATATAGTCTAGCAATGTTAAAAAAAAACTGGTTAGGGAAAATATATTTCTATCACTAACCTTTGGTCATATTATTGTATTTTAAAATATCAATTATTGTTAGAAATTCTTTATAAAGGTTAGCCCTAATTTACTGGTGAAGAGACAATCAGATGCTACTTATTTTTGTTCAGTCGGGTAGCTGTAGTAATAAAAAAATACATTAAGTAGATTTAAGTCATATTCTGATAGTAAATTATTTGTAAATTGGTACAGGCGGGTCAAGTTAGGTACTTAAAAATGAAATGATTGATTTCTAGAATTCATATTCTATAAAATTAGATTTAGGTTCTCATTGGATATTTTATTATAAGCAATCATATTGACATTTACAATTAAAATAATAGGTACTTACTCAGTACAAATATTTAGAAAACTCAAGCGGTGTTGTACTTTGTAAAACATGTGAAATCTCTGATTTTATTCTATATCACAGGCACTATTATAACACTGTTATCACTAACACATATAACTTGGTTACACTTAGATATATAGGAAATGTGGTTTCATGTAGATTCATATTAAATTATTTGATTCATTAACATTCATAGAATTAGCCTGTAGTTCATCGAAACAGTTGTCTTGAAACATAGCGGGCGGCTTCTCAGGGGCTTGATAAAGCAAGTCAATTGTTTCCTAAAACAAAAAAATAAACTTAGTTAAAAGTCTGCAATGAAGTAAACAGTCATACTATTTGGTTAGGTAGTTTATGTCATAATTGTGCTTGTAATCATCCTCTTAAATTGTATATTTAATATAGTTGTAAATTGTAAATAACAAGCACAATGTGAGTGGCGGTCATTCGGTTAACAGACTTAGTAACTTTTATTAAACTAGATGCGGGAAGTGCCAAGCATTGGCCTTAGTATAGCGTTAATTCGTAGCTGTCTAATACAAACCTTAGGTTAATAAATGTCACTATATCATAATATCATCCGTGCTAAGTTGTAAACAGTAGTTTTTCTGCCATAATATTCAGTTGATCGGTTTGCAATTGAGGTGACTTCTAGTTTTGGGTGTTCCGGGGGCGTAGATTTCTCTTTACTGTTATTTCATGTAGCTGCAACGAGAAAATATAGTTATGAAACCGATGTACAGTATGGTAGAAGGTAAAGTAAAACCAATGCTTTGATAAAGCGAATAATAACTTACCGTATACTAAAACATGTTATGTTTCAGAGTTGTTATTTATAATGAAGATTAGCGGGCGTTGTTTTGGGCGTAGTTAATTCAACTTTCAGTATTCAAGTACCAAAAGGTTCAGGCTAGTCAGGAATTTGGTTGGAGAAGTTTATTTTGCATGGATCTTCAAACTACATGACGACTGTCTTACTAATGACATAATTATGTTTGTAATACTTAAATTTAGAACAACACGCCAGAACTACAAAACTAAATTGTTTATTGTAAAATTTCTGGTTGTTTGAAAATAGAATCCCGACAAGTTTACTGTAAACAATTAGGGACGTTTCACTAGAAATCGGAACCATTACGAGTAGCGGCAGAATCGATTATTCGAACATTTTGGATTTGAAATTACCTTAAAAATGTAGTCATGACATTATTCGCATTTGTAACATTTTATCGATTTATGGAGCCAACACAAGTTTTATTTACAGTTCGGTAGAATTTCTAACCATCGGTGTATTTTGAGCTAGTAATTTTATTGTTGGGAGTACCAATTTATAACAACGGCATATCTTAATTAATTTCTAAGGAAGTATTTTGATTGAAGTTGTTTTTAGAAACAACAAGGTGATAAGCTATTATAAAATAAAAATAAAAAATAGCGTGAATCTATACTTAGTTAGTTATTGCTAATATTGTACTGTAACATTAAATATTCGATTAAGCAAAACATTCAGGGGTGTGTCACTAATTATTGTATGTTACATTGGCGTATTATTGTTTTATATTATTGTTTTATCTAAAAATAGTTATTTTACGATTAGTTGAATCAATTTAGTTGAAAACTGGAAAGGAAATATAATTTCATGTGTTCGAATATTGGATTTTGAGTTGCAATTCGATTATTAAGTGTGTGATTCGATTGATAAGTGTGTTGGAATGACATTTCACTAAAGCTGTTTCGCAATAGAATGAACGATTTCACAGATTATGTATGACGAAGTTTTGGTTTAAATAATAATTTAAAACGGTATTAAAAGCTGAATGTGTATTTGTACATTCAGATTAAGTTTATAAGCCTTTATATTTTACTAGAAAATATAGCGCTCTATTTTCTATACAATGAAATGTCATTCTTTCTATATTTTGAAATTTCCCGCGAGTATCTAGTTTGTTACATTTTAGATATCGTTCGTACATCTTTAGCATGACTGAATACTGGCTTTGGGGCACGGCGACGATATCAAAATGTTTTAGACTATCAAGTTATTTTGAAGAATAATTATGCTAAATCTAATCGCTACAAATTAAATATAAATCCATATTTTTATTCATTAGTATAAAATGACAAACTCAGAACTTTTAAATCTCCCACTATAAATATTTTTTCGGAATATGTCATAATCTATTGTAAATTGCTTAGCATGATATTTTAAATAATAGGCATAATAAAATATTGTTCATACAAACTGTCCTACGGCAAATTAGCGGAACTATTGTATTTAAACGATTATGCGATAACAGCGCTGCGTGCTGGGGTACCTTTTAGTGACTCATTTTAATATTCAGATAACTTGTAAACTAGGATAGTTAATATGTTTTATAACAAAGTAGCGCTAGAAAAATTCTGAAGATTTTAGAATAATATGAAGTTCATAATGCGTTTATTATAAAAAAATGTTTCGGAACATTTTGAACGAAACGAACATCTAGCTATTTACTTCGTTCGGAAAAATAATAACAATTATTCTTTGATGCAATTTCATATAAATTATGTTAAAATCTACTAATCTATAATTTACTGGTAGTAATAAATTGAATTTGTATAAAGTTTGTTTTACGTATTTATATTTTATATGGATAGCGCCATCTGTTGGTTACGTTGCGAACTAGATTGATGGGACAGAAAACAGGATATGGTTTAGGAATCAATGTTGGGTAATCGAATTGTGACACTTGACGCGACACTAGATGTCGTACGTAGTATTTTTAATAGCTTTATGTAATATAAGAACCTTGTCACATTAGGAAATGAAACTATGTAACAAAAATACTCTTTGGTTAGTTTTAGTTTTCGGCTTTCTCGAAAATAAGTATGTATGGTGCTTCAAAAATTAGTTCCGTTGTAACTTAGAACATTTTCTAATAGCTACTTAAAAATATTTACTTTGTTTGTAACTTAGTGATAAAATAATATCGTCAAACTTTCTGTGAAGTGAGTTTTGGTCAAATGAAGTGTTTATTAGGAATAAATGCACAGTATACTAAGATGTTAAATAAAATACAACATAAGTAGACAAGTTATTAAATTTCGGAAGTGTGTAGGCGCATAACTTCGGAACGGATTAATAGATTTTGTGTCATGTTAGTGATGGACGGGGTTGACGGTTACAAAAAAAAACATCATCATCATCACTATTTTTCATTACTGCAGGGGTACAATTAAAACTGCGGGCGAAGCTAGTGTTTATAAGTATTTTACTCATAAACCTTTTGTTTGATGTTTCTTTTGTTTGACATTTATTTAACTTCACAGAAGCTAGGAAGGTTATCTTTTGCTCAATTTAACGGCTGAACCGATTCTAGTGAAATACTTTATAAGGATAGCAGTAGATCGACCTAGCTTATTTTACAATCGAAAGTTTATGCTCGCTCGTCATAATTGAATGGCTGAACCGATTTTGATGAAGGTTCGTATGGGAATGGTGTTGTAGTCGGTCAATCTAACTGAAGAAAAAGGGCGCAAGTAATTTTGTTTTTAATGCTTTATGCACTTTTACATTTGAAAAACCAAACCTAGTGTTAAGAAACTTAGAGTAATATTTAAACGAACTAATGATATAAGACCAATGTTTGATACTGTCTGTTTGTTACCATAATATATTATCATTGCAATTCAATGGCTGAAGCGATTGTTATGGAGTTGGATACGGAGATAGTATGGCAGTCTGGGGATAGTCATGTGCCGTATTTTATCATCATCATCATCATCATCATGCACTTTAGCAAACATATTTATAATTATGTGAGTGAAGCAGCGTAGAATAGCTAGTGTACTTTATTTTTATACAAACTAAAATTAATTATACAATTTTATTAATTATACAGTTTTACAGTTGCGCGGGCGAGATCACAAAACATCTATACATAAATTAGAACTGTAGCTAATAGAAGTATGATTGTTAGATATTTATGATAAAATATTGGAGTAGGTATACTTCACTGCGTTTTGTTGTATGTCTGTTTGTACGTCGAACGCGAAATTACTGAACGAGATCGAGTGAAATTTGTAATTTTCTAGACGTTCTGATATAATGATAAAATAGTGTTACATATTTGAGTAAAATCTTCGGCAAATAAAATAAATAAATTTTAAGTAAAATAAAGTCGCCACTTTATTTTAACGTGAGTGTATCTTATTTCTAAGCGGCATTTATTGAAATTACCTAAGGGGCTTAAAATATATTTCATACGATCGATTTAGCGGGGCAAGGATATGGCGGTTATGATGCTAAGCGAGTAGTTTAGTGATTTTAACTCTATAATGAAAACGCTGATTACTATCAAGAGATTATTCGCGGAAAATATCTAAATAATATACACAACATAAATTTTGTTCGGGTTAGTTATAAATTTTATCCATGTAATCAAATAAATAGTTTAACGTTTTAGCAATTTTAGTGTCAAATGAAAATAAAATTATTTTCATTATTTATATAGCACCTACCTAAATCTACCTGGGAGTCAAATTATTTATCATTTATTTCAATTAATTATTTATTTGCATAAAATTATGTAACAAAATTCACTAACGTCGTGTGTCCATTGGCGAAGTATTTGGTTATGCGTTACGGTGATATATGCAAGAAAAAAAAAAATGTTAAAATATCTTTTTATTTTTAGCTTTTATTAGTCGTAATTATATATCTAGAAATATTGTGTGACCATTATAACGCATATTAAGAATTATTTTGATTTAATATTTATGTACCGGAAGGTTATTTAAGGCGAAGCGTTAAATGTGGTTGTTGTTAAGTATACGTAAACAAAGGTTTTACTTAACATATTACGAGTATTTTGCGTAGCTAAAAAAAAAATTATTAAATGGAAAAAAATAAAATGTTTTTCTCTTTTATTATTTGTGTTGCTTTTTTTACAGGATCTGATGATTATTTATTTATATAGTAAACATATTGAGACATTTCTTGGTTTTCTTATTTGTTTTATTTTACAGGAGAGGTAATAGTTTGGTTTTGGTATTAAAATATATGGTAACGGAAGGAAGTAATTCCTGGGTTTGGTAATTAATAAATAAATAAACAAAAAAAGGAGGTATTGAGTTTTATTGGGTTATAATTACTAAACTGGTAAGGTTTCTGGTATGGTGGTATGTTTGATTATGGAGGTAAAGGTATTGGAAATATGGTACTGGAGGTAACTTAAAATTCAAATTTGTCAAATTTTAAATTAAAGTTACTAAACGCCTAGAAGTTGTTCATTAACTGTTTAGTGATGATTTCTAGAACGTGCGTGTATGGCAACGAAAGACTGGCTGTGATCGAGACTTGTGTGTAATTTTAAGGGGTTCTAGATCTCAGCACTATTGAGGTTAACTGAACTATTGTCAAGGTTCAAGAATTGGCAAAACACATACTCAATGTAAACTATCGATGGAGATGCTGGCTAGGTAATTGGAAGCATTGACATAAGTCGATTTTGATGGTTTACATACTCTACACGCAGGAAAGAAATTTACGCACACTTATAAGCGCTGACGTTTAACCAATATGATTTTGAATTTATAATCATGGTGGAGCAAAGGATCTATAACATTTTATACCTTTGTCCGCATGAGTATTCTCTCACTAGGAAGGTACATGTATTAGTCGCCAATATAGTGGATCAGGAAAGTATCTACTCGGTGCCTTAGCCATGTCTCCCTTCTGGAGCTCTTTGTCTCGCAAACAAAGATGATCTTGTTAGTTTGGGTTGCTTTGTGGGAAGGTCTATTTTTTTTATAGTGAATTTGTTGACGAACTTTGATTCTGAAGAATGAGTCTGTTGTTTAAAAGTCAGTTTAAAAACACGATCATATTGTATATAGGGAACATATGTGCATTTCTTACACATAATTTATTGCCATGGCTGGAATCTTGACAACGTATGGGTGGGGAATAAAAAATAATAAAGGTTATTTAATGGGTTGAATACATGTGAGATTTAAATAATAATTTAAGTAATTCTTTCCTCCGTCGGACTTTTCAAAGTCTTAGCCGGTTAAAAGAATTAGCGGGCGACTGTAACGGTCCAGAACTATCCGTTACTCACATGTAGTCAACATAACTCTAAATGTTCAAAATATGGAATAAAGATAACAAATAAACTTATCTCGTCTACATTAATTTATCTGTAATTATAAGTATTTCCCTTATTTTAATTATTTATAGAATTTAGTTTAAGATGCGTTATATAAAACATTAACAATAGCCAAATAATGCTATTTAGTCAGTCAAGGTTATATTTGAGGTCAATGGCTTATAATATTATTATGAATGCCTGTTTTGGAAGCATAACACCAAATTTAATGGGAAGTATATTAACTCAATACTATTTACTGAAGCTACCTTCATTTAGTAATTAATTAAGTATTGGAGCATTTCGTTCTATATTTAGACTTGCACAAGCGTTTCATGGAAAGAAGGCTGCATTCTTGATAGTATGTGTACAAGTATGCAATTTGGTATACAGACGTCATGAGAATAGAGTTTAAAGTCCTTCGAATTAGTTGAATAATTTAATGAGAAAATGTTGAGGGTAGATCCAAAAAATAGTTGTTATTGTCAGTTCCATATTTAGACTTGCACGATGGGTTCTTGGAAAAAGGCTAAGCGCCGGCACACACTCCAGAAGTTAAATATTTTATTTTTATAAATTCATCGTATATGTGACGTCACGGTAAATTATTGTAAAGATTAAAATACATTTATTTATATCAAATTTACAATACTACTCTTATAAGATAATTATATTATTATTTCTCGGAAACTCATATTTTCATGCAGTAATTCGGATATATCGACCATAATTACCTAAATATCTATACGGTCAAAGGAAGTGGTAAATAAATGAAAGGTTTCGGTTGATTAAAAGGGCTTTCGTATTACTAAGTAGTATTGCTAATTACGTTTGTATGTATGTTGAATCTAGGAATGGTTAATGGCGACGATGTTTTGGTCTACAGCACTTTGTTACCTTATTTATAGCCGTTATTGTAGAACGTCCAAACCTACTTGCTGGAATTTATCATTATATTGCTAAAAGTGAGTTATAATGGGGAGCGGTCATTTAAGTATTGTATACTCACAGATACAGATACAGATTACGGGTGACGGAAGCGTATTTTGTTATTTACTAATTTCGGAAGGCGGCCATTTGCAAGTTCGGTGTATATTTAGGTTGAGTGCGCGCGAAGCCTTAAGTCGTGACGAGTAGGCGTAGTTCTTGGTGGGGATTGATACGTAAAAGGAAACGATTCGAACGCGGCGGGGCTTTTTTGCATTCACTCGTTCTGGGTTCTGGTGCTCGCTGGGCGCGAGACCTTCGTAGCTTTCGCGTTAGACGTTTCTCTCGCTGGTTGCTCATTTGGGAAATAGAATTATTTTTAGATTAACGATTGCGGGGAGTCTTCTTTTAAAACTTAAATTATTTTGAAGTTTTCTTTTACGTTAATTTCATTTGCTAACGTTCTACTTGAAAACGTTTTGTGTTAGATTATTATTTTACTTATTGTTAGAGATGATGCGGGGATAAATTATTGTGAGTGTGCGCGTCCTGTTTGGTCTGAGAGTTCGGAATGGAATTGTGTGCTGGTCCGGCTGATACCGAAAAGTAGATGCACGGATTGGTGTATGATTCTTGAGTATGAACCTCCGGTTAAACATGGCGTGGGTGTTTAGGGAAAGCAACTGCGGAGTCTTATTAATTATAACCCCAAAGTGGTTATTGCTAGTGTCGTATGTGCTTCAAACGCAAGTTGGAGACCATACGACGCTGTCCCCTTTTGTTACGTTTTGTTAGGCGGCTGGTTGTTTGAGACGCGACCAGGAGTAGAGGATTTGAGGTCTCTGGTCGGGGATTGATTCTTTCTCGAATTCTGGCAGCATAGAAAGAAGTAGTGCGCGGATGGATTTCCACCAGAATTTTGGTTAGAATTGGTTCCTGACTGCCCTTCGCGTTGTAGGGTAATCTCCTTGTAACTATCGATGAAGTTGCTGGAGAGATTGTAGGGAGCCAGGGGCCAGTAGGTATTTCAGACTCGCCATCTAAACTGGTAGTATAGCTTAGTAGACGTGGAATCGGGCGTGAGGAAGCGTCTATAGATTTAGAGCAGTTCCGTGTGAACCCGAGTTCACGAGGGGTAGTGGTTAGATTTGTTATAATAGCTAGAAGATAGCTATTATTAACAAATACGTAGTTAGCTAGGGACGTAGTTCTTTTAATTCGTATTAGGAAGGGTTAAGTACACTCCACAAAGAAGAACACACACATCATCTCATTTACACAACTTCTGGAAACCCCTTGGAGTTCCAGAAGACATGCACAAAATTCAATTCTCTAATTTTGTCGGTAGGTCTTGTGATAGGCAGGGGGACCCTTGACTCTGAACAATACAATAAAATAAGGAGTTAAAATGGGTTCTTAACAATTAACGTTTCAGGTAGGATATTATCAGTTAAGTAGGTAGATTCTACTTATTCAACAAGGATCTCTAAAAGATTTATGTTTTATTGGTGTTACTTCTACCAAAATGGATGAGTAAATTCTTCTTATGAACAGTATATTAGTGTTCTGAACAATCAATTCAATAAGGAACACTTTATACCTTTAAATATTATAACCATTTTATCTTGACATCAGCGATCTGAACAACATCATACAATAAGGATCACTGAATTCAATAACCAGAGTAAAATTTAGATTCATTAGGCAAAACTAGCGAAACCCTATCCGTAATATTTAACACGTTACGAATAAAAATGTAAGCATTGTTGTTTCATATATTTCATTGGATGAACTCCTCAAATTCCTTTGTGTTACGGAAGTACCTACTTCATACTTGGTTTCTGATTTGACAATGGACGGAAGAATCTCGTTCATAACCTATGCTCATTTAGTTCAGTGGAAGTATCAAACAACATAATGCAAATAGGAATTGTGTAATTTGCATGAAAAGCTAGATTTTGTTGTAAAAGTCGGGCAGTCTGAGATATGTCTGAGTTTATAATCACTACACTAAATTAAGGTTTAGATACACAAAACCTTTGGCCAGGATGCGCCAGTTCTACAGTAATTTCTATAACGGTGTGGAAAGACCAACCGTTGTCTGATTAACCTTGTCGAGAGAGAGGTGTCAGCATTTTGAGTAGTCATTGCTGTATAACGCAGTGTTGAAGTGTATTTGTACCTATATATTACATACATGCTACCGAGCTATATCAAAGACTGCCTCACTTATCAGGGTTAGATATAAATTCCCTGCGGAAGAACAACGTCGAAGAAGAAGAACATCTACATAGGTACATTATATCTGATGTGGCGACTGATACTTGCCTGATGTTTAGCAAATCGTCTGGACAAACACATTCATCAAAAGTATACATCTATGATTTAAGGTTAAGGATCCATCGCGGTAAACAAAGGGTTTCGCATGTAGGGAAATAATTATAGTAGGGATTATTCGATTCTTGTTGGCAGAATTGAAGAATCTCTGTAGGTCAAGATTAAGACCTACTGAAAGTATAAATAATTGCTATAGACCTAAGTATTGGAACCAGGAAGTTCAACCTATAGGCAGGAACGTACCTAGGCAGTAAAGTCACTGTTGCATTGCTTAAGACTTCAACTAGATGTAGAATCAACCATCTCACCTTTTGCAATAACAAAGTAAACCACTTTGTTTCGATAGGATTTTCCATAGGTTTTGGGCCAACAGGAAAGCCTCCGATTCTACATTGCTGTTCTAAGCGGAATGGGTAGTTTTCCGATATAAACTTATTTCTATCTCGGCCTGACGTTATACTATACCAACACAGACATACTTGATAATATTTTGCGTCCTCTTGTCTAGCTACATTATTAAGGAAGTAGGGAATTTTGACACACGTACAAGAAACACTCATTTCCCATTTGCTAAACAGGGCCTCCTAAAGGATGTTAGTCCGGAGGTTTCTGATGGAGCCAGGGTGCTTAAAAGTCCAACCAGTCTCTGGTCGCAGCACATGGGGCGTTCCTAGTAGGTAACTGGTTGGTGTGACTGGTTTTTACCAACTAGTTGGTATAACTAGTTATTGCTAGCTGGTTTTCCTCGTGGTACGCAAGGGCGGAAGGCGGAGCCCTACCTCTTAGCTCCAAAATATACCTTGACAGTATATTATTAATTAGTGACAAAAGATGTAAAAGTAATCTCTCTGAACATAAGTCCACTCTATCATATATTGAGAAATAGGATTCCCACAACATAACCTTCCTATTTCAGTTAGGTAAAACTATCTTGGTTCCAAGTAAGGGTCATCTTCATGTTCATCGGTCGCTTAACATTATAAAACCTACAGCACACTATAGTGAATTATTATATTTTATAACCTTTATTTATAATGTTGCAATTGAGTGTCTCAATCACCAGTAACTAGGTAAACACAAATATTATCATATTAGGTAGGTTAATCCTTGTATTTTAACGATAAGTCAAATAGGTATATTGATATAGGAAAGGTATCGACTCAAATTCCCCTTCTGCGGTTATTGCGTCACAACAAGTAGGTCCTCCACTAGACGAATCACTGGCCATATATTTAAGTATATTTAAGTTACTATAAGTTAGGGAAGGTAGGGCAGTAGGGTATATCTTCTTAATTAATACTAATTACCAAATCGTTCAATTGCATCAAGTTTGGTCGAGCATTATTAAGGGCATTAGATTTGGGGGGGGTACACTTTGCTTGTGTGAAAATGTAGACAGATTCACTCACTGCAAGCCACGTCCACGCGGGCCACGCGGGCCACGCTATGTATGATCGTCTACAAGTATGTTTACAATTATTTTTTTGTTTGTTTGAAAGTGGTACATCGAGAGTGTCCATTTCGAGCTACGATGTCACAGACAGGATACACAAATACACATGTCAAACTTACAACAACCCTCTTTTTGAGCAGGGGGTTAGTAAAAATAGGAATGTATATGCGCTACGTAAGTACACAACCTATATAAGTATACTCTGCTAAAGATAGAATATAACTTTACTTAATTTTTTTTGTTTTTTTTTCAGCTTTTACAAACAAATACCAATACGGGATTCGATAATTGTGATAATGATCAAGATTTATATCTTATCTTGAGCTTATTTAATTATTGTTACTAAGGAAATAAACACATTATGAAGGTTATTACTTTTCGCACATGTTGTTCAATAGGGTGTTAACTCATAATTTACCACTTCTGAGTTATGAATAAGTATAGAATCCAGATTATTTGTAGATTGTCTAACCTGATATTTGTTGTCTTCATGCTATATTCAAAAAAAAAAATCTATAGAAATGAACAGTGGAGACAAGTCCTTGATGAGTACGTACCTAAATGTGTTACATTATGTTTACACAATTTTGTTTGTTAATAAATATAATATAGCCCATTTGTACACAAAACTATGTTTCTGGTTACGTCGGTCTTGCTGGTACATTTTAAATATTTTTGGAACAGATAAATCACTTTTTAATAATAATACTTTATATACCATACACAAGGCAGTGTACAAAAATATATATTGATTTGAATACTCTAATTAGTTTCAAAAATTATGTAATACAATCTCACAGCTTTAAGTCAAGCTTTAAAATGATCAAAAAATAACCCACAAGGATTGAAAAGATTTTCCAAAACGTTTAACGCGATTATCTCAAAACATTATTTATTTGAATTGATACACAAATGAATAGCACATTCGAATAATCTTTCATTTGTGTCAACTGACAATGTCATTTCGAACAATCCAACTCCGAAATGTGACTGTTAGAGCTACTATCGAATCTGTGGGAGAGTAGTGTCAGTAGTAGAGTCGAGCGAGGCTAGAGTGACATCTACAAATTATACTTGTTGCTCCAACTCCACTAGACTGAACTATTGTTCATACTGTGGCGGGAGTAGACAGATCCAGTTGTACTTACTGAAGGGTATTTTTCAATGACGTCGATAAAAAGATGATACTTTTTTAACAGTGTCTTTTTTAACAATATCTTTTTACCAGCTTTAAAAAGAAAGAGATTCAAAATTCGGCTGAAATTTTAACAGACTTCCAAAAAGGAGCAGGATCTCAATTCGATTGTGTTTTTTTGTATGTTTGTTTAACGATTACTTCGCCAATTATGAATTTATTTTGATGATTATTTTTTGTTTGGTAGGTCATATTTTATAGGTGTTCCTATATTTTTTTTTTTATTAAAATCGGTTGAGTACTTTGGTTTTTATAACAAAATAACTGGAAAATATGTTATTCAAGTAAATGAATTGCGTATTTCTAAGACGGTTTTTTAATACTTTAATAATTTTATGTTTGTTACCGCATAACACCGTCATTTATAAGCTCATTTGATTATTTTTTTGTTTGAACTTTTGGATTATTCCCATATAAATTTCATGAAAATTGGTTGAGCAGTTTGGGTTTTAAAACAAAATTGCACATTTTGAACAAAAGTCGGTTTTCCAGTTTTTTTTAAACTATAATATTGTCATAATAGATCTGCAAAGGTCGTGACTCACCAGGCTGGCTTAGGCTCTGGTGATGGGTAATATTCGGTAAAATAGATTTTAAATTTTTATAAAAAATAAATTACGTAACTTAAATTTTTCCGTTGTGTTTTAGAGATTTCATCCATGAATTGTTATTTGTACAAAATGAAATCGGATAATGTTTAAGAGTAGCAAACAGCTATCTTCTATTCTGTTGTATTTATAAATAAAAGCTTAAGAAACAAAAACCCTCGACGAAAAAAGCTCGACCGATTTCGATAAAACATAGCTAAAACACTCTCGATGAAACTCTATTTCAAACAAAAAAAAAACTAGATCGAAATCGCTAAAAAGCTAAAAAGGAGCTGAATAGCCACAAATAGATGCACATATAGATATGCAGATACACACGTCAAACTTTTAACTCCCCTATTTTTGGGTCGTGGGTTAAAAATTGTGCAATTTACAAAAAATTACGCCCCAACGTTTCTCGCGACATTGACGAATTTTTAGTCAAATGAGAGTCGGTCAACGAATAAAGAAAACCGGGCACAGTAGTTACTAGGTTAACAGTTAATGCACATGTACAATTCAAATTTTTTTAATGTAAAAAATACTTTTTTTTAAATCAATTATTCAATTTTAGTCAAATGAGAGTAGTTCACCGAACAAAGAAAACCGGGTGCAGTAGTTACTAGGTTAACAGATAATACACATGTACAATTCAATTTTTCTTTTTATTGTTTTTTTTTTTAAATCAATTATTCAATATTAGATGCACATGTACAATTCAATTAATTATTTTTTTTTTTTTTTTTTTTTTTTTTTTTTTTTTTTTTTTTTTAGTCAAATGAGAGGCGGTCACCGAATTAAGAAAACCGGGAGCAGTAGTTACTAGGTTAACAGATAATGCACATGTACAATTCAATATTTTTTTTATTGAAAAAATATATTTTTTTAAATCAATTTTCAATTTTAGTTAAATGAGAGTAGGTCACCGTATAAAGAAAACCGAGTGCAGTAGTTACTAGGTTAACAGTTAATGCACATTTACAATAAAAAAAATCTTTTTATTGTTTTTTTTTTTTATTAATTATTCAATTTTAGATGCACATGTACAATTCAATTAATTATTTTTTTATTGAAAAATATTATTTTTATATTTTTTTTTATTTTAGTCAAATGAGAGGCGGTCACCGAATAAAGAAAACCGGGAGCAGTAGTTACTAGGTTAACAGATAATGCACGTGTACAATTCGTTACATCTACGTAACGCAAATAAACATGACTTATCAAGTTATCGGCAAGCCAACAGGATCGCTATTGCGAAACGTATCAACTAATGCGTTTTTATATCTATCACTCCCTGACAACTATGGAAGTGCTATCTGTATGTATGTTTGTTATCTTAAAGCGCCGAATACACTAGGGAACATTTAGTCCCGCAATATGACGCGCAACACTCAATATACGTGACGCTGCAACGTTGCATAGTGTCCCGCAACATGCCCCGCAACATTGTACGTGACGCGGGGCATGTTGCTTGCTCCCGCATCGAGAGCGAGCGCATGTGTCCCGCGTCAGTGTTGCGCCATTTGTCACCAAGTGTAGTCGCATACGCAACGGCCTCCTAATTTCTCATTTGAGTAAAATTCACAATCGATCCATCAGACATTCGGAGATCACTTAGAATATTAACTCTTCTTTCTCGTTGTAGTAAGAAATTCCGCATCCACCACCTTCTCTTTCTCTTACGTTTCAACACACTCGATATAATTACTATGTACGCAGCACTAATAGCCACAACCTCCTCCTCCTCCAACAACATTTCTATGAGCATTGACTAGTGTGGCCGGCAAAATGTTCCGCGACAATTGTCTCGGGACACTTCACGTAGTTGTTGAGGGACATGTTCCGCAACATGTTTCTTCATTTGCCCCCTAGTGTATCCCAGGCTTTACTTTTTGACTGGCCTTGTGGCTCAATTGCATGTCTGCTTGCTGAGGTTGCGGGTTCGATCCCCACCCAGGGCAAACATTTGATGAGATGTTTGTTTTGTGTCTGGGTGTTTCTATGTGTCAATGTATTAAGGAACTAGATGGCTGATAGAATACATATATACTCGTACTTTTTTTGTAAATATATATGTATCGTCCGTCTCGCTCGCGCATACCAACATTTTTGAAGATATAAAATGAGTGATTTTACTTAAAAACTAGAAGACAGCATCAAGAATTTTCGACAAAAAATTCTATTCGATCTAAGTTAATTTTCATACATGATAATCACAAAACTGTAAATGTAAATGTAATGTGAATGTAAATGAAAAAAAACGTAAAAATGATTTTTATGTATGAAAATAAATAATAAATAAAATAATATTTGTGGACATTTCACACAACACCATCTAGCTCAAACTAAGCAAAGCTTGTACTATGGAACTAGATGGCTGATAGAATACATATATACTTTTTTTTTGTAAATATATACATATGATACATAGAAACACCCAGACACAGAACAAACATCCATGCTCATCACACAAATGTTTGCCCTGGGTGGGGATCGAACCCACGACCTTTCAGTTCAGCAGGTAGACGTAAACACACTACCAACTGAGCCACAAGGCCAGTCTAATAGTTTTTAAATATAAAAACTGGCAAAAATATGTCATCCAAGTAAACGAAATTGTGTATTTTGAAGTCGGTTGTTTTAGTTTTGTAAACTATACTAATCAATGAGATTTTATCTATAGAGAGGTTATACTCATTTAATACGAAGTAAAGTTTCCGGCAGCCTAGTGGTGAGACCGCCTGGCTTGCGATCCGCAGGTCCTGGGTTCGAATCCCACGGCACGCAGCTCTGTCTTTTCAAAGTTATGTGCGTATTGTTGATTGCCGCCAACTTCAAACGGTGAAGGAAGACATCGTGAGGAAGCCTACATGTCTGAGAGTTCTCAATGATCTTGAAGATGTGTGAAGTCTGCCAACCCGCACTTGGCCAGCGTGGCAGACTATGACCTAACCCTTCTCACAATGAGAAGATGGCCCGTTCCCAGCAGTGGGACAGTTTGTACAAAAACAGGGCTGATAAAAAAATAAATAAAAAAAATACGAAGTAAAAGCATGGCACATATCAATTCTCAGCACTTTCGAGGATAAGTCACATCCTGAAGGCCGTTTAGTATCTTGGCCTGTCTTTGTGTTGACTTTCTAAACACACAGGATGGCATTGTCACTGTTCCCAAGTCACGACACGCGTCTAACAGCGTTGCCCGTCGTGTCGCGACTGAAGACGAGTCGGGCGATTACCTTACTTGAGGCTTGCCACGCAGAGCCGGGGAGCAGCTACCATCCTTGATATTAAAAAAGACGTGTGGCACTCGGAGACTGCCGCGGTAAAGCTATTGCATAATAGCTTTACGCGCGGTGTGTTAGGTTATTTTCGTTACGGGATTTCTGGATTCGGTCTCCACGCTCAAGGCCCGCGATAGAAGCTATGCAATAGATTAATAATAAATTTGGCAAGTAAAACCACAAATTAGAACTAGTATAGTTAATAAAAACAGGCACGTTTACCAATAACAGTCCGTCATTGATCGATCACTTGATACCAATATTTGAGTGATCATTCAACGGATGGCTAACCTACGATTAAATTTCAACTAACAGATAGCAGTCTGATAGCAGCGATAAGACAAACAAATTGATTGTAACACTTGTTTGTTCGGAAAAACCAATCGGTAGGTATACGCGTTTGTGTGTATCCGCCTAGTTTCTGGACGATGACTTAACATTCAATCAATTATAGATTATTATCGAAATCATTATTTTAAGGAGTGCAATTATGAATAATATTACAAGACAACACAACAATAACAAGATAATACTGCTTTTTTTTTCTTTTTTTTTTTTTCATAAAATAAAAAAAATCAAGCCTTTATTACGAGTATAATGCAATCAAAAGATCGTGACTAAAAAATTACCTAACTCGACTATTTTTAACCGACTTTAAAAAGGAGGAGGTTGTAATATGCTTTTTTTAAATGTTTTTACTGAATAACTCCGTCATATTTATAAACCGATTTGAAAAAAAATATTTGTATATATTTTTTGTTTGAAAAGAAATATTTTCACATTGGTTTCATTGCCATTTTGTCAAAATCTTTCCAATAGTTTTGTTTTTAAAACAAAATTCCGCATTCTTTAGGTTGTTTTTTTTTTTTAGTTTTTAAAACAATAATTAGTTAAAAAAGCGTTTGTAGCGCTCGTGGCGTATCTTGACTAGGTGTTCTCAAACGATCACCAATGTTAAGCAACCGACGAACCGGTCAGTCTTCGGATATGTGACCTGTGTGAAGTGACTACCTTACTTTTTCTACTAGGTATAATTATAATAGAAAAAGCTACGCTGGCAATTGCTATAATTATTGTAGCAATTCGTTGCCTCAGTGCTTGTTTGCCCTATCTACCATTGACAAAATTTCACAGGAGTAAAAAAAAAATTTAATGCTCTATCTTTTTTAAATAGCTTTTTATAATTCATAAAAGTGTTATTATGCATGAGTTAAATATACTTATGTATATAAAATACTTTCAAGCATTACCAAATATAGCTTTTTGAAAAAATCTCCTGTGAAAATTTACCAATGGTAGATGGTAGATGGTAGATTGGTAGAAATGGTAGAAATGGTAGAATGGTAGAGGGCAGACGAGCACTGAGGCAACGAATTGCCATCAGGTATTTCCAGTGGCAATCTCATGGCTCCATCTGCAGATTCTCGTTATCATATCTAATGGAATGCAAACTTATACATAAATTCGAATGTCTTACCGCTCTCCATCTATAGATCTAGTCCCTACATCCCGGTTCATCATCAGATACTCCATGTTATACTATATTACATATTGTATATTATACGTGTAAAATTTCATGTCAACCGGAAACCGAGAAATGGGTCAAATTTAACTTACAATATCTGATGTTTTCTAAGGATTTCGCGATTAATACTCATTGTAAATGAAATGGGCGGAGGGGTCAGTATCTGCCTGTCTGTATATTTTCAACTGTCCCGATGTCTGTGTCTTTATAAAAAATTATTGCAACTTAAAATGAAACACATTTTAACGGATTTATTGCGTATATTTTCTATAATTTTATGACCTTTCGAACACTTTGCAGCGTCCGTGGCCAGAGGTGAGACTAGATGACAGTTGTCTTATTTGTTTTGAAAATATTAATTATTATCTCTTTATTCATCAATTATTGAATAAAGATATTCAAATGTATAGACGGGTCTAAGCCCGGACCTTTAAAAGGCATCAGTGGGGCCGGAACCAACACTGAGAGGCCCTTTTACAATGTATAATAAAAAATACAGATTGGGTATATGGATGGGCTATGAATGGATTATTGTACAATATGGAATTTGACAGATTTTGGCTATTGTGATGGAATGTTAGTGACTTAAATAAACTAGGCTATAGGCTGATACTCTCACACAGCAGGTAAGATGAAGTACCTCTGTGTGAGAGAACCAGGATGAGAAAACGGCACCTGCCAATTCCGTCTCACCATACAAAAATACCTAGGCAGGTGATGACTCGCCACCCACTAGATGGGCCCCCCATAGTGGCGCCGCATATTGGCGCCGGAGAAGCAACATCGGTGTGGGTGGCTAAGGGTGTCGAGAGGTGTGCTGCGCGTTCACTAAGAGCTACTAACGGCGTTATGCCCTTTAACACTTCCACCCTGGAGCTTAGGTTCTTAGCTCTTGCAGTTTCCACCATCCAGCCAGCCAGTTAAGGCAAGCTGGAGGTCAGGGGTCTCATTTAGCCGCAGGGAAACATCGGGGTACGCGGTGTCACCACTCACCGACGGCTCGCCACAAAGCCGCCCCTGCGGTTTTATTATTATTATAGTACTTAAACTTCCGTGAGTATTCATTTATATTATTTAATGAATCGAAAAAACCTCACTACATTAATCGGTCAAAAGATCGATCATCGATCACATCAGTGTGGGTGGCTAAGGGTGTCGAGAGGTGTGCTGCGCGTTCACTAAACGCTACTAGCGGCGTTATGCCCTTTAACACTTCCACCCTGGAGCTTAGGTTCTTAGCTCTAGCTTATTTATTTATGTAAAACGTTACATATGCACGTTGAAGTCGCTCACGGTAAAAAATAACTACATATTACATAAGTAGCGTACAAATAAATGTACTTACATATGAAAAACATTACTTTTTTTCTTTGAAAGTATAGTAAAAGCGAATACAAAACATAAACGGCTCAATAGTCAATAGTCAATAGTCAATAGTATATTGCATTCATTATAGGTTACATGGAGATGTTACAGTACATGTTTGTTTTTAGTAATACAATGACCCTGGTAGGGTGTAGCAACTGGTACGGAGCGGAACAGTTTATTCGATAATTTTTTTATCATTAAGAAACTCGCAATATACTTCGCATTGCCAGAAAAAAAACAACGAACAAACAGCAATGGGTGGGTCATACTTTCGTTAACCGACCAAAGAGATGTTTGATTAAGATTATCTTAAAAACCAAATTGATCTCTAGAAATCCACTTAAATTATTGTCATTCGACCCATTTTGTGCGATTATAATCGATAATCGTATAGTTTGAAAGAATCGCTCGGTTTAGTTAAAGTTGTCATTCGTATAACGAAGTAATCGTAATCGGACAGTGATCAGTAATCGTTTGTAATCGGTCATCGCATCGGTTTCACGGCGATTCCGGTGAAATTGATCCATTGTTTCGTTGCGCTTTGAGAATCGCTTTTGATTTCTAATTTGAGAATATTTCAAGAGTTAACGGTTAACTATTTGGCGTTTAGTTTAGCACGAACCAAAATAGTAGAGTATTAAAATTACTATTAGAAAAAATATTGATATCAATTGATTCATCATCATCATCTCAGCCATAAGAAGTCCACTGCTGGACATATGCCTCCCCCATGGATTTCCAAAAAGACCGATTGGAAGCGGCCTGCATCCAGCGTCTTCCCGCCACTTGTATGAGGTTATCTGTCCATCTCGTGGCTGGTCTTCCTACGCTGCGCTTGCCGTTACGTGGTCTCCACTCGAGAACCTTTCGAGAACTATTGATTAAAGATTAATAATTTCAGTATGTATAACGATAATATGTATACTTATTAAACAAATCAGTTACTAACTTAGTAGAAAATATGCAACCAAATCCTTACAAGTAGTTGAATTTAATCAAATTCCAATTGTCGTATTTATTTGAAACTTTGTAAATCTATGTAATATCAATTATAATCATATTATAAAAGAAAAAGTAACTCTGTTTCATTGTCTGTTGACAATGATGATTGTTAACTGCGTACCTATTGTAAGCTCAATTAGCCAGTCCAGTGCGTATGCACGTCAGTGCTCCATCACACCGCGGGTCGTACAGTAACAACGGTAACAGCATCCTTTGTGAACTGTGCATTCGGACGTGCCGCCTCCGGGGCAGAGCGCGCCGCATCTTGCGTCTGAAATGTCCGAATTTGCGGTGTTGCCAGGTGAAAAAAGCTTGAAATAACAAAAAAATAAGCTAAATAATGTGGTGAATGAACACACTGAAAATTAAATGGTTTTTGAAGTACATTTATCTGTAATAAAATTGACGTGTTTTTTAAACTGTGTGAAAGATTATATAATTATTTAAAGACGTGTGAATATAAAATTGTGTTACATAAGTGACAGTCGAAAAGAGAAGACAAGAGAGTGATATTTTCGACCTACTTCAAAAAGGAAGACGTTCTCAATTCAATTGTATTTTTTATGTTTGTTGCCGCACGATTCAGTCATTAAAAACAGTTTTCGATATTTTTTTAAATAAAACATACTTTCAAATTGGGTTCATAGAAATTTCATGAAAATCGGTTCAGTAGTTAATTATTTCGAACAAAATAGCTAGAAAAATAATTATTGTAAGATAAAATGAAAGCTAATCTAAATTATTTGGTTGTATTTAATTATTAATTACGTGAAGGCCTAAACTATCGGGGTGCAGTTAGAATTTTCTTCAAGATTTTTAGCGTAGAACTCCCAAAATTCCCGGCTAAAACACAAAACTGGCAACACTGCGCCCGATTGACACGATGCGTTTTAATCAATTAGCGCACAGAACACGCTTCGCAGCCCAGTGGGCAGTGAAATAGCGGCCACACGGCTGGCCATTTTTCGGCTCTGCCGTATCCGGTTTCAGTCTTTTTGGCCTTTGTTATGGACGAATTCATAATCGAGCAAAAGTCGCGGCGGTCGACTAGATAGATAGATAGATGAACTCTTTATTGTACACACCTTAAAAGTAATAACAAAGAACTTAAATGGACTAGTGCAACAAAAGGCGGCCTTATCGCTAAAAGCGATCTCTTCCAGGCAACCATGGGATGGATAAAAATATTAAATATAAATCAGACGGGGCGTGCAACGAGATATTTAACAATTAACATCATAAACTATAAATGTCATTATTTATATACATAGACATACATACTAATAGTAATTACATACTAATACTTATATAGAGAGGAATAATATACTAATAAATATTATAATTTAAAATAATAATAAATACAACATACGTACATTACAAAAAAAAAAACACTTAGATGCGCGATTGTGATTTTCTTTGTCAGATTTGAAAGATTGACCGTGGTTTGATGGTGTTCTACAGAATCATGATTAGTCTATGTTATTCAGAAGTACATGTACCAAATGATACTCTTTGAATATAGGAAACGTTAATTAGAGATAGCAGTTGATTTATGCACTTTCAAAGCAGGACTTGGAGGACAAATTTTAACCGATTATACCAACTTACTTAGGCCCATAAGAACGAAAACATTGAATTGAATTATACTAGGTACTAGAAATTGACAGTTGTATTTTGTTGGAATTTTAATTAGACGTCATACTAAAAATATTCTGAAAATTCAAAGAAGACATCCGAAAGCTGTTATTTTTTACTAACCGGCTTTAAAAAAAGGAGTTTATTTTGTAATAGGTTTGCGCTCGACCGCCAATCGGTCTATGATAGAGCGCGCTTACATAGAAGAAACAAATTGATCTCTATTTTTTTATTCGCAAATTTACATTTGCTTTTTTTTTCGTTTTGGTTCATTCATAGTTTTTGAATTGAAGTAGTATTATTATATATACTTTAGTGGTACGTTGGACTCGTTGGACGATTCAAACTCGTCCTTAGCCTATTTATATTTGTAGACAAGGGCCTCGAGTCTGCTATTTGAACTATCGCTCGTTCGCCACTCGCTGATACGATTTAGCGACAATTGTGATAAATCGCTAGTCTATTACATAATAATGAAACAATTCGTCAAAATGGTCACTAAATCTTATCAGAGAGTGAGGAACGAGTGATATTCAAATAGTAGCCTTGGGGCCCAGCATCTTGAACCTACTACTTTAATTTGCTTATTTAGTATCAAATTAAACGGAAAAGCTGACACAGACTCATCGCTTAAAAATAATAGTATTTTAAATTAATTTTAAAAGTATGGTCAGCTGTTTAATCCCTAATTAGTTGACAGGTGGTTGTTATCTCCCGCGATATCCCGCAATATCGGTCTCTATCGCTAGAATTATGTCAACCAATAATCGGACAGTGAATAATTGACCAGCTAACTTTAATCAATCAATCAACTAATCACATGTTTGCGTTGCGATGCCCTCTTTACTGCCTAATTACTGCTACATATTCTGTACTTTGACTTTACTAACATTTATTAAAACTTTTGTTTACGATTACAGAGCGCTGTAATCGCATTTTCTGTTAACAGAAGCGCTAATAAAATGTTTCACTAATTTCGCAGATTCTTAATATAAGTTGGTCGGTGTTATCGTTATCGCATATCTCCTAATTTCGAAAACCCAAATTTGTCATGTGACAATATTATCGTGATTAATTTTTTTTTTGGTGTTTCAATAAATATTGTTTATCGATTTATTAGAAGCGATTGATGTCCGATATTATGCGGTGTCGATATGGAATATTCCACTAAACATGTATTTATTAATATTGAAATAAGTAATCTATATTGTCTGTTAATATCTTAATATTGTAAACGAAACAAGTTCCAAATATATTTTATTTAAATTTCAAGGAGAAATAATTTAAATATATTTATTTTTTGTAACCTTAGAAAACTTTAATTTCATATCTATATAATGTGATTTCTATAATATTTACCCCACTACAGAAAGAAAACAATGTTTTTCGAGCAGATGTAAATACTGTAAAGCTGTACCTACTTATTTATGTCGGGTTACTTGGTTCGCTCTACAAGTCTCCAGCCTAAATCTTTTGACGGAATTCGATATATTAGGAGTCTTTAGATTTGTCTTCAATTTGGAAATGGCACATAGTATACTTATTAATAACATAGTACCCACAAGTATCTATACCTATGTTAATTGTTGCTACATTTCACAATCAGTTTTCACAAACAGTAGTGTTTTGCTGCTTATGTAGGTACATTATGGGCGTTCTATTTGACCATAGACCTGAGACAGAGGTTGACATTGAAAATATCACCTTATTTTTTTAAGCCGAGTGTCTAAAATCGGCCACGCATAATATTATTATATATTTTGCCAGTGGTTATATCGGACCTAATATCGATATATATTAATATAGACATAATATATAATACATAATATCTAGACATAATATCTTGGAATTTTCAAGGCTAGAGTGAATAGATATCTTCTAGATCGACGAGCTCCATCCTCGGCCACACCGTCGCTTAACATCAGGCGAGTTGGTGGTCAATCGTAGATCTATAGTGTATAAAAAAAAATCGGTGGATATTAGGGTCTCTTCGACATAACCACAGGCAAAAAACGCAAAAATTAACATTGGAAATAAAAAAAACCTTATCTATTACAAGTACATGAATACGTATAGAAATAAAGATACATATATATAAACCTACATACTCTCAAAAGACAACTGCAGTCGGGTAAAAATGGATGTCTTTTAGGCACGCACGCCAGGTATCATTAAGCGGCCGATAACAAAATCAGAGAGACTATGGACTATGGCCATTGGAGGTGTGACACGTTGGAACTGACATATTATTATAGACTTTATGGACTGCGATATTTAATGAAGATATCATTTTTACCTGACTGCCAAAGGAAGGTGCTTAATGCTTACTATGTAATAATTAGTGGCATTTGTATTATGAAGTTATTTTAGTAAAGACACATTTTGCAGTTTTCTTTTTCTAATAATATATTTTGCTTTGTCGACAGAAGAAGCGACCAGCCCGGAGAGCGGAGTGAAGGAGCGAAACGAGCGGGAGCGGGAGAGAGAGCGCGGGGAGCGGCGCGAAGCGGGCGAAGCGTCGCGCTCCGAGTCCCCCGCGTCCCGCGCCTCTCCGCCCCCCGAAGCAGACATCGAGCACAGCATACCCGCCACGCTGATTCAGGATCCTAACGCAGAAAGGTAGTTTTCATGTAAAACATCGAATGCGACTAGTAGACCAGCTGTGGACCGCAGGATTGTAAAAATATAGAAATTGCTATACAAAAGAATGAGAAAGGTGTCACAAGGTCCACAAGGTCCAGAGAGTCAATAGGTCCAGTGGTGCCAAAGGTCCAGTATTCACTACAAATTCGACTCAAAGCGCGCAGCTATCTCTCTTGCGCATCACAACATTTTTAAACACATAAAATCACTGAGTATACAAGTATCTATGTATGTTAAAAGAAAACATAATACCCTACTGCAGAAAAGCAGTTTTTGCTGTCTAACTTACAATTTCGTTACGCTTGATACGTTTTGGTGAGAAAGTATACCTACAATCGTTGAAAAATATTATTAAATGCGCATTCTTTACAGTAATTCTAGTAAAACCAACTTGTTTATTAGGAAAAATTTCGTTGGAGGTTACGAATTTTTTTTTTTTTTTTGCGGAAGATGTGTTACTATTATTAGAAAAAAGTATAGCCTATGACACTCTGGAAGTGATCAGAATCAATCAAGCCGAGTAGGTTATAGGCGATCATATAGAAACATACATACATACATACTCACATACATATATATATACACAAACATACATACAAACATAAATACACTCGAAAAACATAACCATCCTGCTGACGCAGTTGGATAAAAATATTCAGAAATGATTAATTTACTCCGTGAGTTTTTGATGTGAAACTGAATGTTGTGATGAGCGAGCGAGATAGCTGCGCGCCTTGTGCCCAACCTTAAAAGTGATTTGATTTTGAAGAATAAATCAATTTTTTGAAAGCGGCTGGGGAGATCATATTATTTAAAATAATAAAACAACGGGTTGCTCTCCGGGAGTGCCGGCAAAAGTAAAAACTAAAAAATAAAATAGCAAAAAGGCTGACTCGTGAAGGATTTGAACCTCTGCCCTCCGATTGACAAATTGAAATCGGTTTATATCGGTGCTTTAACCTATTAAGCTAACGAGTGATACGTGCATGTGTCGAAAATAAGCATTCGGCGCAACGAAATGACGTCATGCTAGAAGGACAAACTTGTACATACAATAATGAACTTTAAATGCAGAACGTTAGAATAGGTTTCTGACTAAAATAATGATGTCATGTTAGAAGGACAAACTTGTACATACAATAATGAACTTTAAATGCAGAACGTTAGAATAGGTTTTTGACTAAAATAATGATGTCATGTTAGAAGGACAAACTTGTACATACAATAATGAACTTTAAATGCAGAACGATAGAATAGGTTTCTGGCTGCCCGTCTTACGATCTGACGATCTGACGCGAGTTTATTTTTTTTTACCCATTCCAAAAATGCACAATGCCGCTAAAGAAGTTTTCACTTCAAAAATCTTGTCTGAGGACATTTAATCTATTTTATTCATTCATCATCATCATCATCATCTCAGCCATAAGAAGTCCACTGCTGGACATGGGCCTCCCCCATGGATTTTCAAAAAGACCGATTGGAAGCGGCTTGCATCCAGCGTGGTCTTCCCGCCACTTGTATGAGGTCATCTGTCCATCTCGTGGCTGGTCTTCCTACGCTGCGCTTGCCGGTGCTTGGTCTCCACTCGAGAACCTTTCGGCCCCATCGGCCATCAGTTCTACGTGCTATGTGCCTTGCCCACTGCCATTTCAACTTGCTAATCCTCTGTGCTATATCGGTGACTTTTGTACGTCTACGTATCTCTTATTTATTTTATTAATTGCAAACAACCTATCCAGATTTCATCATCATCATTTTATCTTAATCACCTATTGTTATTTCCGCTCCTAAAGCCGTGTCTGATGTCTGCTAGTAATCCTATAAATATCGATAATATTTTAAAAACTCGCTTTAATGACGTCATACTTCAGCGTCGGATATTATTGGTTAATCAAAACAAGTAAAACTATAGGCGATCAATATAAAGTAAGCACCAAAGCAGGCTAAGTTACCAAGTTTTATAAAGTTGCTAAGAAATTATAATTTTTATTTAAATTTTCGTATTCGTTTGTATTATCCTTCCGACTTTTACCTGACAAGGGAGAGCTATCCTTTCAGCCCGTATGTTAATTTGTTTCCACATTTTATAATTGAGATAGTTCATATTAATAAGATTTTATAGATAGAGAGGTAATACTCATTGAATATGAAGTAAAAGGATGGCACATCTCAGTTCTCAGCACTTTCGAGGATAAGGTCACACATCGTTTTTTTTTTTTTTTTAATCAGCCCTGTTTGTACAAACTGTCCCACTGCTGGGAACGGGCCATCTTCTCATTGTGAGAAGGGTTAGGCCATAGTCTGCCACGCTGGCCAAGTGCGGGTTGGCAGACTTCACACATCTTCAAGATCATTGAGAACTCTCAGACATGTAGGTTTCCTCATGATGTTTTCCTTCACCGTTTGAAGTTGGCGGCAATCAACAATACGCACATAACTTAAACTTAATAACGAAAAGATAGAGGTGCGTGCCGCGGGATTCGAACCCAGGACCTGCGGATCGCAAGTCAGACGGTCTCCCGACTAGGCTGCCGGAAACTTCTTCCACATCCATATAACACATCCTTAAGGTATTTTATTCTCTTGGCCTTATACATCTTGGTGTTGTACTCTCTAAACACACAGGATGGCATTGTCACTGTTCACAAGTCACGACACGCGTCTAACAGCGTTGCCCGACATGTCGCGACTGAAGACGAATCGGGCGATTACCTTATTTGAGGCTTGCCACCCAGAGCCGGGGAAAACCTATCAAAGTATATACATCATTGGTTTATAGATAGTAACATATACGTAAAAAGTTTAGAATGCGAGTATCCTGTAGCTAAGTGAAGCAACTTTTCACAGTCGGTAAGTATACATGATTAAATTAAAAGGTAGGTACATAAGTTAAACAAAATTTGGCACAGTTTTACGTATGTGTGTATTATTGATTGCTGCAACCTTCAAACGGTGAAGAAAAACATCGTAAGGTAACCTACATGTCTGAGAGTTCTCAATGATCTTGAAGATGTGTGAAGTCTGCCAACCCGCACTTGGCCAGCGTGGTATACTATGGCCTTACCCTTCTCACAATGAGAAGATGGCCCGCGCCCAGCAGTGGGACAGTTTGTACAAACAGGGCTGATAAAAACAAAAAAAAAGTGACGCACGAGAGAGATAGCTGCGTGCGTTAATCTCCACCTTAAAGGTACCTATCTGAAATCGTGTATTAAGCTATACATATAATAATCATGTATTAAATACCAATAATCGGACTAGCTACCTTCGTGTTGCCGTGTGTTCGATGAATTGCGACAAAGCAGCGTGATAAGAACCATCCATCAATACTTTTAATTTGCGCAATTGATAATTTCTGATAAGATTGTGAAGTACTTAAATATTTGCCTACGAATTTGGTTTTACGATGGAT
Source organism: Lycia hirtaria (assembly GCA_947563715.1). Lineage (NCBI taxonomy): Eukaryota > Metazoa > Arthropoda > Insecta > Lepidoptera > Geometridae > Lycia > Lycia hirtaria. The sequence goes on along the minus strand of OX387376.1, from coordinate 3,522,258 downwards.
ATTCTCGGTTTTATTCTTTTTATCCGACTGCGCAAGAAAGAGGGTTATTTTTTTCGAGTGTCAATATGTTTGTATGTAAGAATGTGGGTATGTATGTAGGTATGTTGTTTATATGTAAGAATGTGAATATGTATGTATATACGTTTATATATTACCGCCTATAGACTAAACGGCTTGACCAATTTTGATATGCCAGGAGTCGTTAGATTTGTCTTCACTCTCTGAGTGTCATAAATCATAAACTACATTTTTTAGTAATAATAATAATAGAACTCTCGCAAAAATAAAATAATATCGTTTTTTCGTATAATAAGTGATTTTACAATAAGTATTCTATAGAATGCTCTGTGCATACTTTCTCACAAAACCGTACTCTCAACACCTTATCATGAGATACAAAAGGATACCCATGCAATGATGTATACGTAGATGGGTCTTTTTCCTCGGTTCTGTGAAGTAAGCCTCAAGTATGTAATCACCCGACCCGTCTTCAGTCGCGACATGTCGGGAAACGCTGTTAGATGCGTGTCTTCATAAAAGTAATTTAAAAAAATTCAACCGACTTCAAAACAATCGAATTAACTGAAAAGGGAGAATTAACACGAAAATAATCGAAACTGTGCGTCTACCTAAGTATGTACGTAAACCAACTGTTTTTTGAGGTCGGTGTCGGGCCCTAAACTATCATCAACTAAGGCCTATATAGACACCGACCTCAAAAATAGTTGGTTTACGTACCTAGACGTTGTAGATGCACAGTTTTGATTATTTCCGTGTTATTTCTCCCTTTTCTGGTTAATTCGATTGTTTTGAAGTCGTTTTTTTTTTAAATTACGAATACCTACTTTTATTTATTAATTTTTAACAGTATTTACTCGTTTTGTTTGAAATTTATTTATTTATTTATCAAATTCATTTTACAACTATCATTACAGTTTTACCTAATACAATAGTGCAAGTCATCCTTACTTAAAATATACAAATTATCAATTATTCAGTCTTAATAAAAAAATATATAGATCTGTCAAATATTATCACGTTATTACAAATAAATTATACATTAATTAAAAATTGGATTCACATTGTAACGCCCAATTTATGCGTTATAAAGTATGCCAGATCCTTTCACATAGTATGAGTGATAAACCTACCTAATTTTGTTCAAATACGCCCAGTAGTTTGTACAGCGTCGTTGAAACGCTCATATTTTAAAATTAATAAAAAAAAAAAAAAAAAAAAACGATTTTGATAATATTTATATGAGATCGCCTCTGAACTATGACTTATTAAATAAAACAATAATCATAAGAACATAAGAATTAATTAATAATCGACGTGACAAGAAAAACTTCCTCCTTTTGGAAGTCAGTAAATAAAATATGGTGTTTTGTTTTTCTTTTAATAAAATATATAATCATCGTTTTAAATAAATACTACGGGTCACTCACATCTGTTTTGAGTCGAAAAATCCGACGTGAGTGACCCGTAGTTTTTATTTAAATTGTGTGAAATCCACCTTAGTTTCCTTAGTAAAATCATCATCACATTACACTTACGACGGGGTGGTCCAGAAATCACTCTAAACTGTCCACTTTAATGATCTCATTGTTTCCTGTGATCAAGTGATCACCAGAGTGATCAACCAACACCGAGATACACAAGACACTGTTCATCGTGACACACCTTATCCCAAAGACAAAGAGTTTAAAGTTGACCAAAACAATGGTAAAGATGACGTTGTCAACAAAAGAGAAATGAATATACGTTGCAACGTGACAGTTATAGTAGGTGATGTCAGTAAAAATGATCCAAATTTTTTCATATGACAGTCCATCGATCCAACCAAATATATGATTCAAGGCATATCGGAATGGAAATGTACATTTATAAGCTATGTATTATAATGATAAATGAGTTACTAAGTCGTGTGTGATAACGTATTGATTGATTTCAATGTATTAGTTCAAATTAATCAGATTTATATTTGGGGACATTTCACACAACACCATCTAGCCCAAACTAAGCAAAGCTTGTACTATGGAACTAGATGGCTGATAGAATGCACATATACTTTTTTTTCTCGTAAATATATACACATGATACATAGAAACACACAGACACAGAAGAAACATCCATGCTCATCACCCAAATTTAGACTATGATTATAAGTTTTCAATCGACTTCCAAAGAGGAGTAATTCGGTTGTATTTTTTAAAATGTTTGTTACCTCAGAACTACGTCATTTATATAAAATTTAGACAATATTTGTTTTACTTATATATTTTGATTTTATATAAATATAATTTTTCATAAAAACTTCATGAGAATCAGTTCAGTATTTTGGATTTTAAGACAAAAATTTAATGTACATAACTGAAAAAAAAAATAAGTCGTCCATTGTAACTGCGTAGGTACCAACTTTGAAGTCGGTTGTTTCAGTTTTTTGAACTATAATAATTTTATTGTCCAAAGAATCTCAAGCTAAAATATTATTGTAAGTTATATGTATTATATACATAATATATTGTTTAATTTGTATTAGAAACTCGTGTAATACATTTGGAGAATAAATATTTATTTATACCCAGATGTCTATTAAAATTCTAAACTAGAGAAATAATTTATGTTTCATGGTAAATAGACCTTTTAAAATTTTAAATAATTTTATTTGTTTAAACATCGTAAATCAATTCTTTATTGACATATAAATGACATTTATCATGTCATACTAAAACAGGTGTGTCGATTTTATACGAAATTTATGTATTTTTGTAACATCTACTAGTAATACCTGTTGCTGTATTAATCTTATACTTTCCAGTAATTATTAAAAATTCTTTCAAAATTTTACGACATGCATTATCTTTTTGCTGAGTTCGAATTTGATTTGTTTCTTATACTGAAGATGATAGAACATTAACTACCCAATTATAAATTTCTACAAAAATCTGTCATTTCCTCTGTAAATACAAATCTTTACCTTATCTCACATCCGTCCATATGTCAGGTACGATTGCTATTACCAATTCGAAGTTGTCATCTCAAACTTACAGTTCAATCAATAATCAACTCTATTTCCTCACGTTTGAAGTTATTTAAGTTTTCTAAAGGTGTATGATGTGTTATATCAGTTTGTTCGTTGGCTGTTCCATCAATGTCAATTAGCTGTTGTGAAGAGACTTCATCAATCATACACCAGTCTCCGTGAAGCTCTAGTGCTCCATCCTGAGGGTCTATTGTTTACATTTTGGATTTATATTTGTTTAGTTTAACATTACTATACTTGTTTACATTACTTCTACTTCGCCAATGGCTTGATTTAACTTTTATGCAGATTCAAAAGCTTCATCCAATATATTGTTTTAACTTTTGTGCAGATTCTTGGAATCTTCAAGGCTAGATATTTTCTCGATCGACAAGTTCCTTGGCCACATCGTCGCTAAATATAAGGCGATTTGGTGGTCTATCGTAGATCTATCGAACATAAAAAAGATTCAAAACTTCTAATAAAACAAATAAACCAATTTCTGAAGGCTGAAGTGATTCAAATTGCATTTCAAAATCAAATGATTGCACAAAAAAATGTTATCACAAGTTTGCTGTATATACTTCATTTAACCTTGGATTTTGTTCAATTGTATTTTAATGTGTCATCTTTTATTAGTAATCTATTTGATAAATTGACTTGATGAGCTTATGTGGAATATCCATATTCAACAATTTTTGAATCAACTGAATACAATTTATACTTTATCACGTAATTGACTACTTCCAAAAATTTACAAGGTCATTGATATGTACTTAATTGGACATTAAATAATTATAATTGATGAGTGATAGGTAGGTTGATTTGGCCGTAGATATCTAAATACTCAACTCATTTTAATATTTAAGTATCTAAATTAATAGAAATTGGATAAATCATCTTTATTGATCTTTCAATCTCATACATTTATCTTAACTGGTGAAACCATAATGTATCATTTGACTTAAAATCGTTTAGTCATCCAGTACTAAGTTACCAGTAGGTATATGTTTATTTAAATTTAACTAAATATAACATTTCATGCTTTTATTATTTTATCGGTAAATGTAAAAGTTATATCGGAAACACTAAAAACATCAATCGATGGTTCTATGTCGCTATCGTTCTAATTTTGATAAATGACAAGATATTGCAATATCTACCTATTAATTGTTATCAAAGTTATCGCAAAGATATAAGATAATTTCGTTTTAATAAATCATGCTAATATCTACTCTGTCGCACTTTTGCTAGTTCAAATAAGTACTTAAGGTTCATTATCTATTGCTATGGTTGAAATAGTTTCAAGGACGTGCATTTTTATAGTTTTGTTGACATCTGTGTCTGTTTTAAAATTCATGTGGTTACTGCAAATTTATTCAAAGTGTCAGGTGTCTTATATTGGTTCGTACGATGCAAACTCCAGTTTGATATCTGTTTTTATTTCCACGGATTCCGCCATCCTGATCCAAAACATGACCATAGTATAAAACATAATTGCCACGATACTTGCTTTTTAAATCTTTCGTAAATTAACATAAACCTAGAATTTCTTTTGTTTGTGCATATAGAAACCAAGTTGCACAATTTTAGAAAGAGAACACAATAGTTGTCACATAAATACGAGTGATTGATTGACCCGCACCCATTGCTAATGTTTGTAGGAAGCCATAAACAGCTGGCTTTATGGTGAACTTTGTGGAAAAAAAACTAATTGGATTCGTCTACTGCATATTGTCAAATCATGGCAAACCGTTATAAAACTTTAAGATATCCTTTGAGTTTTTTAATAAATTATTTGACAGAAGTCTGTTGAGATTCTTGTACTTTATTAGGTATATTTTATGTTATTTGTAATAGGTTACTTATTTAATTAGATTTTTGTTTTCTTGTATATGGATGATATCATTTAGTTTCTTGACACGTATCCTATCAGATTCCAATTTAATATTTCTATCTTGTGACACTTTTATTGTCATCGACAAGCCAGTCCATCCTCCGTTTCCTGACGTGAAAATAAAATAAGCTCGAGAATATTTTCCTTTGTCAGGGCAGGAAATCTGTTCATGATACGCGTAAATCCGTCCTCGTCCCCTGTCGTCCCTGAGTCGTTAAAAGGACTCGTCTCGGCGTTTTGTTAACGCGCCATTTCCTTGTCATCGCCGTCAACCCTGCCCGGGTAATCTTCAGTAAGCCAGGACTTCTTTAGTGCTACCGACGTGAGCAAACATCACCCGGCTAAATGGAATTCCGTAAACAGACTAGTTAAAATGATATTACGCCTATTGGCCGTCAAGGAAGTTCTACGCTCACTATTGGCGTGGCGACGGTGAGTCAGCTATGCGGAGTAGCTTCGCCGTGTCAGTCGGCTGTCATCGGAACGATCGCCCGTCACTGCATGTCCACCTCGCGCATCGCACGCACGCTTGCATTACGCAGCGCCACCCCTCGAAGTGCGATACGAATAGCCGGCTCTCTCTCGCGCGTGGGTAGCGCTGTTCCTTTATCTTCTATCTCGCTCGGCGGAGGGGCGTGCGGGGCGGGGGCGCTGCAGGCGGGTCGTAAATCACGCGGCGTCTCATTCCACGCGGGACCGCCGCCGCTGCCGCAGGCACCGCGCACTTCCCTCTCGACCGCCGGCGTCGCGCCGCGTCTTTCGCGACTTGTAAACATTTCCAACTATCTTTGGGAAGTCACCATTGTTGTCTTTTGTATCAGTGTACCTAATGTAAAGTGTTGTATTGATGGATCGGAGAGCTGTCCAGCTCTCTGCGTGTGGAATATACTGAAAACATTGCGTCGAGAATGATCGTCGAGCCCGACCACGTGAGGTAGGTTTTCTATTTGCTCAAGTGTTTTATTGTTTTTGAGTAATTCATCATGTTTTCTATTGTTTTCGGGTTCAATTATATTATTTACATTGAACTCGTCGTTCCGTTTGTAAACTTATTTTCCTACTTCTGTTGTATCACTCGTCGAAGTCTGTGAAGTGTGTCGAGACAAGTTCGTGACTTATTTAAATGGATTTCCATATTTTTTTCAAGTGAGACTAATCAATAAGACTATTGTATTCGCTTTAATGTCAGACAATATAAAATAAAATATTGTTTGATGTTAGAGAAATCATGTTCTTTGTTGCTAAATTATTATTAGTTATAATGGCAGGAATATTAATTACTTCATTATCATCTTTATTTATGTGCAAAATACTTTAAAAATATTATAGAAATGAAACGACGTTGATTTTTTTGAACGAATGTGATTGAAAATTATTAGTTAATTCAGCTTGCTATTAGAATCTAATTTGTTTTATCATAATTTTCCTTTTTCTTATTATTGATGGTCTAGCGTTTGCGTATATTGAAATTTATTCTTGTTTTGCCTACATTTTCATTGAAGCTGCCCAGAGGTTTTTAAACATTATTATGTTTAATTATATTTTCTTTATATTTTTTTATATAAATAGTATAATTGCCTCATAAATTAATCGATAAGAGCTACTATCGCGTGGATTATTCCACTATATGACATTGATATGCTACTTATTAATGATTACAATCTTTTTCTAAAACTAATTATATTTATACTTTAATTATATTGATTAGTATTGCAATAAAAAGTCATTTGATTTTATGACTGTTATTAGTAGTTTATTAAGTCGGAACCAATGGCTCATTGTGTTCTTCAATTATCTATTTGCGTATTTTATGTGTTGCTTCACAATCTTTACAATCGACTCAGGTAACTTTTATGACTATGATCATTTGTTGTAAATCATCAATTTGATGACTGTACTTGACTCCTCATTGTAATCTTCACCTACTTATAATTATTGAGGAAAATGAAGCTATATAAATGAAGCTAAAAACAAATAAAGCTATAGGTACGAAAATTCAATATAGACAAGTATCTTTATCGTTTCCATTAGACATAAATTCAGCAACCTATTAGCGTGTCTATTTTATATTCACAATCGACCCATTAATTTATTAAGAGAACCATAAAATAAATCTTGCACTCGTCCGTTGTCTGTCGATATTCAAATGCCGGTAACCGGTTTATGGTAACGTTAATAAGGCCTGCCTTATTCTCGGATTGACGGAGGAACGGAGAGTTAAGTGGATTACGTGGAATTGACGCGTGTCATCTTTGTCCTCAGGGAGAGCCCGAGATGTCTGTCGCGGGAGTCGTCGGGCGCGCCGAGATGTCCCTCCAATGACTCGGTGTATTCGGGCCGCAGCGGGGCCGGTATCCCGCTGCCCGCGGCACTGACTGCGGCGCTGCCTGCTGCGCTGCTGCCCCCGCACTCCGCTGCGGTTGCCGCCTACCTCGGTGCTGCCGCAGCCGCTGCCGCCCAGCAGCGCCTCCTCATGTCCTGTCAGGAAGACATGACTGACGACCGTAGCGAAGGAGTCCTAGACTTTAGCACGAAGCGTAGCGAATCGCCTCAGGTAGACGACGACGACGATATTGACGATACAGTCAGTAAAAATGAAAATGGTCCACTAGATTTATCAGTTGGGACGCGGAAAAGGGGGTCGAATGACTCGCCATCTCCGGTACCAAGTAGAAAAAGCTCGAGGTCAGCCGAGTTCAAACCGGCACCGTCGCCTTGGATGACCCCAGTAGCACCAAATCTGCCTTATTTTGCAGCCGCAGTCGCAGCGGCCAGCCTTTCACCTAAAGGAGGTGACTGGAATGGTAAACTCAAACATGGAGTACCCACTCCTAGTGACGCTACAAAAGCACTCGAGAAAATGAGCGAACTGAGTAGATTAGGAGGTGAAGAGCTGTTCCGATCTGTACAAAGCGCAGCTCTTGGTGCCGGGTTAGTACCTAACGCCGCTGCTAGGCACTCCGCTTGGCAATCTCACTGGCTGAACAAAGGCGCAGATCAAACTAAAGATGTCTTGAAATGCGTCTGGTGCAAAAAGAGTTTCAATTCTTTGGCAGATCTGACCATACACATGAAAGAAGCGAAACACTGTGGCGTCAATGTCCCTGTTCCGCCATCATCGGGTGGTCCGATGCCTCCATCATTGCATCCTCCTTCAAGCTCGCCTTCAACGCCCTCTCACAATTCTTCATCTTCGAGTGGTTCATCTAAACCGAATCAGAATGATTTAAATATGTTAATCAAGGAAAATATGCCAATTCCAAGAAAGCTAGTCCGAGGTCAAGATGTTTGGTTAGGAAAAGGCGCAGAACAAACTCGACAAATTTTAAAATGCATGTGGTGTGCGGAAAGCTTCCGATCTCTTGCAGAAATGACCAGCCACATGCAGCGAACTCAGCACTATACCAATATTATATCGCAAGAGCAAATAATTTCTTGGAAGTCATCTGATGAAGGCAAGGGCTCCAGTTCGAGCTCTTCTGGACCCAACAACGCAGCACCCCCTACCACCGGCACTAGTAGTCATGTCAGCGCAGTACTCACTTGCAAGGTTTGCGATCAAGCATTTAGTTCGTTAAAAGAATTGAGCAACCATATGGTTAAAAATTCACACTACAAAGAGCACATTATGCGTTCTATTACCGAAAGCGGTGGTAGGAGACGCCAAACACGTGAAAAACGAAAAAAGTCATTACCGGTTCGAAAACTTCTAGAGATCGAGAGAGCGACACAACATGAGTTCAAAAACGGGGAAGGTAACGGAGTTCCGATGGGTAAACCGATTAGGGATTTCGGCGCTGGGAGCCGAATCACGTGCGAAAAATGCGGCGATAAAATCGAGACCGCCGTGTTCGTCGAGCACATTAGGCAGTGTATAGGAGCGCCGATGTCGAATAGTCAACGGAACTTTCTGAAAAGCGCGCTTCTTTCAAATAACGTGATCCCTCCCGACATGCCCGGCCATATCACACCGACGGGCCGCGACGGACGCAAGAGCATTAACGAGGAATTACCCTCTCCTGGTTCTGCTCATCATCGCTCCCCGTCCTCTGTAAATGATTCTTCCCCGAGTTCCAAAGATCCGAATGCGAGCAACGATAAGAGCTCATCTCCATCAGTACTTAACGCCATAGAGCAACTGATCGAGAAGAGTTTCGACACTCGATCGCGGCACTCGGTCCCAGGCATGCCAGGCGGGGCTTCTCACGCCCCAATCGGTTCTAGTATTCTGAAAAGATTAGGCATAGATGAGAGTGTAGACTATACGAAACCATTAGTAGACCCCCAAACAATGAGTATGTTGCGCAGCTATCATCACCAGGGCTACGGGCGACGCGAGCGAAGCGGCAGCGAGTCTAGTTCGATGTCCGAGCGTGGCGGCAGCAGAGTTGAGTCTTTGACTCCAGACCGGAAGTTGGACGCCTACCACATGACCCCTCGGACCACTCCAGATACTCGCGGTTCTCAGACTCCAGCCTCAGAGGATCGTCCCGCTGAAGTGCGAATAAAAAAAGAAATTGAGGAAGACGACCGCGAAAACGGAGTAGATCTGACTAGTCAACCGGTTCGTGTTAAAACTGAAGTAGACGATGAAGAAGAGCCTCCAAGACCGAACAGCTCAACCGAAGAAGATATAAAGCCTCCACTGCCGAAGCGCGAGAGCGAGGGTCCAAGCCCTGCTGCTAGTCCACGCAGTCCAGGCAGCGACCGCTCCGGCAACACGCCCGGTTCTGAGCGCAAGCCTGCGTCCAGTCTTGGCGCTCTTTCTTCCATGTTCGATAACTTAGCTGGAGGCGGGTCTTCAGGAGAGCCGAGCTCTTCGCGTCGTAGCGGCAGTCACCCGCTCGCAGCTTTACAAAAGCTGTGCGATAAAACGGAGAATAACCCGTCCCGTGCGCCTGCGCCGGCACAGTCTCCGGCTGGCAGCGGGCCGCCCAGCATTCTCACCTTTAGCTGGGCGTGCAACGATGCCGTAGTCACCGATTCTATCATGAAATGCGCGTTGTGTGATACTCCCTTTATATCAAAGGGCGCGTATCGGCACCATTTGTCTAAAATGCATTTTGTGAAAGATGGTGCGCTGCCAGAGCCGGTACCGATGAAGGCGCCTCCTGGTCAGCCGTCGCCGGGTGCGCATAAGGGCGGAGGATCCAGCGCCGCCTCGCCGCAGGATCCGCGCAGTCCTTCTCAATCCTTCGACGAAAGCCCACACTCCAAGTTCCTCAAGTACACGGAACTGGCTAAACAGCTGTCCAGCAAATACGTGTAAGAAGCATGACCAGCCTGCGGCCATTAGTACGATGATACCATCTTGCTAGCATTCGGTCGTCAGTTGTGGTGATATAACTAACAAGCCTGCGTCCGTTGGTCGTGACAATATCTTCGCTAACGCTACTGGAAGCCAGCCTAAATTACATGGCTAGCGCTATTGACAGCCAGTTACATTAAACCACTAGCGCCACTGACTGGCGTACTGCCACTGACATAGCTATCACTGCCATCACTGGCCAGTTTCCTGTCCATCTAGTGTGGCCACGAGTACCACATGTCCTATTGGCTGGCTAGAAGTGGATCCTCAGCCAAGTTGCTAGTATCATCCGGCTAATTCGCGGCTGTCCGTTGTGATGATATCATATCCCGCTACGTTTAACCTTGCTAGGGTTAGGTCGTTCCGGCGACGCTAAGTATTTCGAAACTCTTTGCCAATTTAATTATTTAGGTAATTACTGTTAGAGTTCACCGCATAGTTCGGTTAGTGTAATTAACGAATAGCGACTTAAGTATACGCCAAACGTCTTACGTTCGTTTAGATTTTAAGAGAATATTTTGAAAATATTGCCTATAGGTGATCGGTTGATGGTCGGCTTCTCTTCCACACTACGTTATAATTCCATTTCGATAAAATGTAAATATAAGTCACGTTAAGTCATAAAACGTTCGATTCGATCTCTTTGTAAATGTATATTTTTTGCTAATAATTCTAAAAATAATGTAAAATTACTTTCGTAATTTGAATTGCAATTCGCCTTTCGCATGTGATCGGGCCTAATGGTCGTGTAGTCGTGGCGTCGATTTTCAGTATTTAAAAAAAAAGTTGCAATATGTTTTTTGTGTTACTTAATTTTTTATGTAAATCAGAGTTAAGGTTGCGTTTTAGTTTATTCTATGTATATTTTGATTAATGTTTTAGTTCGTGAGATCCGTCGATTGTAATCTCAGGGATTCAATCTCGCGCTAAGTTCGTTGTACATAAAGTATACACAATTCGACTCCAATGCAATATAATACAATCTCTTTAGTGTAAAATTCGCTCTAGGTACGCTCTCATTGCGAGGAAGCTATTTATTATTTAGTGTTAAGTACATAATATTAGATAAACTACGTCTGTGACACTTGTATACCATTATACCAGCGCTATTTGCCGTTACATCGGCTTATATTTAAAAAGTGATAATACGATATACATTTTTTCTTCTTATTTGAAAAAGGAACGACTACATTCGTATACGTTTAGTCATTCAGATATACTGAGAGATATCTTCCAATATGTAACAACAGTTATACGATGATGTATATACGATACGCCCTGAGTGAAAACTCTTTTATATTTAATTATAATAAATATTGTAAACTGTCTAATGTAAGGTCGGACGATATCAAAATATTACAACAAATCATTGACGGCGAATATTCGTGATAACGTTTTGAAATTTTCTGTTTTATTCCAAATTCGAATTCAAATTTGAGAGTCTGTAGTGCTAGCTTGTGTTGCCGTTGCATTGTTTTTTATTTATGTAGATTAAAAATCATTCACGAATAATCGTCGTAATCTATAAATTTTAATGAAAAAGTATCATTTTAAAGTTAATAATGAAACATACGACAAATATGATGTATACGCTAGCTCTGAGGAGAGACTTTTTGCTCATTCTTAAAAAAAGTGGTGTTGAAAATATTGATTTTACCAAATTTAATAATCTTATTTAATATTTTATGTTGTATTTCAAAATGCAATTAAAAGCTCAAAGAAATATATATGTTACATACTTTACATGTTTATTTTATTTCCGAACGACCCTTTTCAGTTTTCATAAAGAAACGTACCTAATTTCTGTCAATCAAGTGCAGTTGTCAATATTCTGGCAACCTTAAACCGATATTTTCACTAAGCATAGTAAGAAATAACATTGACATACACGCATGACAGCGCATGTCATGCAAGTGAATAGATCGGTTAATTTCGGGTTTGACAGAATGTTGAAAACCACCTTAAAACTAAAAGAATTTATAAATTAAGTTAATTATGAAATTATAAAAAAAATATCTTTTCTTTGATTTTACTTTTCACAAATATATGAAACAAGTGCGTATGACAAGTTGATATCATGTCAACTTGGACAACTAATTCTAATTAATGTGATTAATTTTTTCGCTATGCTCAAAGTTTTTGCCATCTACTTGATATGAGATAACGCTTTTCTAACTTGACAATGACAGTATCGTATAAGCTGGTAAAATTAAATGTCAATGAATGACAAATTTTGCAAAATGTATGAAACAGTAAAAATGTACTGTTTCATACTTTTTGTAAAATATCGCAAGTTTGTTAAACCGCTGTTCCAAGCTGTAGGTAAGTATAAGTATCCAAATAGTACTTAGAGTTAAATATCAAGAGTCAAAAGCAATGCCAGAAATCTTGATATCAATATCAATATCAATGTCAAAATTTGCCAAAAACAAAGTCACTGAAGCAGTTACCTACTACTAATTTGTTGAGAAGGTAAATTTATGAAAACAATTGAATAAATAAACATGAATTCATGATAAAAATATGATGATGCCATTAAAAATAAAAACTATTGAATCAGGCGTTACTTTGCGGAAATTCATGTTCAAAAACTTAAATCTAACTTAAATATCTAGTGTGTTTGTGTGTGTTTTGTGTTGTGTGTTTGCTTAAAACATCGAAGCAGAAGAGTACCAGCTTGAAGAGTTCGAAGTAGGCAAAAGTACCTTTGACCTTGAAGATCCCGAAGCGGAAACACACTACATTTATAGTTATGTTAGATTTAAGTTTTTGAACATAAAAAATACTTAAAACTACAAAACACACCACAAACAATTTTAGACGAAGACTGTGGAAGTCAGGTCCACACGTGTACGAAGTTTAGTCATTGTTCTTACCTGAAATCATGGCCTTCCTTTCGCACATTGAAGTTTTCACCAGCTTCGAGTTTGGTCGAGTCGACAGAGGTAGTTTAGGTGTTGATAGAAACGAAATCAGTAAGTATTTTTATTAATATATGTATAATAATTTTGAGATTAGGACCGCATTTTTAGAGTTCCGTACCCCAAAAGGTAAAAACGGAACCCTTATTACGATCACTTTGTTGTCCGTCTGTCCGTCTGTCAAAACCTTCTATCTCGGAAACGCGTCGATGTATCGAATTTAAATTAAAACTAGGTATATGTATACCCAGGTCTGTAGTCTCCTGCAGCTGTGAAAAAGATCAAACTTCTCGGCTATTGTAAAAAAAGGTTACTGCAGTAGTATATGTCGCTAAAACCGCACAGGTATTTCGACACTCACAAAGCGTATAGGGGTTTTCTCGTAGACCTAGAACAATAAAATTTGGCAAAAAGCACTGTCTATAGTCTGTAGTATGTCTATAGTACACATAAAGGTAAAAATCCGAAAATTATACTTTTTTAATTTAATCACAAAAAAAAAAAAACTTTATACAAGGAATCAGGGTCCAAATTTTAAAGTGAGTAGTGTCATTTGAACAAGCTTTATTAGTACAAGGTAAAACTGGTTTTAATTATTTTTACTATGTGTAATTTTCGGATTAAGTATGACCATAAATATAAAAATATATTAAATATATTATTATTATTATAAATTTATATATATATATATATATATATATATATATATACATATTTTAATTTCCCCTTTTTATCAGTGACAAGCTTCGCCCGGTAGTTATTTTAACTAGTTTGTACGGAACCCTCGGTGGGCGAGTCTGAATCGCACTTGTCCGGTTTTTTTTGTCAATATCTTGAAGGTTTTTTTTTCATAAAATAGGAGAAAACTGTATTGTAGGTACTCTTAAATTTTATTATAATTAGTTGGATGATTACTTTTTAAAAGATTGGAACCCATAAATAGCAAGGCTTGTACGTATTGTTTCTCTCCATTAGATATTTAGTTTATCTTTTAATTTCAATGTTTTAATGAAACTTGAAAAAAAAATAACGTTCTAGCTGTGTCATTTATGTATTTAACACTTTATTGAACACAAGTACACGGTACGAACAAACCAGCGTTCTTTTTACGTGACGGGAACTATAACAGCTGTACAATAGGAGGACTTAATGCTAATAAAGCATTTTCTGCTAGCTATGCTGCAAAGATACGGGTTGGCTCCCAGTTTGGTAGCTAGGGTCGTCATTGTCATAAGATGTACTCTATACATGAAATAAATACATTTGAATTTGCTAGTCATCCTCACAAAAATAAGGTGGAGGACAGAAGGATGTAGATGGGACAATGAAATATACATAAATACATATGGCCTTGTGACTGGCCTTGTGGCTCAGTTGGTAGTGTGTCTACGTCTACCTGCTGAACTGAAAGGTCGTGGGTTCGATCCCCAACCCTGGACAAACATTTGTGTGATGTGCATGGATGTTTGTTCTGTGTCTGGGTGTTTCTATGTATCATATGTATATATTTACAAACAAAAAAAGTAGGTATATATGTATTCTATAGCCATCTAGTTCCATAGTACAAGCTTTGCTTAATTTGGGCTAGATGGTGTTAATAATAAAATAATAATAAATATTTGTGGACATTTCACACAACACCATCTAGCCCAAACTAAGCAAAGCTTGTACTATGGAACTAGATGGCTGATAGAATACATATATACTTTTTTTTTTTTTGTAAATATATACATATGATACATAGAAACACCCAGACACAGAACAAACATCCATGCTCATCACACAAATGTTTGCCCTGGGTGGGGATTGAACCCACGACCTTTTAGTTCAGCAGGTAGACGTAAACACACTACCAACTGAGCCACAAGGCCAGTCAAATGTGTTGTGTGAAATGTCCACAAATATTTATTATTATTATTTATATATAAATCACTTTTCTCCTATTAGACAAGGGTGCGGTAGGTAAATATTTCTCAGAAAGCACTGCGCGGTCTATTAGACCGTAAAATGTATTACTTTTATATAATTTTATTTTTTTCGAAAGTAGCTTAGGCTTACGCTTGACCGTCAACTCACCTGGTGTTAAACGACAGTTACGGTCTACGACGGAGCGCGCTTGCCTAGAAGAAACCTATTCTAATTATGTGACTAAGTCACGAGCCAAGTAAGGCTTTAGTCTGATGTTGAGCTGCATGCCCATAATAGTACAATTGTCTAACACTTAAACCTAGAAATGTGCAAAAGTTTATCTTCGATATCGTTTAACTTGGCTGAAGAATTCCAAAATATTTGTTTTATCAAAACTTCGTCGTCAATACGCCACACACACATGTTTACTTACGTAGCATGGATAAGAGCCGGTCCACACGGCGCATTGCGTCGGCGTTGCGTCGACGTAGCGCTGTCGCTGCGTCGTTTTACATACTAATAATCATAGTGTACACACGGTGCGCTGCGTCGACGCAACGCACACACGACTGAACTGCAGCCCCCGAGACGAAGCGGGTGGGGGTGTACTCATTACGACGCCGGAACGGCAGCGCTCAGTTGTTTGTGCGTTGATAGGGAGGACACTCGCAAGCTTATTTCGTTTTGCAATGTTTTTACAAAATGCTCACCGCAACTGTGCGTCGCCGCTGTGACGAAGGAATGTTACGACTGCGTCGTAGTAACGCTGCGATGGCGCAGCGCCTGTTGGCCGTCTATGCGTTAAAATATTTACGTTGCGATGACACAACGCGCCGTGTGGATCGGCTCTAAGCTGTCGCGTTGCAACGTCATTTGTCATAACCGCATATGTCATGTTTTAAACGAAGCAACAAGATAACTACAATGACTTCGTTATTTCTTAACGGAATAAACCCATCCAAAAGAATAAAATAGAGTCAAAGTCCTTGTACACACGCCTATACGAGTATACTTTGAATTAAAATATATATTGCGTGCATGCGTTGCATGTGTATTAAAATTGCCGCTTTTCACCTGTTATAAATGACCTATATATTATAAGAAAGGGTTCAACGCGCGCAATTATCTCTCTCGCACATCACAACATATTTAAAACATAAATTCAATGGGTTAGGGATATTAGAAACGTGAGAAAAGAATTTGCTTATTTTGATAGGAGAATTATTTAAAAAAGCTTATCTTTGATATCTTTTAAATTGCCTGAGAAGTAGGAAAATATATGTTCTTTCACTATTCCGTCACCAGTATAAGTTATATTGGAATAAAACTTTTGTTTAATATTTCTCCTATCTAAATAAACAAATTTAATTTTTCACTTTACTTACATCCCTAACCTTTTTAAACATATAAAATATATGATTAAAAAGATTGTGATGCGCGAGAGAGATAACTGCACGCGTTGAACTCTACCTTAACATTTCAATGTCATACCAGCCCTATCAATTCACCCACTTACACCTAAATACGAACACCTAACAAAATATTAATCACCCACCCTTAAAGCCGCGTACACACAACCGCATCTTAATCTGTCCCCGAATCACTCAACGCACGTCTCGCCAGTGAGGCCTGCCCTTAATCATCCTAATGACGTCATTCATCGCCTTTGAAGAGACGCGACAAATCGACCAGAGCGAGATACATCGCTGGTTTGTGAGGCAGGCCAAGTTTGAAAGTGGGTTGTGAAGCGGCAATGTATAGGTGAGTCGGCAAGGGTTGCGGTGAGATGGATGGGTTGTCAGTCAAAGCCTTGAGCGTTGCTACAGGTGAGGGGATATAGGGGAACGTTTTCTACGGCTGAAATTCAGTTGGATAAAATTTAATTTCTTGAACGAATATTTCTTTTTATGTTGGACAGTCTAGCCATCTAACTACAGATTAATTATATTACTAGCTACGCCCCGCGATGTCACCCGCGTAGTGATGAAAAACGGTGATGATAATGATGATAAAATATAGCCTATGAAAAAAACCTAAAGAACCTTTGTGCCATATTTTATAACGACGAAGAGGTAAAAAACAGACATACAGACGTCGGACAAGAGATACTTTTGCTTTTAATTAGGAAAGTTAGGATCTTATCGTAGCTATATGATTGCGTTGATGTAGATAGTACAAAAGTAAAACTGCCATTTTTTTTATGATGATGATGATGATGATGACCTGTATGTACACACCATTTTATATACCATTTATTACCCAAAATAGAGCAGTTTTAAAATTTTGACGTGTGTAGTGTATTTGTGTGTCTGTCGACATCATAGCTCTCAAACGGATGGACCGATTTTGATCTATTTTTTTCTTTGGATGAAGATTTGAACGAGATTGTTCCTATGTTTCGTCAAAATCGGTTCAGCCGCTTTTTATGTCAGGGTTTTTAAGTTCTCTTACTTGTAGTACAAAAACGCACTTTCCATTGTGTGTAAAAAGTGTTCACCATGCGGAAATAAATTTGTCTGTTTGGCAGCGGAAGTAAAACGATGCGTAGTTGCATGGTAAAATGAAGGTTACTTCTTTTATCAGAATTGTGAAATGTAGAATATCAGTTTCCTTATAACAAAGTTTTTTTCTTCAAAAGGCACTAACACAATCCCGAAGGCTTATTTAACCACTCGCCTGATAACCGAATATTCGTAATAGGAAAGTTTATGTGTACCTTATATTAAAAAGAAACCTAACCTATAATCGATTGTTATACAATACAATATAATTTATATTATTTTATTTGCTATGATAAGTGAATATTGATAAACTACCAAATTATATGTTTTGTAGTTTTTCTTCATTTGCTACCGGACAACACATAACCCTATGTTATGTTTACGTTCATTTTATCTAAATTGTGTTCTCATTGTAATCTTATATTCTAATACCTAATTACTGTTTTTACTGATAGTAAAATAAGCTAGTACACAATGACGCTACAAAAGTGTTTTTTTTTTTTTTTTTTTTAAATTATATAATACCTAGTTGAAATAAAGAAGATACTGAAACTGAAATATCTGTTAATAGAAACTTTGTAAATAAGAAGATTTCTGTATATAATAAAATATAAGCATAGCGAACTTTACCTACTATTCGGGCAAATAAAACTTATGGCTAACAAACTTATGGAACCAGAAAATGGCATCATGAAAACATCTGGAATTACTTATGCAGTTCCATGAAACGAATTCGATCAAGTAAGTTTCAAACAAACGTATTTCGGATTATTATAGATAGTTTACCTAAAATCAGATGTCTTCCACCACCCCCCCAAACTGCGCGAATTTTGCCGAACCTTTTAATCGTGACATGACATGTTCCCGTATGTCCCCACTTAACCCTCCCGGCCTACTTTAGAAGACAAACGCGCGGGTCCAAGAGACCACGTTGTCTGTCAAACGCTCTAATTAAAATGACGTTTTGTTTTACATCATCAAATTAAATATCCGGGGGCAATTCAAAATGGCGTCATTTCCAAGATTTATAGCGCACCGAGATGGATTGATTTATAGTTTTGTTTTATTTTATCTGCTGTTAAACATCTTTTTATAGCATTGGAATAATTCTTCGGTATGTTTTTTGTTTAATTACAGTTTTGTTTTTGTTTTTATTTATGTGGGTTCTGACGTACGTTGTTAATGGGAAGAGGTGGTACCGAGGAGTTCTATTGATTTATTACTGATGAAGGTTTTTTGTAGAAGAGCCGTGTTTGGTAAAAAGGTGCATAGGTAGGTACTATAAAAGTAAATAGAAATTTTTATATAGCTCAGAATAACTAGATTTTGTGATAGAAAGCTCTGAAGCAATATACTGTATAAAGTGTATAATCCAATGATGATATTATACGTAGATAGATTTTCCCCGGGCTCTGCGTGGCAAGCCTCAAGTAAGGTAATCGCCCGACTCAAAATAAAAACATGGCAAATCTCAGTTCTCAGTACTTTCGAGGGTAAGACCACGTCTTTAAGGTCTTTTAGTATATTGGCCTTATATAGTAATATCTTGGTGTTGCAATTTCTAAAGACACAGAATGGCATTATCACTGTTCACAAGTCACAATACGCATCTAACAGCGTTGACCGACGTGTCGCGACTGAAGGCAAGTCTACATGATTACGAGTACCTCACTTAAGGCTTGCCACACAGAGTCAGGGAATACCTATCTACGTATAATACATCATTGAACTAAATCGACAAGTGAAACAAGTCACAAAGCTGTGAAGCTAGTGACCTATACTTGAGTTATGGTGCCCCATGACCCCATTGTCTAGTCGATAAATATCTAGGTTAGGATTTGTATTACAAGCATAGGCAAGTAACATTGCAGGAAGGTTTGGAGAACCAAATTAATTTATATCTATGCTTTATTTCCGCTTTCATCATGCGGACTGCTAGATTGTGGAATACGCTTCCTGAATAGGTCTTTCCCTATATATATAATCTGGGTAAATCGCGTGTGAATTGGTTTCTGTAAACGCGCTCCATCGTAGACCGCAACGTTGCTTGACATCAGGCGAGTTGGCGGTCAAGCGCAAACCTATTATTTCACAAAAAAGTGCTATTTAAGTTATAATTTAACTCATTGTTTTCATTAGAACTAATTGTTAATTTGTTATAAAATTGTTTATGTGACCACTATTCACGACTTGTCGGAATCGGGTCGGAAACTATATCTTCATCTCTGTCATTCTACGTCGAAATGTCAGGGATAGAGATATAGTTTCCGACCCGATTTCGAATTGGAATGATTGTGAATTCCTACCCTAATTCCACCGTCTTCATTTCAATACGGGGTTAGCAAAAGTTGGCGCACTACCACCCATTTATCATTGAATTGCCAAAAATCCATACTCAACGGTTTCGGCCCACCTTCTTAATGCGTACTGCACAGGAATGGAATTGAATGTCACACTTTCTTTTTATTTTTTTTATACACTAAGTATAGATCTACGATTGACCAACTCGCCTGATGTTAAGCGACGGTGTGGCCGAGGATGGAGCTCGTCGATCTAGAAGATATCTATTCACCTAGCCTTGAAAACACTATGTTTTCTGAGAACTACAATCTTGAGAGATTCAAGGCTAGAGTGAACAGATCTTTTCTAGATCGATGAGCTTCATCCTCGGCCACATCATTGTTTAATATCAGGCGAGTTGGTGGCCAATCGTAGATCTATTAATCAAATGTCAAATTAATTACGGTCAAATGTGGCGTCAAACGCTCCTATGACCTGTCATAATCACCCACCCCTTAAGGGAAAATAAAGACAGCCATACAAGTAACAATTTTATTGTTAATTTGTTATGCAAGCTATTGCCGATTCGTATGGCCTAGAAATAAAACTAAAAACTTTTAATATGGAAAGTCATTGTAAAACGCCCATTATTTCGAAAAATGACAAGCTGTTATAACAATTATGAGATTTTATTTGATTCAATTTGATTTTATTTGTTTTGATTAGATTTTATTTAATTTAATTGAATGTAATTTAATAACTTTATTTGTTATGCTATGACTTATGGTCGAAATAAATGGAATTTGAATTTTAATAACCGACATCAAAAAGGAGGAGGTTCGCAATTCGAATGTGTGTTTTTTGCATGTTGTGCGATAATAAACATATATATTACCGCATGACTGTCATTTAGGTATATACCGATTTGAAATTATTTTTATGTTTGAAAGGATATACTTTCAGATTGGTTTCAAAATCGGTTCGGTAGGTAGTCTTTTTTACGAAAATAATTTGCGAATTTCGACGTCGATTCTTTCAGTTTTTAAGCTATAATTAATTATTCCCTATATGATTAAAAATGTGATGCGCGAGCTCTCTTTCTCTTTCGCCGTAATAGTATACTGTGACGCATGGGCGTAGCTATAGCTTTCTCATGGGGGGTCCGCGGGTACAAAAATTTATAAAAATATACTACTATTTGCCACTTTATTTGCGCAGACTATACGCAGACGAGTACTAGTTTCTAAACGTCAATGTTTATATAATTATAATCTTAATATAATTATAAGTTATAAACATTTAAATACACGAAAATTAAATTACGGTCAAACGTAGGTATAACTGTAAATAAAGTGTAAAAGTAACGTCGGAACAATATTAATTCATATTACTAGAGGTACCCTATGACTACACCAGTTTTAACGAGCGCTCAGCATTTGCATGACTCAAGTAAACAAAAACATACATAATAAGCATACGCGAGCGAAGCGAGCGCGAACATTTTAGTAGTGTTTTTATAGTAATATGATTTATTTCTCGTATTAGTGAGTCCGCAGTATTTCCATGACAAAATAGTACCTAATAATGCGCGAGCGAAGCGAGCGCGAAAATTTTAAAGGTT
The DNA here is from genome assembly GCA_947563715.1 of Lycia hirtaria. Lineage (NCBI taxonomy): Eukaryota > Metazoa > Arthropoda > Insecta > Lepidoptera > Geometridae > Lycia > Lycia hirtaria. The sequence goes on along the minus strand of OX387376.1, from coordinate 3,500,797 downwards.
TTTAAAATTAAATCTTGGAAATAATTTAATTCATTGATCGTGTTAGAAAGTGGCCCAGATGAACCAAAAAAGTATAAAAGTGTTTAAAAAATGAAATATCCGACTGGATTAGTAAGACTGGCTTACGCTATCAAAAAATATAAATATAACCATTTGAATGCATTGATTTCAAATTTAAGCACGGCACTTTAAGAGTCGATGGTCTTTTCGAAATTATTAACGCAAAATTAATTTTTTATGTAAAATTGGCTTGGATCGAATTGAATTTTTCATGGAATATTTGTGATTTTTTTTACGTAAGATAGATCTACGACTGATCTCCAACTCGCCTGATATTTAGCGATGTTATTTTCTAGTTTTACGAACGAAGATCTTTTTATAAGTTCATTCAGTCGTTTTATATCTTCAAAAATATGGGCATGAAACATATTGAAGCAAATTAAGTAAACTTTAAAAAAGAGCAAGGATTTTTCATAATTGCCAGGATATTTTGGGGGAGGGTAGGTTTAACCCCTAAGCCCCTTGCTTACGGCCTTGTTCACAACTTGTCGGATTCGGAATCGGCCTGGAAACTGTATCTCCATCTCTCTCAATTTGTATAGATATGACAGAGATGGAGTAAGAGATTTTTTTAAAGTATGTAATATTAAAAAAAAAAAAAAAACGACAGCAGAAAAGCAGTTTTTTGCAGTCTAACTTACGATTTCGATACTTTAAATAAGCTGTTGAGTGTACGTTTTTTGTGAGAAAGTATGCGTAAAATTGCTGTAAAAGATTATAAACGCGCATTCTTTAGAATAATTCTAAAAAAACACTTGTTTATTACGAAATAGTGCGTTAGTGATTACGAAAAAACGTTTTATTTTTATTTTTTAAAGAGATGTATTATGATTACAAAAAATATAGCCTACTTATGACACTTTGGAAACGAAGACGACTGTAATGACACATCAATCTCGCATATCAAAATCCGTCAAGCCATTCAGGCTGTCATATAGAAACATACATACATACCCGCATATATACATACACTCGAAAAACATTACCCTCCTTCTTACGCAATCGGGTAAAAATATATAGTTTCCATTTTGATATACGCGTTTGTAGTATGCGCGGGCGAAAGACGAACATGGGTCATACTCGTGCAGTACGAGTATGACCCATGTTCGTCTTTCGCCCGCGCATAGCATTCTCTTTAGCTAAGCTGTAGTTATGCACACACATTACCGCACATCAGGTTTTTATATATATTTTGTAACATGCGTGCCATCCGCGATACCTATTCCGGAATTTTGACAGCACTTAATTTTTTTTCCGGCCAATCCCATGGGGGGGGGGGGGGGGGGGGGGGCGGACCCCCTGGACCCCCCCCCCCCCCCCCTTATATACGCCCATGCTGTGACGCCACAGTGTACGCAATTTTTGGTTACTTATAGGTCGTGTTGGGAGTTGGGAGAGAAAGAGTTCTCGTAGCTTCCGTAAATTAAATATATAAATATAAATAAATGTAATTGATGTATCAATAACTTCACAACCTTCAGCGTAACTGGTCGAAGATTTGGATCACAATAAACGAGTAGCGTTACGCGGCAGCTCGCCGGGCCGTCGCGTCGGCCGGTACCGGCAGGTCCCTAATAAGTGGATTGATGTCGCTCGCCGCCCCGACATTTGTCTAGCCAATTCACTTCGCAGAGCAAACTTACTTTTCCCTTTCACTGCGTTATTGTTTTCAGGGATTATCGGAAGAAAATGTCCGACGATTGTCATTCATTTTGTCATTGTGTCACGTTATATTTTTATGTATTTTTTGGTCTCTTTATTCTTATATGACAGGCCTCATGGTTCAGTGGTAATGCGACTGCCTCCTGAGTCGGTCGTGGGTTCTATCCTCACCTAGGTCAAACATTTGTGTGAGCATGGAGATTTGTTCTGTGTCTGGGTGTTTCTATGTATCATAAGTATATATTAAAAAAAAAAGTATTTCCATAGTACAAGCTTTGCTTAGTTTGGGTTAGATGGTGTTGTGTGAAATGTCCACCAATATTTATTTATTTATTATTCGCCGGTTCATTTTACTGTTAGTCAAAATGGTGGCGCTTTTTTTTTTAAATATAAATAGAAAATAAATAGATCAACGTTTGACAACCGACTTGTCTGACGGTAAGTGTCGATGTGGCCGAGGATGGAACATGCTTATCTAGCTGATTGCAGCACTATTCAACATGGCAATTCTGCCACTTCTGCTTGCATGGTCACTAACTACTTTGTCAAATAGAGAGAATAGGCATTTTTTTTTTTTAGATACTTATTTAGATCTACGATTGACCACCAACTCGCCTGATATTAAGCGACAGAACACATTCCTGTTATGTATGTAAAGATATGGCATAATTCATAATTCATTTATTCCTTGCACAAAACAGGTTGAACAATAAATTGTAATCTTAAATGCTAATTTATAAGTATCTCTGTTTTTGCTAAAATAGCAATGCAAGTGTTTAATTGCTAGTGAAGGAAGTCAATATGCATTAGAATCATCTACACAGGCAAACTACTTTTTTAGCATCATTACATGGACACACAGAAACCAACATACGAAACAATAACATTATATATCAATTCATAAATTTATACACAAACGCAAATTTATTGTTTTTAGATCTTAAAATGTCAACTTATGTGCACAGAACTATATAAAATATAAAAATTGTAACCTCTTAAAAAATCATAATTAATCAATGTATGTAAATCCAAGTAACTGCCGAAGCATAAGTATAATTTTATTGTAAATTTAGTTCTTACTTATGTGAAATTGTAATTTCTTATATTAAATTCAAATTCAAGCACTTATTATAATTTTCCTTCTGTTCATGTCATTATCAAAATTTTATGTTGCAATCTTTCATCGTCATTTACATAATTAATTTTATTATTAAATTCAAATTTAAACACATTATTACATTTATTACTGTTCATGTCATTATCAAAATTGAATATTAATTATTTTCAGATCTTAAAATGTCAACTTATGTGCACAGAACAAAGTATATAAAATATAAAAATTGTAAGCTCTTATAAAATCATAATTAATCAATGTATGTAAATCCAAGTAACTGCCAAAGCATAAGTATAATTTTAATGTAAATTTAGTTCTTACTTATGTGAAATTGTAATTTCTTATATTAAATTCAAATTCAAGCACTTACTTATTATAATTTTTCTTCTGTTCATGTCATTATCAAAATTTTATGTTACAATCTTTCATCGTCATTTACATAATTAATTTTATTTTTAAATTCAAATTCAAACACATTATTACATTTATTACTGTTCATGTCATTATCAAAATTTAATATTACAATCTTTCATCGTCATTTACATAATTAATTTTATCATTTAGGTATTCCTGTATGGAGTAGTAAGCCTTTTCTAGTAATAGTCCTTTTAATCTAATTTTAAATATGAAAAATGTATTTGATGATTTTAATGCTGATGGCAGTTTATTATAAAGTTTTATTCCCATACTAAATATACTATTACTATAAAGAGCAGTTCTAGATTTCTCCATACAGATTCTTGTCCTATGTCTTTTACTTTTTAAAGTCTCATATTTATCTAAGTCAGTTCTTATTAAAAGACATGCCTCATATATGTATATAGAAGGTAGGGTTAACAGCTTCAGATTTTTAAAATAAGGCTTGCAAGAGTCGGTTTGTTGTAGTCCACATATAGCCCTAACGCACTTTTTTGTGCCCTAAATGCAGTCAACTTGTCAGCGGCATTGGCCCAGAACAAAACACCATATTTTAGTGTGGACCCTACAACAACTTTATAATATCTGTTTAATATACTCCTTTCGGGTAGTTGGGTAAAAAATTATATCAATAACCTTCTGACTTATAAATTAGCTAGTCGCATCACAAGGTTTTACCTGTGACCTACTTCAGAAGGAACGCATTCTTAATTTTTTTAGGGTTCCGTACCTCAAAAGGAAAATAACGGAAATCGAGAGTTTAATAAACAAAAAAAGACAAGATTTATTTATTTATTGTGACAAAAACTTAAAAATATTGACATGATTTAAAATTTAACTAAACCATAGTAAATAATCCATAGTATATTATTTGTACAGTTGGTAATCTACACTATTATATTAAAAAAATTAATAAATTCTGATAAAGGTCTTTCTTGGAAGACCAGCGCAGCGTAGGAAGACCAGCCACGAGATGGACAGATGACCTCATACAAGTGGCGGGAAGACGCTGGATGCAAGCCGCTTCCAATCGGTCTTTTTAGAAATCCATGGGGGAGGCCTATGTCCAGCAGTGGACTTCTTATCGCTGAGATGATGATGATGATGAAAGGTCTTTCTTTCGCGATAAACGTACTTTCTTTCAAAGGAGAAAGTATTGCTTCATCACGAATATCATTAATTATATTAACACCACACCATCCCTTCAAAAACAACACAAAACTAGTACACTCCACACTCGTGCATCCTCTCACTCTCCATAGAGCTTTCCAAAACAAACCATCTGTCCGCTGAGTGATGGAAGGACACATGTCCATTATCGCCCGCACAGGGGACAAAGACGGGACAGGGACAAAAAACGGGACAAGCGGCTACACAGTCATTAATCAAATTATATGCGATTTCGGTGCAATAAATTTGCACAGCGATAAATTTTGCAGTTTTGAATGGATATCGATTTGCGTTGAGCTAGGGGTGCATTCAATGCTTCGATCAAGTGACGTTTATCAAATTTTTTATCCGACTTCCAAAAATGAGGAAGTTCTCAAATCAACAGTTTTATTTTATTTTTTTATGTTTATTCAATGATTACTCCGCGCATTATGTACTGTTTTTGATGATTCTTTTTTTGTAGGTAATACCTTACAGGTGCTCCCATAATCGCAAATTTTATTAAAATTGGTTCAGTATTTTGGCTTTTATAACAAAATAACTGAGAAAATGTCGTCCAAGTAAATTAATTGCATTTCTTGTAATCATTCTTTTCAGTTTTTTTTTAAAATATAATTATTTTATTATGGGATAAAAAAAAGTATGCCTATGTTCTATGTGTTCAAGCTTAATATGTTTTGTAGTAGACTTGTTCTGGCTGAGCTGTTGATGATGATGAGTAATGTAGAGTAATTACACTCACCGCGACTTTGGTGTTGATATTAAATACAAAAAAATATATAAATACTCGTACTTTAAAGTCTTATATTTAAAGTCCAATTTATAATGTTAATTTTTTTGTTATTTTATTATTTTATTGCAGTTAAAAAAAATTACATGTTCATAATAATAAATAATAAATTGTTTATTAATTGAATAACCTTATTACTAATATTTTACCTAACAAATGTTTAAATACAGTTTGGTACCTTTGTTCATTACATCGGGCCCCAAACTAGGCAATGGGCACCCTGAAACCTGTTACCAATATTTTAAATGCGCTTAGTATTGTGAACATTGTCGAGAATACAAAATAATAGAAAGATAGGTAACATGTTTGACAAATATTGACATTATCATTAGTATATTATGTTATATATATGTAAAAATCGCAGCATATCAATTTACCAACAAAATTAATCATTGTCTGTGTAGCCATTATAGGACGTTCCGGTACAAAGTGAATAAGATTTGAATGTATATATGCATGATGGAACAATCTTGATGGCACGAGATGCATTAGAAAACAGAAACAGAAAAATAAGAATAAAAATTGCAATACATAAAATCAAATGAAACCAATGAATTAAATAGACAATGAAATATAAAATAATAATAAAATATTGCCTAAAATAAAATCAAACCAATGAAACGGGATCTATCTTCACCGAGTACGTTTAGTTGTGTCTTTTGCTGTGTGTACTGTGTATGTTTGTGTGTGTATGTCGGAGAGGGAATATGTTGTGTATTTCTACGTGCGTGTTTGGGGAATGTGTGTGCGTGTCATTTATTGTTTCTAAATCTTTTATATTCCAGAGAGAGGCAGAGATTACATTCCTCGATAATAGTGACGTAAAAAATAGGTAATATTCTCTGTTATTATTATATACATTTATTCATTTAGATTCTTAATTTTATATTTTTTACAAATCAAATATAAACGTATAAAAAAGAACATAAATATTGTAAAAAAGCTTGAAACTAGGGTGCCGCCCGCCGGCGCGACAGCGGGGCAGGGCTCAAGCTGTTGACTGCAAGGGCTACAAACTGAGGAATCTCCTAACAATGCTCGCCGTGTCTAGGATGACTGCCGTTAGTATTCGACCCTTGATCCAACTCTCTAGCGAGAGTATCTTATTATTATTATTTTTCATTGAAAACATCAGTGCCAGTTAAATTTTCAGAACAAAAAGTTATATTAATTTAAGAATCACATACTATTTTTTTAATTCGATATTAGGCTTGCGCTTTACCGCTAGCTCGCCTGATGTTAAGCGACAACGAATATATCTGACTTTCCCATATTTTCTCTTCAATGAGACTTCTACATTGCTCAAAGTCTACATAAACTGAAATGCATGTTATAACCAGTCATCACCACCAACCTCTGTAGAACACCTGCGTGGTGGGTACCCTTTTATCCACGATCCAACCAGCATGTGCCCTGCTCACGATGACGGATGGTAGACAGCCAGTACTATGATTGATTTCAAATCGCCTCATAAAATGACAAAATGAATGTGACTATAAAGACATGACTAGTATTTAAATGTATCTAGTTAGTAAAAATTAAAAAAAAAGGAAACTGTGGGAACTGTAAAAGCAAAAGACGTAACCATTTATGATTTCAATCAGACAACAAAATAATTATATAAATTTTTTCATAGAATAATTGCAAGCCGCTTTCAATCGATCTTTTTAGAAATCCATGGGGGAGGCCTATGTCCAGCAGTGGACTTCTTATGGCTGAGATGATGATGATCATAGAATAAAAAATAGAATCAAACCAATATGCAATTTGTAACCCTCTGAAATAGTCTTGTTTTACACTTCCAAAGTTGTATTGAAAACAATGATACATATAATTATATAATTTTTCTATTAAAAACGACTTCAAACGCAACGTACTAAATCCTTAACGAATGTAAACTTTTTAAAGAGACCTCTCTTCACTCGCTCTTTTTTTTTGTCAAGAATGAGATTTGTCATTGAATGCCAAATGCTTCGTCTTCGAAGATTAGAAAATATACAGATTTTTATACGATAATCCTCAACATTTGACTCTCTTGCAAAGAAAAACGTGTAGGTGGAAATCTGCGATTCTATAATCTGACGCACTTACTCAGGAATACAATGAAAATATTAAATTTTTTAGAGATTATTCAAAAAGTAATAAAGCGATGTTTATAAAATAATTATGGGACCAACTTGGGAGCTTTCTCTATACACCAATTCAGGAAACACAAAAATTGGTTCTTGAATGACGGAGTAATTCGTGTACATAGATAAAAAAAATACGGTACGAATTGATAACCTCCTCCTATTTTGAAGTCGGTTAAAAATAGGAGAAAAAAGAATACGAAGAATAAATTGTCAGCATAAGTGAACAAAGACCATAAGCATCTCTCATTTACCACGATCATAGCGAAATGCTTCAAAATAAAAACTCTTCATTCATCGTCCAGACTTAACCCTCCACGGGCTGTGACGATGACAGATCGCTAACGCTTCCGCCTGGGGTCTGCAAGACCCACCTATAAATACGCGCGTCTATAAATCAGCTGACACGGTGAGTGACATTGACGGGTTGCATGAAATGCCGGGGGTATTTCTGACCAAGACGTTTTTGACGTTTTGCGAGTGCGGTAGGTTAGTGTTTGATGATGTCTCATTAGGGATGTTTTGAGTTGTCTATGTTAAAGACTTGGTATTAGAAATAAGTTTTGTGTATATATATTTATTTATTGTATCGACTTCAAAACGGGAAGAAGTTCTTCGGTCGAAGGTCGAAGAGGTCGATTTGTTTGTATTTTGTAATATGTATTTGTTAACTCATAGCTCCATGGAAAGCGAAACATTCTAAAAATATTTTTTACTTGAAAGGATATAATATTAATTTCATCAAAATCGGTTCAGTAGTTATGATACAAAATAACTGGATGAAACGTGTCATCCAAGTAAACAACATTATATATTCTGAAGTCGGTTGTTTCAGTTTTTTAAACTAAATATATATAATATATAATAAATAACATAGTAATAATTTTATTCAAATGCCCTTATAATTTATTTTTTCATTTTACACTAATATTACAATTCAAAAGTTCTTGTAAGAGTGTATCTCTATGTGGATATGTATGTTTGTGTATACTAAACCTAGTTAATTGATTTAAGTGATATTTGGTAAATTTGTGAATGTCACATAAAATATATCCACATATATATAATTAATTTATAAAAAAAAAATTATTACATACTAGTATACAAACAAGTCATAATAATAAATAAGTCAGTAATCAATTAAATTCAATTAAAATTAAAATTCAGTCAATTGAAACCCATCCTGCATCGACCCTGGTGGAAAGGTGCCCATAATGCAAGCAGCATTGCCACGCTGTTTGACAATAGCAAACCTTTGCACCAGGAACGAAGCAGAAACGGGAGTCATCACTAACGGGAGTTTTGTCCTTTAGTCTTCAGCCAATTTTATTGACGATATATGTGTATATATTTTATGTGACATTAAAGTATATATACATCTTTAGTAAATAAGAGGGTTATAGTAATACATATATAATACTAATTAGATACGTTATTCAGATTGTTAACTTATTCAATAAATATCTCATTCAGATGTCTATCGAATATTAGGTCTTGAAATATTTGTGAATAATATAAATATATATATAATATTATACACATAGTTACTTTACAAAAACTTGTGAGTTAGCAGGTAAGACTGGTGTAAAGCTGGTGTTGGAATAGTCCTGCAGTTTTTCCTATACCTAAATTTAACAAGGAAGGCCCAAATTCCATGTCTAAGCTGCATTCTTTGCCGCCATCTCTGTTTCCTGAGACCTACAATCTTGGAATTTTCAAGGCTAGAGTGAATAGATATCTTCTAGATCGACGAGCTCCATCCTCGGCCACACCGTCGCTTAACATCAGGCGAGTTGGTGGTCAATCGTAAATCTATAATGTATAAAATAACCGTTGTCATCGGTAAATCACTCGGAACGGAGCCTATAGGATTAAATATTTTATTAATCGTAACAGAAACACTATCAAATTATTTCTTGAAAATGTTTACTATAAAAAATTCAATCAAAAATAACCTTTTCACAAATTTCCAAAATATTGGTCTTATTTGAACAAACGAAACAGAGAGGGCCGTCAATCGCACGTCTGTCAATGTCGGGTTGAAGTGACGCTGGCGGACGACGCTCTATTCAATAGAAATATATTTTTTCTAAAACAGAATCGCGACCTTTTTCGAACTAGCTGCGCCTCGTGGGTTCATATTCTGCGCTACTTGTATATCATCATCACCGGTCATCGGTCATCGGTCGGTTGTCATCATCATCATAAAAGACCGGTTGGGAGCGGTCTGTATTCAGCGTCTTCCTGCCTCTTATACGAGGTCTTCTGTCCACCTTGTGGCTGGTCTTCATACGCTGTATAATTGTTTGATCTAAATTTTTTAATGATAAATTGATGTTGTCATTGGCGATGCCATGTCTCACTTTTCTAATATCCCTACTCCTCAATGATTTTATAAGTTTTTTAAACTTATAAAATCATGTTGTGATGATAGCAATCCATAATTAAGCCAATCCTTAAAAACCAAACTACTAAGTCGATTTTGATGAAATTTCTGTAAGACCAATCTGAAAGTAAAATATCTCTACAACAAAAAAAATGAATTTTTCAAATAAGTTTTTAAATAACAAAGTAATGCGGTAACAAACAAACAAAACTTAAATACGACCAAATTGTTCTTTTCAATTCTTCTTTTTGAAGTCTGTAAAAATTTCAAAACCGAAAATGTCAAAAACTAGCGTTCAGTTTTTAGTATTTCAAGTTTACTAAACTTATTCCTATACAACTCCGGCACAATCCTACCCTCATTCCTCAACACAAGTTTAATTTCCCGTACCTTTCATAACCATACCTCGTGACGTCATGACCGTTCAACTCATTAGCCGGTACAGCACTTAATCGATTGAAAAAGTACCCTCATTCTGGTACGAATTTGAACCTTGAAACAATCGTGTTAAGGGCGGGGGTTGTTGAAGGGTGGGTCTGAAATATGAGTGGTACAGTCGCTTTGAACAGTGATTGATGGGTCGTGACTGACGTGTGCACGAAACCAGGGTGGGTTTGATGTGGGCCAAGTGATAAGAGGTTAACGATTTAATAACTTGACGTGATAACGTCTTATAAACCGATGAACACCGGCTGCATGCACGGAAAAGCATGACTCATTGTCACGTTCCGCCTGATCCGAGCGTGCAAGCGAAAGCGCGGAACAAGCGATAGAGAGGCACGATCGGCCTAAGCGTTCGGCTTGTGACGCATCTATCATGATGTCATCACGTAAAATGATCGTCCGTAAACCGACTTTACAGACAACTATTTTTTTTTGACAAAAGAAAAGAATTGATCTGATTTTAAAATTATGTAAGTATTACATTGTTGTAAATGTATTATCCAATTTTAGCCTCAGAAGCGAGATTTTGAGATTGCTTTATAGTTTGTAAAATAGGCTTTAAGTATGTCTATCATAGCTCTCATTTTCCATGGTTCTGTGTTTTTACAGCGAAAATATTTCACATAGGTATAATTCTAAAATTAAAATGAATAGTTATCAAGAATCATTAAGAATATAAGTGTTATCGCGTTTCGCTCATGGCTTGCGTCAAACAAGTTGAAGGTTTGTTTTGTAGGAAAGTAAGCACGGGCCCATTATAGTGGTGACTCTCAACTCTTTTAGTTTCAATGTTCGAGACGGTATTGATTACTCTATGCCGTCGTTGTATCTGCTTACCTACTTCCTACTTCTTACTTTTGACTGATATAGAGTTTTTTTTTTGTATATTATAAGGTAAGACGCTCGTCCGTTAAGCATAACGTTTGTCCATAACAGCCAATTTAATGCCATACAATATCTATGGACTTCGATTCTTCGACTGTATGGTATTTTTTTTTTTTTTTAATAAAAAAGGTGAACCAAAAAGGCAGCTATGTGCTATGTGAATCACATAATTACAAAATATTTGTCATTCTGAGGTAGTGTATGTTAAATCTCATCATCCCTAAAATTTTGTTGGTAATTGTCCTTCAATTCGGAACATAGTTCATGCTTTGCGCACATTACTACTGATCGATGGTTGGCTGAGTGACTAGCAAAGATGTGGTATTTTCTCAGGCAAACTGTAAATAGTCTACCACCACGGCACGGTTTGGGGTTATAACTAAAATAATACTAATAATTTATAATATCTGCATACGACACACAAGTCTTAAAAATCGTATTTATTGAAAAGAGTAAAAAAACTTGAGAAGCGGAAAGTATCAAGCACTCAAGGGACATTGTGCCGTATTTTTTTCAGTAAAACCGGTATTCGTTTTTGGGGTACTGTACTAAGGGTACGGGAGCCTATCCGTGAGGCTACTGTGTCTGTCTGTCTGTCCTACACTTAAACGGCTGTATCTTTCGAACAGTGATAGATACAAGTCTCAAAATTGGTAAGATTATAGAGGGTTCACTTTAACGTAAATCAATAAATAATTAAATAAGAAACAATAGATATGTTATCAGTTTTTTGTCATTTTATAAATGACACAAATTAATTTACGTTGTCGTAAGACAAACAAGTGACGATAGATGGCGCTTGCGTTGACTTTAGGTAAGTATATCACACGTCACAGACAGAGTCATTTTATTTATCATTGTCGCGCTAGATGGCGCTATTATCAATTATCTCTTTAGATATGCCTACAATTTCAGAATATTTCTACTAGGTATATAAAAAATATGTGAATTACAAATATTCCTAGATGTAATAGCATTTTGCTAATTAGTCTTGTTTTCTGTGTTCATATGTTTCAAGGGAGTATGAAATCCGCGGTGTGTGAGTGAAACTCGTACTTTTCCGGATTTATTTATTCTTTTTAACCGATTTCCCAAAAGAAGAGATTATCAATTCAGCCTGTTTGATTGTTTTTTGTATGTTTGTTTTCCGATTATTCAGCCAATTGTGCATTTATTTTGATGACTCTTTTTGTATTTGGTAGATCATACTTCAGAGGTGGTCCCATATAAATTTTATCAAAATCGATGAAGTACTTGGGTTTTTATAACAATATAACTGGTAAATTATCATCCAAGCGCCTGTAGAAAAGTGAATAGTAAGTCGCGTATAGTAAGTGTGATATTGCGTATTTTAAAGTAAGTTTTTTTCAGTTTTACTATAATTATGTTGAAATCTACCGAGTTTTTGACCCATTCCTACCTACTTGTTGTATTTATTATATTTGAAGAGACACGGTATGATGATGTGTGAAGTTATTTTTATGATTGTTATGGTCGAAGCGGTAATTTCAGATATCGAACATCAAACTATGAACGTGTTCTCACGGACCTTTTAGCGTTATCACAAGGTCATAAATCAACCAGTAATCTCAATTTTACGAGCATACAGTAGAGACTGCCAGAGTTCTACAGATGTGAACAATTAAGTTAAAAAAAAAAACAGAGTTCGAAAGTTTTTTTTGCTAACCACACTCCCGCAAACATGATGATACTATTTTTGATCCTTGATGAATTGCTTTCTTTCCCGGGATTATAGTTGAATGGCAAAGAGTTGATATTTATGTACAGATGGGACGTCGACTTAAATGATGTTATAAAGTACGGGAAAGTAAGTCAGTCAAATAAATGTAATTTACTTTATGGAATTCATACATTAAAAATCATACTTTAAAAGAAAGCGTGACGACGTAGTGGGAACGCGCCCTTGCTGTTCAAAAGATATAGGCGATTAATTGTAGGACAGACATACACCGTAGCCTTAGGAATAGACTCCCAGATCCTTAGTAGAAGACTAAAAAGTAGACTGTAATCAACAGGCGCCTGAAAAAAAATATTTTTTTGAAGCCAGTGAAAAATACTGCTACTTAAACCAAAATTACTAAAATATTTACGAAACCACTTCAAATGTAATAAAAAAATGGTTGTCTGTAAAGTCGGTTTACGGACGATAATTTTACGTGATAGATACGTCACAAGCCGAACGCTTAGGCCGATCGTACCTCTCTATCGCTTGTTCCGCACTCTCGCTTGCACGCTCGGCTCAGGCGGAACGTGACAATAAGTCATGCTTTTTCGTGCGTGCAGCCGGCGTTCATCGATTTATAAGACGTTATCATGTCAAAAAGAATTATTAAAAAAAATCACAATTGGTAAAAATACCGCCAATATGACTTAAAAATACCTCTTTCATTAAATTCGGTTAAAATAACAAAAATCCAAAAAAAAACTTACCTTATGGTAGACCTTGAAATGCAAAACCTAAACTTGCTTATATAAAATCCTCATTCCAAGCAACAGTCCTCGACAATAGTATCAGTGAAATCAATCATTAATTAATAAGTCAATAAGTTGAAATTATCTATTATCTGATACCTATATGTTGTATAATTACATAAATTGCAGACGTATGAGAGTCCATAATGAATTCGCAGTTTTGACATTTTTTTTTTTTTTTTTATCTGCCCTTTTTATACAAACTGTCCCACTGCTGGGAACGGGCCATCTTCTCATCGTGAGAAGGGTTAGGCCATAGTCTGCCACGCTGGCCAAGTGCGGGTTGGCAGACTTCACACATCTTCAAGATCATTGAGAACTCTCAGACATGTAGGTTTCCTCACGATGTTTTCCTTCACCGTTTGAAGTTGGCGGCAATCAACAATACGCACATAACTTCGAAAAGACAGAGGTGCGTGCCGTGGGATTCGAACTCAGGACCTGCGGATCGCAAGTCAGACGGTCTCACCACTAAGCTGCCGGGAACTTCAATGTTTTGACATAGCATCAGGGCATTATGGCAAAATATTATCATTCTGGATGGCTGAGATTAAGATAGCGATATGTAAGTGCATAAGTACTGACTACAAAGACACAGCCTAGTAATAAAAATTAAAGAACATTTGCTACTGAATGTGCTTGTCACTCTTTTTCACGTGTTAGGTTTATGGACTTACAGCTTTGGATTAAGAATAATGCTGGTCATGCCACTTGTACCTAACAATATGCTGAAATACCATTACGTTGCCTCAGTGCTTGTTTGACCTATCTACTATTGGTAAAATTTCACAGGAGAAAAGTTTAATGCTCTATTTTTTCAAAAAGCTATATTTGTAAGACTTGTAAGTTTTTTTTATACATGAGGATATATAATTAATATAGTATAAATAAACTGGCCAAGTGCGAGTCGGACTCGTGCACGAAGGGTTCTGTACCATTATCTATAAAAACGGCAAAAAATCACGTTTGTTGTATGGGAGCCCCCCTTAAATATTAATTTTATTTTAATTTAATTATTTATTTTTAAAGTACTTAATATACCTCAATTTTCTGTGAATATGTCAAGCGTCTACCTGTTGCCGTTATCAATATCGAGTATAAACGAGCAAAAAAATCACGTTTGTTGTATGGGAGCCCCCTTAAACATTTACTTTATTCTGTTTTTTTGTGTTTGTTGTTATAGCGGTAACAGAAATACATCATCTGTGATAATTTCAACTCTCTAACTATAACGGTTCATGAGATACAACCTGGTGACATACGGACGGACGGACGGACGGACGGACGGACGGACAGACAGCGAAGTCTCAGTAATAGGGTCCCGTTTTTACCCTTTGGGTACGGAACCCTAAAAAGACGTTCAAGCCTAATAAATATAGCTTTTTGAAAAAATAGAGCATTAAACTTTTCTCCTGTGATTTTTTTATATTATGTTCTGTGTATATTATGTATATATTAATAAATAAAAAACTTGTAATCGGTATTACGTACGTAGGTTTCTATCATAGTACAAGTTTTGCTTAGTTTGGGCTAGATGACGTTGTCCAAAATTATTTATTTAGAGTCCAGATCCCAAATGAATGTGAATGTCTCGTCTACACTCTACTCTATACTACGAGAGCGGTGTGGTGGCAGAGCGCAGATGCGCCCGCGCAGTCGCCTCTGTGACGAGACTTGACTGACATAAATCAATTGTCAGAAACAAGCGCGGTGAACTTGCCGGAGTCATGGAGACGGCTGGCGTACTATGGATATTCCTTACAGCATGGGTATAGCTTTAACACGTATTTTTTTGAACTTGTACTGTCCCACTGCTGGGCAAAGGTATCCCTTACTCCTTGATATGTTGCCATTCTTTCTGGAATGTTTCAAGATCGTCACAACAGCGTTACCTAGGCCTCCTTAGACTTGGAGACAAAAATATTTTAATGATACTTAGGATTAAAAATATTTAGTGATTTTAGGGTTCCGTAGCTCAAAAGGAAAAAAACGGAACCCTTATAGGATCACTTTGTTGTCTGTCTATCCATCCGTCCGGGTGTCAAGACCTTTATCTCGGGAACGCGTGAAGGTATCGTATTGAAATTAAAACCATATACGCAGATAACAGAAGACAGAAGTAAATAGTAATGCTATGTAGGCGGTTCCCGACCACCACAGTTATGGCCAGCAGCCTTGAACCGGAACCAGTTTAGCTCGTAATTCGACTGAGACAGTACGTACGCCAGTACTTCAAAGTGGACGTGTAACAATTTAATAATGCCATCCAGTGCCATTTTAGAACGCAAAAATGTACTATAGTTACAGTCAAAAGACAACTAAATCCTTATCGTAATAAAGTATAATTTGCACTAATAGGGTAAGCGCTACTCAACTCAACATGAAGTTGTGTTAGGTAATTTTCGACTTTAACACTAAGAACTTAAGAACTTTATCAGTTAAAATTAATTTAGACGACATCTAGCAATGCAGAACTAGTTTGTGTCATGTTGATTTGCAATGAAATAAGTTATAAGTATAAAGAGATCTAATGCCAAAATGAAGTCTCACGTTTAGAATTTAAGGCGTATTTGACTATTGTGCTTAGTAAGCTGAACTTTAAAATGCCAATGTGATAATAATTACATTTGTAGTGCAAAATACGATAGATATCTTACTTGTGTGAGTTTGCCGACAGTGGTTCTGCGTGATACTGTGCTAGTAAGCCATTTCTATTTACTTCTGTCTTCTGTGACGCAGATCCATATTATCTTGCTGAAGAAAAATCAAATTTCTCAGTTTTCGTAAAAAAAGTTACAGCCGAATATGTAGTAAGAAACTCACATTTCGACATTCACAAGGGAATCAAAACCTATGGGGTACTTCTCGTTGACCTAGAACTATGAAATTTGGCAAGAAGCATTGTGTTATAGTACACATATAGGAAAAAATCCGAAATCTGAACATTTTTAATTTAATCACAAAAATTTGGGTCTTTATGCAAGGAACGAGGGTCCAAATTTTAAATGGCTTTGACCGTATTATGTGAGGTATCATATGAAAGAACATAATTAGCACAAGCTAAAACAGGGTTTTAAATATTTTTGCGATGTATATTTTTCGATTTATGAAAGAAAATATTAAAAAAAAAAACTCCCTTTTATCTACTAGTTTGTACGGAACCTTCGGTGGGCGGATCTGACTCGCTCTTGTCCGGTTTTTTTAATAATTTACGGAATACTTTGAAAAACTTCGGAAACCTGAGAAATATTAAACGAGACACTGTAACAGACATTAAATAATAAGGCTGGGTGTTTCACGACATGTTTTTTTTATTTGTTCTTTCAGTAAATTGGACCTGTTTCCACCCACTGCGTCGCATCCACACAAATCCAACGCTACCGAAGGGCGCTTAACAAGCACAAGTGGTGCCGACGACAAAAACATACACACCACAGTATATACAACAGTTAGTGCACACATAACCTTATCTACGTCGTGGGAGCGATTGATTCTAACTCGTAGTCTTCAAACAAGTGAAGCGAGGACGTTTAAACAGCAGGACAGGGACATGAAGTCAACATGAACAAGTAGGTATATTATTATATAACAAGTATAAGCAAAGAAAACTCAAAATACCTCCGCCAAAAAAAAACAGCTGATTTGATTTTGATGAAACAGCTAAGAACATTCTCGACCAAGTCTTCTTGCAAACAAAAATAATTTTATAGTTTAAAAAAACTGAAACAACCGACTTCAAAGTACGCTACTTCGTTACTTGTCATATTAGAAAGGATTGATACAAAAAGTTCCTATCATCATGCTCAGTCGGGTAATAATTAAACAAAACGCTTAATCGTCGAAGTAACTCTATTTTCACCTTATACACATTGGATGAGATGAAAAGGTTGTTGAGGGGGTTGAAAAGAAAAAAAAAAAAAAAAAATTAATGAAATGTGCTGGATTTCAAAAAGACAACGAAACATCCAGGTCCATCAACTACTTGTTCCGCGCAATGATGTCATGCAGATGTCAAGGTTAGTCGGAGAGTTCAAAGATGCTCGAGTGGAAGATAATGCTTATTGGGATAGGTCCGCCGGTGCACTCCGCTGCACATATGGAACCCATTTACTAAACGTACTGTTTCTTATATGGGACTAGCTCCATTACGCGGCTTTAATATGATCAACAAGTATTTATAATAAAAGAAAAACAAAATACCCGACTGCAGAAAATCAGTTTTTGCAGTCTATCTTATGATTTCGTTACGCTTGATACGCTATTGAGTGTACGGTTTTTTTTTGGAGAAATTATTCTTAAAATCGCTGTACAATATTATAAATGCGCATTGTTTAGAATTAATACTGTAAAATCACTTGTTTATTACAAAATTGTTCATTGGGAGTTACGAAAACAGCATATTTTTTTTTGCAAGACATGTAATGATTATTACAAAAACTATCCTATGACACTCAAGAAGTCAATACGAATCTAATGAAATCTCGCACATCAAAATCGGTTTAGCCGTTTAAGCTGTCGGTGATCATATAGAAACATACATACCCACATACACCCATACATAACTCTCCTACGCCTTACGTAGGCGGGTAAAAATTAATTATTTTATACTTACAGATTTCAAAACAATAATATTTCATCTATCTACTTCAAAAAGTTTGAATCGTATATTGTCTGTCAGTCAATCACTCAGAACAAAGCATTTTCACTAGCTTTTATATAATTCCACCTATCCCGGTGTCAGTCCGTCTGTAATCCTACCTTTGTAAGTTCTTGATCCACTTCCCGGTGTCCAATTGATCTGTAATTTTGCATGTATCTATCTATCTAATCTACAAGAAACGGCTCCAATGATTTTAATGAAATTTGGTTTGTAGGTAGATTAGGGGACAATAAATCGATCATGCTAGGTTTCATTTTTAGTGAACCCGGGCTTCTCGTATTTTCAGTCATGAAAAAATCCGAGTGGAGCTCGGTTGCCCAGGTACTATTATGTAAAACGGATGATGCAATATTACAACACAAAGCTAATCTGATGATGGAACCGGGATGTTCCATAATCAGACTGGATTTTCCTGATGGGAAGTGATATGATAGTTGGGCTTGTGTTCACTTTTAACCGACTGACAAAGATAAGGAGGTTCTTAATTCGACTGTATGTTTGTTCAGCGATTACTCTGCCAATTATGAATTGGTTTTGATGTTTTTTTTTTGTTTGAAGTAAACAAGTACTACACCAGAGGTCTGATATAAATTTTATCAAAATTAGTTCAGTACTTTGGTTTATATAACAAAATAACTGAAAAAAATATCATCCAAGGAACGAATTGCGTAATTTAAAGTCGTTTTTTTAGTTTTTAAACTAGGTATAATTATTTAGACACCGCAAGCACTTTTTACTAAAAGTAGGTAAGTACCTAAAAAGTATAAATCGACAATGTAAAAATCGATTTTGATATTCGCAATTCGTTTACATGGGTGACATTTTTTCAGTTATTTTGTTATGTAAACCAAAGTAATACCCTGATTTTGATGAAATTTGTATGAGATCACCTCTGAAGTATTACTACCTACCACCTACTACTTAAATAAAAAAAAAACATCAAAAACAGAAATGCGAAATTAAAAAGTAAGTTCGTATAGACTGAGTGGCCAGCCCTAGTGTCAGAGTTATTAAACCGCCGAAAGGCCTCTGACCTGGCTTGACGATTGCTGTTTTACGAACTTGCATAATAAATTAGCGGAATGATCGCTGTACAACCACACAAAAAAATACAGTCGAATTGAGAACCTCCTTCTTACTGGAAGTCGGTTAAAAATAAGCACGAAAAAATTACATCATTTCGTGTAAATTCCCAGAAACTTCAACGGGACTACTATTACTGTGTTGGCGTTGCAATCTACCTAAACAAATATAATAAAAATACCAAATTTTTACACATTTTCCCCTGTATCTCAAGAAGTAACTAAATCGAATCGAATCTACATCCTTCATGTTCAGTAGAGTGCAGATTCTCTTATCATCTCCAACAAATAAATAAAATCATGATGGAAAGTCCCAAAAATAGTCACAAAAACAACAAAAAAGTCCAAAAAACAAACAAAGTCCAAAAAAAGTCTAAATGAAGACCAGCCACGAGATGGACAGATGACCTCATACAAGTGGCGGAAAGACGGACGGATGCAAGCTGCTTCCAATCGGTATCCAATTGGAAATACATGGGGGAGACCTATGTCCAGCTGTGGACTTCCTATGGCTGAGATGATGATGGTGGAAAGTGTTCAATTTGTCATTCTAATTAATAAAAAAAACTTATTCAAACTAGAAAAACTGTTGTAAATAACCCTAAAAATATTTTCAAAACAAAAATAATCACCAGTAGAAACAAAACCAAATAACTGCACGTACAATAATAGCGTTACGTTACAGTCTAATTAACAAACTGTCACTCGCGCCGGTGGCAGGTAAATGACGGCGGCAGACGTGACGTTGACGTGACAGTGACGTTGACATGACGTGACGTTGATATGACGTTGACGGGCTCAGACGATCTCGCCGTAATGAAATTGTGACATTGAGTGGTGTAAATGCTGAGCGAATAGCGTTATGAAGAACTTTACTGATATTAAATGGTACTTTTAGATCAGAATTTTTAATAGATGCTATTGGCGGAGACAAAGTGACTAGAGAGCTGTCAGTTTGAATAAAAACAGTAAGTCAAAACTAAAGAAAACACCTCAGTCTGGCTACGTGCGGGTTCTTCCCAATCCCAGCCTTTGACGTTGGCAGCCAGAAACCTAGGAATTTCTAACCAGGACCTAGGGATCGGAAGTAAGCTGTCATAATTTCTGAAGAAGTTTTCTAAGTTTTCAAATTCAAAAAATAGTATAAATCTGAAGTTATAAATACATAAATAAAGACAAATGAAAATTATTAATAATTATTTCCTTCAATGAAATTGTTAATACCTAACTAATTAAAGATTTTTTCTTTCCCCTAATTATTTATTAATTTTTGACATTTAGTAATCAAGTGAAAAGATACCCAGAACGTCGAGCAGGATTCTCTGTAATTATCATTTTGACCTTGTGCAAATGCATAACTATAGAATGCTTATGACTTGGATCTGATTGTATTATTAAATGGGACAACGCATTCAGATCCCGAAATCGATATTAATAATGAACACATGGCTGCCTCCGAGCTTCGTTCGCGTCTTATCTGCCGTCCACTCGGCGTCTCGGCGTTTTAAATATGACGGATGGTCTACCTACATAATGGACTTAAATATTTTGAGTATATTATTTGACCTCTTCTAGAAAAGTAATAAGTAAGTGACTAAACAGCTAGAATTATTAAGATGAGGCTACGATATTTTTAACACGCTTTTATTAGGTCGACCTGTTTCTAACTAGCTATGTAATGAAATCTAAGGTAACTAATTTAACCATCTTCCAAGGATCGTAGCGTCACGAAAATTGGCAGCTGTATGTAGTTCTGATGACAATACAATAATATGGTACTGTCGAACTGATCTGATGATGGAGCCGGAAGATATGAACTAGAACTTCATGATGGAACATCGTATCATAGCTGTGTTTGGATTTGTTAGAAAAGTCTTGTAATGAACTTTGACCACAATTGGGTTTATGACAATACAATAATTTGGAGCGTGTTTTTTTTAGTTTTTTAAACTGTAATTTATTGTATTAGAAAATGATGAAAATTCTTTAGTGATATACGGATTATACGGCTATTATATAAATAAAAATAAGATTGTTTATCAGATATATTTATTTTCTCTATTGGTAGATTATCATCATCTTATAGAAGTCCACTGTTGAATATAGGCCTCCCCCATGGATTTCCAAACAGACCCGACGGAAGCAGCTTGCATTTAGCGTCTTCCTGCCACTTGTATGAGGTCGTCTTTCTACCTTGTAGCTTGTCTTCCTACGCTGCAGTTGCCGGTGCTTAATCTCCACTTGAGAACTTTTCGGCCCCACCGGTCATCAGTTGTGTACGTGTTTTGTAAAAAAAAATAATAATAACATGTGAACACGATTAAACCGAACTCTAGTCCACATTAATAATTATAATCCCACAATAGCCATCAATTTAGGAAATTCCCAAAAATCCCCATTCCACATTAATTTCGGTACACCGCCCACGGTCGTTAGCAAAAACGGCACAACTGCAAACTGCAATAAATCAATTTTATACAAAACTACGTAAAATACAATGACAAGAAATCGTGCTCCTCGGTGCAGGATTTGCATTAGTGATTGCATTAATCATTTCCTCATACAATTCGGGTAATAAAAGCTATAAAACTTTGTATGGAAGCCATTAATTGTCATTGACAGTTGACAGCTGAGAGGGATGATTGACAAATGTCAGGCAGGCGCGCGGTCGCGCTTCAAATCTCTCTTTCATTTCGCTTCTGTTATTGTCGTTTTTTTCTACGAAATGACGGAGAAGTGACTTGCTGTTTTGCTGACGTTTTTATCATTACTTTTACAATAGAATAGTTTTTAGGGTTCTGTACCCAAAGGGTAACCCACGGGTCCCTATTACTAAGACTCCGCTGTCTGTCTGACCGTCCGTTCGTCCGTCCGTCTGTCACCAGGCTGTATCTCATGAACCGTGATAGTTAGATAGTTGAAATATTCACAGATGATGTATTTCTGTTGCCGCTATAACAACAAATACTAAAAAAACATGATAAAATATTTAAGGGGGCTCCCATACAAAAACATGTTTTTTTGCTCGTTTTTGCTCAATATTGATAACGACAACAGGTAGACGGTTGAAATTTTCACAGAATATTGAGTTATATTATTAATTTTAGAATTAAATAATTACATATTACTTAAGGGAGGTTCCCATACAATAAACGTGATTTTTTTGCCGTTTTTATAGATAATGGTACGGAACCCTTGCGCGAGTCCGACTCGCACTTGGCTGGTTTTTAGAGTATTTTGAATATATTTTAGTTGAGCACTGAAGCTGACTTGTAGTTTCGAGTTTTTTTGGAATGTCGTAACAATATTGGTAATTAAATATGATAGGTGGATGATATATACGGTTTGTTTTGAATTTATTAGTCTGGCCAGCGCCTTATAAAGATTTATTGATTCTATTTTAGTTTCATTTAATTCAAATTTTAAATAAATAAAATTATTATGGCAAGTTCATAGGTTACATAACTACCTACATTTAGATAATTAGTTTTTATTCATAGTCCCAGTTTATAAGTAGTATTAAAAGTTGTTCAAATATGAAATATATGAAAAATAAGCAATTATACCAACTAAATAAAAATGATCAGTCAATAGCTCTAAGAGTAGAATATATTATTATAAAATATAATAAATTGAATATTTTTTTTTACAAAATATTTTTATTCGATTACTTTAAATTCAAAGTAATTATCATGATTTTAACAATTTAAAAGTATTATTGTTGTTTTTATATATTTAAGTCATATTATGTTTATATACCAGTCCTAAACTACTGTACTAAATATGTAATTTTTTTTATTTTTTTTTTACCAAATTTCAGTTGAGTGTTATTAGGGTTTATATATATTTGTGATTTTACTGAGAATAAACTAATTTCAGTAGTCAAAATTATTTTCTTCGACATAGATAACGTTGTTTGTATAAAAGAGCTAAATGATAATTTAAAAAATATTTTTTAAATACATTTTGTACAATTTGAACGTTGTCAGGCTTAAATTTTTAAGTCAATGACAACAAAAACTGTACAAATATCACATTTTCCGTCAACAACAAGTTTGTAAAACTAAATTTCCCGGCATGTAAAACGGCTCAAACGATTTTGATGAAACATTGCTAAAATCTCTCTCGATCATATACTCCAAATAAAATTAACTGGATCAACATCGCTCCACCCATTTGAGAGTTACGAAGCCACAGACAGATGCACAAATACGCATGTCAAACTTATTGCACCCCTCTTTTTTGGCCGGGGGTTAAATAATTAATATAACCCGATAACCGAATCCTATTTCTAGAGGTCACGGGCTGTACAAACAATTAAAAAAGATAAATATTTTTCAATTTTCAATTTTAAATGAGTCGCCGACACTGTTATGGTAGATATTAAAGCACGCAGAATTCAAAAGATATCGAAGAAACACTTTTTTTAATATTTCTCCTGTAAAATAAACAAATTGTCCTATTAATTTACTAATATTTTAATGATTTTATATGTTGAAAAAGGTTGTGATGCGCGAGAGAGATAGCTGCGCGCGTTAAGCGAATCCTTAATATAGAAAACTTTACAGACTTTGACGTTTTTTTTTTCGTTAGAACTAAAAATACTCGTAAGATAAAATAACCAGCAAGTCTGAAACTGACATTTCATTCAATAGCCGACTGAGTGACGCACGTCACCGATAACGTTGTAACTGACAATTGACGAAGGATCACCGATCGACGCGTGCAGATACCGCCTTCTGCGGCGTGATAGACGCGGGAGTGATATGACGTTTTATTTAATTTTGGAATTCAGTTTGTAAGAAGATTTTTTGGTGATAAAAATTAAAATAGATGGATAACTTTTTGTCATTTAGAACAGATGAGATTCGCTAGATACCTACTTAAAATAAGTATCTGTATTTAATACTTTCAAAAACTAAAACAACCATGAAACAACCGAAATTTTTTGATGAGATGTTTTGTTTCAGTTAGTATTTTGTTTTGAAATCCAAACTATTTAACCAATTTTGATAAAATTTATAAGGGACTAATCTCAAAATATGCCGTTCGGAGTTGTGAGAACACCATATTAAAAAAACAAAACGAACCTCCTCCTTTTTAACTGACTTCCATAAGGAGGAGGTTCTCAATTCGACTGTATTTTACAGTTACATTGCAAATTATTAATTTAAATGATTTTTTTGGTATTTCATACTTCAGAGGTGGTCCCATATAAATTTAAATAAGATCGTTGCGTACTTTGGTTTTTATAACAATATAACTGAAAAAAAAAAAATTTACAATTGCATATTTTGAAATCGATTTTTTTCATTTTTTATTTGAAGTTAATTGAAAATGTAGCAACCAAGATCTTACCTTAGGACAATATAGAATGTAACGCTGGTAGTGTGCCGACTTTCTTCTTATGTACTTCGAAACGGATTGCTAAGTAGAAATTAATAGTCTGTTATTTTATAAAAATACCAACTTCATATTTAAATTGATTTATTGTTATCAAATGGATATTTTTAACTTCGTCCGCCTCGAGTATCATTTGGCCCTTGATTGACGTCATAAAAGTTTGATGACATTGTGCGCACCCGGGTCGTCCACTGCAACAGATATGGATCAATATAGCATTGTATAGCTTCAGTTGAAATAAATAATGTCGCCTGTCGATTGCACGGATGCATTCTTGTAATGCAAGCCAAGAAAAAAATCGGTAAAAAAATGTATTATTATATAAAAATGTATTAAGTTTATGTTTTTTTTTTCTTTAAAAAATATTAATGTACTATCATCAGGTACCTTTCAGTTAAGTTATATATAAGTAATGCTAAAAGGGTTAAGGTTGGTTCATACATATCAGTAAAGTCACAGTTCCAGCCCAGCTAGTACCGTGATAATAATTTTTAAACGACTTCCAAAAAGGAGGTTCCCAATTCGGCTGTATGTTTTTTGTACGTTTGTTACGCGATTATTCCGCGAATTATGATTTTTTTAATGGTTATTTTTTGTTTGGTAGATAATAGTTTGGATGTGGTCCCATACAAATTTTATCAAAATCGGTTCAGTATTTTAGTTTTTAAACAAAATAACTTAAAAAATGTCATCCAAGTAAACGTTTTGCATATTTTGTATAAGTCGTTTTAATTTCAGTTTTTTTAAACTATAATTATTTCGTACATTCGGTCGGTCGTCACCGACATGTCTGAACGTAGACCACGTTATGAAAGAATAATTGTCACCCCAGTACAGTGCCGGACCTGCGCCGAAACTATGACTTCACTGATATGTGAACCGACCTTTATAATGCGGGTCGCCTCTAGTTAGCTAAAAGCGGGTCTCTGGCGCAGGCTACTTGGCTACTTAGGTAAGCTCTTTCCTCTTGGTCTCTAGTTCTCTACCCCTCTACTCCTACAGTGATTATGAGCATCGTAGCTTGTCTACGCCATCGGGATATGTGGCTAAAGATCTGAAACAAACATCCCCCGAAAGCACGTGTTGGTGAGTCTTGGTTTTTGACGTGACAACGTCTAATAAATCGATGAACGCCGGCTGCATGCACGAAAAAGTATGACTCATTGTCCCGTTACGTTGCGCTCCTTGTCCCGTTACAACCGCGCGCGGTGGGTGAGGAAGCGGGCGGTGCGCCGCGCCCGACCGTCGCTTCAATTATCATTTCTCGGAGCTCGCGCGCGGACGTATGTTGTCACGTTAAACTACAATTTGTCAAAATTGTCTTTGAATCGTATCAGCGAGCGGCGAGCGAGTGATGTTCACTTAGCAGACTTGAGGCCCTGATTGGTCGGTTCTGCGCGAATTTCACGAATGCGTAACACCACATTTTAAAGGCATCTATGCCGTAATCTCTTAATATCATAATAAACAAGTATCTATAGGTATATTAAAAGAAAAACAAAATACACGACTTCGGAAAAGCAGTTTTTGGAGTCTAACTTACGATTTTGTTACGCTTGATACGCCATTGAGTGTACGTTTTTTGTGAGAAAGCATGCATAGAATTGCTGTAGAAGATTATAAATGCTCATTATTTGGAATAATTCTAGTAAAATCACATGTATGTTACGAAAAAGTTAGTTGGAGATTATCAAAAAAAAATTTTTTTTTGCGAGAAATATATATTATTATAACAAAAAATACAGGCACTTGAAAAACACAGCCCTCCTTCTTACGCAGTCAAGTAAAAAAACATCTCAAATCTTTGTGGTTCATTAGTTCATCTTCAGAATCAAAAGAAACCAATGACATATTTACGACATTCACCATCCTTTCTCAATAGAAAAAAGTAACCCACACGAACTTCAAAAACAAGGCATACAACCTCAACAAGTCATAAACAAGATGAAATGTCAGAAACTCTCATAAATTGTCATAAACTACACGAAAAAAGTTAATTAATCGGGCGCGGTGTTGCATGAAGCGATCCACAGGTATAAAATAAATCATAGGATTGTTTCATTCCATTTTATTATAGCCCGTGTGCCAGTCAAACCGAGTTCCGTACACAACTATAAAAATGTTATTTTATGGTTTTAATAACTTCAGTACGGAACCCTAAATAATGTTACTTATGTTGCTGTAGGGTGAACTGATCATTGTGACGTTTCAATTTCGGGTTTCTGATTGGTTTTTATATATTTTTACCTACCCGACTCTGGAAGGAGGGGGTAATGTATTTCGAGCGTATGTGTATTGATTTCTTATATACGTTTTAAAACTAAACCATTTCAATACCACGAGGGCTACCGCGTGCACATTTTTTTTGCACGCATTTATTTTCTTCATAATATTTTTTTTTTTTTTTTTTTTTTCATTTTGGTTAGAATTAGTGATAATTTTATCAAAATCAGATCGGTTTAGTAGTTTGGTTTTTAAAACAAGATAACAGGAATTGATAAGATACTAAAATGTAATAAATGTATTTAAAAAATCTTTCAATCGGTCAAAATACTCCCAAGATAACATTGTTTTAGGGGATCCTCTGTCCCTCTCTCGCGAAACAACAGTTTGTATTGAATTTGTACTGCGAATATGAAGCATGACGTCATCATTCGCTATCGTGTGCTCTCTGCCTAACATACATTTAAAATGCTTGTAACTTTATTATTTTTGAAGGTATTTTAATTTTATTTTTGCGGAAAGGATCTATTTGTGATTCAATTTTTCAATTTCAAAATATCTTTATTTGTCATAAAAACATACAAATTTAATACAACGCCAGTGCACATAAAATAATTAATCCTAGCGGTACAAATATGGAAAGATAAGATGTTTTTTCCAAGCGCAATGGTTTATTTAAAACTTCAGGCATGAACTAAACAAACATTAATCATGTATAATTCGTATTTAGCATCATCTGCTTAGCAACTCTTCAGTCAGTCAGCCACTTCTACAGAGCAGTTACAACTTGCGTACAGTTGACAAGTAACAAATGCCCCCGGTGACGCACCCCGGTCCTGTGTTGCCCGGTAACGGTGAAAAATGAGCCGAATAACGCGGCTTTATTGGTAAATTAATAGTCATCATTGTCCCGGCTTTTGATCGGGAAGTTATTGAAAACGGAACGGTGCGTGACAAATTGTGTAAGAGTGTGACTTCGTTGTAAGTTTTTTTTATTTTTTATTTGACGATTGGCTTGCGCTTGTCCGTCAACTCACCTGGTGTTAAGCGACAGTTACGGTCTACGATGGAGCGCGCTTGCCTAGAAGAAACCTATTCACTCGCGATTTGAAGACACTTAGATTATATCTATTCAGGAAGCGCATTCCACATTTTGGCGGTACACACAATGAAAGTGGAGCCAAAGCGTTTCGTACGTGTTTTCGGAATATCAAACATGTAAATTTTTCCGAAATTCTGAATAGTTATAGTAATAAAACTGAAGAACCGACTTCAAAATGTATTTACTTGGATGACATTTTATCCGTTATTTTATTATTAAACAAACATACTGGACCGGTTTTGATAAAATTTATATGGAACCACCTCTGAGGTTCCATATAAATTTACCAAACAGAAACAGAATCATCAAAAACAATTCATAAATTTGCGGAGTAATCGCTGAACAAACATACAAAAAAACATACAGTTGAATTGAGAACCTCCTTCTTTTTGAAAGTCGGTTAAAAAAAGTATCCATTCGATATCGAGTGTGTAGATAAATACGGCGCAATTTGTGCTTAAATTCTTCCGAAAAGCATACCCTCTTTTTTAAATAGTCGTGTAAAATACAAGTTGACCCAAGAAAACAAAGTCTACGTAAGCTAACAAGAAAAATCCACAAGAATCTAAACAAAAAACCTTTCAATCTAGGCCAGCGCTCAATCCCAAGCTCCGCTCCATAAACCCCCAACAGCCGGTTAGATCCGCTTGAAGCCGGTTTCCCCGTCCCCTAATCTACCATATTTGGCCTATTACTACCCCCCACGCCATTGATTTATCGGTTATGAATCAACCCCCTGATGTATCGCCCTGATAATGAATCTGGCTGTATTTTTGCCGGCGTGTGATGGAAATACCCCCCAACCCCCCCGGGGGGTGGGTAAGTTATGGTGGTTGGTGATGGCGGCCGTTATTTAGTGTTTCTTGGGTGTGGAGGGTACTGACTGATGGGTATTGCTGTACGTTTGTGAGTTTTCTTCGAATGCTAATTTGAAAATGATCTTAATGAAAATTTTGCGTAAAGTTTAGCTGAAATATAGTAAATAAATAATAAAATAATAATGATCAATAGTAAATATAGTTTAAAAAAATTAAACATCCGACTACGAATTGCGCAATTTTGTTTTAAAACCAAACTACTGAATTGTTATCGATGAAATTTCTATAAAACCAAACTGAAATACATCCTTTGAACAAAAAAAAACTATAAATGACGAAGCTATGCGGTAGCAAACAGAATTTAAAAAAAAAATACTACCGAATTGGGAATCTTCTCATATGGACTACAGTATTACTAATTGTCATAATTTTGAAACAATAAATGTAAATGTTATAATTAGAAATCTGACGAATTTACGCGATTGTTATTCACTGCAATTAAACAATTTTTAACGGATTTATCACGTAGGTATATTATATTACATAATTTATCACGTAGGTATATATTACATAATTTATCACGTAGGTATATATTACATAATTTTTTGACCTCAAAATTATGTAATACGCGATAGATCCGTTGAAATTTGTTTAATTTCAATTAATATTATTACTGTTATATACCTACACGAATAATATAATATTTTGATAAATATATAACAGAGATAAAGAGTTTCAATAAAATATACGTATGGTATAGTATGATGACTTTTTTTTGTGTGTGAAACACATCCTTAAGTGGCCTTAAGGATGTGTTTTACAATTGAAAGTGCTGATAACTGAGATTTGCCAAGTTTTTACTTCACATTCAATTAGAATAATAGTAATAATAATAGAAGAATAATAATAGAATAATAATAGAGTCTGTATATTGTTGTGTTGTAGTTAATAAAGGCGCTTGCCACAATAAAAAAAAAAATTTTTAATAACCTCTCTTTATATATAGTCTCTTTGGTACCAAAGGTCTAAGTTAGTGTTAGATAGCCACTTTTATATATTTCCCATTTGAAGATTTGATAATTCCTAGTTCTATTAAACCATTTTAAGTCATTTTGAGAGTGAGACATTCCGCTCCTAAGCCATGCAGTTGTCCTAAGTTAATTTGGCTTTCAGAAAATATTTTAAATTTAAAAGACTATATATCACGAAAAAATAAATCACGATTTATAATTTATAATTTGAACCGTTTTACTTTAATCCTTTAGTTTCTAGCGAAGTCAATAAATTTTACTTATTTTTATTTGGTTAACATCTCACCCAACAGAAAATAATTCACGTAAATACTTCCAAAACCAAATTGGTTATCATAATGAAAGACAGGCTGTTATTTATTAAATATAATATTTTCGTTACGTGGTAGTCGCCATTTATCATCGAGGTGAATGTAATTAATGAAATTTATGTGTTAACATAAATTTTATTTTGTTTATATTGTGTTGTACTTGAGTCTAGGAAGATATGAGGTCATCATGGTTTGTTATGGAAGTTTTTTTTGTTTCTAACTTCCGTTTTTTGTTTCTCAAAATTCAGCACAATTCAAAATGGTGGTCTATTCCGAAGCTTACACTGGCTGCCTTACACTTAAACGGCTGCATCTTTTGAAACACAATTGATAGAAAATTATAAAGAAACACAAAATGTGTCGTATTGTGGTAAATTTATCAATAAATAATTATATATTTTGTAGTGCAGGATGAAGTTTGCGCTTGACCGCAAACTCGCGTTCTAAACGTACTACGATAGAGCGATGATATTTAAAAAGTAAAAAAAAAACGGGGCTTCTACTTACCTGTCTCTAAAGAAAAAACCGGACAAGTACGAGTCAGACTCGCTCACCGAGGGTTCCGTACAAACTAGTAGATAAAAAGGTGAAATTATATATTTTTTATTTTTCCTTTATAAACCGAAAAATATATACTTATCGCAAAAATATTTAAATACCTATTTTAGCTTATGCTAATCAAGCTCTTTCATATGATACGGTTAATTCACTTTAAAATTTAGACCCTCATTCCTTGAATAAAGACACTATTTTTTTGTTATTAAATTAAAAATGTCCAGTTTTCGGATTTTTTCCTATATGTGTACACAATGATTCTTGCCAAATTTCATAGTTCTAGGTCAACGGTAGTCTAAGTAAGTACTTTGTTATCACTTTTAAGGTGTGTACAATAAAGAGTTTATCTATCTATCTATCTATCTATCTATCTATCTATCTATCTGTATATTGTTTTCTTGTAAATATTATAGACAAATTCTTACCTAGTAAAAATATATCTAAATAAATATAAAAATATATTATTTAGGACCCGGCTATAAATTAATAAAATCCCCATCCCAGCACAGATCTTCGAGACTTATCGAAAAATTAAATTAAATTGTATTTAATAATTATAGTTTAAGAAACTGAGAAAAACCGACTTCTAAATACGCAATTCGTTTACTTGGAATTTTTTTCAGTTATTTTGTTTAAAAAAAACAAAATACTAGTTTGGTACTTTGGTTTTATTAGTTTTAGTTAGATTTTGATAAAATTTATTTTCGAGACCTGGCAAATAATTAAATTAAATTGAATTTAATAATGATAACGTAGAACTGATGGCCGATGGGGCCGAAAGGTTCTCGAGTGGAGACCACGTACCAGCCACGAGATGGACAGATGACCTCATACAAGTGGCGGGGAGACGCTGGATGCAAGCCGCGCGCCAATCGGTCTTTTTGGAAATCCATGGGGGAGGCCTATGTCCAGCAGTGGACTTCTTATGGCTGAGATGATGATGAATTTAATAATTATACTTTAAACAACTGAGAAAAACCGACTTCAAAATACGCAATTCGTTTACTCGGACATTTTTTCAGTTATTTTGTTAAAAAAAAACAAAATACTAGTTTAGTACTTTGGTTTTATTAGTTTTAGTTAGATTTTGATAAAATGTATATGAGACCATGTCTGAAAAATTAGGTACCTACCAAACAAAAAGAATAATCGAAAAACAATTCATAATTTGCGGAGTGATCGCTGAACAAACATACAAAAAACAAACCAGCGAATTGAGAACCACGTTCTTTTTGGAAGTCGGTTAAAAATAGAACTGTTGTCTAATTTCATTTGTGACCACGGACTGTCCTGTCTAGAAATAAAAGTCCGTTTAAAATTAAATTTCAATAATTTTCGTGAAAACCTAAGAAACGTAAATTTATGTTTTTATTTGTTATGCGACCGAATGGCGAGATTCTTCGAGAGCTTCGTAACAAGACTTCTAATTCTCTGCTGCTTCGTGTCGCTTCACAGCTCCTTATTTATTTATTTTATTATTCGTCTATCAAGCTTTGTAGCGGTCGATCGAACTTTCTCTAATTACAAAATATGCAAAGATCCAAACACCAAGACCGACTTAATAAATCCAAAAATTATCTCATATGACACACTCCCTTCCAGATACGGGTGACATATTTACGACGCCGGTTTAGGACATAAAACTAATCCCTGCGACGATGAGGGGCCATCCTGGGCCCCGGGGCCCCGGGGCCCGGAGGGGGGGACAAGGAGGGACCTTTATTTCTAACATTCGTCACATAGTAGCAGTAAATTATCATACTCTGCTATGATATGACGCGGGCCTCCCATTAAAACGCTTTTGATTTAGATGGGGCTATAAAATTGATTTATGCCTTCACGCCAACAAACCGTAGTACTGAAGCAACTATTATATTAACATTTTCGTGGATAACCTTTTTGATTTTGCAACGTTGTAAGTGAAATATCTGCTACGTTAAATTTGAGTCGTAGCGCTGGACACGTAGAGTCGTTTGTCGGTTGCGGTACCCAAAACAAATTAGGTCTTTTTTAATTGAAAAAACTTATTCACTTGTGTAGTTGCATACTTGTCGAAAAATATGTAAAATGTGCTTTAGGTTGCGTATGATAAAGTTTAAAATTATTTGTATTTTTTTGTATGATCAGGGCATTGTTTTTGGATATCGGTCCTGTAATTTGGTCTATTTTATGGCTCTGTACTTGGGTATAATATGTTTCGTTAAGTTAGATGACAGCAGCGCGATATTATGAGGGTGATTTTGTTATTGTATCGCGATCGCGATCTAGATTGGCGGCCAAATGATGGCTGCGGATGTTTATTTACAACATTTTGGGAGAGGTTTTATGTTTAAAGTTGTGAATTTCAGCTGCAAGTTGTGGCGAGATAGAGCGTTCACTTTTTAACGCAAAATTGTGGTTGATTTCAGTCAAACAAAAATTATGATACAAAATCATCATCTCATCATCATCATCTCAGCCATAAGAAGTCCACTGCTGGACATAGGCCTCCTCCATGGATTTCCAAAAAGACCGATTGGAAGCGGCTTGCATCCAGCGTCTTCCCGCCACTTGTATGAGATCATCTGTCCATCTCGTGGCTGGTCTTCCTACGCTGCGCTTGCCGGTGCGAGGTCTCCACTCGAGAACCTTTCGGCCCCATCGGCCATCAGTTCTACGTGCTATGTGTCCTGCCCACTGCCACTTCAACTTGCTAATCCGCTGTGCTATATCGGTGACTTTTGTACGTTAGTGTTTCGTAGTTAAACAGTTGAAGTTTTCACAGATGGTGTATTTCTGTTGCCGCTATAACAACAAATACCTACTAAAACAAAATAAATAAATATTTTGGGCTCCCATACAACAAACGTGATTTTTTGGCGTTTTTATAGATAATGATACGGAACCCTTCGTACGCGAGTCCGACTCGCACTTGACCGCTTTATTTCTGAGTTATGTCATTCTTCAGACTTCACAATAAATACATTGTAGGTACATAGACTTCTTCCATTGATTTCCAAATTAGATTAGATTAGATACTTTATTGGCCTTATAACAGAGATTTGTTATACTAGGTAAGTCAGAATACATTATTAAAATTTAAATATAAAATTTACATAATACATGCAGCGAATACATGCACCGTTATTTGAAATGATCAAACAATTATTAAATATAAAATTATAAAATAATGTCATAAATTGAGTATAAATTTGTGTCATTAAAAAAATCCGCTTGGATGTTGCTTCCAGTATCCTCTGAGGTTTTCTATCCACATTATTACTGGGCTTAATAAGCTATGCTTGCCGCTTGCTTCTCCATATCTGATTAGATCCCGCAGACTTTGGATGTAGTCCTCTCCATAGCTCGTTACGTGACTTTAAGCTTCCTTATAAGGCCCACAGTAAGTTATTACGATTCAATGGCATATATCATCACTGGTAACATACACTGGTCGGTATACGTTCGCCTTAATTCGCCTTGAGGCACTGAGATATGAAAAGACGCTTTTGAGTTTCCCGAACGCTGCCCAGCCGAGTTGGATTCGACAATCGACCTCTTTTGCAGTTTGACTGTAAACGCATCGACATGGCAGTACCTATTGTTGTACAAAAACTTTAGCACGTGAATGTACCGATAGTCAATACGGAAGGAGACCTTGAAGCATAGCCCGGGCCTCGATCGAATCAAAGACCTTCTCAAAATCGAGAAACGGTAAGCAAAGTAAGTTGTACTCTTCGGTTTTCTGTATCACTTGCCGCAACGTGTGAATGTGGCCTTAATGATCCTTTTCGAAAATCGGCTTGTTCGGAAGGCTGAAAATCATCGAGCCTGTGTTCCTGTGTGTGTGTGTGTGTGTGTGTGTGTGTGTGTGTGTGTGTGTGTGTGAGCCTGTGTGTGTTGTGTGATGATTCGTGATGACCCTCCAAAACAGCTCAGACATTATCATTTAAATCATCAGCAGATTAGTAAGTTGAAGTTGAGTGGGCAGAGCATATAGCACGTAGAACTGATGTCCGATGGGGCCCCAAAGTTCTTGAGTGGAGACCACGCACCGGCATAGATAGATGACCTCATATATGTATCAAGAAGGTGCTGGATGCAAGTCGCTTCCATCAGGTCATTTTGGAAATCCATGAGGATGCTTAATTGCTTATGTCCAGCAGTGGACTTATTGTGGTGGAGATGATGATCATTTTAATCTAATAAATGTTGTAATTATAAATATAAATATAATATTATGTAAGAAGTTTTGCCACAATAAAATCTATTGTATATAATAAAAAAAAAATAACACACATTCCCTAAAAAACTCTAATTATGATGAAATATTGAATCACTGCATACAGGACCACCTTAAAGTTATATTTCATAGATTCTTTGCTAAGAAGCTTAACATAACGTCAAAATGTACAAACCCAAACTTATATAAAAGAATCCCAGACTGCATTCAACAAATGCATCTTCGTCAATAAAATCCAATAACATTATTTATCTATTTTACGAGGTACATCAGCTCGTATTGGTGACGCAAGTCCCCTGAGACAGCACCATAAACCAGGTGTCACCTGATTGGAGACACCGCTTTAAATCCACCATTTTATTGTCTCTGGACTTTATGACCCCATAAAAATCTGAGGTGACAATTGCTCCAAAAAAAAATTCCTTCGCCACAAATTAGGTGGCTGTGTAGAAGACGCTTTGTCGGTTAATTTTGTGATGCAGTAAAACTTTAATGTGAAGCTATTTTGGATGTGTGTTTACATGAGAAAACAATTTTATTACTTCCGAATATTTATTATTTAAGTGGGTTTTTGTCCTGGATGAATGAACGGCACGTATGAACGACTGGGTGAACATTGTCACCAGATTCTATTTGAAATACGTTATCAACTCTGCGTCTTAATTTGTACGGAGCGAACTTTTGATAAAGAAGGTATCAACGGGATGTAGCGTCAGTCTTCAAAAATTAGACCCCTTACACGATTGAAATAATTCCGATGTTTTAAATAATTCTAATCGCCAAAATAGACGTCTCTAGGCTTCTCAATCTAAATTAGGCTTTAGCGCGGCGACAGAGTCTTTATAACAAAATCTATAAGCTCGTCATTGTTAGAATATGAGTATCATATCATCAATAATAGTTATGTATTATAAACACTTTTTTTATACAAAGGGCATGAAACAGGTAGATTGCTCGCCGTACGATAGGGTGTAACCGTCGCCTATACCTGTGTTGCTTGCAACAAGTGATATCGCTGCTAGTGATTGCTGGCCTGGATAGCAGCTTAAAGACACAATTTTTATAACGTTATTTAAGGAAAACCTTCTAAGGAAAGATATTCTATATTTTGTTAGTCTGTGGAGAAATGAGCGGGAAAATCTACATGGATGTAATACTATAATGGAGTTGGTAATTATTATTAGAACAAAACAAGTTTGAAGTTGAAAAGCGACAAAACCAAACGCACGTAGCATGTAACAGCGCGCGTGAACAGTGCGACGTTTCGTGAAGTTGCCAGTCGCGTCGCTCGCGGCGTCCCCTGCCGCATAAATCAATTTGTCAGTCCACGTGACGCGTTCATGGGACCGACGCGCGACACACGCACCTACTTGGTACTTTCTTTTGCTTTTTAACGCGCTATTTTATTTTTTAAGCTGATTTATTGATTGAGTGTATTATTATGTTGGATTTACTGCAGTTCACTTGGAGTTGTTATAATTATTATTTATTAGGTTGTTTTTAGATTTTGCAGAAAAGGCTGAAGATGTTATTGAAAATTATTATTTGAAACACTGTTTTAGTTACGTGTAAATATATATGTTACATTGATAAAATTTTAACAAAACAATATTGTACTTGGTTTAAAAATTGTATATTACTATGGAGTATTTGACAGTTGAACCCTGACCAAGAGAAGGATTATAAATTAAAAAAAAAAACTGATTCCAAAACCATTTCGAGATCGTATGTTTCTAAACCATATTTATTTACTTTGGGCTCTTAAAATGATGATATGATGCGTATTTTTACGGAAATATAAAAATGTTTCACCTTTAGTCGACCTTTAAATGGCGTCACAGAACCACCTTTTTCATATTATGTACCAAAAATAGTATAGATAGTATAGACAGTATAAAAATTTGTTCTTTTAAATGACCCAATATACCAAATAAAAATCTTTACATACTCCATTATGTGCATAATAATTATAATCCATTATGGATTCAAAAAACACGTGACATACTGAGTTTAAGATATTTTATTTTCACCTTTACCTGAGCAAGAAAAATGGTTGTTGAATGTTAAGACTTGCACCGTCAGCTCCTTTCCTTCCTTCCCTCTCATTAGTGCCTCGGCCAAATTGACGGATGGTGGATAATACATTCAAAAAAGCGCGCCTTCGCGTTGTCACTTCGAACCGTGATGTACCGCCGCTGCGGTGAGAACCCCGCGCCGCCATTACGATTTCGCGAGCGCGCGCGATGCCGGCTAGAATTCGTCTAAGAACCAAAAACAATAGCAAT
The DNA here is from genome assembly GCA_947563715.1 of Lycia hirtaria. NCBI lineage: Eukaryota > Metazoa > Arthropoda > Insecta > Lepidoptera > Geometridae > Lycia > Lycia hirtaria. Next base: position 3,463,555 of record OX387376.1, on the reverse strand, counting down.
TTCCCCTTTTATTCGGGTCAAGCTGTCATAATACAAAGGACAAAGTGAAATTCAAAAACTATTCGTGTACATATTGTGGACTTGCCACCAACTAACAACCACGGTGCCAAGCACCGTGGCCTCTGCTCCCACCCCCAACAAGGATACTGCCGGAAGACCAGGAGGAAGAAGGCCGAGGTACGTACCCCATTCTTCCTACCATTTCTTACGGTGCGAGTCCGAGGGAATAGCCTTTTTTCAAAACAAGCCCAAACAAAGCGGCATCATTGAAGCATTTTTAATTTAATTGACAATTTTATATATTTATAAAGGATATCTTTGAATAAAACCATTTTTTTTCCATTTTATGAAAGTTCTTTTTATGTAGATTGTAAGCTCTTAGTGTGATTAAACTGTCAGTTGTACTACTTGAAATAAACGAAAAATACAATGCTATGCAATACTCCGTCATGCTTAAATTTGAAATTATTTTTCGCTCTGCGGAGCTGCGGAGTGTGGTAGAATCATTCTGGGAACTTACTTGAAAGATCCTTTAAAGAGTACGTAATATATACGCAGTACGTATACACTTACGTAATTACTGCATTTCGAAAGATTTACATTTGCATTGTGTCGTTTATATGAGGCTTTTCGCACTGCGACTCCAATATGATCGAAATGCGTATGTTCGATGTATTTCATTCATTTTATCATTCCGGCCCATCGTTCGCGATCGCATTGTGTGAGAACAACTACGAAATTGTATGGCAGACTTGCGAACGACGCATAGGATTACCCAAAACTCGAGTCGCTTTCCAAGTAGCCCCATGTCTCTTATCTATATTAAAAAAACTTGAAACTAAAAAAAAAAAAAAAAGCTGCGAATATATTATATGCTAGCCTCCGTAGCAAAATATTACAACCCTTTTAGAAAGCCACATTACCCTTATCTAAAAATAATATAATTATCTTCTATCAATCTATAATGTTTAATAAATTTTCCAAAAAATAATAATAATTATCATAAGCACTTTAATCAACTCATGAATCAAAATTTGTTTTAATGATGTTTTAAAAACTAAATTACCGAACTTGTCAAAATTTATATGGGTGGTCCCAAATATATACGAAAATATATTCATTGAATAAAAAAAATATTTTTTTAAAACGGTTTCTATGTGACGGAGTAATAGGGACAAACATGTTTCAGTTTGAAGTTGATTAAAGATAGAAAATTACAATAGGCAAAGTTTGCACGAGAATTTTCTGTTTTTTTTTTTATATTATCTGATAATAATCATCGTATGTTTGGTCAAAATCTCACGTACCGCTACAATATTTAACGTATTGGTTTTGCAGATATTTTTATCAAATAATCTGAATTAATCATTCATTTCAGGTGTATTATTAATTTGTAATCATCAATCAATTACATACTACAGATAAACAGTTGGTAAGAAATTGTTTTTTACCAAAACATTAGGCAGTATTTTTTACCGGTTTCCAATAAGAAGGATAGGTTTCAATTCGACTGCATACAGTCGAAAAAAACTTTTTTTTTTTGTATATTTGTTCAGCGTTACTCCGCTAATTAAGATTAAACAAATTGCGTGTTTTGAAATCGGTTTTTTTAGTCTCACACAAAAGTATTTATGACATTTTTGAAACTGTACACCAAGTTACGTCACGATTTGTTCAGAAATACGACCTGTACGTAAGTAGGTACCAACAAACATCTAGACAAAAGAAACAAAATTTTATCAGATGATGCAAATACAGATCTTTTGAGAGCAATACAATGTATGTACCTACTCGTAAGACAGTAAAATTTGATGAAACTGATCCAGTCAACTAACTTTTGTGTATATATATTTTCATAAATTATTACCGCGTAGAGACATAAATTATTACTCTTTATAATATGCATAACTGCATGTTACATTTAAATTATAAACATTGCAAATTATCATAATAATACTATAACTAAAACTATATCTTACAGCAGATGCAACCTTTCGCCATAGCCAATAAATCAAGCAAACAAGGTAAAACATAAGTCGTCGCACAATGGCCGCCATTTTTTCTAGAAAATCTTATTGCTTGCCATCGACAGTGTGTATTAGAAATATTCCAGGCGATATTTCTCCGATACCCTTACGTTCGCATTCTAAATGAAACGATCGCGCGATTACGCCGCGTGTTTACTCAATAATTCGATACAAGCGATTTCTTGGTGTATGTTATAAGTGACAGCGATTTAACTACGAAGCTAATAAAAGTGATCAATGTTTATCAGAAATTATCACGTTTTTAGCGCCTATTATATTTAGATGTAATGGAATATGTTATAATTATGTAATCTATTTTTGACGTGATAACGTCTTATAATTCGATGAACGCTGGCTGCACCCACGAAAAAGCATGACTCATTGTCACGTTCTGCCTGAGCAGAACGTGCAAGCGAGAGCGCGAAACAAGTGATAGAGAGGCACGATCGGCCTAAGTTTTCGGCTTGTGACGCATCTATCATGACGTTATCACGTAAAATTATCGTCCGTAAACCAACTTCACAGACAACCATTTTTTTAAATTAAAAATCAATTTACACAAACCAAGAAAATAAAAATTAAAAATAGCTTAATTTTCCTTATACTTATTACATTTAGACAGAGTTATTTTATTTTATTTTTGGTTAGTACGAGTATGTTTGTACCAACCAAGTAACGAATGATTAATTTATTGACATCGAATATGTAGTTTAGGTGCTATGATGTAACCTATGTAAATACAATAAGCTATTATTTTATTTCATAGGAATATTAGTTTTATAAATCAACTATTATATAACTTATGACAAAAAAAAAACACTAATAAGTACCTACTTCCACAATTACACTTTAAGACAATTAATCTGACTGGCCTTGTGGCTCAGTTGGTAGTATGTCTGCCTGGTGAGCTCTAGGTCGTGGGTTCGATCCCCACCCAGGGCAAACATTTGTGTGATGAGCATGGATGTTTGTTCGGTGTCTGGGTATTTCTATGAATCATATGTATATGTTTACAAAAAAAGTATGTGTATTGTATCAGCCATCTAGTTTGGTCTAGATGTTGTTGTGTAAAATGTCCACAAATATTTATTTAATTATTACTAATCGATATGGCTTAGCAATAAATACTACTACTATTTATAATATTAAAAAGTATTTACCAGCTGATGCCTACTGGCCTGTAAACTTAAATTCTATTGGTGGTAAGGCTTATTCTGTATTATAAATTTACATTATATATGTTCAAAGCTATTTGTTTTCCAAAAAAATGATTAATTAATTAAAATACGTAAACTGCGAATACCCAAGCCCAGTTTTTGATTTCACATTGCATTTACAAAATATTTGTAACTCTTTCTTCTAAACTCTAAATCACGAGCACAATATTGACAGCTTTATTTAAATATCTCTAATAAGCGCATTTTATTTATAAAGTGTTTTGTTCTGATTTTGCGCATTACAGTTCCCGTGGAGCAAAAGTTGGCAAAGAACATTATAGCTAGAATGGTTTATTGGACGTTTATAAATAGACGGTTAGTATTAAGAGATAAAACAGAAATTACTCTATAAACAATGATATTTTCCTTCTATACTTTAAGTAGAGCTTTCTTTTAGCTGAAATCAAAGCTTATATATTATTATATTCATAACTGAAACTGAATTTGACTCCAAGCTTTCTTTACCGCCAAATCTTTTGAATTGTGCATCAAGGCATCGTTTGCGATCCGGCCGCGACTCGTCATTTCTCGCATTGTCGTAATCCGCTGATTTACTAGCGACATTAATCAGGTTGACGGCCGATAGGGACTAAATCACTGCCAACCGCCGACTGCGGTTGACAACAACCTTAACAACAACGGCACAAAGTCTAAATTACCAACACAAACAACTACCGAGTAAGGTAATATTAACACTACTGCATGTTATAGCTTGTAATTCTTTTTGCGAATTTTGTGCAAGGTTTTTTTTTGTTTTGTCACATGTTTTATTTGTCTAGCGCCCGGCGGTGTTGCCATTGATTTATCGCGGACGTTTCCTGTTATGCCCGGTTCAGGGTTTGACTGCAACTTGAGATTAAAGATTTTCTACGGCGTTGAGTTTTGAGTGATATATGTCGTTGATTTATTTTTATGCGAGGACATTGTCCTGGAACGAATGGGGTGGAAAATAATATTCTTTTGAAAGAGAGTTATTTAAAATGTACAAAATGTGATACAGTTATACAATATGTAGAAATTATAAAAAATATTTATAGTGTATTGTGAAGTTGCAAGTTTTGTTATTTATTGAAATTTTCAAAACCAAAGATTGGGAGAAAGAGGCAACATATTTAATCATTGCTTGATATTAAGTTACGGTATGGTCCAAAATGATACCCGAGGATGAACGATGTGTCCAGTGTTCGACACATCGTCATATGACGGGTGGAGAAGAAGCTCCCCGAGCCAGATTTTGCAAGGCACGTGCGCCTGCGCCGGTCTGGTGGAGTCCGCAAGTGGAACAACCCAGGGTTTTTAGTGGGTATACCGCCGCTCTATCGGAGACTCCCACATAACTACACTGCTCCACCCGGGGCAGGTGGTTACATAAAGGATTTTCCCTGGAACAAAAAAGAAATGGTCGAAACTGATAAGCACACGTCTGGAAAGGGTTACAGTATTTGTATTCCGACAGCTGCTCAGTAGAATTCTCTACCACCATGCCAGATTTCTCATAATTTCCTTTACTGAAAGTTCAAGCTCCTTGTAGGGTATCTAATTCATACCCTACGCTGCTACGCTGGTTGTGCGGAAGTCTACCGTACAACTGACTGAGCTACCTACGACTAGCACCGTTTATTTCTACCCTCATTTGTACTAGAACAATTTGAAAACTTGACACACTATAGGTGTGTGTCAATTATTTTTTTATTGCCGTCTAGTCTAGTCAGAGTGCAAGTGGTGGTTCGCATCAAGTCACAATTGAATTTTGAAATTGGAATTTGAAAATTTGGTGATGTAACTCATATTTTATCATAGATTTAAAAAAATCAAAGGTTAAGATTATATTGGCCTTTCCCTCCTTCCTTCTCACCTGTCTCTGTATTAACTTAAATCATATTTACTAATCCAAAAATAGCTACCTTCCATTGTCATGCAGGTGACATGCAGGCACAGCCTAGTATAATAACTTACACTACAATTTAGTACAATTCTTAAAACTTTTGCATTAAACAAGTATCTATATTAAAAGGAAAACAAAATACCCGACTGCAGAAAAGCAGTATTTATTTATGATTTCACTACGCTCGGTACGCTATGTATATTTTTTGTGAGAAAGTATACGTGAAATTGCTGTTAAAAATTATAAAAGCGCATTTTAAATATTTTTTTAGTAAAATCACTTGTTTATTATGAAAAAGTTCGTTGGATGTTTCGGAAAATGCATTTTTTTATTTTTACGAGAGATGCATTATATTACTATGACGAAAAATATAGCCCATGACATTCAGGGAGTTAACACGAATCTAACGACACCTCGTGCAATTGCGCACCTTGGTCACCCTCCTTAGGCAGTCGGGTAAATACAAATAGCATCCAGTTCCTTGTAGCAGTCTTTTGCACAAAAAGCGTGGAAGTGGTCTCTACAAGGGTCTACAGTCAATAATTATTCATTGTGTTTTTAACACCCGCGCCAGAAGCCCGCCAGAAATTGTAAGAGGCCACTAGCGCCGCTGCGCCTCAGCTATCTCGTAAAAACTGTGCGCGAAAACTGTGGAGACGACGGAATTATAATCATGCGTTTAGATTTGTTTTCATTTAAAAAAATGAGCCACTCCGGAACCTGAATGTTAAACATTTTTTTTTTGCACGAAATTTCAAATACATCTACGATATAATTATTTCGACGTTCTCATGCGAGATAATTATAGTTTAAAAAGCTGAACAAAACCAACTTCAGAATACGCAATTTTGTTCACTTGGATAATATATATATATATATTTTATTTTATTTATAGCTCCACAGACACCAGGGTCCGTGACCTTTGTCATAATTACAAACTATTGTTTACTACTTATCGTTACGGTAAAATGATTTTGTTTTAAGTACTTATTGCTATTTTGTGTCCATACCACGAGCAAACCAGCGACCCGCAAGCAGCGCCCGATCACGAGTATGACGCATGTGACAGGCATCACCCTCCTCAACCATATTTTAGGGAAGAGGGCACCCGCCACACGACGCCGCAGCGTCCACCGCCGCAAAAAGGAGCCTTCGATGGTGAACATGAATGCTCAAGGTGTGCACACAATTCTTATCCATATTTCTAACTACTGAAATACTAGTATTTCTGTGAATGCGGTCACTGGTAGAGTCCGGCTTAGACGGAGTTTCCCAGATTATCCGTTTGCCCCCGGTTGATCGGAATTAATTAGCGGCTGCACTCACATCGTCTAATTAATTATTTTTTTTACTTAGATGATATTGTTTCAGCTATTTTGTTATAAAATCCAAAGTAGTTAACAGATTTTGATGAAATTTATATGGAACTACCTCTGAGGTATTCCCTACCACACTAAAAAGAATCATCAAAAAGAATTCATAATTGGCGGAGTAATCACTGAACAAACATACAAAAAATATATGGTTGAGTTGAGAACCTCCTTCTTTTTGGAAGTCGGTTAAAAATCAACGAATAGTTGGTATTTTATGATTAAAAATTATTTTGTGTTTGTATCAAAATATAATACTTTTTCACACTAACTTCACATTCTAGAAAGAATTCAGCGTAGTTATTATTTAAATTCCATGTCAGAACCGAATATAAAAAAAAAACGATTATCAGTTCCAAATATTCTAGTCCTTACACAAATATTTCTTAGTCGCATTTGGCCAACGTGGTAGACTATGGCCTCACCCTTCTCACAATGAGAAGATGGCCCGCGCCCAGCAGTGGAACAGTTTGTACGAACAGGGCTGATAAAAAAAAGCTTTTATTTTAGAATAGGATTAGCTAGAAATATAATATTTATACATGGATTATTATTGGATTTCATAAAGTTTCTTCTAATTTATTCAAATTAGATGCTTGAAAATGATGACAGGACCCAAAGCCGCAAGAACAGCGGTTGTTCACCTTGCCGTTGCGTCTCCATGGGTTTCCTGTCCGCACCCGGGCACAACCATCTCCTGACTTGTTAATGCCGCCAGCCTACTATCTTAGCATATTGCAAGGCCCTAAATAACGCCATTATATCCGAGATCCACCCGTCCAAATACAGAAACGTTATCGCCGAGAAAATATTTGATGGCTGCGAAGGCAAATTGAATTTATTATTTAAGTGTAATCAGGGGGGCGAGGCGTCTGCATATTTATGAATCACCCATTGACGAATATGAGAGTGGGGGAGGAAAGTTTTTTGCCGGTTTCTTGAGAAGTGTTGGCTGGGGACGTGTTGCGGGGATGGAAACTACGGTGGCGTTCCACTAAGATTGGATTGTCACCTTTTTGTGCCTCTGCTGATGTTCTGAACGTTGTTAGGTGGTTTTCGACACAGGTACATTAACATACGTAAAAACGGATACGAAATCTTAATCCCTTTCCCTTTCGAAATCCCTTAATCTTATGTCCTTTCTGCAGACTGAAAGAAGGACATAGGGAGTTACTTTCGCATTTTTCATGACTAAACGGGATTACTATAAATTTTAATTAGTAGTATGGGATACTTTTTCGTGTAAAAATCTGAAAATTACTGATTAGAAAGTGGTGTATGGTACTAAAAAAAATATGATTATATTATATTATATAATAATTTTTTTTAGTACCATACATCAAGTTTTAGTTTCAAACATAGGCAACTTTTAATCTTCTATGCGAGTATAATATCTCTGGCTGAATACAAACGTGCGCAAAGCTTCTAATTGTTTAAAAGTGTTTACCCAGTCCAAGTGACGAGTGGGTACTTCGTCACTGCGTCGCTGAAGAATTTATGGGATTGCGGGTCGCGTTCACCGCCTAGCATTGGCCGACACTTGGCCGACAGATGCCTACAGCCACCGACATTGGCCGACAGGGTCCGAGGGTTGAAGTCCCGCACTCTCGCATCCCAAATTCTTCGTCTGTCTGAGGAGACTGAAATATTTTTGTTGGATTTAGTGGACATGACTGTAAATACACTTCAGCATCTTTACAGATCTGGATAATGTGAAACAGAAAAGTAGGATTTTTAGTTTAATTTAGTTAAGTATAGATCAGATCAGACATATAGACAGATACCATCAGATGGATGGTAAATAATATTATTATCTATGTCTGTATCTATATTTATAACTCAGTATCTATGTAAATAGGGCGAATTCTGTGCTCAGTATCATGCCATTTATAAATTTCTAAAGAAATATATAACGACCAGAAAAAAAAATATTACAAAGAGTTGTTGTTCTATTTAGAGTAGAACTGGCTTGAAGCAAATTTTAGTACAAAGTAATTAAGCAAAATTTAGTACAAATCTCTGAGAGGGCATTATTCGTCAGTAACTTACGTATTTTTAAGTGACTTCTAAAAAGAGGTGAATTACCACCCATTTCTCGTTGAAATGCTAAAAATCTGTAATCAGCGATATCGATCCACGTTCTTGATGCGTACTGCACAGAAATGAAATTCTATGCTGCCATCTCTGTTTCCTGAGATCTTGGAATTTTCAAGGCCTGAATAAGATATCTTCTAGATCGACGAGCTCCATCCTCGGCCACACCATCGCTTGACATCGGGCGAATTGGCGGTCAATCGTAGTTATATCTTGCATAAAAACAGGTTAAGTTATATCAACTTAACCTGTTTTTTAATAGATACAAATTAAAATTTATTAAAAAGTCTTTTTCACTCTAGTCTACATAAATAAACAAAGCACCCAGGAAAACGTGCACAAAATTTTCCACCCTACCCTCAAAACAACGAAATTTATACTTACAAAGAACGTAATTATAAGCTATAAATAACTGAATACACACATACCTACTTAAAGGGAGACACTCAAAAAATTTATAGCCTATTCCTTAACCAACTCGGGGCGAAGAATGGCAGTGAACAGAGAAACAAAATAAAAAAAAAACAGCGGATCACTCCGTCGGGGTGAATCAAATACTTTCACGATCGGGGAAGGAAATAAAGTGAATTTATTTGGCTCATTGCGAAGCAAGTTTGGCCTTAATTCTAGAATTTGTTTGAGCTCTGTTTATTTTTTTGCCTGCTTGGGCGCCAATTTGGTTTGGATGTGTAGCTTATGCATGTAGCTGTATTTTTTTGATTGTTCTGTTCAGCTTGCTAATCCGTTGTGCTTTATCAATAACTTTCGTATGTCTACAAATCTATTCATATATAATTCGATCTCGCAGATAAACTCCAAGCATAGACCTTTACATAGCTCGTTGCGTGATCTGAGCTGCTTTATAAGGTCCACAATTAGTATGACCATGTTTCAGTGCCGTATGCATCAAGTGGTAAGTAATATACATTTAAGCGGAAAGCTCATTTATGTAATTTAAAACCGGATCCTTCCGCACGGAAAAACATCGCACTACCACTGAGCTATCAGCGATTCACTTATTTTACTAAGCGACTAGTTAGAATTTCATAGAGAAAGTTATGTTTATTTACATATGCTCTAAATTTCGAAATCTGTTCAATGTAGCTCATACAATTTCAGCACTTGAGTAAACAAAAACCACAAAGACACCGCACAATCCAAACATTGCCATTTATCTCCAAAAAACTTAAAACAGAAGTCTCCATTTCATCACCGAAATCCTCAAGCCATCAAAAACAGCCCTGTTTACTTCTAGAGTTGCAATTTACGACCGCGCACACATATTTACTTGTGTTATTTGCTTAATGTTAGTATAGATACACATTGCGTTAATGTGTGTGCGAGACGGAACAAGCATGCACGTTACACACACGCATAAATACGAGTTAAACACATACAAAAGTCGCGTGTAGTCGTCACTTGTAGCAGCTTTAGTTCAAACGTGCCGCTATATTGACTCTAGTCTCAAGACTTGCGCGTGCACCGACAAACCGGCAAGTTCTTTAGCCTTGTTTATTCTGTGACTTAGTGAGCTTTGTTTGTGGAGCTCTCGAGTGGATTTTGGATCGGCTTTGGATGTCTTGTGTTAATTGAACCGTGATAAGAATTTAAGTAATTTTGGTCGCACATCAGTAAGACTCTGACTTGTTCAATATTTTTAGCTAGTTGAATAGAAAGTTGAATAAATTGGAATCTAATATAAGGAAAGGTGGTACATAAAAGAAACGCTTACTGCGTATTCGTCTATACATAATTATAGTTAAAAAAACTGACTACAAAATATGCAATTACGTTCGAAAAGTTCGAATATGGCCCTCTCCATAGCTCGTTGCGCGACTTTGAGCTTCCTTATAAGGCCCAAAGAGTGCTTAGGTTCATTATAAAAACTTTCAAATACCTCCTCCAAAACTGTACCTATAATTAAAGTAAGTACTCGGGTAAAGTAACATATTGTGTCATCTAAGTAATGTAGGTAACACGTTGAAATGTCATAAACTATCCGTGATATGGCAAACAGATGTGTGGCATAAATCAACACGACGCGGACAAGTGCGTTACCCTGACGTACTACTACGTACAGTGTGATGTACTGGGACGTAGTGTATAATATACTCGGACACCATACGGGTTCACGTCATTAGAGTATGGCTTAGTTTAAGGCTTAGTATGGCCAAGTATCTGGGGTCAGATACTTGGCCAGATCAGATCACTGGGTTCTAAGTGATTTTTCGCGATAGATGTAATCAGAATGTATTATTAGCAAGTGGCTCGGTTTCTACTACTCAAGTTTTCGGTTTCTATTACACAAATATCTATGTAAGTATGTATAATAAACAAAAGAAAAAAACTGATTTCTAGTTAAACATTCGATTTCGATGTTGTTTTGTCGATAGGTAAATCTTTTAAACAGATTCTTCAGAGTTTTTCGATCAAATCTCGATTTCGAAGTTTCAAACTTAAAAATTAAAAAAAAAAAACGAAGCTAACCTAAAAAAAATAACAATATTAAAAGTTGAAAAACAGTTTTACACGTTGTATGCAAAAATATGCAATATACATCAGATTCTTTAGAGACAATATTTTGTTTTAATTTTAGGCTCCGTACAAATAATCTATTCATCCAATTTCTGCACCGTTTGAAAGCTTATTTGCCCTAAAACAGAGTGCACACTGTTTTTTCCGCTCCCGTCTGGGTTAACGAGGTAACCGTGTAGTTGAGAACATAAATCGCAGTGGGTTCGACTCCTCGCCCGGAAAGCATGCGTCTTGTTGATTTGTGACACAGATGGATAACGCTACTGAAGTGGATACTGATTTTGAAGGTTTAGAAAACGTTTTTAGTTCATGTAATGTTGCTTAATTTATGCTTCGAGGAGAATGTATATTTGTATGTATTTTCTTTAAAACCTAGTGAACTAGATTTTTTTTTGCTAATTGAAGTGGCATAGGACAGGGCACATAGCACGTAGAACTGATGCCCGATGAGGCCAAAAAGTTCTTAAGTTGGAGGCAAGCACAGTGTTGAAGCCCGTCACAAGATGGCAAAGAAATTAAATCAGGTATTTCTGGAAATTTGCGAGGGAGACTATAGAGTCCTGCTGTGGACTTCTTGTGGCTGAAATCACAACTACAGCGATTAATAGGATAGTATTATTTTTAAAGAGTCTATACTCGTTTTTATGAAAGTAGTACCTAGCTACGTCTCGCGATGTTACCCGCTATTTTACAACTATCTTCATACCAAAGTTCGATTCAGCCGTTTAAGCGTGAAGAAGTGACAAACATACAAACACACTGACAATCTTTCGCCTTTATAATATTAGTGCTATTTACTATGCCATAGGACTAAGCAAGGTCTACAAGACTAACTCTTGCCGAAGGTGAAGAATAAAATCGCAACAAAAACGTTAAATAAGGAGAAAATAGAGTTACTTCAACGCTTGAGCGCCTTGTCTAATTATTATCCTTACATATATGTATTACAAGTAAACGAAATAACGTACTTTGAAGTCGGTTGTTTCAGTTTTTTAAACTTTAAAATTATTGTATTGAGCAGTTGATTTTTGCGAATTCAAAAAGTTTCCCATTGTAATAGTTGTTCAAGTATTAGTTGGTTTAAGATAATATTTAGCAGATACTTATTTTAATACCTACAAAAATCTATCAATCTGTCTATCTATAAATCTATCTTCACCGCTTCATAATAATATTACATAATATATTTTATACACAAAATCTACCCCATTGCAGATTCGATTGAACCGAAACAAAAGGAATAAAAAATAACTGCCATTAACAGGAGCTTAAGAACAGTCATATATCTGTCAAAATCATGCCTATTTGACAGATTTATGGGGCGCGTAACAAGGACTTATTTTTCTCGTACCAATTATAAAGCTGCGCGCACACCGACTGTCACACGCGAAGTCTGTCACACGCGGAGTCTGTCACATTTGGCGTGTATTATTACATTATGTGGTTAATCCGCCGTGGAGGAAGACGTTTATCATTAATTTTTGACGCTTAAAAATACATGCTTACATAAATAAGGCTAACTAAGTAGGTACATTACGCGTTGAACTGGACGTATTTTTCCGAAATTAAAAGCAAATGTCATTGTGAAAGTCGTTATAATCGTTCTTAATATTATGTTATTGTAGGCATGTGATTTTTTTAATAAATATATTTTGTAATGAAAAAATGTTGCTCACAACCTTTATTAACTCTTCTAATTTTATAAGGTCCTAGTCTTGCGCGAATACATTTTATTCACAATTATTACTATACTTATTGACAGAGTGAACAAAGCGTGTTTAAATTTATGTTATAACGGACAGAGGAATAACTTTTTTGTGTACGGATTACTAGGCTAAACGTGCCATAGCCTACGTGCGGCATTGAATTAATTGAACGAGTAAACGTCGCGAACGAAGGTATCTGAATAAAGTGGTAAAATTTTCTTTCTTCTGTCAGGATGTTTGCAATTGATAGAATTTTATATTTATATGATTTTATATGATATATATTGATAGAATTTGTGGTCGGGGATTTTTGGTTAACTCGTATTTCCCTCGTAAAGTTTACTCTGGTATAATTTTTTCATTACGCAAACATGTGACGTTATATTTATCTGTTAGTGTGCTCTTCACGAAGTCTACCTTAAAAAATGTGGTTTAGCGACTCACAAAACCAGATTTTTTATTTTCAGACAGAAACTAGAATACTGGTGTAAGTAGCTGTCTCTTACTCACTTTAGGATCAACGGATAGTCTCTTTGACGAGTTTCCAATGTTAGTTTCAATTTATAATACCGAGAGTAACTATTTAATAATATATCTCTTTGTACCTCTCAGATGTCTTATATTCTGATGTTTAAATACATACTTCAAATACAAAAACACAGATTGAATCGAGAGCATCCTACTATTTTGAAGTAAGCTAAAATTATTGTTTACAATAGTATCATTATAATAAAGCATCATGCTTACTGTCAGCCACATGACGTCACGTCACATTTGGCGTACACCGCGGGTTAAGCTCGCAGCAGGAAGCGATAAATCACATCGTTAACGCGAAAAAACGTCGCGTGCCGCGTGTGGTCACAACTAACACTAGTGTATACCGTGCCTTACATGTGTGACGAGATCACATGGTAACAATAAACTAAATTTTATTCTATAATTACGATGCTGTATAATATCTATAAAAAAATGGTTGTCTGTAAAATCGGTTTTCGGACGATAGTTTAACGTGACAACGTCATAACAAAACATTGATGAAGTGATGATGATGTAACGGGACAATGAGGGTAACGTAACGGGACAATGAGTCATACTTTTTCGTGTGTGCAGCCGGCGTTCATCGATTTATTAGACGTTGTCACGTCAAAAAATATTTTCACTATAGCTGTTACTTTTAACTGGCGTTGCAACTCAGTAGTATTTCTGCCTTCTAAGCTGCGTTCGATACCATCCAGGAACAACATTTGTGCGATGAGCATGGGTATTTGTTCTGTGTCTGAGTGTTTAAAAAAAGTATATATAGGTATATGTATTCTATAGGATATCTAGTCCCATAATGCAAGCTTCACTTAGTTTGGGCTAGATGGTGTTGTGAAATGTCCACCAATATTTATATTATTATTTATTTTGAATAACACAATAACATAAATACGGACAAAATAACACATAGAAATAATTATTATCCTTAATATATTATAATAGAGTCCTCGTGAACCACAGAAGACGATATGGTGAAGCTAAGAAACGAATATTTATCAAAAGTGATTTGAATCATTCTATACCTAAACTAATTATAGTTTAAAATACTGAAAAAATCTATTACAAAATTCACAATTCGTTTACTTTGATGATATATTTTACAGTTTTTTTTTTTTTTTTAAATCTAACACCAAAGTACTGAACTGATTTTGATAAAATTTATATGGGACCACCTTTGAAATATGACTTACCAAACAAACAAATAATCATTAAAATCAATTCATAATTGGCGAAGTACTTGAACAAACACAAAAAACATACAATCACATTGAAAACCTCAATTTTTTGGAAGTCGGTTAAAAAGGCGTCGCGTGCGAACGTGACAGCAGCAGAACTTAGGGCAAAGAGTAAGGTAGCGACCCTACTATTTGCCCTAAGTTCTTTTCATCTGGCTGCTGAAGCTTCGTATCCACTGAAGCCCTTTCTGCATCCAAGATCAAAAACATCGATATTCAGCTGAGCGAGCGCCACCTATTGACTTAATCAGAGAAGATACGGTACGATAGTTGCGCATAGCGAACCTAAAACTTGAGTGGAAGTACACTTCATAACACAAGTGTAATGAAAAGGCAAACATTTGCATAAATGGAGGCACATCACATGAATCACATATTTGTCTACTTTTTATGAGGATTGCAGTTTTCATTTGTAGATATAACTTCATTGTATTTAAATATTATCGAAATGAATTTCATCCAAAAGGTTTTTGCGATTATTACTCATTGAAATGAAACAATTTTTAGCGTAAAAATATGTAAAATATACGCGATAATTATCCGTCAAATTTAATTGTTAATATTAATTATATATTATAAAATTAATTGTTTATTTTTCATTCAGTTTCAGGAGCAGAAAATCCTTTTTTGCTACCAAATTGAGGGGTATGTTTTTGACCGGTATATATGTATGTATGTTCATCTGTTTCCTCATAACTTCTAAACTAGGTACTTATTATAATTTGATAAATAAATGATGATAAATGTCGTTTAAGCGTCTTCTTTGTCCGCTACTTATAGTGAAGTCACATTAAATTGAAATTGACGCCCTCTAGGAGGCATGAAATCAAGAACAAAAACCATTTTTTTGGCTCCACCCCATCATGTGTGGTGGTGGAACTGTGATTTTAAAATAAAGGTAAAGTTTGATGCATCATATTTTTGTCAAGCGTACCTTTTGCAAGATATATCCCGTCAAAGTTATGAAAACTATTTTTTAGCCGACTACGACGTCACAAAGAAAAAAAAGGTAGGGTATGTGTTTGTTGATCGGTATGTATGTATGCATTCATTTTCTTTTGCCAAAAACCCCAAAATACTTTAATAAAAAAATAGATCAAAAACTAAAACCCGACTACTGAAAAATCACGCTCTAAAAAGTATGAAACAAGTTTTTTTTTAACAATTTTGGAGAAATTAACAGCCTTAACTAACAGAATTATTATTATTACATAAACACAAATAAGCCATTTACAAATTGATTTATTATATTATTTTATAGTATTTCATACATATTCATAGTAGTGTTCAGAGGATAACCGTAGTCGTATGAGACTTTGCAGAATGTATTATTTTGTACGGTAGGTGGCATACGACCGCGGTTATCCTCTGAACACCACTATGAATATCTATGAAATATTTATTACATGTTGTTTATTTAAAACACGATAAATGTCGAATAGTTTGTACATAACAATTTCAGATGAGAATATTTTCTTGTTTCATAAATTTTAGAGCGTCATTTTTCAGTAGTCAAGTTTTAGTTTTTGAACTTATTTTTTTATTCCGAGCCAACCACTTTTATCTGTCAAAAATGAATGAGACTTAGTTAAACAAGACCGGTTTAACAAAAAAGTTTTCCTTATTCTCATTTGAGTGCAACTCAAACTTTCTTTTTGCATTTTCTCTCTACCTGTACTTGGAAACTAAGTAAGAATATTCTTATGTACA
Source organism: Lycia hirtaria (assembly GCA_947563715.1). Lineage (NCBI taxonomy): Eukaryota > Metazoa > Arthropoda > Insecta > Lepidoptera > Geometridae > Lycia > Lycia hirtaria. The sequence goes on along the minus strand of OX387376.1, from coordinate 3,447,236 downwards.
GCGCGGCATATCAAAAAGCAGTGCTAAGTTAAGCTAAGCCCAGTTCGTGTGCTAAGTGGCACACTTATCTACGTCGGCGATGTCTACCCAAGTGTTTATCTTTAAGACGAGGTGCATATTTGAACCTTGCCAGGTTTCTAAAATTTACTCGGCCATATCGTATGTGTCGAAACAATAGTTAAAGTGTGGTATTTTGAGAACTATGTTGTTTATGTACCTACTATTAATTTATAAAACCAAAAAAAAAAAAACCCAATAGACTATTAATATACATAGATGCCGTTCCGTCCAGATGCTTTGTGTTTGTTCCTTTGCGCATGTTGCGGTGGAAAAATGCTGGAAGAAAACAGTGCATATATAAAAAAAAATAACTAAAATATATATACAAATTATTTTAAGTTGCGTCATATAGTACAGCTTTGACAATGACATCAAGGGATCTTAACTGAACAGATACTATTTGCCAAGCTTGGCAATGCCATCCAGGGAAACATTTTCAATTCAATTCAATTTCAATACTTGTTAATGGTGCTCTTAAGTTCTCGCTGATGTCACGTTGCTTAATTTTAATTTTTATTATTATGACACAGCGTTGTAACCTTATTTGTTGCTATGCTTGAAGTTTTCCAGCGAAGAGGTCTATAAAGAAAAATAAGTTTTAATTGAACAAATAATTGTTGTAAAGAACCCCATCTATTTATATTGAGGAAATCTAAATTTATTATCTACAAAAAAAAACTATTATGTCTCATCAAAACCACTCCACCCTCCCATAATTATTTAAAGCCACATCCCAGAGCCGTGTTAAACCACCGAAATGACCATCAATCAGAATTTAAACTTCTCACATAACTAATCGTTAGAATATCCGAACGAGTATAACAAATACATCCCTAGACGGTGATGTGGCCGGGTGACCACACGCTGCCCGCCCGCGGTGCTAAATCAAATTGTTAATGTGCTGTAATCGGGAAAGCGGCCTGCATTTTGATATCTTTTTTTTACGTGAATATGTTTTTAAAAAGGCTTGCATATTAGCTAGCAACGTACAGAACGGACACTCTCCACCTCCCGCCAATCTCGAGTTCTCCGCCTGCATCCAGCGCTTGTCCTGGCGTTTGTCGAACTTTGGCTGCACAGCGCTTTCATTTGTCAGATGAGATAATCGGTGCGGGTTGTTCTTTTAATCTGACGTTACGAGCGAGAGTTCATACATGTATGTGTGTGTGTGTGTGTGTGTGTGTGTGTGTGTGTGTGTGTGTGTGTGTGTGTGTGTGTGTGTGTGCGTATGTGTCATATCCAAACGTCAACTTGAGTATGTGTCACTGAATAGCGCGCCTTTGTATGGAGTGTCCGACGTGTGATATTAGTCACGCTAGAGTCAGTGATAAATCGGTGTTGAAATGCGAAGGAGCAGTGATTGGTCCGTTGATTGACAGGTTTCTGTCACCAACCAATCAGTGACTCGGTCGTGGAAAATTTGGTTCGTGATTAACAGCAGCGAGTCACCACTCTCTGACGTGGCTAAGTTATTGCAACTGTTGATACAATAAATAAAATATGGATACAAAATAAATATTAAGCCGCTATATTGCATAAATTATTGGATCGATAAGTAAGTATTTTTAGAAAATTCAGTAACTTTAAATTTATTCAATTTCACACTTAAGTACGAGATATTTATTAGTCCTGCATGTACAATATCGAGAGTTACATCATTAAATAAATAAATAAATATATATTTGGGGACATTTCACACAAAACCATCTAGCCCTAGATGCATGGATCTAGATGGCTGATAGATAAGTATATACTTATTTTTTTGTAAATACTTAAATGATACATGGAAACATCCAGACACAGAACAAACATCCATGCTCATCACACAAATGTTTGCCCTGAGTGGGGATCGAATCCACGACCTACAGCTTAGCGGGTAGACATACTACCAATTGAGCCACAAGGCCAGTTAGGCCATTATTAATACAATTCACGGTAAGTATTCCTTTCTTTTTCTTTCAAAAAAGAAACTTAGTTGTATATGCTCCGAAAGCCAATTGATTTCCATTGTTCTTTTCAACGACAGACAATGCCGCGAAAATCGTTCTAAATTTAAACTCATCCAATTCAACGTGAATAGAAAGAAAAGAGGTTTACTCTCACGGATCGCCACAAATCAAATCGGCTGATTTAATTGGCGCGATTATGAAGCGGGCCTTTTTGATCGAAATCTCTTAAAGATATAAAAAAAACGATTAGGTACTTCTATTAATCACCTTTTGTTTGTTTTGCTTTGTTTTCTTTTGGTATATTTGTGTTATTTAAAATTAGAAATTAATTGTACAAGAATGGCAGTAAGTAGTTTATTTATTAAATGTTTGAGCAAGAGAAATAAACTTTTTTATATTATATAGATTTACGATTGACCACCAACTCGCCTGATGTTAAGTGATGGTGTTGCTGAGGATGGAGCTCGTCGATCTAAAAGATATTTATTCATTCTAACCTTAAAATTCCAAAGATGTACGCATCAAGAACGTGAACCGATATCGCTGAGAACGGATTATGGCATTTCATTGAGAATTTGGTATTGCGCCGACTTTCTGCTAGTCCTGTAGTGAAATGGGGAAGATGGAATACCTAATTATATCTAAGCTTTTGAGCACACTGCCAGAAATGAATCCTAAAGAATATAGACAGACAAGCTACTTTACGGCGGTGCTCAAGACTAAGTAGCTTATTGGCAAACAGTTTATCGTCACTGATTCACCTCACAGCTCACTAGTTAACCAATTTTCAACCGACTTCAAAAAAAGGAGGAGGTTATCAATTCGTTTGTATTTTTTTTTTTTTTGTTACCTCATAACTTTCGACTAGGTGAATCGATTTTGATGATTATTTTGTATTTGAAAGCTAGTGCTTCCCGTGTGGTCCCATTTCAATTTGGCCCAGTTCTGACAATTACATCCATGAGAAGTCGGTTGGTTCAGTTTTTTTATTTATAAGTATTGTATTTTTTAAGCTTCCAGCTGATATTTTGCTGATCTACCGAGATGTGTATCCACGTATGATCGGATCGGTGCCTGTAATGAAACATGTATTTTTCAAGTTTTCAACAAAACTCCATCTTCAAACATCTTTACGTAAAGGACCACCACTTTAATGCGACCTGACTAGAACTTGAAAATGATTTACTTAACTCAGACTAAGATAAGTGCTTATTATTACATAATACATGTACAAAACTTGACCAAATCTAAATAGTTGATACTGGCAAATGCGTTAATCGCACCGGACGTAAAAAAATATAATTATTTTTTTACGTCCTGTGCGATTAACGCATTAAGCACTAAGAGTATTAACTCTTTCTTCCTGCATAAATTTAAAATGAGTGTCGACAAATTTTAAGCCATTGATAAGAAATGTTAAAACATATGATTATTTGTTTCTATTATTAGCTTTTATCGAAATTATGATATGTATAGTTTATCTAACCGGACGTGTGCTTAGGTGTTGATTGATGAAATACGTCAATATGGACTATTATGATAATAAAATAATATCACGTACTTACCCAGGGATTTCTCATAAATTACCTTTCTTAGTCATTACACAACTGCTGAAGAAGGGTAATATTTTTCAAGCGTAATTTTGTCTAATTTTTAACCCACTTCTATAAAAGAGGAGGTTAATTTTTTGTTTGGTAGGTAATCAGAGGTGGTCCCATATAAATTTTGTCAATGTCGGTTCAGTACTTTGGTTTTATAACAAAATAACTGTAAAAAAGCGAACAAGTAAGCGAATTGCGAAAAAAGTGAACCAAGAAAAACGGTTTTTTCAGTTTTTTTACTATACTTATTAGGACACTCGTCAACTCTAAACTATTTGACGAATTTTAAAACAGTCTGACAAGCAGAAGGGAGACTTGTGACGCACTTACATGGCAGCCTAAAAACTTGGACCTAAAAATACAATCATCAAAATAACGTGGTCAGTTACACTTATGAGTTTGAGATTATTTTGTTTCTTGAGTATAATTTAAAGTGTTCACAAGAATTCACGACAATGATCGAAGTCAACTAAACGTTTGTGTCACGCTGAGTCCAAGGAACTCAATAAGGCGTATCTTACTTGCATGATAGCTATATAGCTTGCATCATATGTACGTCTTTTTCTATTTGAAACTGACATTGGTTTGAAATTAGATTTTTTTTAAACAAAGTTCAACACGTAGTTAAAACAAAATGTAAACTTAGCTAAAAATTATATGTATGTATTAGTGTATAAGAAGTACAGACCATGGAGACGGAAGAGCTCAGTTTTTCAAATAATAAAAATTTATATTTGTTTTGCATTGCGTTTTAATTGAGCTCGGGGATGCATACGAAAACAAATATGCAGTTTCAATGCAAAACTATCGATGTTTTAGGGTAGTTTTGCCATTTTGCCTTTCATTAATACAAACTTAATACTAATAGCAGAAAAATAAAATAAGTAAATAATATCAAAGATATATTAACGTGGGTAACTTTCACACCGAGTCAAAGATTGTACATATAGTCCAGTAAAAATAAAATTTTGACCTCATAAAATGCAATAGTAAAAAAATGTTATATATCTGATAGTATCGGTGTTTTGAAGTACATTTGTCACAATGTCATAGTTATGAGATGTGAAGAACTTGAGAAAAACCATGGAAATACCTAAAGTTGTGCTTTTCAAGTTTATAGGTTAACAAAACATTCATATTGGTTGATAATTAAGAATTACATATACTTAAGGATATACTTAATTTATAATCACCGGGGTCATTTTGTAAAACATAGATAAAACGAGTTTTTTACATTAATTATATATTTGAATGTCCGCGCGCTACCGACTGACGCAATGGGGAGCTGTGCGCATGCGCGTAGCGATGGCGCTGGATCGGTTTATGCAATAAATTATGATGTTAAAGTACATTTTTGACCTACTGACGGAAAAATAATATTGAATATTTACGAATATTTTTTTTTTACTATTTTGCGAAAAGGTCAATATCCTCAGTACTATAATGATTTAAGTGTTTTATATATTTATCGCTGTATCTCAAAAAGTTGTAGAACTAAAATCGAAACCTAGTTTTATTTTAAGAGAGCTATTCAACGATACCCTACACTATGAGGAGGGGTTGAAATAAAAAACATCCCTTCTTTACTTGTATGGAGTACCCCTATTTTTATTTTTTTGATAATTTGACTACGGTATTTTGTAGTGATTTACCTTCATGCTAAATATCTGTATGTAGAGCTTATAGATTCCGAGTAAAATGGCTGTGACGTACCGACAGACAGACAGACGCACAGTGATCGGGAAATCGAGACGACCTTTCATAGTATTTTTTTTCTAAAATTCGGATTTTGGTTGTTTAAAAGTATGTAACTTTGTTAAAACTAGCATTCTATTGGATAATTTACTAATATACATCCTTTTATTATGCTTGATCAATGTAAACAATGACCTTGAATATTTCAAATGTATGGAAATGAAAATTATTTTCCCAATATCTTTTTTGTTTCTAAAGATGTAAATCTGAAACATTCAGAGATTAATAACGAAGTGCTTATGCAGCTATACTAGATTTGGGCTTATCTTAAGGTGTCCCCTATCAAATGATATGAATGATGGAAAAGCAAATTTTGGCGAAAATTTCATCTAGCTATAGGTAATTACATTAAAATGTAATTTAATCGATCTTTTTTGATCACAATTGCTGAAGAACTATCATATTTTTAACATTAAGTTAAAATAATATTCATTTATTTGAAAATATCTAATGAAATAAGCATAAGCATGAACTTTAATATTTGAGATATCTGACTATTCGGCTGATTTAGCATATAACTTAGAAGCTAAAACCTTTAGGCATTAAAAGATTGCTGACGCATCCATACTAACTTTCACCTAAACTTATCTCGTCCCTGTTCAAAGATATAAAGGATTGAAAAGTTCAAATTTTAAAGAAATGTTAAAAACATGTCGTCAAGATATAATTATCATCAATTATCATTCTGAAAGTCACATATTTCAGCTATGAAAGTTCACGTTTATGCTTATTTCATTAGATATTTTCGATTAAATCAAGATTTATTTCACTTAAGAGTAAAGAAAATAACGACTGTAAGAAAACTTTGTAAGAAAAAGAACGGAAAAGTTACATTTTAAGTATATATAACATATAATATCTTGATGACGTGGTTTTTTAATTTCTTTAAAATTTGTACTTTTCAATCCTTTATATCTTTTGAACGGGGACGTCATAAGTTAAGTCCAAACCTACTATAGCTGCATAAGTACTTAGTCATTAATATCTGAATGTTTCAGATTTACATCTTCAGAAACAAAAAAGTTATTGAGAAAATAATTTTAATTTCCATACATTTGAAATATTCAAGGTCATTTTTTACATCGATTAAGCGTAATAAAAGAATTTATATTAGTAAATCATCCAATAAAATGCTAGTTTTAACAAAGTTACATACTTTAAACAACCTAAATCCGAATTTTAGAAAAAAACCTATGAAATAAGGGTTCCTCGATTTCCCGATCACTGTGAGACGGATAGATGGACATGCCGAAATTATAAGGGTTCCTCGTAATTACTACGGAACCCCAAAAACTGACAAAACTGACTCCAAAATATTAAATGATAAAATTATAATTCAAGTTTTCGGCAGCCTAGTCGGGAGACCGTCTGACTTGCGATCCGCAGGTCCTCCTGGGTTCAAATCCCGCGGGACGCACCTCTGTCTTTTATGCACTGTTCTAATTTCTACGTATTTAGTCATACAAATGAAGATCACACCAAGGTCTTAATTGCTCACCTACGAAAAAGAGTAGGTGTTATTTTTCGAGCGTGTATGTTTGTGTTTTTATACTACCTACGTCCAATATACCTATGTACTTAACTAATATTATCTTATACACATACATCGTTTTGTGCCTGTATAAGTAAAAAAATATCTGGTTTATAAAAAATACTTATTTTTTTACTATGACTTATCATAAGTTGAACGATGGATCATATTAAAACTTTTTAAATCAGCTTAGCATGTAGTTGTTCTTTTATTTTTTACTGACTTCATAAAAGGAGGGGGTTATTAAATCTACTCATTATACTTGATAAGTAATTACGCAACAATAAACGTGTGTTTGATAACTGCCTGTCTGTCCTACGAAAAATAGTCAAATTTTCTTTCCATTATTTTCTGCATAGGAAATTAATAATATGGTATCGACGACTTCGAGTATGTAATAAGCAGATAAAACAGTTAAAACTTATCCTTCTTCTTGAGCAGTTGCGTAAAAATGTCAAAATGCGAAATTGAAATAAACGGATGAGGATGAGGTGGCCGGCCGGCCTCCCCTGCCCCGCGCACCGCCTCGCCACCGCGCGCCGCTTCGCGCTGCGGTTTGTAAATACTTACTTATATATACCTATGTACTTGTGTATTCATCCGCGAGATTTTGTGTTTTTACTGAATTATTAAAAACCTTCAATAGATTTTTTGGAAATTCTTGTCATTTCTGATAAACAGAAATTAATGCTATCGAATCACATAAAAATCGCATGTTATATTAAACCTACAATAGTTAAAATCAAATAAAACATATTTTGTTGCTAATTACTAAGGAAATATGTATTATAAATCGGGGATTATTGTAGATCTATGATTTTTAGTTATTTTGCTATCATAATTTCAAAGAATCCCTCCTACTGCAAATACTGGGATCTGCTCCATACAAACGGATTTATTTTTACTAGACTAATAGCCTTATTAGAAGGATCTTATTTTTTTCCTAAAATATGGTAGTCAAAGCGCTAATCAATGAAGTAAGTAATTTGATTACAAATCTTTTTCATTAAGTAATTTGAAAACATAAATCAAGAACCGAAATTCGAATGAGAATACAATATACAATGCAATACAATGTTTGACACGGAGTCAAAGTTCATCCATGTTGCCAGTAATTTATTTGAAATAGGACATGACACGGTTTCATTTCAACTAAATGTAATTTTTAGGGTTCCTTACCCAAAAGGTAAAACGGGACCCTATTACTAAGACTTCGCTGTCTGTCCGTCCGTCCGTCTGTCACCTGGCTGTATCTCATGAACCGTGATAGTTAGAGAGTTGAAATTTTCACAGATGATGCCTGTTCTGTTGCCGCTATAACAATAAATACAAAAAAAACAGAATAAAATAAATATTTAAGTGGGCTCCCATACAACAAACATGATTTTTTTGCTCGTTATTTCTCGATATTGATAACGGCAATAGGTAGACGCTTGAAATATTCATAGAATATTGAGTTATATTATTTACTTTAAAAATAAATAATTAAATTAAAATAAAATTAATATTTATTTAATTTCATCCCATACGACAGACATGATTATTTTTTGACGTTTTTATAAATAATGGTACGGAACCCTTCGTGCGCGAGTCCGACTCGCACTCGGCCGGTTTTATTCGGTTTTATTCGCACTTCAGCCTTCAGTTTAACGTAGCATGTAACCTAACTGCACCAAAATGTGGTAAATATCCCGTAAGGTATAATTAAAGCATGATATAAAATATTAATAAGTTTTTTTTAATATTGGTGTAGTGCGACTGACATATTTGCCATTAGTCAAAATTCGAACTTTTATGGTCAGAAAAAGTACGTAGTTCAATTTTTCGTCTTTTTTAAATTCAAATACATTATGTAGTCTAAATAATGAGTCAAGAACCTCGATACAGCAGAGTATCATTTAGCTAGTTAGTGATCACACTCCCCGGTAGGTGGCGCCTCCCCCCACCGCACCCCCACCCTTGGCCATTCCGTAATTTTATCGGGTTATAAATTTGAATTTGTATAATGCCCGGGCATTAACGTATGATTTATACAACTTGACTCCGCTAAGATTTCAAAGATGAAAAACAATAAATTTTGTAACCGTAACTATTGCGTTTAATGGCGATAAGGGAAGGGTAATGTGGATACGGCATTTAATTATAACATAATTAGTCCTGTTTTCTGCGTTCATATGTTGCATGGGAGAACGGAAGCCTCGGTATGCGAGTGAAACTCGTACTTTACCGGATTTATTTGTATTAATTGAAAAGTAAACGTCATGTCTCATTCTTCGACTATGTCGTCATTTAGGCCGCAAGCACACGGCGGTTTTTAAGCACGCGGATGACGCGCGTTTCAGCGCCGTAGATGCCGATTTTTGCGTTTTTATAGATTCGAACGCGCGTAAAACGCGATACAAAGCGCGTTCGAAACGCGTTTGATGCGCGTACAAAGGGGTGGAGGAGAGGTAGAGGAGGGGCGCGCGCTCACGCCACGACACCCCTGTATCGCTGTATCTGCGCGCATACGCGCTGTATCTGCGCGTATACGCGCAGTAGACGCACGTTTCACGATCACCCCGTGTGCAGTTACAAGGTTGCGTTCAAATTTCGTTTAGACCTTGCCCAGAAAGAGCAAATTCGTCGCGAAACGTTTCGCGTAAAATCATTCGCGCGTTAGTGAGATACTAGGCACCAATGCAGCGCGTCGTCTGGGCGTTTCCGCGCGTTTAAAAACCGCCGTGGGCTTGCGGCCTTAGAGGTACGTTATCAAATACTTTACTTATCACCAACAATAATAAAGTAATACATAATTTGTTTGACATACTTAGGTACTCATGTACTTTGTGCAAACATTCTAGAGGAACTAATTGACACCGATTTTTGGGTAAACAGAGAAATAATGAATAGTAAATATATTTTTTGTTCTTCTTATTAATCTGCCATATCATATACATATTGCTTTTTACTAGGTGAATTTCGCGGCATGTGAGAAATCTTTTCTTATTGTATGTTACCTACTGTAAAATTAAGTATTTCAGTAAATTAAAAATTTTAGCACAAGGATGAATGTGGAAACTTTTCAATAATATAAAATTCAAATACGTTTTAAAAAATTGCACATTGCCAGGCGTCAGCCGCCATAACATGGAATGCGCTTCCTGAATGGGTCTTTCCGACTGGATATAATCTAGGGTGTCTTCAAATCGCGAGTGAATAGGTTTCTTCTAGGCAAGCGCGCTCCATCGTAGACCGTAACTGTCGCTTAACACCAGATGAGTTGACGGTCAAGCGCAAGCCTATTTTCGAATAAAAAAAAGTTCTAGAATAGATACTAGTTATAACTTGTACACAGCAAATATAATATTCGTGCAAGACCTAATTCACCAAAAAGAAAAAATGGAGTCTAAATATAAATCATTTAACGGCATGTCCACACTATGTGTCCGTAGCGGGGAGTTGACGACTTTTAGGTTGTTGGCCGAATTTATGCGTTACATTTAGAAGCGTCGTATACAAGACGGTTAAATATTCAGCTTTCATCCTAATTTATACAGCGTGGTGTTCTAGTGAAACGAACCGCTTCCGTACTCGGAATGTGTTTGATTGATAAGATTACCTACATGAGAAGGAATCTTAATAGGACGTTTGATATTTGTGACCATAGATTAAGAATGGGCTTAACGCGCGCAGCTATCTCTCTCGCGCAACACATTATTAAAAATATATAATTATAGTTTAAAAAAACTGAAAAAACCGATATCATAATACGCAATTCGTTTACTTGGACGACATTTTTACAGTTATTTTATTATAGAAACCAAATTACTGAACCGATTTTGATAAAATTTATATGGGACCACCTCTAAACTATTACCTAACAAACAAAAAAGAATCATCAAAATCAAGTCATAATTGAAGGAGTCAAAAATAAGAATCATGTGAGAAACACAAAAAACGTACAGTCTCTAATAATTCATGAACATTTAGATCTATTAATTATTAAAGCAGACGCAGGATAATAATACATGCAAATCTAAAACATTATGGCTAACAGGTAAGCAATATACCTACCACTACTTACCATCTTAACAACCCACTTGACTACGTAGCGGTATTTTCAAATGTACATTTCAAATAAAACTTAATCTACCCTCATTAAATTTTTACGACAAATATCTATTTGGATTAATGCCAACTCTATCCCTTTTTACCACTCATTTCATAAACATTCAATAACTGATCGACATTTACAATTTTACGATTCAAAAAATAAAAAAATAGTAAATATTTTCTATAGTTGGTGTCCATTAATCTACCTCTTAAAATGATGGGATCAAAAAACTCGCTTTTGATATATTTATTGGCATTTTTTGAAAGCCTGTGACGTTTAGTGTCGTATAAACATGACTATTTAGTAGCTTTTATAAGGTTTTATACGAAGCTAAGGAAGTGTGGAGGAGGAGTTTACGACTGTTTTATTATTTTATACGTATTAAGTCGAGCAAAACGTGCCTTTTTGTCATCGCAAAATAGTATTTAAGCTGATGTAAGTTATAACTTTAAGATAAAATCAAAGTTATATGTTTAAGTCATACTTTTTCGCATTTTGGATTGGAGATTCGCGTAAGTATCCATTTCAGGAGCCGTACATTCTACAAGTATTTATTACGTAATGTGAAAAAAGTTGACTTGAAAGTATATTTTCTAGGGCTTTACTGTCATATCATTAGGAACAGGAAAAAATTTCATTCGCTTTTGTGTATTTTTAAACTTTTTGAAAAAAAATAAAACACTTTTTTGAAAACACTTTCTAACCAAAGTTGATGACACTTGAGCAAGTTCTGTGATTTGATGAAAATTTGGATTCAGAATTATATTTGACTTTTTAGTTACGATTTTTTGATATAGAGAGCTATTCCACCAAAAGAGGTTTGATTAATACGGTCTCAGTTTTCAGAAATATAATTTTAAGATAGTTTTGAAGAAGATATATGTACTAAGGAGTTATAATTAATATTTTTTTTTTGTCAGCCCTGTTTATACAAACTGTCCCACTGCTGCGCGCGGGACATTATAATATTATTATTTATTATTAATAATAATATTAAAAGTTTCTAAAAATTTACATTCACGGATTTCACAGTTGCGGCCGTATAAGTAGATAAAAATAATTTTAGTGCCAGAGTAGTAAAAAAAAAAAAAAACTTAAATGAATATTGATGCATTTAGATAACAAGTATCAATGTTAAAAGAAAAATAAAATACCCGACTGCAGAAAAGAGGTTTTTGCAGCCTAACTTATGATTTTTTTAATTTTGTTGTACCCAGTGTCACTCTCACAACTAAGACGAATCTATTGACACCACTCACATCAAAATCGGTCAAGCCGTTTAGGCTCTAGGGCGTGTCAAGGAAATATACATACATACACTCGAAAAACATAACCCTCCTTCTTACGCAGTCAGGTACCCTCCTTCTCACGCAGTCGGGTAATAAAAAAGGCAAAACCAGCATTATGCAGTATAAATATTAATAATAGATATTAATACTACCACTGAGGCCTCATGGCTCAGTGGTAGTACGACTGCTTCCTGAGCTATTTAGGTCGTGGGTTCGATCCCCACCCAGGGCAAACATTTGTGTGATGAGCATGGATGTTTGTTCTGTGTCTGGGTGTTTCTATGTATCATAAGTATGTATTTACGAAAAAAAAGTATATATGTATTATATCAACCATCTAGTTTCCATAGTACAAGGTTTGCTTAGTTTGGGCTAGATGGCGTTGTGTGAAATGTCCACCAATATTTATTTATTTATTATTTTTACTATTCCTTTCTGGTTTGCATTTTGCAAACTGGATAAACATCTAAGCTCGAGTACTTGAGCTTTGTTCATAAAGTTTCAGCTCGGTTTGGTTTTCGGAATGCTATACTAATATTTTGTTTTACTCATGTAGTCCTTTTCCATCCCAAGCCAACCCATCCCTTTGATAAGTCTGTCCAAACCAGTGCGTCCAGAGCTACCTATCACATAAATATCCCTTAAATTTACACTCTATACCTATACAATTTTTATCGCATACACTTTACCACGAATCTCGTACAATTATACTGCTTAAGATTAATCATACTTACGGTAAAAGAGTAAAATGTAATTTTGGTTATCTTTCTTAAGCGTTCCTTGCGTAGCTTTTTTTAAATGCTATTTTGCTGCCATACATTATCTACTAGTAATCGCACGCGTAACTTTTCGTGAATAAATAACCAATAACAAACTGATAATGTTAAGCTTTTAGAAACCTTCAGGGCATCAAGGTAAACCTAGAAAGTTCGATGAAAGTAGTTTAGGAAGACTATATGATAGTAGTAGGTAGAGAGATGGCTAGATGAAATTTTAAAAACAGCAGGTTTCAATTGGAAAGAAAAAGCAAATGACAGAACAATATGGAGGAAATTGGAGGAGGCCTTTACTCTTTAGGGAGGTCCTTAATAAAAACAAAAATATAATAATATGACATTAAAAATATACATATATATGAATAATTAATATTAGTTGATAGAAGATTAAATAATAAATACAATAAACTAATGCATGATAATATAATTAAATGAAATTTTTGTATAATTTAAATTGAATATTTATTAAGGAAATAAAAGGCTTATTTATTATTATTATATTATTATTATTATATATGATAGTAGGGGCTAGGTTTGGGTCTTGGGTTCTTCAAGTATAAGTAAGTACCTACGTTTCTTTGTTTTTCTTTTGTTTTCTTATGAATTTAAATATGATTTGTTTCTTCGAGTGTAGATAGATAGATAGATAACTCTTTATTAAAAGACCACATTGTACAAACATATTAAAAGAAGACAATATTACTATGGCTAATCTTTCATGGTATGGCCTTATCGCTTAGATCGATCTCTTCCAGGCAACCATGTACGGAGTAGGATAGGTGGCAATGATAGTGGCCTTTAAACTAAAACATAAAAAGATTGCGTACACAAAATTGAAAATACTACGTACACTGTATGTACGTTTCTTCGTTTTTCTTTTGTTTTCTTATGAAATTTTATACTTTAAGTCACAGGAGGTAGGTACTTATTAAGTTTTTAGCCTTAAATCACACGTGTCGCACAAATATCACCGACATAGCACAGCGGATTAACAAGTTGAAGTGGCAGAGGGCAGGCAGATGGCACGTAAAACTGATGGCCGATGGAGCCGAAAGTTCTCGAGTCGACGACGGACAGGCTCTAACATGAAATTGAAAGGTTCACTTATATCTTCAACTTTTGAAAATCTAAGTCAGTTCTGTTAAACGTATCTATTGATATTATCTTTTTGTAAAAAATAAAGTTGCAAGCTTTTATATAATACTGTCAATGTAGGTAACTTTGACTCCGTGTGAAACATTGCACATAGCTGTTTTTGAAAATCCTAGATTTTCTTCCCAAAAGATTAGTAGTCAAAACGACTGCTAATTAACTGGTAAATATCGAGAACCTTCGAAAATAGCTACGTAGGTACTATGTTACCCAACCATGATAACAGTAATCATATTCTATAATTATTTTCTTCGTGACATAAACGTAAACGGCCCTACCGAAAAACGTTACTTAACTTTAACCATCGTCTTAAATTCTCTGTCTTCTTTCCGTAAGTGTCTACGTGTCAGCGAGAAGTTGACAAAATATGTTAAGCATTGCTTAAAATTAAGTACCAGTTTTCCGGTAAGGCTGAAAACGTGGCATTGTGGGCAATGCTGTCCTCATTTCCTATTTTTTTTTCAATCGATACCACAGATTATTTATCATTCAAACTTTAGTTTCAGAGTTTTGCCAAGATAGTCTATATTTAAAAATACCTACTATAGTGTTTTTATGTCAATACATGAATTTGAATTTGACATCCACTTGCAGAAAATCCTGTCATCCAACTACCACCCAGAAGTCCTACAGTCCAGAAATATCCAAACATCCGCTCGAGACAGTAGAAATAGCTGCTAATAGACAGAGACAGACAGTGGATTGATGGTCGCCGCTGAATGTGATCTATGGATGTCATTTGTAAAGTCGTGACGAACGTGCTTTAGACAAATCATCATCATTATCATCAGCCCACTTCAATTCACTGTTTTTTCAATTTTTTCCTCAAATGTAATCCTTAAATATTATTAGGAAAGCTAAAATTAAATGATGCAGAGATAACAGCTTGCTTTGCTTGCTCGGTGAATTATTCAAATAAGGCATAGAACCCGAATACAAAGTTTTATCAAGTTTGATTCAATAATAAATACTTTAAAAAACTTTTCAAGGTAAACGATTTTATTATAAAGAAAGATAATGATGTAGGTAATGTATTTACTGCATTCTACAAGATAAGCCCTTTCATTTAATACCCATATTGTGGGGGTTGTGAAAAGATATGAAATCCGCCGTTTTGTGGCGGCGGCCATATTGAATTTAGAATGATTCTAGATATATTTTATTATATTATCATCTAATTTAAAGACGTGTACCAAATATCAGATCAATCTGTCAACTACAAGAAGTCAAATTTTGATTACTAAATCTGACCTAAAACTTAGACAACAACAACAAACAGGGAAAGCTTAATAAAACCGTTTAATAAGAGTTTTACAGTAGAACAAGCATATAAACACATAATAATATAAACACCATATCCTTAAATTTATTAATTCTGAAAGACGTTTCATTCACTCGGTCTATCATCGTATGTTCATTCTTTTGCCTACAAGGTTTTTATCGTTCAAATCATTCTTCTACCTACTCAATATCTGATTCACGTCAATGATTCACGCACGAATCATTCAAACTAGATCGGTGTCAATTGATCGAAACGACTTTATATTGACCTCATCATTATCTTTACATTAGGTATATATAATATTATACCTATAAGAACTGTGGGTACTTAATAGATTAGAGGTAAACTCGACAAATGGCAAATGTGCAAGCATGATGCCAACATCAAGCAAAAAAAAAATAGATTAGAGTAACCTGATACCTGTCAACTATCGTCATAGTCGTAGAACAAAGACGGTTATGTAAAACAGTAAAATTTTTTGAAAAAAAGTATTTTTGAACGATAAAGCAGAACAAACAATGTCATGACAAAAACGAAGTTTTCTTTTCAGCGAACTCTTAAAAAAACTTTTATAATAAAGTACGACGATTGTTCTACGACTATGACAATATAATATCTATATTTCTTTTAGATATTTTACTTCTAGCATTTGCGTTTAATATTTTTCCGCAAGTTGGTATATAAAGTCCCTAACATTTATTGCAATTATTGCATAGCAGTATCTAGATTTGTCCTCAAATATGTGTAGAATTGAACTCATTTTACCATCATTTCAAAATTAGGATTGATTTATTATAATAATTTGATATTGTGATAGCCGATGGCAAAGGCCGATGGGGTCGAAAAGTTCTCGAGTTGAGACCACGCACCAGCAAGCGCAGCGTTGACCAGACAGACCAGACAGCCCAGACAGGGGACAGACGAATTCATCACTTCACCTCACCAGAAGTGACAGGATGACATTGGGTGCAGGTTGCTTCTATAACCGCACTTTTTGGAAATCCATAGGAGACGCTTACGTCCAGCAGTGGACTTTCGAGGTTGAGATAAGGATTATTAATTGATATTTCTCTTAAATTAAGACGTAATCCCAAAATCAAACAAATAATTTGCAAAGATCGTCTCGAGATACACATATAGAGTTCCGTGCATAATTACTACAATTAAAAACACACACAACATACAAAATTGCGGCAAGATTTGCTCGGCCAGTTGACCAAAACTATCCATATAAAACATAATGTTATTATTATAATGTTTAACTAGATAGATAAGATAACGCAAATTTAATTTAATGTTATTACTGAATCAGACTCATCTTAATTAGTTAGACGTATAGCATACCTAATTATTCACACTAAATGACCCGTATTAACTAGGAAGCACTGACGGACAGACGGACAGACCTGTCTTTGATCTAAGCACTCGATTAGACAAGGAAATTTCAACTTTATTGTAAAAAAGAAACTGTTTATTTTTGAAAGGTTGCAAAGTTGTTAGTTGACGGTCTAGGCTAGATTTAGATCTAGATTAATTTATTCAAGAATAGTATTGTCATAGTGGTCATGCACTTTGATGTGCTGATGTCAAGTGGAGTTCATAATTAATTCATAATTCATAAATGAATTATGAATTAGTATTCTTGGTGCCAGTGTTTCTAGTTGATATCAGGAAGGTTCTGTAAGGTTCGTCGAAATTGGTGAAGAACTCAGATCTGAGCTAGAAGGCGGCAAATTTTTAATTTAACCTACACCGAGTCACTTTACTCGTAAAATAAATGGCCAAGTGCGTGTCATGCCGCCATGCCAAACAGGTTTAATTAACAGCAAATTATCCCAATATTGTAATAATACATTTTATTCAGTCAAAAAATAAATACTAGGTAATGAAAAAAAATTTCGTTCATAAACTAAGAAAGCAACAAATATAACTCTAACAAAAATATACATTTTATTTCGTAGTATTAGTTTATGATTGCAGAAGAAAATCATGTAAAATAAGCTAGGTATATTATTTAAAAAAACCTTTATTGTATAGATTTCCTTGGGTTTGACAGTCAGTTGGACTGACAGCGGACGGACAACGAAGTGACCATTAGGATTCCGTTCCTTTCGAAGTTCGGAACCCTAAAAATTAGAGGTCAATGACTTACACTAACCAGTTCACAAGTCAATATTTCAATTAAAACTAAACAGACGAACTCTAAGTTAATGTGATCACGATATTATTTATTGTTAATTGTGTTCGTAAACAACTGTTGTACAATTAACTTGAAGCAGATCCGATCGATTCCCGTTTAATGAACGAGAATTGTTTGACGGTGTTTTATGAAATTAGGTGCTGCCCTCTGCTGTAGTTAGTTGGCTACAACCAGTATGGAAACTTTTTTTTATATTTTTTTTTATCAGCCCTGTTTGTACAAACTGTCCCACTGCTGAGAACGGGCCATCTTCTCATTGTGAGAAGGGTTAGGCCATAGTCTGCCACGCTGGCCAAGTGCGGGTTGGCAGACTTCACACTTCTTCAAGATCATTGAGAACTCTCAGACATGTAGGTTTCCTAACGATGTTTTCCTTCACCGTTTGAAGTTGGCGGCAATCAACAAAACGCACATTTCGAACCCTAGGACCTGCGGATCGCAAGTCAGACGGTCTCACCGTCTGACTTCTGGCTACCGGAAACTTACGGGAACTTATAAAATAAAATATTTTGAATAATTTTGATGCATGTTATAAAAATATTTAGATGTGCATGATATTATTTGTCAATGTAAATTTTTTTATGGCTGCGATTTGTGTTTCTTCTTTTTTGACTTTTTTGATCCAATTGAGCTCTTTCAGAGATACACGGGATGTTACGCGACTCATCATTATGACGATCTGTAGTCTACAAACCATAATAACTTTCAATGGTATTGCAATCTGGGTTGATATTTCTTTATTAAATAAATCGTCTATATCTTGGTTATTTAATAGTAACGTAATATTTGTAGATATGACATTCACGGATGGTTTATTTATTACTAGGAATATCCCGCGGTCTCAGAGTCTTTATGCAAATGACAAGTAATTAACCTTCTGGTTTTCAAGTGTAAGTTTCCAGGTGTAAGTTTTCAACTGTCTCTATATCAAATTTCATATTTATCGGTTCGGTCGTTTCATCGTTAAAACGTTAATATTCACTTTCTGAGTGTAGGCTATATTTTTTAATAATAATAATACATCGCTTGCAAAAATAACAAAATACGTTTTTTCATAACCTCCGACGAAATTTTTCGTAATAAATAAGTGATTTTACTAGAATTATTCTAACCAAAAACGCATTTATATTCTTTTACAGCGATTTTACTCATACTTTCTCACAAAAAACGTACAATCAACAGCGTATCAAGCGTAACGAAATCGTAAGTTAGACTGCAAAAACTGCTTTTCTGCAGTCGGTTATTTTGTTTTTCTTTTAATATAGGTACATACTTGTTTTTGCTTGTGTAATATTAGGTTAAGTTAGACTGAACTGTAGAAATTAAATCTGTCGTTAACATATCTGCAGAGTATCAATTGTAATTTCAATAGTAATTGAATCGTAATCAAATAGGTAGTAAAGTAAGTGGATGGTTTTTCTTAAGCAATATCAGATATGCGATTTATTTTGTTTGTTGCTATTCTCATACTGTTATTATGATGTGTTTCGATGTGTCTGTAAATTAGAAATGGCTGCTCTGATAGTATCTTAAGGAGCTACATCCTAGCTATACGTCGATTTCGCTTTACAGTATTAAAATTATAACACATACTCGTATATGCAATTAGTTTTCATTATCATCATCATCTCAGCCATAAGCAGTCCACTACTGGGCATAGGCTTCGCCATGTATTTCCAAAAATACTGATCGGAACCTGCAATTTGCGTAAGGTCATCTGTCTATCTCGTGGCTAGTCTTCATACGCTGCGCTTGCCAGTGCGTGGTCTCCACTTGGGAACTTTTCGGCCATCAGTCCTATGTGCCCGACCCACTGCCACTTCAACTTATGTCGTTTATTTAGTCAACTTATGTCGTTTATTTAGTTTCTATGAAGATTAGGAGTTTTTATATGATGTAGCCTATGATCTAGCCTTCTAAAACTATTTAGCTGTTGGCTGAAGATTATACCTAGCACTTAAATGTTTTGATGTCAGTCTTAAAAATATATTATATCAAAATATGGGATAAGTTAAATAAACTTAGAACCTAAATAAGACAACGGGGAAAAAAGCTATCAACTTCTCGTCTGCAGCTTTGTGCCACAAAAATATACTTATTTTTTTCATTTACACGAAAAATTCGTATTGTAATGTGTGAAAGTGTCATCATATTTCATTTTGTGCCGGATCACTTAGCTTGCTACTGTTTCCATTGTTATACGGAACAGTAGCATATGGCATTACTTAGCTTACTATTTCCGTATTTATTTTTGTTTATTATTTTTAATTTTTAAAATATACAACCAACTTATTATAATACATGTAACACTTATGTATAAATTGTGTGCAAATGTGTTTCCAAAACCAACTTGTAACACTTACGTAAAAATTGCGTGCAACTGTGTTTCCAAAAACTTTAAACGGCGTTATAAAATGTAGCCTATATAAAGTGTAGTATATGATACATAAACGATAAAAGAAATAATAACATGTAATAAAGCACAATTTGCTATCCTACTACACTAGTTTATAAGAAAGACAGTAGTATACTACTGTCTTTGTTATATCATTATTTTGTTCGACTAGCAACACAATCGAGACGTCAGTTTCCATGTTTTGCTACGATAGTTGTCTATTCAGACTAGCATTACATTTTAGTAGAGATCTTCTGTTTGATGTCAGGGTTTCCCGTGGGTGGAACGGAGACGCGCGCGACACTACTGCCCAGTGTCCGGCCTGCGCCTCACAGATAGTGGTGTATGATTTAACGCGCAACTTTTGACACAACTAAGCTTTTTGGACACGGCCGCCTCTGCCTATAAATAACGTCTTACGTGAACAGGGCGCGCTGGCTGGGAAATATCAGGAGGACCAATAACACGTCATCCGTGAAACGAACCATATATATAGCCGAACCGCTTAACTGAGTCTGTTCCTGGGGTATGGGTGCGGTACGGGAGGGGTTATATCAAATGACGCGTGACGTCAGCGTTGCTATTACATGTGAACCCTCCCGTGCCTTTCCCATACCTCAGGAACAGACTCAGTTAAGCCGTTCGGCTATAGTAGTTACCTAAACTGAAATATTGTGATTTCAAATTTTTTGTAACTTTATCTATCACTACACTGCAAACAGTACATCTTGCAGCTAAATTTTTTTTGCTACCATTGCGTTCATTCTGTGCACTTTTAGAATATAATAACAAAATTGGCAATTGCTATTCGATACACTTCATATGACATATGATTTTTATATAATTTATAATTATAATTTGTAACTTATAATTTGTTCTTACAAAAATAAATATACCTAAATATTGGAGGACATTTCACATAACACCATCTAGCTCAAACTAAGCCATGCTCATCACACAAATGTTTGCCCTGGTTGGGGATCGAACCCCCGACCTACAGGCTAGGAAGCAGTCGTACTACTACTGAGTCATCAGGCCAGTTAGAATATCATCTTTTGAAATCAGTGGTGGAATCCCATGTCCAGTGGAGACTGTCCGCTGCTGCCAACTGGACACTCATATTGCTGGAATGATGATAATGGACATTCTCCTGAGACCCCACAACCTTTCGTCACGGCAAACTTCAAATATTAGGTATGAGCAAAATAAGTAAGAAATTTTGCTCATACCTATTTGAAATTCAGGTTTAAAATTGAGTTGGTGCTAAGCTTTTCTCGGTAGTTATATTTTTCATATTGGTGGACATTTCACACAACACTATCTAGCCCAAACTAAGCAAGGCTTGTACTATGGGGACTTGAAGGCTGATAGAATATATTTATATACTTTTATTTATTTAAATATATAATTATGATATATATAGAACACCCAGACAGAGAACAAACATCCATGCTCATCACACAAATGTTTGTCCTGGGTGGGGATCGAACCCACGACCTACAGCTTAGCAGGCAGACATATTACCAACTGAGTTGCAAGGCCAGTTAAATGGTTCCGCACCAAACCTTTTAGACAAAAAACTTTAAAGTAGTAGAACCTATCCACTAACCAGCGAAAATTCGTCAAAAGTTACAAATTTGAAGTGCAATCTATTTAGAATAGATGAAAGCAACATTTTGCCAGTTGACAGACCTCAGTTTTCGTCGATAGCTCAAAATGTAATGGTAAATTATAGAATCTCCACAACAAAACGCTCCGTAGACAAACTTCATGTTTATCAGATAATAACTACACCTAAAATAAATGATATATTTTACCAAATTCTCAAAAACATCTCCCCTTTCGAACACAAGCTCCCAAGTTCCTCATTGTATGTTATCAACTTTCTTTCTCCTGATGACCACTCCAGGCGCAATAAACGCATATATTATTATAATAAAAACATATATTATTACAATAAAAACACTATAATTTCGGACACAGGCTCGTTTGGAAGCGAGCACGAATTTTTATCGACTATATGTGTTGATGGTGAAGAAAGTAGAGAGTTTATTTGGAGGGATCTGTAGATATTTATATTTTACAATTCTATAATTTAATTTTATTTTATAATTTAATTCTTTCCATTGTGTTTTCATTTGGCATATAATGCGAAGTGCTGATATTGTTGGATGGTTGATTTGATAGCTTCATTGGATCGATCAAATAAAATATGCGTTGACTGCACGAAAGAGGCGTCAATACCTAAGGAATAACGATAATATCCTAACTTCAACACGCCTATTTTCCCTTACAAGGTAGGAAAGGAGGTAGAGCGTCAAAGACCATGAGGCCGTTTGACGACACATTTGACTATTGGTTTAGACGGTTAGATGGAAGGGAGTGGGTATTAGAGAGTTAAAGGGGATTGGAGGGTAAGATATAATACTGGCTTGCAGCGACAAGGGGTCAGCCTATCGCCTACATAAACGCCAATTTCCCTCAAACCCCTTAACTGATTTTTACATTATGCCCGGGAAGAGAAGCAGCTGTTTTTCTTTTTGCCCGATGTTGATTAGTTTGAAAAGTCAATATTTCTTCACGTGACTTCTAAAAACAAATAAAAAACACACTTCATAAAATACCTTATTAACCTAAAGGTCAAAACCTTAACTAGTAATAAATATGCAGAGCCTGAATCAGCGACAATCCTTACAAAGTATCTCAACTCAACCGACTGAGTCACATTCCCCGAATAGCTAGTTCCGTCCGAAGTGAAACCTATTTCGTCGTATCTTTTCAAACGCGGAACCCTAATAAATTGTGTACATATAAAACTTTACGACAAGTGCGTCCGTCAATGGTGGACATTTCTCGAAATGCTGAGTTTCAGGCGAGTCAATGTAACATGGAACGAGTGTAGATATAAATCGGCGTATATCTGTAAAGTAACTTTGTTACAATAATAATTTCCATTACGTTTGTTACAATTTAGTACAGAACAAAAGTACCTATATAAGTATTCTACCTGTTCCTATAGCTAGATTCGTTTAATTAGAATCGGTTCAGTAGTTTTTCAAGATATGGACTTTTTTTAATTTAAAATATGAGCGTTTCAACGATGCTATTCAAACTACTGGGCGGATTTGAACGAAATTCGGTAGGTCTATCACTCATACTATGTGAAAGGATCTGGCATACTTAATAACGCAAAAATTAGGGGTTACAATAGTAGTGACGTGTGTTTTAAAACTAAACGAACTTACCCAATGAAGTTTTGTTAATCCAATTATTAGTTTCAATGAAAACGAGTAAATACTATTAAATAAAAGTAATTAAAAAAAAATAAACCGACTTCAAAACAATGGAATTAACTGAAAGGGGAGACATAACACGAAAACAATCAAAACTGGGCATCTACTTATGTAAGTACGTACAACAACTATTTTTGAGGTCCTCCTAATATCCTATCTTAGCTTAGTTTAGTTGGAAGCTAAATAAGTAGTTCTGTGCGATGATTTTTACAAATTATTATTAACGCCAAAATGTTTTTTTTATGTAGGTATTAAAATGAACTTGGAACAAATTGAAAATTTTGTCGCATTATTTCTGATGATGTTTTCTAGTTTTACAGACGACGATTTTATTATAAGTTCATTCAGTGTAATATATATATTTTGAAAAAAAACCATATATTATCTTAAATCTAACTTATATATTTTTAATTTTATTATTCGAAAATAGGCTTGCGCTTGACCGTCAACTCAACTGGTGTTAAGCGACAGTTACGGTCTACGATGGAGCGCGCTTGCCTAGAAGAAACCTATTCACTCGCGATTTGAAGACACCTAGATTATACTTATTACTACTTCAAAACCACTTATTACTACTTTGATTATTACTTCAAAACTTTCGAAGTAGGCAAAAGCGCCAGCTTGAAGACCTCAAAGCGGAAACACACTAGTTAAGTAAGTTAGATTTAAGTTTTTTCACATGAATTTCCGCAAAGTAACGCCAGATTCAATAAACGCATTTTATAGGATATTTTTTGTGAACACGTTAATTGTTACAAAAAAGTTCATTCAAGTTTACGAAAGAAAACGTTCTGTTTTAAAATTTGAGAGAGTTGTAATCATAGACTTCTATAGATACCCCAAGTGTATATACTTACCTAGCGTATCAGGTACGATAAAAATTGCAGTTGAAGACCAAGATTTATTTAATTTCAGTTGATATATACTTCCGATTCGATATTTTGTCAACTAGTTACTAGCGTACAAGCGCGCGGATGCATTGGGTTGAATAGATTTCGCGCGGATGGAACATTCCATCACAAAATCGTTTGTGTGACGTCACAAACGTCAAAAATGTAGCACGCAAAGTTTTCATACAAATGAAGTCGCATGCTCCATCTACTGTGTCTGTGGTTGTAATATTACAAAAAAATATGGCCTCAACGATTCCTTTAAAAACAAACCAAAACTAACTGTACAGAATCATTCAAAAAGCAGGAACAATAAACATCGATTTAAGAATTATAACCTAAAAAAAGTTTATTCACATTTGCACAACCGGAAAGTAAGCAAAAGCTGACTGAATCAAAAACGATTGAACTTTTATTAATCGTAAACAATCCTTGTAAACGGTCGAGTGATCGGAGCGAGGAGCATTACACCCAAATTGCGATTTACGACATTTTTACAACATGTCTGTGTGGTCGTAAAGTCCTGTCGTTTGAAACAATAATAATGTGTCCGAATTGAGATTTCAAATAATAAAGTTTATACAATATGTATTAAGTTCTTAACCAACTGCCCAAAAGGTGGGTAATGTTTTCAGGGGCTTATGTGTTGTACAAATCAGGTAGGCCCTTGCTCTCTCACTGGTAGCTAGTTATAACTACCATATAATTTCATACAATGCGCTGTAGCGCCCTGAGTTAAAAAAAAATGTCAGTAAAGTACTAAATCCTAGCCATAATTATATGACTCCAAACAAATGTTAACATTATAGTTTAAGAAACTGAAAAACCCAACTTCATAATACGTATATTTATTTTAAAAACTGGTTTTACTGAAACTGATATACTTAATATATGGGTCCTTTCAGCAAAAAAAAAAAACAAATCGGTTTATAAACAACAGATACTTATCTGCGGTAACAAACATATAAAAAGTACAGCTGAATTGTAAACCTCCTTCTTTTTGAAGAATCATTGAAACGGATACTTTTTAGATTTCTTTTGTATGATAGCACCAACTGGTAAAGGAACCCTTAATAAGCTGAATGGAACTCTTGTACACATCTTTGCAAATAACTTTTACCACGGCCTTAGCTCAAAATTCGCGAAAAAAATGCTTCATATTTTTTTTCAGCAATAAACGAAATATTTCTATGGAACAGCAAATTTTTTATGACTTATCAAAAAGTATTATCGAAATTGGACGTAAAATACAGCTTTATTCTAGTATAAGGAAAAATGCCTAATATAGGTACTGTATTGTATGTATGTATATTACCTACTAGCGGTAATCTAACTATGATCCGAAATACATTTGTCTGAATCTTACTTGCCCGAATCCATTTCGTATCTTTTTAGGGTTCCGTACCTCAATAGGAAAAAACGGAACCCTTATTATAAGGATCCTATAAGGCTTATAGGATCACTTTGTTGTCCGTCTGTCCGTCCGTCGGGTGTCTTTAAGAGACCTTTATCTCGAGAACGCGTGAAGGTATCGAGTTGAAATTAAAACCATATACGCAGACCCATAGAGAATGAGATGCTGCAGAAAGAAACAGAAAGTTTCTAAGTTTTCGTAAAAAAAAGTTACAGCCGAATATATCGTAAAAAACGCACATTTCGACACTCACAAGAGAATCATAACCTATACTTGGGTACTTCCCGTTGACGTAGAACAATGAAAATTGGCAAAAAGCATTGTGTTAGAGTACACATATAGGAAAAATCCGAAAACTGAACATTTTTAATTAAATCACAAAAAAATTGTGTCTTTATGCAAGGAATGAAGGTCCAAATTTTAAAGTGAATTAACCGTATCATGTGGGGTATCATATTAAAGAGCTTCAGTAGCATAAGCTAAAACAGGTTTTTAAATATTTTTACGATGTATATTTTTCGGTTTATGAAGGAAAATATATGATTTCCCCCTTTTATTTAGTATGTACGGAACCCTCGGTGGGCGAGTCTGACTCGCACTTGTCCAGTTTTTATTTTTTTAGTTTTTTTAATGATTACTTCTTTTATTAAACAGATAAACTTTCGTACTACAAAGCTTCGGTTAACAGAGGAGTTTTCAAATGAGTTCCTGCCGCTTAACACCAGGTGAGTTGACGGTCAAACGCAAGCCGATCGTCGATTAAATAAAATAAAAAGTTCTGAATTCTGATAAAGTGTCTTGTGAAAAAAAAAACGTTTTCGGGTAAATGATATTCGGTATTTTACAATTCGAATTATAGTTAGGTAACGATACTATCAGGAATTGCGTTCAACGTTCTTAATCCGGCTATCTCAACCTCCGTCATCGCAACAGTAGCCGCAATAAATCCGTCAAGTGTTTTTAATCGTCAAACACCATAAAGTGTTAAAACATGATAGCGGCCCCCAATCAACACTGTCAACTGTCACTGTCACTCACGTTATCACTGTGTCACTATAGGTTACCGTGTGGATTAACTTGGAGTTTGTTTATGACGAGACGGTGTTTTCTACAGTGGTTTTAGGGTACCGTATAAAAAGTTGAACGACGTACAACGAGGTGAATCCTTATAGGATCACATCGTTGTCCGTCGGGTGCTCTGTAGTTGATGTTTTCACAACATTGTTTTCGGTGGGTACAGAATCCTGGCTGAAACAAAATTGTATTAATTCAGTTTTTTTATATATATAAATTTGTAGAAATATTCTTATATCTTGAAAAATTTTGGTATTTGAGACGATAGAATAGAATAGTATTAAGTGCCTGACCATGCGCGGCGACAAAATATACTGAAATGATCGTGTGTGTGTGTGTAGGTGTGTGTGTGTGTGTGTGTGTGTGTGTGTGAGAGAGAGAGAGAGAGATAAATAATAAGTTCTTCTTCTTCTTTTTAACACGCTTTTATTAGGTTGACCTTTATGTAACTAATTATGTAATGAAATCTAAGGTAACTAATGTAACCATCTTCCAAGGATCGTAGCGTCATGAAAATTGGCAGCTGTATGTAGTTCTGATGATAATACAATAATATGGTACTGTCGAACTGATCTGATGATGGAGCCAGAAGATATGAAATAGAACTTTATGATGGAACATCGTATCATAGCTGTGTTTGGATTTGTTAGAAAAGTCTTGTAATTAACTTTGACCACACTAATTTGTATTGGACCCGCATTAAAGCATTTGTCAGTGTCAAGTATCAGGATTTTTTCAAGTTTCTTGAATAAAACAAGTTGTAAATGTTCTAGTCACAATCTAAGTGTATACAGTCAATTTATAAGTCGAGTCCTGCTTCAGTAAAGTGGTGGCGACTTTACTAGAAGCTTCTATGGAGTTTTGCCGACAACGTAAAATCACACGTTTTACTGCTTTATTTCACTTGCCCACACTCACGCACTTTATCAACACTTAATGAATAAAACACCACCATTTTTATTGCATTAATGTTCAAAATAATACAAGTTTAGGGAAATAAAACAAAGCAACAACACGTTACTAAGACGTTCCCGCCAAAAACCCAAATAATATGTTAATATCAACCTTTAAAATGTCATAATAGTTAGAATTCAGAGCGAACTTGTTTTCCATTTTCTTGCGATTTTATAACAAATTCCTCGCAATATTAATTTCGTAGGTAAGAGATAATTGACGATACTTTAAATAAAGACTAGGAAACGATCAAACCGATCTACCAGGATTTCATGAATAAGTCTGACGTAATGCGGATTTACCTGCCTTTACTTTGCTTTTTATTGTGGCTTACAAAATAAACCTATTACTCGTATTCCAACTTATCTACGTAATATGACTACTAAATAACTACTTATTAAGTCTATAAATAACGCAAAGAAGTAAACACTACCTAACTACTTATTTATGCCAATAAAATAATACAAAAAGGTGAACTCTGCGTATATGATTTTCCATGTTAAAGTGACCAGATTTATTTGTATGAGTAATGCGCAAGTCATCGCTTGATGATCGCTCCACACTACGTACAAAAGTCATCGACATAGCACAGTGGATTAGCAAGTTAGAGGCAGTGGGCAGGACACAGCATGTAGAACTACCTAATGGCTGATGGGGCCGAAAAATTCTGGAGTGGAGACCACGCACCGGCAAGCGTGGCGTAGGAAGACCAGCCGCAAGGGTTTTCATCATCATTTTAGCTTGATTTTCCCCACAGCTGAGTACAAGCCTCATTTATTGTACTTCATTCATCTTGGTCCTTGCCATCTTATCCCAAATTCGTACCGTGATTTTTACAATATCATCGACCCAACAAGCTGGTATGCCCAACGCTTTATTTTTTTATTATTTTTATCAGCCCTGTTTGTACAAACTATCCCACTGCTGGGTGCGGGCCATGTTCTCATTATGAGAAGGGTAAGGCCATAGTCTACCACGCTAGCCAAGTGCGGGTTGGCAGACTTCACACATCTTCAAGATCATGGAGAACTCTCAGACATGTAGGTTTCCTCACGATGTTTTCCTTCACCGTTTATTTACCAGACGCTTTATTTACCAGAATATTTTTAATAAATAATATTGTATTATTTTTAACTTTAATTTAATTTTTAATACAATTTAAATCAGTTATCTTTAATCTAGTCTAGGTTATAATTACCAAAAAAATAATGAAAGGTCTTAATATTTGTTCAAAGTCAACGAACATTGTTTTTTCGAAACAATAATTATCTTACGATACACTTTTAAAAGTATATTAACTTAATGTTTTCAACAGCATCCTCTCACCGGTTTCGCATTAAAACAGTTGAATCGTCGCCTTTCACACTGGCGCGGGTAGCCGTAAACGCGACGCGGTAGTTTCGCAATGGTGGAGTTTGACGCGTTTGCGACGACACTTAGCTGCTGGTTTGTTTCCATTGTTCTGGGTAAAATATAGTAATATCAGCTCAGATATAAAAAAAAAATGAAAGGAGAAGGAATTTCAGGTAAAATTTATATTTTCAGAGTAAAGATTCAAATGAGGATGTTGTTGAAGGAAGATAATGTTAAAGTATTTAAACTTGAGGTATAGTACTTTTTAAAGTCCACTGGCCGTGGCTCATTTTGAGAGCCAGTTTCAATTAAAAAAAAAAAACATCGTAAAAATACCATATAGGTGATCTGCGGTGAAGTATTTGGTTAAGTTGGTAATTTTTTATTGGTCAAGGTTCATTTAACAAAAAATTGATTTGCTTACCAAATGTTCCAGTTGAATTCATTAATTGAAGTTTTTCAAATTGTTCAATATCCGAAAAGAAAAACAAAATAAAGTCATCTTTTGCTGCCAATTTAATTTAATGCAAATTAAATCTTAATGAACACTGTATCTACAAAGAGCGCAAGTGCTGCAAGCACGAAATTATTAGTAACATTTGTTTTGTGTTGTTTACATAAATTAAAAGAAAGAAAACACTTAAATAAGTAAAGTTATTTAATTCGCTTGTATTTTTAATCGAAATAGAAATGACAATGATCTAAAGAAAAAATATATTTAAGCGCGAAAATTTGAAACGGATTTAGCATTGGTCATATGCAGTAAAAAATTACATTTTTACTCAGTAAAATAGTGACAATTTCGTCAATTGGAATGTTCTCGGGGATCACTAAGTAAAAACCACAAGTCTGAAACGTTGACGTATTTCAGTTTATGGTCAATTGCGTACACAAGTTTTGTTCAATTGCGTACACAAGTTTTGGTCAATTGCATATCTGACCATGTACGTATCTGGTCATTTGCGTATCTGGTTAAATGCGTCTATTGGCCTCTTGCGTTCTTGGTCATATGCGTCGATCCCTATAAATTACAGTTTATGGCAGTTATTTGTTATCAAACTCATTATTTATTTAGTCCTATTAACAGAACCAAAAAAAAAATAGACTTCAAATAACTAAATATTTAATTGCACGCCCGTGGAAACGCACCCCAATCAGGTCAAATTCGAACGCGTCAAAAGCTCGGATCGATTCTGCCCCTCAAGAATCAATATAAAAATCGTTAAACTTTTATTATTATTATAACAAAAACGATCCCCGTTCCAAATCGATATCGGAATAACGATTATACTGTTAATCGACATTATTATCGATATTGATATGCCACTGCAATCATACGATTGCGATGAAAAAATCGTGTTGTAGTTAAAAATCGAGTAAATTGTTTTTAAATTAATAAGATACGGTCCATCGGTGATAAAACCAACACTACGTATGTTTCGAAATTGAAGTGCATCAAGCGTGAGACGGAAAAAAACCGGCCAAGTACAAGTAAATTTTGACTCGCACACTGAGGCTTCCGTATTTTCATCATCTCAGCTCCCTGATTCAGGACTCATGCGGATTCGGAATCTATCTCCGTCTCTGTCATTCTGTGTGGAAATGGCAGAGGCGTTAGAGGCGGAGGGGCAGATCAGATCTCTACACAAGAAGTCCAATGGACATAGACTTCCCCCATGGATTGCTAAAAAGACCGGTTGGAAGCGGCGTATGCGTATAATCGCTGTAAAATATTATAAATGATTTAAATAATTCTAATAAAATTAAAAAAAAACACTTGTTTTTACGAAAATGGAGGCTTCCAACGAACATTTTCGTAAAAACGATTTTTTCGCGAGAGATGTATTATTATTATTACAAAAAATATAGTCTGTGACACTCAGTGAGTGAGACGAATCTAACGACACGTCGAACATCAAAATCGGTCGAGCCATTCAGGCCATATTTACATACATAACCACAAACAAACATAAATACGCTCGAAAAACATAATCCTCCTTACGCAGTCAGATAAAAAAAACCTTGGCTAGTTACTCAAAACAAACTTCATAGGTACGTTTGTAAATTTTATATATTTTATTTCGTTGAAAAGACAACAAAAGCTACTGCTAAGGTGAAAGCTAAAAAGTACTAGACGTTCAAAAATATTACATAAGAAAACGTTAAGTGTATTTGATTTTCTTAGTTATCACAATAATTTTACAAATTTTATTACTGTTACCGTCTAAAACCGTCAAAAAAAGAGGTATGTTATAATTTTAACGTGTGTATCTGTGTATCCATACATGTATCTCTCTGTGAGTGACATGTAAATTAGTTTTACGCAATAAATGAATATGAATATGTCTCTAAGAGCTACGATGCCTCTCAAACGGATGGTGATGATCAAAATCAGTTCAGCTGGTTTTATCTTGGGGTTTTTAGTTTTACAAAAGTATGCTTATTACGATAGAGATATTATAAAAATCGTTGGAAAAACACGTTTATTGAAAAACCTCTCTGAATTTTTAATTTTGATAATTGTTGTTATTTTGTGATAAATTCGACGTAATATGTATATTTTATGATATATTACAATGCAAAAGATACATTTTAGGACAGACAGGCGGATAGATTGACGGACAGACAGCGCAGGCTCAGTAATAGGCTCCGTATTAGCTACGGAAGCCTGAAAAACCGTTACTTTCAAGAATAAATACTCAAATTTGGAATAAGGAGAGTGTGGCAGATGGGTTCTCAAAAACTGATACAATTTTTTCCCACCCAGAATTTTATTGGATCCAAATCACATCAAGAAAATCATAAAATACATTAAATCGATTGACATCCACGAAGAAACGAATAAGGTATGCCTTGACGGTATAACGGTCAGTAAAATTTATATTTACTTTTTACTTGGTAGGTACCCTTCAAAATTACAATAAAATGTTTTGAGTTGCGTAATATTGTACTGACTTAAAAAAAGAGTTTTATTTTTTCAGTTGGAACGTCTTTTTAACCGACTTCCAAAAAGAAAGCGGTTCTCAATTCGATCGTATGTTTTTTTTTTGTTTTTTCAGCGATTACTCCACCAATTATGATTGTTTTTGATGGTTCTTTTTTGTTTGGTAGGGAATAGTTCAGAGGTGGTCTCAATAAAATTTTATCAAAATCGGTTCAGTACTTTGGTTTCTAGAACAAAATAACTGAAAAAATGACATCCAAGTAAACGTATTGGGTAATTCGAAGTCGTTTTTTTTAGTCTTTAAACTGTATATCTATGGATATTCCATGATATCTTTGATGTCGTTTAAAAAAAGCTTCTGGGGTGGTCCCACATAAAATTGTATCGTATTTGTTCAGTAGTTTAACTTAACTTATACTTAACTTTTTAAGTGTAAGTAGTAGAAGTATAGTCATATTTCTTAGCATTGTATATACTTAAATTTAGTAGTATTTTAACCAGCTCTTTATAATTGATCAAAATAGTCCCAAACTATTTTTATCTCTGACACCAGCTGATATGGGTTTTTTTTTATTTCTTTGAATATTTAATTATTATAAAACGCTTATATTTTCATGCTTTATGATTTTCGTATTCACAGAATGTCTTACATAACAGATTAAATCTATTTTCTAACAATGGTCCAATAATATCCAATAGCCTCAACTTTCATTTTCCATACATCAAGCAGTAGTCATCCTTGTTACAGTGCTCAAACGTTCTTGATATTTGTGAGATGGCACAAATTAAATAAGCGGCCAAATGCGTGTCATGGCACGCGCAAATAGTGTTCCGTAGTTGCACATCATAATTTATGTAAACTTAATATGGCATATTATGAACAAACGAGTTAACTTATTTTAACTAAGTCTAAATAAAATTGCAAGTTTTTTTTTACTTCTCTTAGTACATGTTTTAAGTTATTTGACTATTATTTGTAAATTTGTAAAGCGTATTCTCCTTTAATCCTTTTAATATCATCATACATGCTACTAGTATGATTTTTTTGCATATCTCCAACGTCACCCATTTAGCCTCGGACGGACGGCGGGACATGGCGAAACTAAAAGGGTTCGTAGTTTACTACGGAACTCTACAAACTTGGTTAAAATTACACTTTTTACATGAAATATATCTACGATTGACTACTACTCTCCGTATTTTATTTTTGGGGAACCAGTGGACAATTCGCTCGCTCCATCTCCCATCTGTTGCACGAGCGAGGTGACCACTGACACTGACACTTGTGTGACAGTGACAGTGACACTTCCACTTCAGTCTGCACATAATTTTTATTGCGTATATTATTTTAGTTTTCCGATCTCAACATGTTTGACTCTATCGTTTAGTGAAAAGCCCAATATAAAACATTCTGCTGCTCTTTAAAAAGTAACTATTTTATTAATGAGTTAAAATAAGAATAATGAGAAACATACACAGTCAACGGAACACAAGGGACCTAACATTAACTTAATCAAATAACATGGCATAGGCAAACAAACCGAAGATCAACCTTATCATAGACAATCTTTAGATGATTTTATAACAAATTTAATTTTTTTTTTAACTCGTGTCGTTCACTTATTTGTTAATGAGTAAGCGAATGAGTGAATGAGCGAGTGAATGAGTGAGTAACTTGCATAAAAGTATCAAGTTTATCCACGTATGATCTTTAGATGGTTTTATAACAAATGGAATTTAAAAAAAAAGATACTCGTGTCGTTCACTTATTTGTTAATGAGTGAGCGAATGAGTGAATGAGTGTTTTAAGTATCAAGTTAGTTTATCCGCGTATGATCCATAGTTACGGACGGCTAACGTCTCATTGTTATACAACAAAACGACATAAATCTCTGGCGGCCCGAAAATTTCTATGTTTATAGCAATTAACGGAGGCGACTGTCACTCGCTAGCCCGATATGATTCACGGCTTGGGCGTGGTGCACATCGCCGGAAAACTTGTACAATTCTATCAGATGTAAAAGTGATGAATTAACAAGTGTCTATAGAAAAAAAATAAAAAAAAATTGGAAAGTTGATTGAAAAGAAAAACAAAATACCCGACTGCAGAAACGCATTATTTGCAGTCTTACACATTCAATGACCCTTCTTACACATTCAGGTAAAAAGTCAGTTTCATGAAATAGACCTATGAAAATATCTCTATCTCTCTTGTGACTATTTTACTTTTAACACTCAAGCTACCCAAAGTGACAAAATAATCTTTTTACTTTACTTTCATTCCAATTTTAGAGTATGGGAAGTGCTTATATCAGTTTTTTTTAACAATGTTAGAAACAAATAATGTCAAATCAAGTTTGAAAGTAGGTAAATACATGGAGTTGATTAACAAGCAATTAATTTTTAATATGGAATGCTTTAAAAATATTTTTTTATACCATTATTTATCTCTAAATAGTATCAGATCACTCACATTTATTTCAATTTTAAATTTACGTATTCAACCCGGGGTCTTGAATACGTAAAATGAGGGGTCTTATAAGTTTAACGTGTGTATCTGTATTTGTCTGTGTGTCTGTGTCTGTCTGTGGCATCATATCTCTCCAACGGATCAACCGATTTGATCTTGTTTTTTTTAAGATTTCATCAAGAGTATTCTTAGCTTTGTTTCATAAAAATCAGGTCAGCCGTTTTTTTGTCGGAAATCTTTGATTTTTTAAACTTGCACTTGTTTCATTATGTTTCCGGCGCATGAACCAGTTCTTAATTAAAAATGTGACAGAACCACGTCAGTTTCCATAGTAACATAATAAATATGTATTTATGTGCTTACATAGACTGGGTCATATAATGTGCACATAGCCTAACCGAGTCCCGCCTTAAAGTAAGGTTATTTATTGTTCTCGTAATTAACAAGTTTCGATGGCCGAACACACGACGCCCGACGGAGACGAAACTACATTGTGCTCTTAGCTTTATTTTCATCTGGAATATGAACACTATGTCCTATCTGACCGATTGTTAATTTTCCGTGAAAGCGAAGTCTAAAGTCTGCGTCTAATGGTTTTTTTATTTGTTCGTTTTTTTTTAATTTATGTTGAATGCATATAAGTTGTAGTTTTTTAAGTAATCTTGACGAAATTTGATTCCTACACAGTTTCTACAAACAACACTTTTACAGTTTGTCAATGTTATCTGGTTTTTTACCCGTCTGCGCAAAGAATGAATTGCTTTTCGGGCGTTGAGCGAAGAGGGAAGGGGGAAAATTATCGGGTTGTTTTAAGTGTATATGTGTGTAATATAGATATTGTATTACCTAAAGCAGCTTAAACGGCTTGACTGATTATGATGTGCGAGAGATAAGTTACCTTCATCAATGCTTACATACTTTCTGAGTGTCATTTCTTTTCTTATCATCATCATCATCAGCTCAGCGATAGAAGTCTTCTACTGGACATAGGTCTCCCATATACCTATAGAATTTCCAAAATCTATTATTAAAAATACTTATACCATGTAAGACTATCTAAAATGTATCTCCTACCAAAGCCACAACTTACGTTTCATAAAACCAATGTATTATGATCACGCCTCTGGACTATAATTTCTGCTCTAATCACCGATAGTCCAAACCTACTATTAATAAATAACAAATCTTTTGGACTAAACATTTATAATAGGAATAAATTTGGATCAAAAGTGATGCCCGAGGGTACACCTGACTTCTAATTAGAGGAGATGACAAAAACTAATCGTTTGTGTGTGGTGTAGTATATTTTAGCGGATATATAATGGTTATTAGAAAAGTCACAACAGAAATTGTCTATTATTTATTAGCTCTGCCAAACTGGGTGCCATTATCAGAATTTGATAACATTGGAGAACTATCAAGCATCTCTTTCAATCTGTCAACTTAGATAATAATATTAATTAATTAATTAACTGGGATTGGGCGGGGCATGTGGCTCGCATGCATCCAGAAACATGGGCTCAGATCGTCACGTAGTGGACGCCAGATGAACGACGCTGTCCAGGTAGACCTAAGAAACGCTGGCGTGACGATCTTGACAAATTCCAAAAAGATCGGCAGCAGATGGCGCAGGACCGTGACTTGTGGAGGGAGATGGGGAGATCTTTACCCAGCAGTGGGACAGCATAGGTTAATAAAAAAAAAACTTTTAGATAATATTATTAATTAAGTCATTTCATTTTTAACAAATTATAAAAAAAACATGTTTAATTGGCACGTATTATTTTTATATTTTTCCTTTTAAATCAGACCTCTGTCATTTTTAAAACAAATTATTATAATTATTATCTCTATTCTTCAGATTATTCCCACACAAATTTCATAAAAATCTGTTAAGTAATTAGACTTTTAAAATTAAATACTTAACTGATATAATTGTTATCCTATTTGTTTTTTTTTTGTTTTCTAAGATATATTTTCAGAATGGTCTCATAAATTTCATCAAATTAGTTCAGTAGTTCGGTTTTTAAAAGAAAATTTTGCATTTTGAAGTCGGCTGTTTCAAATTTTTAAACTATAATTATTATTTTTATTTTCCTAGCAATATATAGATGAATTACAACACAGTCTATGATATAAGGAATGCAACGTGGTCTGCTGTACACTGACCATCCTAACATATTGTATGTGTATACCTTGCCATAAATCCAATACTGGATACTCCTCATCTATCCGCCCCTCCCATCACGGACGCTAATTTATAATCTGTAGCTAAAATATTTATAATCTTTATATGATCGCGATTCACCTTGAAATTTTATATTGATGGTTAGTTTGTCTGTAAGTTTGTAAAGTTTATAGTAAACATATTTACAATAGTAGCGTAGGAAGACCAGCCACGAGATGGACAGATGACCTCATACAAGTGGTGGGAAGACGCTGGATGCAAGCCGCGCGCCAATCGGTCTTTTTGGAAATCCATGGGGGAGGCCTATGTCCAGCAGTGTTCTTCTTATGACTGAGATGATGATAATGATGATGAAACATATTTTACATTAATTTAATTATTGCAACAATATACGTAAACTTAGGAAGGAAGACCAGCCACAAGGTGAACAGAAGGAGACGAATCATACAGTATGTCAATATCATTGCAAATAAAGGTTATTGATAACAATGATAAATAGATATACAGATAAAACTCTTTATTGTTTACAACTCAGCTATAACACTATATGTAAGAAAATATTTCCGTAGGTACTAGTGAAACAACAGGTATGGTAGGTAGGACTAATTTAATTTTGATAGTGTAGACATTGGTGTCCGTCTATAAATGGGAAAAAAATGAAGTTGCATTTTTGCAAAATGCAGACAATTATATATGTTAAAATTCGGGTATAACCGCAGAACACTGTTAGATTCAGATAAAATCTAAGGGTGCAACAAGACCACTGCGCCCGCGCACGATAATCATAATGCCGGCCAACGATTAAGTGTCGGTCGTTCATTTGTTCATTCGTTCGATCGTTCGTTCTGTGCGATAGGAGTGGGACGTGTCGGTAGTGATTTGAGATTTATTTATTAATAAAGCTGAAATTAAAAATTATTATTTTTCAAAGTCAACAATTTAACCTAAGCAAGTAATTTTGATGATTAGGTAATGATGAACACGAGATAAATATGTAACAACCTTACATTAAAAAAAAAAAACAAATCGGTTAAAGTACAGAATGTACTTCATAAAAACGTAAAAGAAGTAAAAATATACTTATACTAAAACAAGAAAAAAAAGTAAAACAAAATGCCCGACTGCAGGAAAGAAATTTTGCAGTCTAACTTACAATTTCGTTACACTTGATAGGCTGTTGAGTGTGCGTTTTTTGTGAGAAAATATGCGTATAATCGGTGTAAATGATTATAAATGTGCATTCTTTAGAATAATTTTACTAAAATAACTTGTTTATTAAAAAGTTCGTTGGAGATTACGAAAAACGCATTTTTTTGTTTTTGCAAGAGATGTGTTATCAATATTTAAAAAATATAGTCTATGACACTCAGGAAGTGAAAACAAATGAAAAAACACCTCACACATAAAAATCGGTCAAGCCGTTTAGGCTGTAGGGTGTCATATAGAAACATACATACTTACACATTTGTATAGAATTATGCCTGTAACAGTGCTCTAACAATATAAAGACGAATCTATATAACAATTACTGCACTGCAGTTTAAACCACAAAGTGATGAAAACCGGAGAGCACAATATGTGACCGAACTTCGTCTCCAGCTTCTTGGCTATCCCTGCACCAAATTTCATAGCAATTGATTAAGCCGTTTGATTGCGCTGATTGCGAAAAGTTGACAAAGAGACTAGCTAGACAGCTAATTAAGCTGTAATATTAACTAGTATTTCTACGAACAGTAGACCTCGCGAGAGAGCTTATTTGCCCACCTTGGGTCATCTGTACATAATACCTACATTTACCTAATTTTATAAATGGAGAAAACGTAAAATCAAGAATTATTAGCGCTAAAATGCATCAAGCACATCCACGCGCCCTCACTGTTACACGCAATCTCAAGTTGGTTGTCATATCTCGACAACCACTTGACCAATTCTATTTATTTTTAGGTCAAGTTGTAATAATTGTGTACATTATCTACGTACCAAATATAATTAAAATCGGTTTGTAATTTGGGCCACAATAAAATTCCCTCTTTTTATGGGAGCCACCCCTCCTATCATAAATCGCAGACGACAAAAAAAAAAACATAGAACCTAAACGCCAAGTTACATCAAAATTGGTTCAAAATTACGCCCTGTACGCGAGTACGAACATACAAATCACAAACTCACAAACAAACTGACAGATGAAAGAAAATTTGGCTAGTTGATGCAGAGACGCTTCGCTCGCTTTGCTCGCTCAGTCAATAAGGGAACCATGCCAATCGAAAAAAGCCTATTGGTAACAATTGATAATAAAATGTAGTTAAATAACTGAATATCATTAAGAAATTTGTAAAACTAGCCATAAAACCTGATATTATTATTATAAGAGCACACAACAAAAATATTCACAAAATATCTATTTCTCAGAAAAACAATGAAACTAGTCACAACAATGTAAACCAAAGGTCAATTTCGTATCGAAAAAACAGAAATGCACATAAATAACCAACTGTATAGAAATTAAATAAATCACCAAAGACATAAAACGTCAGTGCAAGATGTGGTCTCATCAAAATTCAAACAAGTTCGGGCGGGGGCGCCTTCCGTCCGTATGTCATCGCAACCTGGCTGTTCCACCGTCATCTATACGTTATATCTGTGTTTCTAGGAAAGGTTGTTTTAAGATTGAAGATTTTCCTTGGAAACGTATTTAGTAGAATAACTTATATACAAGTTTAAGGTGATTTCCCTAGGCAAGATTCATATAAAATTACAATCGAAATCAAAATTTATTTTCAAGCGACCTATGATAGTAAAAATCATTATTATTATTTACGTAAGTAAATATTAATTCACCTGCGTATTGATGAAAAACGGTGATGAGGAAAACTCACACTAACTTACAGCTTCCTATGTTTACATATGTAGATTCTAGCTCGATTCTAGAGGTTCATAATTCAAATCTTACAGCTGGGAATTGAACCCAGGATCTTCGGTCCATGAAGCAGACATGCCACCACAGTCTGAAGAACCTACTAGGTCCTGAGAACATCATCAAAATTTGCCATTAACTGTATTTAATGGTAAATTTTAACCACGTACTTACTAGTAGGTTTCTTAGGTCAAAGGCTTTTCGGCGGCTTATTAACTCTGACAGTAGGGCTGGCTACTCAGTCTGATACGAATTTACTTAATTTCCATGCAGTTTGCAGGTTGGACAAAAACAAATAGTATTCATAAATAAATACAAGAATAGCAATTAATGCCCTACCGACAGTACCCACCCATCCGTCCGGCGGGGCCCGCGGCCCCGGCGTAGTGCACTGCCGATCTAGAGACTGCACGTTATGAGAGCTTCGAACGATTTACTGCACTGGATCTGACTTATTTGATACTTGAAAGCAGAGCTTGAAAGTTACTCATTTAGTAAAAAAATGTAATAATAAGTATCTATATTAAAAGAAAAATAAAATACAGAACTACAGAAAATACAGACTACAGAAGAGATTTTTGCAGTCTAACTTACGATTTCGTTACGCTTGATACGTTGTTGAGTGTACGATTTTTTGTGATAAAGTATAAATATATAAAATAGCTGTAAAAGATTATAAATGCACATTCTTTAGAATAATTCTAGAAAAATCACTTGTTTCTTACAAAAAAAGCTCGTTGGAGATTACGAAAAAACGCATTTTGGCGAGAGATGTATTTTATTATTATTATTACAAAAAAATAGCCTATGACACTTAGGGAGTGAAAATGAATATAACGACACCTCGCACATCAAAATCTGTGAAGCTGTTTAGGCTGTAGGCACATACATACATACATAGGCTAAATATGTTACTATATTTTGATTTTCATAAAAAAGTGTTTTTCCAACCACAAAAAAAAGTGACACATATTATAGCACAGAAAATATCAAAAGATATAACAAGAAGTCAAGAAGGAAAATATTATACAGGATAATTATAGTTTATAAAACTGACTTCAAAACACGCAATACAATAAATATGTGCGCGACTTGCTGTTCAGTTTTCGACAGGCACTTAGGTGATATTTTACCAGTTATTTTGTTATAAAAACCAAAGTACTGCATCGATTTAGATAAAATTTATATGAAACCACCTCTGAAGTATGACCTACCAAATACAAAAAGAATTTTCGAAATCAATGCACAATTGGCTCAGTAATCGGTGAACAAATATAAAAAAAACATACAGACCGAATTGATAACCTCCTTCTTTTTGGAAGTCCTACAATCTTGGAATTTTCAAGGCTAGAGTGAATAGATATCTTCTAGATCGACGAGCTCTATCTTCGGCCACACCGTCACTTGACATCAGTTGGTGGTCAATCGTAGATCTGTCGTATCAAAATAAAAGTCGGTTAAAAAGATTATCATGAAAAGTATCAAGACTCGTTGCACCGAGACGCCGCGCCGCACTCATAGCAGACTTTTGGAAGTCGGTTAAAAAGTTTATCATGAAAAGTATCAAGAGTCGTTGCACCGAGACGCCGTGCCGTACTCATAGCAGACTTTTAGAAGTCGGTTAAAAAGATTATCATGAAAAGTATCAAGAGTTGTTGCACCGAGACGCCGCGCCGTACTCATAGCAGACTTTTGGAAGTCGGTTAAAAAGATTATCATGAAAAGTATCAAGAGTTGTTGCGCCGAGACACCGCGCCGTACTCATAGCAGACTTTTG
Organism: Lycia hirtaria; assembly: GCA_947563715.1. NCBI lineage: Eukaryota > Metazoa > Arthropoda > Insecta > Lepidoptera > Geometridae > Lycia > Lycia hirtaria. The sequence goes on along the minus strand of OX387376.1, from coordinate 3,405,879 downwards.
GAAGTCGGTTAAAAAGATTATCATGAAAAGTATCAAGACTCGTTGCACCGAGATGCCGCGCCGCACTCATAGCAGACTTTTGGAAGTCGGTTAAAAAGATTATCATGAAAGTATCAAGACTTGTTGCACCGAGACGCCGCGACGCACTCATAGCAGACTTTTGGAAGTCGGTTAAAAAGATTATCATGAAAAGTATCAAGACTCGTTTCACCGAGACGCCGCGCCGCACTCATAGCAGACTTTTGGAAGTCGGTTAAAAAGATTATCATGAAAAGTATCAAGACTCGTTGCACCGAGACGCCGCGCCGCACTCATAGCAGACCGAAGCTCACATTACAACAAATCATTCACCGCCGTCTCACCGACAATTCCATTCTTCCATTGATTTATTCCACATTATTATTAACTTTTATCATAAAAAAAATGCTCAAATACGAGTTTGATTCGTACACTGCGGCTTCCGTATACTAAAATAAATTATAAATACTACTTACTCAAATTTGTAGACCACTAAAATACAATATATTTAAAAATCTAAGGCTGGTTGAAAGCCCAATCATTCTAACTGTAAGTTTTTAATAGCAAAAAAGTGATATAGCTACAAATAACGTTGTAGGTAAGTAACGCTGTTAAAATTTTACCATTATTTTGTATTCTCAGATCTTGCTTTTCGACAAATTTTATGATTGTAGGTCGATGGAAAGTACTCTCTCGGTTTTGATTTACTTAAATATCAAAAATAAAGACAATAATTATAATATAAAGAACTGAAAAAAACCGCCTTCAAAATTTTGTTAACTTGGATGTCATTTTTCAGTTATTTTGTTACAATACCCAAAGTACTAAGCCGATTCTGCCAAAATGTACATGGGACCGTCTTTGAGGTATTATCTACCACATAAAAAAGAATATTTTAAAACAATTTATTATTGACGGAGTAATCGCTGAACAAACATACAGTCTAATTGAAAACTCCTTCTTTTTGGAAGTCCGTTAAAAATGGCAATTTTTTGTAAGCCTAATTATTTTATAGCTTCGAAGTTACCTACATTTTTGATCATGAAATTATTATTATTATTTTACAATGGCGATAAACCTACATTTTTACCCGACTGCGTAAGAAGGAGGGTTATGTTTTTCGAGTGTATGTATGTTTGTATGTATGTATGTATGTATATTTCTTTGGCACGCCTTAGAGCCTAAACGGCTTGACCGATTTTGATGTGAGGGGTGTTAATAGATTCGTCTTAGTCGTGACAATGACACTGGGTACTTCAACATTTAAAAAAAAACAAAATTAAGGATTTTTGGCGGCAAAAAGTAATCTCAAAAAAAAAAGTTTCCAAAATACATTGAGTGTGCTATCAAAATAAAGAATTTTTAACGGTGATTACGAATATATATAACTTATATGTTTTACGCATACTTTCTCACAAGAAACTTATATGCAACGGCGCATCAAGCGTAACGAAATCGTAAGTTAGACTGCAAAAATTGCTTTTCTGCAGTCGGGTGTTTCGTTTTTCTTTTAATATAGATACTTGTTGACAAACTGCTTTAAGTAGGTACAAACGCACAACGTGGCGATTTATTCGCCACGTTGTGCGTTTGTACCTACTTAAAGCTTAAAGATTCTCTTAAGACACGGAACCCTAAACAACCGAACGAGTTATATACATACATCGCGTTTCATCAGATAACATTATATTTATTGCTGTTTCTTTTAATTTTTTTGATTGTCAGCTGTTTAAATTCAGCCCTACTTTGAGTTTAGACGCGCTAGTATCAAGATTGGTTATAAATAATAGGGTTTTGACATTTTTATCTGTGTATCTACGCGCATAGTTAATTTTAATGACTTAATTTCACAGAGTATAGTTTTCTTAAACTTATTTTCCTACAATATTTTGGGAAATCCATGTGAATGTAGGGTTATTTATCTGACGCGGAGGGTTCTGTTCATAGACCCCTAAGTATATGTACCGAGCGTGTCAAAACGAGCTTGTCAAGTACGATAAAAAATCGCAGTTGACCAAGACTTATTTAATTTCAGGTGATATATACTTCCGATTCTATATTTTGTCAACTAGTTACTAGCGTACACGCGCGCGGATGCATTGGGTTGAATAGATTTCGCGCGGATGGAACATTCCATCACAAAATCGTTTATGTGACGTCACAGTCGGTACCAAAAATGTGGTACGCAAGGTTTTCATATAAATGAAGTCCCATGTAATTAAATCACTTAATTAAGAAAGAGTCCTTAGTTCGACCATCGTCCGTCTCGCTCGCGCATACACAGATTTTTGAAGATATGAAATGACTGAATGACCTTATAAAAACCGTCGTTTGTAAAACTAGAAAACAACATTACAAATATTCGACATAAATTTCAATTTGATCCAATTTTGATAAATTTATGTTTTATGTAGGTATTTTGCGTTAAAAGTTTTTAAAAATGAACTCTAAATTAAAACTCTTTTAATAACTAAATTCAATTATTATAGTTTGAAATCTAAAACAACAGACTTCAAAACACATCATTTGGTTTACACTAACTTATTTTGTTTTAAAACTAAAATACTAAACCGATTTTGTTAAAATTTATATGGACAATATTTGAAGTATTATATACCTACAAAATAATGAAAAATTATAAAAATCAGTTCGTAATTGGCGAACTGATCGCGTAACAAACATACAAAAAGAAAACATACTTACAGTGAATTTAGAACCTCCTTCTTTTTGTAATTCGATAAAAAAAATAACAAGTCTCATAATTTTCGTTTATTTTAAAAAATTTGTGATTTAAAGATTAGTTTAAATGGGGTATGTAAAGAAAAATGTAACATATGCTGATTCCAAAACCATTTCGAGATTGTATGTCTATAAACCATATTTTTTTTTTATTTTGGGCTCATAAAATGATGAGATGGCGCAAATTTTTATGAAAATATAAAAAATATTTGACCTTCAGTCGACGTCTCATTTGACGTCACAGTTCCTAAAAAAAAAGTTGATGCTCTGAATATCTAGCATAGACAATATCTCTAAGACAACTGTCATAGCAAAATATTTTTTTAAAGAATTGTAGAAATATACATGTCACTGTCAACGTCAAATTAGACGTATATCATTTTTTTTTGTTCATGTAGGCTATCACAACATTTTATTCAGCAGGACTTGAGACGTCATCACGATTTTATCTTTAAATTAAAAAAAAAAAAAAAAAGTACTGAACAGAATAACAAAATATTGAAATTGGTTCTTTTAAATGATCCAATCTATCAAATAAAAATATAAAAAAATACCGAAAAAAACTTTACATACCTACCTAGTACCTGCCCCATTGTGCCCTACCTATGTTGGTTCGTATGCTCTATAATATCTAGAAAAGAATACCATAAATGGCACTTTTGACGGTACTAGTATCATTATAATTATAATATGGTATATTTTTTTAACTGACTTCAAAAAAAAAGGATACATAGAAACACACAGAAGGTTATCAATTCGGCCTGTTTGTAATATTGTCAGAATTGCACAATTTTTGTATATGTTAGTCTATACCAGCTTCTAAACATGTGTATCAAATTTCATAAGTGTATGAATCTTTGTAGGTTTGTATCATGACAGGCCTCATGGCTCAGTGGTAGTACGACTGCTTCCTGAGCTGTAGGTCGTGGGTTCGATCCCCACCCAGGGCAAACATTTGTATGATGAGCATGGATGTTTGTTCTGTGTCTGGGTGTTTCTATGTATCATATGTATGTATTTACGAAAAAAAGTATATATATGTATTCTATCAACCATCTAGTTTACATAGTACAAGCTTTGCTTAGTTTGGGCTAGATGGCGTTGTGTGAAATGTCCTCCAATATTTATTTATTTATGTTTTTTGTTTAAGTACAAGTATAACGTTTTGTTAAAGCACGGAACTGCACAGCCATCAATACATTGCCAACAACGCTGCTAATGCGCAGCCAGTAGGTAGTACTCCATGGGTTGGAGAAGATGGCGCCATCAGCAGATCTTGGTGCAACAAATATGTATGGCGATGCATGGACAGCAGCATCCTCAAATGGATATCTTCCTAATGTTCAAGATCAGCGGCTTTACACTGCACATTGGTTGTTTGATAGATGGATGGATCCATACCTTTTTAAACCTCGATTTAAAAAGGGGGTGTTATAAGTTTTACGTGTTTATGTGTGTATCTGTATATCTGTGTGTATGTCTATAGCATCGTAGCTCTCAAACGGATGGACCAATTTTGATCTGTTTTTTTTTGAAAAAGAATTACATCGAGTGTAGTTCATAGCTATGTTTCGTCAAAATCGGTTCAGCCGTTTTTTTATCGGGAATTTTTTGTGTTTTCTGTACGTATACATTTGAAATCATGTTTAAAAATATTTGTTTTACTGTACGACAAAAGTGACAAACAAAAAGTAAGTTGCTAAAATAATCTAGGAGGTGTAACCAAAGTAACCTTTACACAATAATATAGCAAACAAAGCTTTATTTTGGCGCCATTTTACATCTGACATCGGAACAATAGTCACCGAACGCCATTCACACAACTCGACACTTGACTAATGTATTCGATCTGCTGAAGACAATTTTCAGGGTGCGATTCTAAACAGAGATCTCACCTACCGAATAAAACACACGTCTAAACAATATGTAGGTGTCACTCTTTGATAGGAGCTGTCTTTCAAACTATCTACTCCGTTCCACTAAAGAATTTCACGTAACAAACAAATTTTGGTATTGAAAACTGCACTTTATTCATTATAAGAAAAGTTTCCAAATCCTCTTTCAGGGGGTATGGATATCCGACGTTTCAGATTTTTACATCAACAAAAGCTTGTAATACAATCTTCTGAAACGCGTCTATTCTAAATAAAACAACATACATCGCTGGTTTTGTATGCAGATCAAAGTAAATGACAATGTTTAGCAATCAATGGTTGAAAAGATTTGCGATATATTGTGTGGAGGGCTTAATAGTAAAAGTAATACAGGTATGGCTTGACGTCCCAAGGGAGAGGAGCTAGGTGTTGAGGTTATCCTGGCTGGATAGATCAATGATATGTCAAAATCGTGTTATACTTGTGGGATTCATGCAGAATAGTTTGGTAAGCAATGGTGACAGTGATAGATTCAGGCGGAGGTGTAGAAATGTCGCTCTCCAGGGATATGATGCAGGTTGCTTGTTTTGCTTTGTGGCTGATTTGGTTATTTCTGAGCTTGTTTATGAGTTACCAATAATTATGAATATTATATTGGATAATTAGCTATGTTCTGAAGTTCTTCTCATTATTCTGTATCAATTGTGCATGTTAAACTTTAACTTTGAATCTTTTTAAACGAAAATCTTACATAAAAACACACAAAGTGAATGAATTCAAAAGTGCTGAGAAAATTCTCCATCTAACCCTCCAGTCACGGTCAAATGTGGCGTCAAATTGCCATAGTCTTTGACGCTCTGCCTACCCCGTTAGGGAAAATAGATTTTGCCTATGTATGTAAAAAAGGTGACCTTTTTGCTTTAGTTTTTGAGTTTTTATTGTCGTAAAAACATTAACTTATAATTTCTAAATACCAACATATTTAACTATTTCAATAAAAATGTTTCTGATAACTGAACACATTACATAGAAGCCCAACACATCTACAATATCCCACTTGGGAACTCCAATGTTTACTTAAACTTAACTTAAGTTCCGTCATTATACCAACTACCTATACGCCACCATAGTATTGTATTGTCATTAAAGTTGCGTTTGAACTTTGTTTAAAGTTTGTTAAAAGTTTTTTATACGTAGGTATAACAAACCTTTATGTGATTTGAGTAGCAAAAGGTATCCTAAATAATCCTAATATATTTTCCATAAACTCCGTCCGCAACCCGTACGAATACCACAACAACTCAAATAAAATACTGTATAATTTTTCGCCAATCTACCGACTTCTTAATATTATTCATAACTCTCATTACTCCGAATCACGAGAAATAGATCTAAAGCGGAATAAATTTCCAGCATTAAAATCCCACAAATCACGATCAATATCACCGATATCTCTCACCTTAACTACATATTACGAAACTCTTGTCAGAGCTTTCAAAACACCATTAAATTAAGTTTCATTGTCTCCGAACTTATATCGGATCCGATCGGCACAAAACATCGTACCTGAGTAACCCAATAATTGTGTGAATAAATCATTTGAACGACTCCTGATAATTCGACCGAGAAACGCCGCTTGGTGCGAGTGAAGAGCGATCAAAGGTGATGGCTAATTACATTTTACAATTATTATTAATTTGAGTTAAATTAAAAACAGTATTTAGTAATGTTTCATTGTCTCCGAATTTATATCGGATCCGATCGGCACAAAACATCGTACCTGAGTAACTCAATAATTGAGTGAATAAATCATTTGAACGACTCCTGATAATTCAACCAAGAAACGCCGTTTTGAGTGAATGAAAAACGACCAAAGGTGACGCCTAATTATATTTTGGAATTTTTGGAAGGATTAGCAATAAAATTTGATCGATGATTTGATTTTATACTTTTTGCTTAATTATGCGACTGTATGTAATGGCTGTTTTTTTTTTTTTTTTTTTTGTGGCAAGCGCCTTGATTAACTACAACACAACAATATACAGACTCAACTAACTAAACTACTACACAAAAAGCACATCGATCACCCCAGACCGATAAAGGTCTAAAGATAATCCAAATGCTCAAACCCACTACCAGTTGGCAGCGTACCCAGCATGGCTGATTACATTTTATATTTCTTGCATAATTAAGTGACAAATGTCAAAAAACTCAAAATGTAAATAATTTTGAGTTTTTTTGCAAAATTTTGCGATTTAGCTAACATGATGCGATGATGAGCTAATAATCATTTAAGTACATTTTGGTTTTTTGTGACCAATCTTTATAATTAATTATTAATTAGATATGTATATACAATTCCTTAATAATAAGTTAAAAAGCGGCATTTATTACATACAGATGAAAAAAACGGTTTTTACTTTCTCTATTTTGGAATCCATTTGTTTATTCTACGAGTCTACCTATATTGATGGCTCGGACTTACCGCGATTCAAAAGTATACCTACAGGAGAATTTTCTCAGCACCATAATTGACGCCTACTAAACCAGTCTTGCAATACAACAATATCTGTAAATATAATAATTAAAACATAAATATGATCTAACTAAGCATCATAGACTATTGGATTATGCTTTAACTATCTTATTATCTATTATCTACCCATGTTTACAATTTCAGACCATACTTCATTTGCGTGATCTTTCAAATCGCTTTTGTAATTGACTTAGTTATATTATTAAATATTTTTTTAAGCTATCACTGTCATTCATTAAAACACTATTATTATTTATGGGATATTTACCGTGGTTCGCGTTAATGTTGAGCTCCCGATATTTTGGCACAGTTACATGCACCATGTTCACGGGCGACGGAAGAATTCATGAGTAGCCCGTGAACATGGTGCATGTAACTGTGCCGAAATATCGGGAGCTCAAAATTAACGCGAACCACGGTAAATATCCCGTTAATAATAATAATGTTTTAATAATTATATTAATTGTAATTAATCTGAATCGAGGTTCGAGGTTCTGGTCTAGGTTCGAATCCCACGGCACGCACCTCTATCTTTTCGAAGTTATGTGCGTATTGTTGATTGCCGCCAACTTCAAACGGTGAAGGAAAACATCGTGAGGAAACCTACATGTCTGAGAGTTCTCAATGATCTTGAAGATGTGTGAAGTCTGCCAACCCGCACTTGGCCAGCGTGGCAGACTAATGCCTAACCCTTCTCACAATGAGAAGATGGCCCGTTCCCAGCAGTGGGACAGTTTGTACAAACAGGGCTGATAAAAAAAAAAAAAAACTGAATCATGTTTTCACGCTATTTCCTACATTTCAGACGGGCCCATAATTCTCTCCCGCGTAAGGGTTTGAACAGACGATAGGGCGATACGTGCGAAACGCGACTTTTCAACCTTTTGTGTCCAAAGACGCGATAATGTCCCTGATGTATGCGCTTTGTTGGGACATTTTTGCGTTTGTCATATTTATGTTTGATCTTTGAGATTTAATTTATGCCGTCCTTTATTTTCGGCGTTAAATTTATCGGGCGCGGGGAGCTTTTGAGGAATTTTATCAGGTAAGGAATTGGGGTTTAGGGAAATTATACTTAAATGGAAATTTCAATAGACTGTGCTTATACTTACCTACGTTATTGAAAATAGACATTACTCTTTTCAGAAAGTCAAACACTGTTAGTAGAAGAAGTAGAAGAAAACATATAATTATGCTGAGTTTCATTTTTAAAACTATTTGTTTTGCCTAAATATTAGTGTCAATTTCTTCTTAAAATAAAAAGTAGATACTTAAAACGTGATACATTTAAAACTTATAAACACTAGTACGCGTCGTTCCGCCTGCTTTATTCCATACTTATGTATACATTTTGAGTAATCCTGACAACTTTTTCCAGCATCGTTCATAGTTTTATATGTGGTTTTATAGAAACATACACACAATAAGAATTTAACTTCTTCTTTTTTTCAAGAACTTAGTAGGCACTTAAGTTAGTTAAACTCTGGCATAATTAATAAATTACTTAAAAAAAACAGATAACAGAAGTCCTCCACATTATACATTTAATTTTCAATAAGTCTAACATTTTAAAAACAATGAACACAACATTGTAAATCAAGCTCCACAGACATCATATTTATTCCCGCCCTCTAATAGATTCTTGCTAAGTGCTCTCTGAACAATTTTATGAAGAAAAAAAATAAGTTTTTGGGCAGACCGTCCTCTCCATTCATTAGAGCGCACGTAGGGCGACGTCACGTGATGATTTAAGGGCCCGCCCAGTAATGGCGCGATAAATAACGCGGTCACAACGCCAACATGCTTTAAGTAGAGGCGAAAATGGCGCCACTTAGCGGCCAGCGCCATCTAGCGCCGTCTAGGAGAATGTGACGTAAATCATTCTCTGTTTCATGTAGTTTTTTTAATATAACTTAAAAAATTATACATTATATTTTGCCTTTTACATTTAAATTTGAGTCTGAGCTTAAAAAAGACAAGACTTTTATTATAATGACTTATATCACTAAAATTTTGCTTAAGTTTGTCTGATTGATGTGAGTTAAAATTAAGTACTGGTTTATATTTTTTGTTGGCTGTGTTGTTAAATATTGAACTTAAAATAACTGTTTGAACTGAAAAAATATAGAGGAAACAAAAATAAGCCAAGAAAAATAATCTCAAAACAATACCAAATAATTTGATGCAGTGCAGAAAGCATTAAGCAAGTTTAAGTTAGTTATTGCTAACTTTAGCTAGCTTAATGTCGTACAAGTTCACACTGTAACGCATAGATGTCGCTACTGACATGGTCATTGACCATCTTGCGCATGAGCAACGAAGCAAACTAGCGTCCTTTCACTATAACTTTTGCTCATTGATCTCAGCTAAAACTTCACACGTCGTTTCACAGATGGCTTTGATGGTATGGTCGAAGACCATAACAGAAACAAAAATGTAGATTATGTAAATAAAAATTATTATCTAAGATTTACAAATCAAGTTATTTTCTTTTACGTGGCTTACAATATTTTTTTTCTTTAGTAGCTTTTGGGTTAATTTTTCTTAAAAAGTACAACATTCATTTGGCCTAAGTTTACTAGTTACCTTACCATAGACAAATACAGTACTAGTATAGTTCTGTGTAGTTTCCGTGTCTATGCTAGATATACCTACGATTTTTATACAAAATCTAACCAACCTCATAACATGACGGCCTATATACCTACGCATTAATAAAGTAGACTGCCAAGAAAATCGTTACCTAACAACACTTAATTTTTAAAATTTCGTGTTGATCTTTGCTAAACGTTTGCTAAACATAAGCCTCCCCTGGACGGATTTCTATAAAGACCTGTTGGAAGCGGCTTGCTTCTTGTCGAGGTTTTCTTGTCTTCTTGCCATTTGTGTGCGGTCATCGGTCCACTTCGTGGCTGGTCATCCTACGCTGTACTCACCAGTGCGTGGTATCCACTTTTCGGCCAAAATCGACCATGAGTTTCTACGTATTATGTGCCCTTCTCACGGCACTTCAACTAGGTAATCTAGTATGCTATATAATTATGTCGGTGATTTTCGTACGTATATTGTTAAAATTATGTTCGATTATCGGTGGTATTTAAAAAAAAAAAATTCTTTCTTTAAAATTCTTGAAGGACAACCATTCTTTATACATTTTGCTCATCAATTTCCATCGCTGAGTTGGAACAACAACCGCTATAATCGCCAGCGGGATCCTCCTCTACGCAAGACCAAAATTGTTCTGTTATTAGATTTATCGGAGGAGCCAACAAAGGCACTGCCTCATCCTGCTGACAGCTTTATGACGCTCACAGTTTTTGCTAACAGCCACCTCCATCGCTTCACAATATTTATAGCTTAAGTTTTATTAATTAGTGATTTTGGAAGAAGGTACCTACCTGGGTATGCTCGATTGTGTTATTCAATTCTCTTTTATTATTGATTGGCAGTAAAGTCTAGTCTATAATTTTGTATCTCCGTACATGGTTGCCTGGAAGAGATCGCTTTAAGCAATAAGGTCGCCTATTGAAAGATTAGCAATAGTATTTTTTTTTTTATTGTCTTTTTTTAATATGTTTGTACAATGTGGTCTATTAATAAAGAGTTACCTACCTATCTATCTACATAATTATAGCCGTTAGAGTAACTTTTAAGCATTTATAATTAAAAATATATTTTTATTGTATTTTTACCTAAAAAGTTATTCATTACTAGCATAAGCAATTTTTATTTGATACTTTGGATTTTTAAGACACTTCAAAATGTTTGCGACTAAGGTTATATTTTTTTTCAAGATTAGTCATTCGTGATGTAAATTGTAAGTACAAACTTGCCTAGTCCTAAATGTCCACATTATCGATAAGCACAATTAATAAAAATTGAACTAAATATTTACCCTTTTTTAAACTATGACGGTCATTCATTAAAACACTGTTATTACTATTGGGATATTAAAAACAAAAAAAAAGTTAATAATAACAGTATTTTTAATATCTATGGATACGATACACATATTGTTCGAATTTTACTTTCCCGAATCCGTTTTATAAAACTGTCTGATTAAAGATGTTTTACATAAATTGAATATCTGTGCTCAAAGCATTTTTAGATTTGGTTAAATTAGATTTGTGTTTTTTTATACCTAGAACCTTCTTATTTACAAAGGTTCGGTTAGCAGACTAATTATTATGTGAGCTTTCGTAATTTTGATAGCGCCTTTCGAAAAAATAAATTTTGATTTCGATGAAATGATATTCGATATTTTATAATTCGGATTATAGCTATAGGTACTAACCGTAAATGATACATTATGCAAAATAATTTTTAGCGAGAACATCGATTATAGAACAACTCAACTAGAATACGCTGTATGGACTGCTGGAATGTGGAATACGCTTCCTAAGTGGGTCTTCCCCGATAGATATAATATGGGTGTCTTTAAATCGCGAGTGAATTGGTTTCTTCTAGGTAAGCACACTCCATCGTAGACCGCAACGTCGCTTAACATCAGGCGAGTTAGCGGTCAAGCGCAAACCTAACAATTTATATGTATGTAGTAACGTACTAGAATCCTTTATCATAGAAACATGTGGTTGCTCTGTTTTATTTTCCTAAACTCGTGTTATTTAAAATATTAATACTATAAAAAATTCAACTGTCTAACTATCATGGTTCATGAGATAAAGCCTGGTGACAGACGGACGGACAGACAGACAGACAGCAGAGTATTAGTAATAGGGTCCCGTTTTACCCTTTGGGTACGGAACGCTAAAAATTGTGGTGTTCGATCAAATGCGTGAGTGTGGGCAAGTGAAAAGTGTAATAAAGCAGTGAAACGTTTCATTTTACGTTGTTGGTAAAACTCCATAAAAGCTTTTAGTAAAGTCGCCATCAGTTTACTGAGTTAAGACTCAAAAGTTAAAAATGACTGCGTGACTTAGATTGTGACTAGAACCCGTATACTTAACTAGTTTTATTCAAGAAATATTAATAATACTTGACTACTACACTGGCAAATGCTGTAAGCGGGTCCAAATCTAAATCAAAAAAAAATTAAAACGCCAATATTGGCCACAAAATTTCATCCAGCCAACGTGATCCCGCGTAGCAGACCACATTAGCTTCACCCCACAGGCCATGGGGAAAAAGCTCGCATCACCCGGGGCGGGATTCGGACCATAAATAATAAATAGTACACTGCGTCTGTAGATAATGGTAATTTACGGAGCAGGACGTCACATCTTTGGCAGAGGATGGTAGATCGAGTGCCGCTTCAGGGGATGTTTGTCCTACTTCGATGGCAGTGATGCTGTGAACTTCTTGTTCACAGCATCATTGCTGTGAACAAGAAGTTCAGTGTTGAAAACGAGATTTTGGTTTCAAAATCTCGTTTTCAACAAGTATCTATGTTAAAAGAAAAACAAAATACCCGATTGCAGAATAGCATTTTTTCCCGTCTAACTTACGATTTCGTTACGGTTGATATGCTGTTGAGTGTACGTTTTTTCTCAGAAAGTTTGCGTAAAATCGCTGTACAAATGAATATAAATGCGCGTTCTTTAGAATAATTCTAGGAAAAAACACTTGTTTATTACGAAAAAGTTCGTTAGAGGTTACAAAAAATGCATTTTATTTTTTATTTTTGCGTAAGATGTATTATTATTATTACAAAAAATATAGCCTATGGCATTCTGAAAGTGAAGATGAATCTAAAGACACCTCACACATCAAAATCGGTCAAGCCGTTTAGGTAGTAGGCGATCATATAAAAACATGCATATAGTACACTATTATATAGGTATGTACATACACTTGAAAACATAACCCTCTTTTTGAACACAGTCGGGTAAAAAGCGGAGGTTCTCAATTCGACTGTATGTTTTTTATTGTATGTCTGTTTAGCAATTACTACGCCAATTTTATGAATTATTTCTGATGATTATTTTTTGTTTGGTAGGTTCCCGTAGGTTCAAGCACAAAATAGAGATAGTACAGAAGTCAATCTACATACAAACTGCGCTCGAGCAACTCGCACATAGACACCGCTCACGGACGCGATATCTCGAACCGACTGGGACCAGTGCGAGCGCGAGTGCCATCCACTAGCTTACTGTAAGCAATTGAAATAAACAATTAAAATTGAAATATTTTATTTATTATTGGTTTATATTTCCATTCTTCCTATTTCATTATCAACATTATATCAAATAACTAGATACGAGTGCCACTACCACGATATTTTTTTCTGCATAAGCCAAAGTTTACAACCCTAGCGCGACCACCGAGCTTAGGTATGAAAAGTGAAGTACATACATGTGATTGCCTTCTGTACTATCTCTGATTTGTGGTTCAAGTACAGCACAAACGAAGCAGCATCATCTCCCCCTCCTCCCCCATTTAAATGACTATGATATCGATTCTCCATAATACCTAAGGTTCATGGATTCCGATAAATGATGAAATACGTACAAACGTTTGTCACCGGCTCGAATCGAATAAATTACCAAGATATATTATTATTAAAATTTGGTCGCTAACTTTGGGACATTAACTTCGAGATGGCAGCGGGCCGAGGCACACTGGGAGAGTTCGGAGACTTCACCAACAATTAATATGTTATTAAATATTGATTATTGGTATGTGTGTTTAATAATGATAGAAGTGTCTAAAAAAACAAAATACCAGATTGCTGAAAAGCAGTTTTTGCAGTCTAAGTTCTAAGTCTAAGTTTTTTGTGAGAAAGTATGCTTAAAATAATAGCTGTAAAAGGTTTTGTAAGTGCGCATTCTTTAGAATAATTCTAATGAAATCAATTTTTATTACGAAAAAATTCGTTGGAGGTTACGAAAAAACGTGTTTTTTTAATTTAGCGAGAATAGCTATTATTACTAAAAAGTATAGCCTAACTCAGAGAGTGAAGACAAATATAACGACACCTCGCGCATCTAAATCGGTCAAGCCGTTTAGGCTGTAGGAGGTAATATAGAAACATACATACATACTTGTAGAAACATCCCAAATAGCTACACACAAACATCCATACACTCGAAAAACATAAGTACCTTCTGACGCAGTCGGGTAATAATTTATATTATGAAGTATTGAATATTGATGCAAATACTGAAATTTTAAATATCAAAAAAATGTGCCATTGACGGACACCTGCCCGAAACTTTTTTTTAAAATAAACCTTAGCTTTTGCGGTTCGCATTTGGTTCGCACCAACGGACAGCCATATAAATATATATTGAATATTGAGCATTTTGCTCGTCACCTCTCTGTGAGATAGAATCGTAATTGAAAAGATCCGTAGATGTACAAAAATCATCATAGTACAATGAATCATCAAGTTGAACTGAAAGTGGGTGGGTAGTGGGTAGTCCACATAGGATGTAAAATTGATGGCTGAAAAGTGTGTGTGAACCACCAGTGAACTTCTTCTAACTGACATAATGACGATTGTTTATTTGGGTCAAAATCACCAAGGTGGCAAATTAGCTTTGCCAGCAAATAAATGTATAAATTTAGATTATTTAAGCAATTCTTTATTGTAAATATTACATAACTCTGTTCATATTAACTGTACATAATATTTAATACTGCAAAAGTAAAGCACAATCATTTTTATTTGAAGAAATAACTACAAAAATCATTTCGAGAACGCGTCCTATGCAGCAATCTTCAGAAATTAACTTTGGAAATATATCATAAAATAAAATTAAAGTGAAAAGTTTTTCTTACTTTATGGACTACAATTATATCTTATATAAATTAATTATTAAAGAAAAAAAAGAAACTAAAGGAAATCAAGTCAAAATATTGTGTCCAGCAATATGAGCGTCAATTAAGTGAAAGCAATTTTGATTCTCAGTAAAAATTCAGTTTTTGAACGCAACCTTTAGTTGTTTATGGTACAGTGATGTGAACGATATAATCAAATGGTTGTCGAGAGAGTTTTCGCCAAAAACAATTGAAAATAAGTGGTGTAAATAAGTATTCATTCAATCAAACGTAATAAAAAAAATAAGTAATAAAATCAATTCATTATTTATAGAGCGTACATCAATACGTCATCATACCGGGAATGCGTTTTTCAACATGGAATATTGAAAAATACGTTTTGTAGTGTTTTATAGCAAATAGTAACCTCAAATATTTTACAATAACAAAGCCGAACATGATGTCAAAGATGGCTGCCGTCTAAAAAGAGCGCGTTTATTTAAATAATCATTTCGGGAACGGCCATTTCGGGATCGTTCCCGGACATAATAGCACGTTTTCAAAGGCGATTGATTCACTTACAATTTTTTATTAATTTATTTTATGACTTCGTTATTTTTTATTAACAGCATTATATAGACTCCTGGTAAAGAAACAAATTAAAAAAAGACTCAAAAAAGCTTAAAAAGGACAGTGCAGCTTATATTAAGTCAAATAAAAAAGGTAAATACTAGAAAAAGAAAGTTTTCGGATAAGATGACTGAAGACAGTAGAGAAATTAAAAGAGCAAAGAACAGGGAATTTATAAAAAGTTACTTGTATTTTATTACAGAATTTACTGTCGATTTTCTAACGTTACTTATATTGTTTCCATTATTTGTAGAAGTTTAGTAAAGTAATTTATGATTTTAGGTCAAAATACTCAAATTGTAAGAACTGGTTAAAACTACAAAAAGATTAGAACTATAATTATAGAATTTCCACTAGACTGATTTATTAACTTATCAAAAGACTTAAAAATAAATTATTAATAGTAAGAGTAATTTTTCTTAAGTGCAAACAATATGGTAATATAATTAAATAATTTTGTTATTTAAACCGTTGTTTTTAATTGAAATTTTTCCTTACTTTAACTTAATTATATTGTTTTCATTATCGTTTATATGTTAAAGTTATAGAATATACCCTATATACCCCTATAATTATATACTTTTTTGTTTTTGGTCATTTTATCAAATTTAGAAAAACGTCCCCGACATGATAATTTTCTTCATAATATCCATTAAAAAGGTATATTACAAAAAAAGTATAAAAAGTATAGAATTCTTTGCGCTGCCCTATCAAAGTTTATTAGTATACAAATATTGCGACAATATAAATTATAGCTTGCAATTTTTTTTGTCATAAAACAAATCTTGAAATTTGCCACCTTGGTGATTTTGTGCCATTTACTGTTATGTACATTTATATCTACTTCTGTTCTCAATATGCCGCAACCTTACAGTGAGCCACAGCGCGCCTCTGACATCCGCACAAATTAACGAGTTGCGATCCGACGTGCGATCGCGCCGATAACGGCCCTTCCGATACCCGACCGACCCGATACCGACCCGCCGCCGCCGCACCGTGCGCGGGGGCGGATCTAGGATGACAATCTAGAAGCACTTGACTGGCCTCGTAGCTCAGTTGGTAAATAGTATGTCCGCTTGCTAAGTTGTAGGTTCGTGGGTTCGATCAGGATCAAATTTTTTGTGAAGAGCATGGATGTTTTGTAATTAATTAATTAAAATATGTATGTATTTACAAAAAAAGTGTATAATGTATTTAATCAGCCATTTAGTACAAAGTTTAGTTAGGGCTAGATGGTGTTGTCTGTAATGTCAACCATTATTTATTTAATTTTTTTTTTTTTCTTGCGATAGAACAATGTAGAAATACTCCAAACTACTCTCTGTAATCTATATATAATACAAAGAAATCACCTTATTTGATTAATGTCATGCGAAAAATAAATGCTAAGACGTCTAAATAGAGGCAGTTTGACACTTATGTCACCTAACTAAATACAAAAAATAAATAATATGTAATAAAACTTGATAAACAGTATAAGTAGGAAATTTGGCACGGAAAAAATAAGAAATATATGCATACCAAATTGGGCATGCACAACAAAATTTGGCATCCACAACGACGAATTTTGTCAACAACAGCTTAAAAAAATACTGTGAAAAACCTAAGGGGTTCACACCCCACGCACAGTCATCCTGAATCCACCGATGTCCTCGGCATCAGCAATCAGGCCGATTCGGGAGCGGAACCGCGTAAATCATAGCTTCTTAACTCCCGAGCACTGGAGATCGATTATGATTGCGGTGAATTATTGCTGATGACCGCTTTAGGTGATGTTTGTGCCGCGCCGGAGGAAATGGAGATTTCGTCAACCATGGGAATTATTATTTGAGACGACACATTTCCTAAATGGTTTCCTATTAGCTGGTCTATATCAACACCAATTTTTCCCCCAATTTTTTAATCTCATTTTAAGGGTTCTGTACTAAGGGTGCGGGAGCTACCTACGGTGTCTGTCAGTCTGGCTATCCTACACTTAAACGGTATCTGTATATGTATCTTTTGAACGGTACTAGATACAAGCCTCAAAATTGTCAAAATTGTAGGGTTTACTTTGATGTAAATTGAAAAATATTAAAACCTGGTCAAGTGCGAGATAAGCATACGTAAAATGTAAATAACTTTTGAATAATAAACCTGAGATAAAACCTTGATGATTCAACAAAAAAAAAAAGAAACAAAAAATAACAAGTGAACTTCTTCTTCTTTTTTGTATTGGACCCGCATTAAAGCATTTGCAAGTGTCAAGTAGGTATTAGGATTTTTTCAAGTTTCTTGAATAAAACAAATTATTGTGAATGTTATAGTCACAATCTAAGTCACGTATACAGTCAATTTATAAGTCGAGTCCTGCTTCAGTAAAGTGGTGGTGACTTTACTAGAAGCTTCTATGGAGTTTTGCCGACAACGTAAAATCACACGTTTCACTGCTTCATTTCACTTGCCCACACTCACGCACCTTATCGAACACTTAATGAATAAAACACCACCATTTTTATAGCATTAATGTTCAAAATAAAACAAATTTAGGAAAATAAAACAAAGCAACAACATGTTACTAAGACGTTCCCGCCAAAAACCCCACACAAGTGAACTTTTCGTTGACAGTTGGTATCATGTGACATAAACTTAAAATAGAGTAAACGGTAATACCTAAGTATTAAAATCTCTTTGCATAAAGAAAATAGGTCTGTAACTCCCACTTATTTGAACTTAATATTGTATATGAACGCTTAGTACATAATATAAATAGCCTAAACTATTCCTGTTGTAAAAAAAATGTGCAGTTAAAAATTCTTAGATACAAGTATATATATATATTTTAAAAAAACTTTTTAAAAACAAGCTTTTAATATGTTCTTGTTAATAATAAAATACTCGCCAAGACGAAACAAACGAGCCGAAACTCGATGGGGTTGCATCGTTTCATTACAGAGTTCCTATGACCACCTTCCAGCTCCATCTTATGAGCCTGGTTGTAATTGACAAACATCGGGACAGGTGAAACTATATAAAACATTGTAATAAAGCACATTTTGTTGAGTCATGGTGTCAGTGTTTATGTATTGTGTCAACCATTTACAGAAGAACACGGAAGAGCTACATAACAGAACCCTCGGTGTGTGAGTGAAACTCGTACCTTTGCGTATTATTTTTATGCTTGGAACTTTTAAAAGTTAACTTCTGAGTATTTTGTTCTGAATTTAATAAATAAAAAGGCTAGGGTTTTGTTTTATCGTCAATTACAATTTTAGTTACTTAAAAAAATACGATAAGTCTAAAAAAGACATTAATAATAATAATAATTCAGTCTGAAATACGATCATTCCGAACCGAATATTCGTGTATGCAATGACATTCCCGTCATGAAAGCATGTATGGAATAATTTGGCAGGCGCTAGAAAACAGATAGCTGTAGACACTCTTACTTACTTCACTCTTTACTACTGTATCATTTTGTATAAATAAAATCTAATCTAAGAACTAAATTTTCTTCTAAAACACTAAAGTTTATGATGCTACTAAAACTTAGACGACTAATCGACAGACTAATCGTCTTACGCTTTACGATCGTGACGCGAAATTCCCAAATATCCACGTTCCAGAAACTATCCACTCCTTTACCCATTGATTACGGTCGAAATAATTCACTGCATAAACGAAAACAAACACCTACGTTCACGTGAGAAAATTCGGTATAATGTTATTACAAACATCAAGTGGCGCATAAAACGATCATCGGGTCGATATATCTGTCAACGTGTGCTGCCATCTATCAAAGACGGCATGCAACAACGCCAAGGTGTAATGTACGCCGGTGATTGACAGATGGCGGTAGTGTGTTAGTGTTTGGCGCGCGAGGGAAAGAGTGTTTTCCGATTTGATTTAGATTGTGTTTATCTTTTTACCTGATTTGTTACGTAGTAAGGTGAAAATAGTATTTATAATGCGGGATTTATTTTCGATCGGGATGTTTTGAATTATTTTTAGAGGTTATCTGTTTTATTTTACGATATATTTATGCGAAGGAAGTTTATAAGTAACGGTAAATTGTTCACTTACGTCTGACATTGACATACCAATAAATTTTAACAAGACATTTGATTGTTTTTTGTTTTTTTTTTGTATTGGACCCGCATAAAGCATTTGCCAGTGTCAAGTATTAGGATTTTATTAGGATTTTAGGATTTATAAAACAAGTTGTAAATGTTCTAGTCACAATCTAAGTCACGTATACAGTCAATTTATAAGTCGAGTCCTGCTTCAGTAAAGTGGTGGTAACTTTACTAGAAGCTTCTATGGAGTTTTGCCGACAACGTAAAATCACACGTTTCACTGCTTTATTTCACTTGCCCACACTCACGCACTTGATCGAACACTTAATGAATAAAACACCACCATTTTTATCACATTAATATTCAAAATAACACAAGTTTAGGAAAATAAAACAAAGCAACAACATGTTTCGATGACGTTCCCGCCAAAAAAACTCATTTGATTGTTTTAACAGCTTTGAAAATGTTCTTCTTCTTCTTTTTTGTATTGGACCCGCATTAAAGCATATGCCAGTGTCAAGTATTAGGATTTTTTTAAGTTTCTTGAATAAAACAAGTTTTAAATGTTCTAGTCACAATCTAAGTCACGTATACACTTATACAGTCAATTTATAAGTCGAGTCCTGCTTCAGTAAAGTGGTGGCGACTTTACTAGACGCTTCTATGGAGTTTTGCCGACAACGTGAAAAGACACGTTTCACTGTTTTATTTCACTTGCCCACATTCATGCACTTGATCGAACACTTAATGAATAAAACACCACCATTTTTATAGCATTAATGTTCAAAATGACACAAGCTTAGGAAAATAAAACAAAGCAACAACACGTTACTAAGACGTTCCCGCCAAAACTCTCTTGAAAATGTTTTCTTTTTTAAATTTCTAGTAGTTTATTTTTATTTCAAAGAGAGAACCTATGGTCTCTGCTAGGGTTGCGAAGTTGTGGCCTCTATTTTTCTTTTTCTATACGAGGCTGATAGACCATGGGTTACGCGGTCCTAGTGGGGACGCATTTTTTTAATATTTTAAACGCTTCAACTACATAATCTACGAAATGTAAAAAGGAACGAGTAGGTATCTTAGTTAGGTAGTTAGTTACCTTTCAAAGACTTCCACTTTATTAATAAAAAATATCTTACAGAAGCACATGTGATTTATTACTCAGAAAATATCAGTCAGATAAATCCAGATTCACAAACTCCATCCCAATCTCCGCTAATTCTTGTGCACATAACATTTTTCAGGGCATAAATCAGAGATCGGACGTCAGTGATCAATATCTGGCATGATGTAGTGATCGTTCCTATATTTCACACTACGTAGCTTGCCTCTTCAAAATTATCGGGGCTTAGCTTGGCCATAGAGACGAATGGATTGATGCTCTACTTTAGAAATTCTGTAAATGCTCAAATAAAAAAATAAAAATATATTCAAATTCTCTCTACAATCTTACTAATCATTGCTTGTAGTAGGTAATATTGACCTAACGTATGACATTATATCACGTTCGCTGACAGTAACCACTTGTTCTGACATTGTAATACGGCACTAAAATTCTCTATACCCCGTCTACTGACGTAGTTAAAGATTTAGAGGTATTATTTATTGCGTATTTAACAGTACGCCGACAGGCGTGAACATTCAAGCGCGCGCTCACTCCTGTCGACGTAGTACTCGTGTGCGAGCGATATTTACGATACTTACGTGTGAGTCGAACGAGACAGCAATATCATACTATCTTTAAAATACTTGTAATACGCCAGTAAGATGTATGAGGTTGCTCACAATACGACAATAGATGTTACTGTTCAATATGCTTGTATAGAAAATGTCGTCGGACAACGTAGTGAACGTATTTGTTAAAAAAATAAACCCGTCCTTCGACGTACTGTCAGTGAGCGTGATATTATTTGCAAGCAAATCAATGTTTAAATTCAAATTCAAATAATTTTTATTGACATAATTCAAATTATTTTTAGTGAAATAGTAGAAACGATTACATTTAAGTATATACATAAATTATGAAATATCGAATATCATTATCCTTAAAACGACACTTCGTCTATATCTAGAACGCTCATTTTACAACTCGTCTGATAACCGAATTTTACTTTGTAATACGAAAGTTTTTTTTGTATAATAAGCAAAAAATTAAAAAATCTAACCTAATAAATTAACTTTTGTGATAATTATTTGTAGTTTCTGAATATAATAAAACAGAAACCTAACGAACCTAACCTAATAGCTGTTCGAAAAAATGAAAATTAATGAAATCAGAAACTAGTGTCAAGTAAAACATCTGGAAATTCTGGAATCAAACAATTCAATGAAACGGATTCGCGCAAGTAAGATTCGAACAGACGTATTTCGGATTATAGATAGTTTTCTAGTAGAAAAATCTGAATTATACAGCAAAAAAATATTGGAATAAGCAGTTAAAAGACGACAGTTCACCTACATTAAATTATTATATTTGACATAAAACTCTAAGAGGTATATACAAATAGAGCTTTGAGATAAGCCGTCTATGAACCGAACGAAACGTTTTCTTCGGATCTTTCCGGATAAATAAATCTGGATGACATTAAACTGCGAGTTAATGTTTTTTTTTAATTTGCGGTCAAGTGTAACCCTATTACTGATAAAAAAAAAAACTATTTATCTAAATATAATAATTGAAAATAAATATAATTTAATTTAAAGTCACGAGTGTAGAGCATCTTTTCCCTTATCTTCGTAGCAAGTAGCCAATCTCGTCCATAGACAATTTATTTGTTCTCATCACGAGAGGGTTTAGTGCTGGAGCCGTGGTATGGTATTACTTCATATTGCGATCTACGGACCTGCCGTCAGACCCTTGCGGATCTATTGTAACTTCCCTCCTAAAGGTTACAGTACCTCTCTCAGTCCCAGATGTGAGATAAATCTCACTAGGGACTTTGGGGCGGAGGCCCTCACGTCCTCAGGGTAGAGGACAGGTCCACCGTCCACCCAGGAGCTGGCTCCTATGGTGGTGGAGCGCCACGCATTCGCAGAGGACATGAATGGACGTTTCGTCCTCTTCGAGGTAAGACCTGCACTCGGGCTTTCACTTAACCTCATTCTGTACAGGTGTTTGTTCATTTTACAATGGTACGAGTCTTACAATGCACTGTAATTAGAAAAAAGGCGCGAAATTATAAATCCGGTAAAGCTCGAGTTTTACTCGCATATCGAGACTTCCGTACTTTTAGGCATGCCACGTGAACATAAACATTGACACCAGGGCTAATTATTCAGCAAAATGTGCTTTATTTTAATATTTGTAACTTCACATATTTTCTACTAGGAATAATTTGAAATGGTAGACGTTTCAAATAAGTACATAAGTAAGTGTTATAGACCTATTTTCTTTACCCAAATATATTTTAATACAACCGTTTACTGTATTTTAAGTTTATGTTACATTCGTGAAACTACGGTGTCTGTCTGTCTGTGTGTTCGGTATCTTTTGAACAATAATATACAAGCCTCAAAAATGGCAAGATTGTAGGGTTTAATTTGATGTAAATCAACAAAAACTAAAAACTGGTCAAAAGCAAGACAAAATTGCGTAAATAATTTTTGAAATGATGGATTTTTTTGTGCGAGATTAAAACCTTGTTGATTTCACAAAAAAGAAACGAAAAATGACAAGTGAACGTTTCGATGACAGTTGTGCTACGTGACATAAACTTAAAACATAGTAAACGGTTGTGTTAAAATATATTTGGGTAAAGAAAATAGGTCTGTAACACTTACGTAGGTACATATATATACATACATACATACACTCGAAAAACATAACCCTCCTCCTTCGCAGTCGATAAAAAAAGAATCTTCGAAATCGATTAATGTTTAGGGGTAAAAACAGTTTTTTTCTATTTGTATGGGAAATTGTGTGACAGCAGTTCTTCTAAATTATAAAACTTAGTAATATTAACACACTAAACTACAGGACTAGCAGAAAGTTGGCGAATTGTCTCGATCTCGTTGAAATGCCAAAAATCCGTACTCAGCGATATCGATCCACATTCCTGTTGCGTACTGCACAAGAATGGAATTCGTTGCCGCCATCTCTGTTTCCTGAGACCTACAATCTTGGAATTTTCAAGGCTAGAGTGAATAGATATCTTCTAGATCGACGAGCTCCATCCTCGGCCACACCGTCGCTTAACATCAGGCAGGTCAATCGTAGATTTTTAAAGTATAAAAAAAACAACTATCTATATACGTATTCCCAGCGTGAGATGTAGTGAACCCGCTATTTTCGTGTAGTTATCTCACCCTTCTGGCCGCAGGTGAGTGAGTGATCCGGGAAGTCCCCCGGGAGCCTTTCATCAGGACCGAGAGTGTTCGCCAGAAAACAGATACGATTTAATGTTAATGGATGATTTGAACTTGATTAGTCTTCAGTTCTTCACTGCAATTGGGTTTATATGGTAACCTATCTAAATATAATATATCTAGGTATAATTAAATTATAATGAAATAATATCTATAGTAAAATGAGTAGATAGGATCAGGATTACAGTGATATTAATTTTATATATAGTTTTCATACAAATTTTAGGAGAAATCTATGTTTTAATAGCGCGCGGCAAAAAAATCAAAAAAAATCGCGGGGGGCTTGCCGTACGCGGGGGGCAAATAAATACGTGACCTTTCACCTCTGCCCGCGGAGGGGTTAATTTTAAGTCAGTTAATATTTTTTATTTAATTGTACTTACCTTTTCTTTGAGCTTGTTATTGTGTATTGCATTATTTTTTGTAAATATATTTTACTGTATTATTTTTCATTAAAAATATTTGTATATAAGTATGATAGTACCATAGTGGGTGGATTGGGGGAATCCGTAATGCCCACTTGTGGTATGTATAATTTACCAATAAATAAATAATTCGCATTTTTTTTTATCTTTGATAGTCTACAATTAACCATCAACCAACTCGCGCGAGCTTGTCGATCTAGAAGATATTCACTCTAGCCTTAAAGATTCCAAGATTGGAGCTCTCAGGAAACAGAGACGGCATCAAAGAATTCTTTAAGAATTTTTAAAATCCTACTTGGCCGAATCCATATCATAGAAATGCCTGATTTGTGTTTAATTTTCAAACATATAGTTTAATAAATGCTAAGTTCATCAGGGTTCTGTTTTATTATATGCAGTAATCCTCTTATTTACGAGGGTTTGATTATCAGATATCAAATGTTAGTTTAGGTACGTTAGATTTCTTTTTGTTATACCTTCACATACACTTTCTTATTACAAAGATTTGGGTATCAGACGAATTATCAAATAAACTTACTAAGAGATTTTCACAGTCTTTTGAAAAAAAATATAGATTTCGGAGAAAGGATATTCGGTATTTCACAATTTGGATTATAGATAGGTAAGCGTGTAAGCGTAGGAAGACCAGCCACGAGATGGACAGATGACCTTATACAAGTGGCGGGAAGACGCTGGATGCAAGCCGCTTCCAATCGGTCTCTTTGGAAATCTATGGGGGAGGCCTACCTATAACCAGCAGTGGACTTCTTATAGCTGAAATGATGATGATGATGAAGCGATGTATGTTCCTATATTTTCTTCTACAGCCTAAACGTTTAGACCAATTCTGATGTGTTTGGTGCCGTTAGATTCGTCTTTACTCCCCGATTGTCATTTTTTTCAGTTTTTACCCGTATCTCACACATGCACATCCACATTATTTTTAAATTACCTATCTAATGACACCAAAATCTTGGTGTAGACGAGAAAAAAATATATCATCCTCACTTTACGTGTAGGCGAGATAGCCAATTTTTTTTTTTGATTTTTTCAATATTTTATTCCGCCAATTCCTCGAAGTGATTAATATATTGTATATTGTAATAGCAATAGTCTTTGAGCAAAGCTGCGAATGGACAGACTGACAGACATACAGGGCAGAACTAAGCTTTCCTCGTTTACTGCGGTACCCTAAAAGGCAAATCATAAAACTTTCCTAGAGAAGTGCAGAAAATGTATTTTCGTCGCCATAAATAGCGGAAGCATTGTCGTTAATTGTGAACTAACACAATGGCCAGCAAAACTCAAAAACTAATGGCGCCATTCATCACAAGATGTCGCCACTCCGAGTGGATGCTAACTTTACCTACACACTGGAGATGTTGCTTTTCTTTAAGCACGATGCGTTGACAATCTTCCAGAGGAAAACTTGGCAAATAACTATGTGGTTTGAGGAAATTTGGTCCGCACTAATGGTTACTTTTTTCATTTCGTCATCATCATCTACAGCCTTCTCTATCCCACTGCTGGGCATAGGCCTCTCTCTTGTCTTGCCATCTTCCTCGGCCCTGTGCCAATCGAGTCCAGGTTTGACCCGCGATTGTTAGGTACTATATCGTCGACCCACCTTGCTCTTTTTTTATTTAAATCAAATTAATTTTCACGGAGTTTTCACGTATATTCTACCTTACCTTACCGACCTTATGGTATCAGAACTATAAGGTAGGTGTGTCCAATCATCAACAAGTATAAGTTTAGAAAACTCAAAAATCCCCTACAAAAGAAATGGCTTAACCGATTTTGACGAAACATAGCTAAGAACACTCTCGACAAAATACTCTTTCAAACAAAAAAAAACTAGATCAAAATCGACCAATTTGTTTGAGAGCTACGATGTCACAGACAGATACACACGTCAAACATAAACAACACCCCACTTTCTGGATCGGGGGTTAAAAACTAACATATCGAGACTGGTTCTGATGTTGAGATTTTATTACCCGATGTTTCAGACTCTTCGCAGTGTTCTTGGACACAGGCGAAACTTACCCTGTCTACCCCGTAAGGGAAAATATGCATAATTTCATTTATATTTTATGTATGTATACTATACACTCCACCTTTTTTTTTATCTCCACAGATATAATCCGTGACCTCATCATCCTAATCAGGGTCCGTCACCTTTGTCATAATTACAATGAATAAAATAGATGGAAAATAATTTTATTTTAATTTAAGTACTTACTTATTACTATGTTGCGTCCATACCACGAGCAAACCAGCGACCCGCAAGCAGCACTCGATCACGAGTATGACGCATGTGCCAGACACTCGCCCTCCTCAACCATATGTTAGGGAAGAGGGCGACCCGCCACACGACGCCGCCGCAAGAAGGAGCCTCCGATGGTGAGCATAAATGCTCAAGGTGTGCACACAACTCTTATTTCTAACTACTGAAATACTAGTATTTCTGTGACACTCCACCTTTGTCGTTTTATTAATTTTAAAACCTCTTAAAGTTTTAGAATAATAGTTAACAGGATCTTAGAAATACGACTTCTAATAACATCGTATTGTCTCACGTAAGAACTGAAAATAAGGGGTATCTTATAGCCTGAAAACTTGTACACAACAAAAAAAAATATTACAACACGCATGTTCTGCGCCTTCTTTTTTAATCGACTTCAAAAATAGGAGATCATTTAAGTAGACTTCTAAATTAAACTTGGCTGCACAGACAATAAAAGTGAAACTAAAGCATTTCGTTTGAGTTTTTGGAATATCCATGGATGTCAATTTGTCCATTTTGTGGCTGGTCTACCTACGCTGCGGTTGCCGGCGCGTGATCTCTGCTCGAGAATTTTTCGACCCCATCGACCATCAGTTCTACATGCTTTGTGCCCTGCCCACTGCCACTTCAACTTGCTAATCCGCTGTGCTATGTCGGTATGTAACATAATACTTACGTTAACTCACGTACTTACGTACTTGAACCACTGGGACTCAGCAGGTGCAAAAATTCATCTGCATTGGGATACAGATAAATTTTTGCAAAAAAAAAATCAACATAAAAGTAGCTTACCTTAGTACACAAGATAACATGTAGGTGTATGGTGGTAGTGTGTGGTACCTAGAGGAGAATAGATGAAGTTCGGGTGTGGGCGACCTTCCGACCTGTCCGTTTCATCACAGCCGGTCGTGTTTTCATTAGCTGAGTTTAACGTATGACGCGGCGGGGGACTAAATCTTCATTTTTGACGTCCCACGGGTGTTCACGTGGATCTGCAATGAATGGAAGGGGCTTAAAACAACAATGTGGAATAAACTAGTATGCAGTTTTGTTTGTTTCCTTTATGGACAGTGTTCAGTTGTCAATTCCCTTGTGGTTCAGAGCAGCGCCAGATAGGCATCCTGAATCTGACATGTAGCCGATCAGCCTTCACAGCACACATTCCAATTGGTACTCTTGCGCCGCTATCATCGCTTGCGTAGCCTGCAATAAGAATAAATTGTCATACGACACATTTTTTTAAAGGCAAGTTAATTTACCTATTTTTTCAATTATAAAAAGAGAGAACTAAATATTGTTTTTTTAGGTTTTCGCAATTGTTACTCACTGAAATTAAATATAACCTAAAAAGAATAAGGTTAATATAACTTACTTTTAAAAAACAATTGCATTAGGTAAGACTGACGTAAAGATAATCCACGTGCTCAAACCGACTAATAGGCTTGGGTTTTCCATAGGCAATGCTAATAGAATTGTCACGTGGCATGCTAGAAATGCGTGAATTGTCACGTGGAAAATTGACTCATGTTGGTACAGATATAATGCTGGTTCGGTGCTTAGCTGAATTTAGGAAATAGGAGGAACTTCTGACACCCACGGAACCGAAGTCTCAACTCTAAATGACTCAAATATAGGTTCATTGCCGAAATTAGCGTCAAAAAATGCTGATGAAGGTCATTATATGTTCAGGGTAAATTATTTTGTAATATTTATAACTATAATTTAAAAATCTAAAAAAACGACTTTAAAATACGCAATTCGGTTACATGGATGAAATTTTTACAGTTATTTTGTTATAAAAACCAAAATACTAAACCCATTTAGTACCTACCAAATAAAAAAAGAAACATTAAAATCCATTCACACTTGGCGAAGTAATCGGCGAACAAACATATAGTCGAATTGAGAACCTCCTTTTTGGAAATTGGTCAAACATAGAAGGAACTTCTGGCACCCACGGAACCGATGTCTCAACTCTAAATGACTCAAAGGTGGTCCTGAGGACCTGATGTAGGTTGTTAGGTGTGTAGCGTAAATTATTTTGTAATATTTAAATTATAAAGCCATATCCAGCAGGTGTGCGATCCCTGTCCACATGTCTGGTCCTCAACGCGGGGACAGGCCTAATGTAGATATATCGCCTCGAGTTCGGACGGACAGCAGTACGGAGATGTTAAATAATAAGTTGGCGGCTTATTTATAGGAGCTTGGGGGTTGCGGCTTTTTGTGCTGCTTGCTAACGAGGGTACTGGATTTTCTTATATTTATAAAACATATCGTTTAAAAACACTAAAAAAAAACTTCAAAATACGCAATTCGTTTACCTCGATGACATAAATTATGCAACTTTAAGACTTATGCGCGGCTTTGATTTACAACTGAATTTCAGATTAGACACAGTGGGTCTTGTCATTTTTTCCCATTGGACCTTATGGATCACTAGACCTCGTGATTCTTTAGGAAAACTTTTTGAAAATGTATCACTGTGCGCCACTGGGCGACAACGGGGACAATTGTAAAAAGTTGTGGCGTTGTCCCCCAGTGGGGGACATCAGCACAACTCTTTCGACTATTCCCGTTGTCCCCCTGTCCCCACTGGGGGACAACGTATCTCCATACGGAACTGGGGGACAACGGGAATAATTGATTTTTCTAGGTATTTTGTTATAAAAGCAAAATACTGAATTTAGAATTAATTAATTAAATTTTAATTTAGTTCTATATATAAATTTCTTTATTGAGCGTAAAAATGTTTAAGTATGTATTATGGAATTAATAATATACAAAAATACTGAACCGATTTTGATAAAAAATTATGGGGCCATCTGGAAAGTATAGCTTTCAAACAAAAATGGTACCTTAGAGTAATCGGGGAACTTACACAAAAAAATTGTCAGTATATAAAAAAAGATTTCGATAAATTGAGAACCTCTTCCTTTTTGGAAGTCAGTTAAAAAACACCTTAATTTCATACTTGTAAAAAAATATGTTAATTTGAACATGCCTCTTCAGCGTTTTTTATAAATGTCCTAATAGTAGGGGCATATCTCATTTTGTGAGAAGGGTCAAGCCTTGGTCTATCACGCTGGCTAAGTGTGGGTTGGCAGACATATCACGTTATAATATCACGACTTATCACTTTAAATGTGGAATACATTAAGGTGGAACTCAAAGCGCGCGGCTATCTCTTTCGCGCATTATAACGTTTTTGAACATATAAATAAATAATTGTTATGGGATATTAGGAAAGTGAGAAATGTTTTTTTTTCCTACTCCTCAGCTGATTTGAAAGATATGAAAGAAAAACTCATTTTTAACACGCTTTTATTAGGTCGACCTGTATGTACCTATGTAATGAAATCTAAGGTAACTAATTTAACCATCTTCCAAGGATCGTAGCGTCATGAAAATTGGCAGCTGTATGTAGTTCTGATGACAATACAATAATATGGTACTGTCGAACTGATCTGATGATGGAGCCGGAAGATATGAACTAGAACTTCATGATGGAACATCGTATCATAGCTGTGTTTGGATTTGTTAGAAAAGTCTTGTAATGAACTTTGACCACAATAATTTGTAGCGTGTTTTTTAGTTTTTTAAACTGTAATTTATTTAAACGATTTTCTTTAGCTTGACCTGTTTATTTGTTTGTTTGGGTCAAATTTAGTAATTGAAATTTTACCCCTTTGCAGTTGACGGATCATACTGAAATTTGGTATACATCTTTAATCCAGATGACAATATAATTTAATATATTATGTATTATTGAATCCAAGATGGCCGCCGCCACAAAACGGCGGATTTCATATTTTAACATAAACTCCACAATATGGGTATCAAATGAAAGGGATTATCTAGTAAAATAAAATACAGCAATACATTACCTACATCATTATCTTTCTTTTCAATAAAACCGTTTAATTTAAAAAAATTAAGGAAGTACTTGTTTTAAATATTTCTCTTATCTGAATAAACAAATTCATTTCTCACTTTTTTAATATCTTTAACCAATGATTGTATACAAAAATGTAATAAAATATTTTATATAAAAATGTTTAAAAATGTTGTGATGTGCGAGAGAGATACCTGCGTGCATTAAGCCCATTCTTAAAAGCTTTTATACTTGTACTTTTATACTTCTCGCGTTGTGATCCATAATCAGTTGAAGCTACCATTTAACGTTAGCACATATAGCTTTAAAAAAACAGAAGTGCCTTGCTTGAACTTTGAACCCGGACTCCGTATGATATCTAAGTGTTCATCTTTCGAATGTTTTTGTCTCCGTGGCTACCAATTACATATCATTTTGTGGGTTTATTTATCATAAATCCTTTTATGTAGGAAACTTGTAAACATCGTCGACGTCTTTAAATAACCGCAATAAGGAATAATGGTATTTTTTATAGAATAAATTATAGGTTTATTTTTTACAAAAGACTCGCCGAAAACCGGAGCTATGGACAAAGATGCACGCAAATCCGGTAAATAAATTGTTTCTAGGAAATAAAGATGGTGGTATTTTTTATTTATTCAAGATAGATCTAGGATTGACCACCAACTCGCCTGGTGTTAAGCGACCGTGTGGCCGAGAATGGAGCTCGTCGATCTAGAAGATATCTATTCACACTAACCTTGAAAATTCCAAGATTACAGCTTTCAGGAAACAGAGATGGCGGCAAGGAATTCCATTCCTGTGCAGTACGCATCAAGAATCAAAATATTCCATTCCCAAGCGGCGAACCGTTTGGTAAAATTCAATGGCATATCTACTATGAAATCAGATAGGTCAATCAATCTCGGTGCGTGTCAGACTCACCCACTGAGGGTTCCGTAGATAACCTACCTATATACATGCAAAGTCCAAACTACCTATATTTTTCTTATATTTTTGGTCACAATCCGAAAATTACCAGTTTTAGATTGCTCTTTCTTAAGATATCCCTCATGATAATAAGTGACAATGCCATCCTGTGTGTTTAAAAGTGCAAAAGATAATATCTTTTGCACTTTTGACCTTATATATTATATAAGGTCAAGATGTTAAAAGGCCTTAAGGATGGGTTTTATTCTCGAAAGAGCTGAGAACTGACATTTTTGCCATGCTTTCATATCATATTCAACTCTATACATACAATCTTATTGTCTGTAACACAATTTTAATACTAACTTTTTGTATATACTTATGTTGTGGCAAAAGGCAAAACACATAATCATAGAGAACTGATGGCCAATGTAGACCACGCACCGGCAAGGGCAGCTTAGGAGAGATATCATACTACGATGGACTCACTGGTGCGTAGTCTACTCTATAAGGCACCTAAACAGACAACCTCATGCAAGTGATAGGAAGACTCTGAATTCAAGCCACTTCAGCCCGGTCTTTTTAGAAATCCATGGTCCAAGGCGTATCCTTAGTGGTTGGCTTCTTGTGGCTGGGTTGATGATGACCATTCTTATTCCTCTTTTCCAGTTAACATAGTACTTATATTCAATACCTCAGTAAAACAAACAAGTGTCCAGAGACATTAGCTTCCACCGATAGCACCCGAAACTATCTCCACATTTTTCCCTATCTTCCTTCATAAACAGGGATCAGGCGCCTTACCCTTTCGCTATAAATCTGCCGGTGACCCCCTCTACTACTCTACCCTCCGTCTCCCTTCACACACTACAGGGGGAGACAGTAAGGACATTTGAGGTTTCTGTTTATTAACGTTTGAAACTCTTAATAAGCTACCCATTTGGCTTCAATAATAAACTTATAAAAAATAAGAATAATAACCAAGTGCGAGTGGGACTCTTTTACCAAAGGATCTTATTTTATTCTAACTCTTCTAGCTTTAAAAATAACGAATTCTTGAGCTAGAGTTTTAGGCTACGAGAGGTTATGGACTTAGGTTATAGACTTTTTTTTAATGTGTAGAAATTGGTTTGCATTTGACCGCCAACTCGCTGATGTTAAGCGACGTTGCGGTCTACTATGGACCGAGCTTACCTAGAAGAAACCAATTCACTCGCGATTTAAAGATCAAGAATTAGGCCAGAAAATAAGTTTTTACAGTACTAATAAATGCAAAAAATAAAATAGAATTGTTAATTAGTTACAATTGTATCACTCCGCGAGCTCTATCTTCGGCCACACAATCGCTTAACATCAGGCGAGTTGGTGGTCAATCGTAGATGTATCTCGCATTAAAAAAAATGCCGGGCTCGCGGATCATTAACGTGAAAATATTGTTACAGTGAGGCTTCCTCATTGCAGTCGATTGTAATGCTCATACTGTGATTATGGCGCGGTGTGCTGGCAGCCGCGAGGTGGTTTTGAATGGAGATTGAACCAATTAAAGTAATCGCCGTAGCAGTCGGCGCTGCCTTGGATTAGTTCTGTGGCGAACGGAGGCGTGGAGTCGCTATTATTAGATTTTTTTCTTAGCCCACATATTAGATTAGACCCTCGTTAGAAAGGTCAGACACTTTCTTAACCTAGTGAAACTACATCAAAACTAAAACAAAAACTTTTTTTTCTACTCCCGGCATATCGCCACCTTCTTCCTGATTATTGCCATCAGAATGCGTAACCCTTTGTGCGCGAGTCCAACTCGCACTTGGCCGGTTTTATTTATGTTAGGTAGATCTACAACTGACCACCAACTCGCCTGATGTTAAGCGCCAGTGTGACCAAGGATGGAGCTCGTCGACCTAGATTCTAGAAGATATCTATTCACTATGGCCTTGAAAATTCCAAGATTGTAGTTTACAGGAAACAGATGGTGGCAAAGAATTCCTTAAATAGGTATAATTTATCGTACTACAAATATAGAATACAATAAAACTGAAACAATAATCTTTAATGCCTTAATTTCTCTCTTAATTCCAATAACTTTGGAACTTATATCCATAAAATGTTATATTTTTAACGGACTTTCAAAAAGAAGGAGGTTATCAATTCGATCTGTATGTTTGTTCACCGATGTCTCAGCCAATTGTGCATTGATTTTGATGATTCATTTTGTATTTGGTAGGTCATATTTCAGAGGTGGTCTCATATAAATTTTATTAAAATCGATGCAACAATTTGGTTTTCATAACAAAATAATTGGCAAAATATCGAAAGATCCAAGTGCCTGTAGAAAAGTGAACAGCGAGTCACGTAACTTACTTATGTATTGTATTGCGTATTTTGAAGTCGGTTTTTTTCAGTTTTTTTAATCATAATAATCTTGAATTTCTTTGCCGCCATTTCTGTTTTCTGAGAAATCTTGGAACACTACAGATTACTAAAATCTTGGAATATTTTAAGGCTAGCTTGAATATATATCTTCTAAATCGATGAGCTCCATCCTTGGCCACACCGTCGCTTAACATCTGAATCAGTCAATTAGTGGTCAATCGTATATCTATCTTGCGTAATAAAATGTTCTTACATTTGCAAACATTTTTAAAACATTTAGTTGAAAGAGCGACTCCACAGCTCTCCTCCCTCAGGATTAGTATCATACAATACAAGCAACGAATGAATCCTTTTATTTATTGCTATTTATTATTATTGCATTCTGTATTTCTCTAATATTGTCTTGTGTAAATTCCGCTTAACGTTTCGGGGGCGTTTGTTTTAAATATTACTGTTAATTAGCTTTTAGCCTGATGAGATTCTGCTTTTTGCTGAATTTTCGAGATAACTTTAAAAGAAACATAAAAGGAAGGGACACTTAAATCGTATTTTTTATTAGCTCGTTTTCTATCTGAAAATTTTTCGAAAGATGTAGGTAATTTCTTGTTTCTTTGGATATTATATTTATCGTTCGTAATACTATTTACTAAAACATATTGAAGATGGCCCGCGCCCAGCAGT
This sequence comes from Lycia hirtaria, assembly GCA_947563715.1. Lineage (NCBI taxonomy): Eukaryota > Metazoa > Arthropoda > Insecta > Lepidoptera > Geometridae > Lycia > Lycia hirtaria. The sequence goes on along the minus strand of OX387376.1, from coordinate 3,371,373 downwards.
GGTCAGTTTACACAAACAGGGCTGATAAAAAAACCGGCCAAGTGCGAGTCGGACTCGCGCACGAATGGTTCCGTACCATTCTATAAAAACTGCAAAAAAATCACGTTTATTGTATGGGAAATATTAAACATTAATTTTATTTTAATTTAATTATTTATTTTTAAAGTGAATAATATAACTCAATATTCTGTGAATATTTCAAGCCTACCTGGTGCCGTTATCAATATCGAGAAAAAACGAGCAAAAAAATATCACGTTCGTTGTATGGGAGCCCCTTAATTATTTATTTTATTATATTTTTTTGTATTTTATTTATTTATTTATTTACACATTAGGTACACAAAACAAAACACTCTCAATAACAAATAATAAAATACTAACAAAAGTTTAGAACTGGAAAGTGTCTCTAAACATGTGCACACAGCATGGTTAGCAGTTAAGTACATACAATTTTAACAAAGTTTTAATTACAAATACAAATACAAATACAGAAGCAAAGTGTGGGGTAGCAATCAAAATAATGTAGTAAGAGAAATACTAATCTAATAGGTAAGTAGGTAATAATAATAGTTACGGTGCCCTCAGAGAGGACGCTCAATCGCACCGGACTCAGAGGACAAAATAGCCAATATACACTTTTTAAAATTATAAAGCTTATTATCGAAAATATCTACTAGGGCACTGTGACTGGATGAAATATCGTTGTACTGACGACACATACGAACTATAGGATTATAGTAGGATGTATTGTTTTGATATACTTGTAATGCAAAAATTTTAGAGTGAGGATAGCGCGGATTAGGTCTTATATTAAAACAAATATAGGAAAGGAGAGACGGAGAATTAATATGGCCGTGTAAAATTTTAAAAAGATTAGTGAAATCGAAATACTTACGTCTGATATCCAACGGCAAAAGATTAAATTTTAAAAGCCTACTGTCATAAGATTTTAGTTTGCGTTTTAGTCCGTGTTTGTTGCATAAAATTCTTAAACACTTCTTTTGAACCATTTCGATGCGATTAGAATGGACTTTGTAGAATGGGGACCAGATGGAAGAGTTGTATTCTAAGATACTTCGCACAATTGTATGATAAAGATACAGGAAACTTTTGGGATCCTTAAAATGTCTAGTGGTTCTTGACAAAAAGCCTAATAGTTAATTACATCTCTTAATAATGTCGTCATAGTGATCTCTAAATGTTAATTTGTCATCAAATAAAATTCCTAGGTCCTTAACCACACACTTACGTTCTAGCATCTGTCCTTGTAGCTTGTAATGGTTAATTATCTTTTTAGTTTTGTTTGTAAATGATATTACGAAACATTTGCTGACATTTAAGAACATTTTATTATTATCACACCAATCACTGATAATATTTTGGTCTTTTTGTAGAATCTCAGTGTCAGCATTATTATTGATAGTAGTATAAATTTTTAAGTCATCAGCATAAAGTAAACAAGGGCATGTAAGTTTATAGATAAGGTCGTTAATAAAGGCCACAAAAAATAAAGGTCCTAAATGAGATCCCTGTGGGACGCCCGATGTTACACTTGCCAATGAAGATACAAAGCCCTTGAGTGCTACTAACTGACTTCTATTGCTGAGGTACGATTTTATCCAGCGTAATAAATTGCCATGTATGCCATACGAAGCCAATTTAGCACACAATATTCTATGATTAACTTTGTCAAACGCTTTCGAGAAATCAGTGTACACGCTGTCCACTTGAGATCTCTTAGCAAAAGCTCCACACAAATAGTATTTGTAATCGAGTAAATTAGACGTGGTAGATCTATTTCTGATGAAACCGTGCTGGCTGCGTGATAATAGCGGCTCAATATGGTGGTACAAATGGTCATAGACTAGGGATTCAAATAGTTTCCCCAAGCATGATAATATACTTACTGGCCTATAGTTCTCGCATCTTGATCTGTCGCCGGATTTAAAGATTGGAACCACGTGTGCCGTTTTCCAGATAGATGGAAAAGTTCCGACATGAAGGGATGCATTGAAAATTATACTAAGAGGAAAACATAACTCTTTGCCACACTTTTTTATCAAGACTGGTGGAATACCGTCAGGACCTGCACCTTTATTAGGGCCAAGTTTAGCTATTTTCTTCATAATATCTGACATACTGATATATATGTTACTTAGGACGTGGTTAGATTCATGAGGAATATCAGAATTATCTTCGACTGGGATATTAGCATCATTCTCAAAAACTGAGCTAAAATAATTTGAGAAATGTTCGCATATTTCTTGGCTATTGGAGTAAACTAGATCACCATATTTCATGGTTTGAGGTGAAGAATGCGAAGATTTGCGATTATTTACGAATTTCCAAAAATGTTTAATATTACTATCAAGTGCTGATTCTACCGATGCAGTGTAAGCAGAGTAATCACGATCTATTAAAATTTTACATCTACGCCTTAGTAAGGAGAAGGTGTCATAATCGCGAGGATTCTTAAATCTTTTATATTGGTTGTGATACCTCTTCTTTTCTTTAGGCAGCGTTTCAATGCAGGACTAAACCAAAATGGGCACTCATTATCATAATTCCTCGTCAAAGGCGTATGTTTGGAGATTATAAGTTGTAACTCTTTATAAAACAAGGTAGATAAGACATCTACATCAGATCCAGTTAAAATATTAGGCCAATCAGTTAAGCTGATGTCCAGACTAATTAATTCAAAATTACTTTTATTATAGTTGAGTCATTGTTGTTTTTTAGCTTTGAGTACTTTGTAAATAGTATTGGTAACAACTATGTCTACTGCAAAAGCTGGATGGTGACGATCCGGTCTACCAATAGGGTCAACTCCGTATACCTGCATAGATGTAAGCGTACTTAGAATCAAATCCAAATACACATTATTATCATTAGAGATAGTATTAAATTGGTGCAAATGACAAACATCCATGTATCCTAATAGAAGATCAGCCTTCTCTCCTACGGGATGGGAGGGGATCATTTCGCCAGAGTCAAGAGATTTTGTCCAAGTAATATTTCGAGTGTTAAAATCGCCAAGACAAAGAAATTCATCCAGTTCACCAGATTTGATGATGATATTTTGACAATTATCATAAAAATATTCCAATCGGTCAGTAGACAAGTAAGGAGGCAAGTAACAGTGACATATGTTTAGCGTACAAGCATTACTACAACTAGGTAGAATACTTATCCATAAATCTTCAACATCAGTATCCCATGATGCCTGACGGATAAATCGCAGGTGTTTCTTCAACGCAATAAGAATTCCACCACCTTCCACTTTTTGTGAATTTGTTTGATATCTATCCCGTCTCACAACATTATAACGCGAATCAAATATTTCAGAATCATTGACGCCACTGTTAATATTAGTTTCCGTCAGGCATATGACATCATAGTCACAGTTTAGTAAGTTTAGCAAAAAATCCTCAATTTTAGATCTAAAGCGATTTACGTTCTGGTAGTAAACTAACATAAAAAAGTAATAGAATAAACCAGGTATAGGTTTCTGGGAAGTATACCGGTAATGATACCTACTATCTAAACTAATTTCTTCAAGGAATCGATACTTTTAATCAATATACAACTAGATGAGTCATCTTTTCGAACATATACTCGACCATATTTGATCCAGACAAACTTGTAGTTTTTTTCTTTTGCAGCTTTCCTAGTGGCAGCATGAAGGGTTTTACATTCTGGTGAGAGATGCTCGGATACATAGATATTTTGCTTCTGGGTAGTCAATCCGAGATAATTTGTGTTCAGAGTATTATTTTTGTTCATCTTGTTGTAACGATGACATGCGGAAAGAACATTATCCCGAATACGTGGATTTGTGAAGGTAACCAAAATATTGCGAGGTCGATCTGAAGAAATATTCACTTTGGCTACTCTACGGCATGAGTGTATACAGGCTTGATCTAGTTGTATGTTTACAGTACGGCAAAGATTATTAAATAACTCCAAGGGGTTTTCGTTACGTGCCTCAGGAACAGCTTGGATTTCCAAATTCTGGCTACGACTCATCCTTTCCATAGTTGACAATCGAGAAGAGAGTGTATTCACTTCCTGTTAAAGTTTAAGTTTCTCGGCCGCTATAGATTTAATAGCTTCGCTTTGCTCATCTATTTTAATTTTCATGGCATTCTGTTCCTCGCATATAAAATCCGTAGTAGCCGTAAAGTCATCTTTAAGATTCTGAACCACAGAGTCCATCGTAGCACGGACAAGTCTTTCGACATCCTTTTTCACGACAGACCTGAACCTTTCCATCAACATATTCAATAAATTATCCAACTTTTTATCCAATAGAGCGCTTATCTTATCCATAGTTACGACGTTACTCTCTATTCTATTCTGTGGTGAATTCTCAGCACTAGGTAATGCAGGTGCCTGCACTAGAGAACCAGATAAATTCTCTAAAGACATATTCATTATATCAGGGGCGTCAACTACAGACGGGATTTGGTTCTGATGCACTGGTGTGTTTGCCTCGGTTTTTGTACGTCTTGCAGGGGTAGAAGTGCATGTAGGACAGATCCATTGCACTCGGTAGTCGATTGATAAGCTAATGAATTGTTCCTTCGTTATATTCAAACATTCTATATGGAATTTCATTTGACAAAGATTACATTTCATATACCTATTGTCTAGTTTCTATAGCATGTTTGCAAGCTGTGCAGGACATAGTGCTTGTTGTGCGTGTTTCGATTGTCGAATATGGAAAAATTAAAAAAAACAAAAAAAGTTGCAAAAAAATATTTATATGTCCGTGATTCGAACCAACTAGCACTCTAACTTCAGTTGTTCAACACGGCACTCTGACCGCTAGGCCAACGATACTGTACTCGGTAAGCCAAAAATAAGCATATGTTCCGTCCGTCAATACTTATAATTGCATTTAATGTGTGTATGTGTAACTTGGCATTAGTAATCTACCTTCCACTGCTTCACTTTTTTGTTGTCAAAACACAGTAACTCACAGTATTATATCGTAATTACGGCCACAATTATAAGTTAGTTAAGTAGATTTTTATTCTGATCCACAAATTGTAACTTAGTAATTTAAAGGAACTAAGTTTTAACGCGTTTTTAACACTATTTAGTACTAATTGGTAATTAAAACTGGAGAGGTTTAAACAACACAACTGCTTTCCTTAAGCCCGAGAGGGTAAATGTATTTGTTGTTATAGTGGCAACAGAAATACATCATCTGTGAAAATTTCAACTGTCTAACTATCACGGTTCATGAGATACAGCCTGGTGACAGACGGACGGACAGACAGACAGACAGCGTAGTAATAGGGTCCTGTTTTACCCTTTGGATACGGAACCTTAAAAACTAAGGAAAACTGAAATAAACGAGCGTGCACACGAGAGAAAGAATGCTTGATGTGGTGACCAGCAATCTATGTTTTTTTTTTTATACAATTTAATTATATTCATCCCTTTACAGCGTACACCGACCACTGAATAAACCAAATCATATTGAAAATCTTTATCAACATATTATACAAAAGTATTTTTACCAGGTCGAACCACGGCTTACAACGAAGAAATTGTGTTTACCTTTAATATTGGTCTTTATTGGCGGTAAACTATATTTGTTGAAGAAAAGTTGAGATTAATAGCAAAAATGCCAATCAAATATTTATTCATAATTTTTGATAAATCAATAAAACAACATTTGCTATTAATCTCCTGTTTTCTTCAACAAATATGGTTTACCGACAATAAAGACTGATAGGCATATTAGAACTAGTTAAAGTCACATTCACTTCATTGTAAAACTTCTCTTTTCGACCATCATTGCTAAAAAAATGGTATGAAATCGTACCACGTTATGCGATAAAAGTAAACGGTCATGTATTTATGTATTAAACTAAAGTTTAATTTATACCTTTAACATATAAATTATATGATAATCAGAGAATGATAAAATAACAAAATAAAATAATATTTCAAATCTACAAATTTATAGACAGTTAAAAATTTAAACACATCCAATTGAACCATTGTGGCCAAAGTCGTAAAGGCTTCCAGGTCGGGATAATGCGGGTTCAAGTCCGTCAGATATGTTTAATTTTTGAACTGTCTATAAGATACTTCAGTGTGTGAAACACTCAAAAATATCGAAAAATATTTAAAATGTTTTCATCATCATCATCTCAGCCATAAGAAGTCCACTGTTGGACATAGGCCTCCCCCATGGATTTCCAAAAAGACTATTCCAAAAGGCTTGCATCCAGCGTCTTCCCACCACTTGTATGAGACTTGTCCATCTCGTGGCTGGTCTTCCTACGCTGCGCTTGCCGGTACGTGGTCTCCACTCGAGAACCTTTCGGCCCCATCGGCCATCAGTTCTACGTGCTATGTGCCCTGCCCACTGCCACTTCAACTTGCTAATCCGCTGTACTATATCGGCTATATCGGTGTGCTATGTGTTAAAATGTTTTAACAGGGTGTTATTATTGGATTAAATTTTTTTTATCAAGTCTAATTTGCTATAATTAGACGCGACACCATCTTAACAATCATTTTCTTACTTGATATCATTGCGATGTATGTACTTACGTACCTACCACTTATAACTATTTTGTAACATTCAATTGCGGCGAGTGCGCCACACCTCACTAAGTGAGTGCTTTCGACGTTTTGCTGGCGAGAAAACACACCACAGATGCAATTCTGCGTTGCAAGTATCAATCGTATCTTATAATCGTAGATAAAGGATGTAATTATTATTCCAGCAATGTAACGCTATTTTGTTTACTTTACCAAAAAACCTTACTTTTTTAAAAATGTGACAATAATTTTGCTTCAGATAGCTCCTCTAGTACGTAAGTACATACAAATGCTCAATATAAATGGTAGAGTGTAAACGTTGCGTGTCCATGTCTGTGCCCATATTCTGCGGCAGTTAACCTGTCGCCTGCAGTTACAAGATAATATCTTTCATCTTCGTAAGTTATATCATGAGGTGTCGAGATTTCTTTAATGAGCAATTTGTATTAAGTGAAACCGCTACCGAGTTTTTGACTGATGATAAAGAATTTGGTTACTGCGCCCCGCGATGTGATGAAAAACGGTGATGATGATGACGAAAGTCCGAGACGGGTAAGGGGTAAGTACCTACAAACAGCGCAATGGCTCAAATTGCGTCCGGCAATTCGGACCCCAAGATAAGATAAGATAAGATGATGAAAGGTCACAGAAGACTAATAGTACTACAATTATAGAACGGACACTCTCCCAACACTCACTTCCCGCCAATGTCTGGTTCCTCACCCAAACCCCGTGCTCGCCTTTTTGCGAGCCAGGCTCAGCTAGAAGGCTTTCACGTTATTTTTTTTAATTCTTTAAAATTTCTAAAATTCGTTCTCTAACTGGGAGCCGACAAAGAATTGTCAAATGTGGTTGCCATTTGTCAATTCTTTGTCATCAGGGGGGCACCCCTGATTGGGATTACAAATTGATTCAGTTAATCAATACCGATCTGTAACTGAACCTTGTGTAAAGCATTTCCTGTGGGTTGCTATCTTTTTTAACACGCTTTTATTAGGTCGACCTGTATGTAATGAAATCTAAGGTTTAACCATGAAATTTAACCATCTTCCAAGGATCGTAGCGTCATGAAAATTAGCAGCTGTATGTAGTTCTGATGACAATACAATAATATGGTACTGTCGAACTGATCTGACGATGGAGCCGGAAGATATGAACTAAAACTTCATGATGGAACATCGTATCATAGCTGTGTTTGGATTTGTTAGAAAAGTCTTGTAATGAACCTTGACCACAATAATTTGTAGCGTGTTTTTTAGTTTTTTAAACTGTAATTTATTTTGATTTAGTAACGAGCGAAGGACGTGTCACGTTTTATCAAATATGTCAATTTTATTACATAAAAGTGGCAGAATCTATAAAAATATGGCGGCCGACGGGAAATGGTTCAGTTACGGAGCGGTCTTGATTAACTGAATTGCCCTGCTGATCAGTATTACCGTCAAAACACAGTTTGCGCATGTGTCATGTCACTGGTGTCAGATCTTGACACCGAGCGCTTGAAGCGCTGCTTCATCTTAATGTACTGATAAGCTCTTTGGATGTTAAAAGCGCTGAGAAAGATATAGATATCGACGAGCGACAACCATAACTTCATTCATAGTGTGTGTACATATAAAAACATATAAACTTTCGTATGTGTTACTAGGTAGCGAGGGTTTGTATGGAATGCCCGACTTGTGGTTTTATACAAACTTATGATGATAAGTTATACCTCTCCCGAAAGGATGCCAGCCAAAAAATCCAATTAACCTAATTTAATTACCGTACAATACAATGTTGCCAGAACACACAAAAACTTGTCCAATCTTCGAATAGGTAGTTACTTTCGACCATAACCATTGTGGGTTGCCATAAAAATAAACCAATAATTAAATAATTATTACCGAATACATCTGTCGTACAAATTTTTAGCAGATGTTAAACATTGCCTGCGGGGATCACGCTTGACCCTATGAATGTGGGTAGGGTTTCCATGTCTAAATCAATTAATTACTGTTTGATAGGTTTTGTTTTAGCATTATTTTTTGTCAGTGATATAACTTTAGTTTTCGAAGATTCTTTGTTTCCTGAGAACTATAATCTTGGTATTTTCAAGGCTAGAGCGAATAGATGTCATCTAGATCGATGAGCTCCATCCTCGATCACACTGTCCCTTATTATGAGGCGAGTTGGTGGTCAATCGTAGATCTATCTATCTAGCATTAAAAATAAAAACCGAACAAGTGCGAGTCAGACTCGCCCACCGAGGGTTCCGTAAAAACTAAAGAAACTCATTTTTTTTTATATTTTCCTTCATAAACCAAAAAATATACATCGTAAAAATATTTAAAAACCCGTTTTAGCTTATGCTAATGAAGCTCTTTCATACGATACCCCACATGATACGGTTAATTCACTTTAAAATTTGGGCCCTCATTCCTTGCATAATGACCCTATTTTTTTGTGATTAAATTAAAAGTGTCCAGTTTTCGGATTTTTTCCTATACTCTAACACAATGCTTCTTGCTAAACATAGTTCTAGGTCACTAGGTCAACGGCAAGTAATAGGTTTTGATTCCTAGTGAGTGGCGAAATGTGCGTTTTTTACGACATATTCGTCTGTAACTTTTTTTACGAAAACTGAGAAATTTTATTTTTCTTTCTGTAGCAAGAAACTATGGATCTGCGTGTATGGTTTTAATTTCAACTCGATACCTTTACGTGTTCTCGAGATAAAGGTCTTGACACCCGGACAGACGGACAGACAGACAGACGGACAACAAAGTGATCCTATAAGGGTTCCGTTTTTTTCCTATTGAGGTACGGAACCCTAAAAAATGGGATATAATATTATGTCGAATATAATTTTAAACTGCAAAGTTGTTTATTTTTCAATTAGATGTCAATATCATGGTTTCATCGTTTATAAATTTGAGTAAGAGTAAACTAAACAAATTCGTACTTGGCTAATTTTTTACTCCTATCACCACTTAGATTTAAAATAAATAAATATATTTGTGGACATTTCACACAACGCCATCTAGCCTAAACTAAGCAAAGCTTGTACTATGGAACTAGATGGCTGATAGAATACATATATACTTTTTTTTTTTGTAAATATATACATATGATACATAGAAATACCCAGACACAGAACAAACATCCATGCTCATCACACAAATGTTTGCCCTGGGTGGGGATCGAACCCACGACCTTTTAGTTCAGCAGGTAGACGTAGACACACTACCAACTGAGCCACAAGGCCATTTAAGATCTAACATTGTAAATAGCTATGTGCAATATAAAATAAAACTTTTTGACGTGACAACGTCTAATAAATCGATGAACGCCGGCTGCACGCAACGAAAAAGTGTCCCGTTACGCTCATTGTCGAGCTCAATTTTATTCATAAAATTATGCAATCATTTCATTAATGTTTTGGACGTTGTCACGTTAAACTATCGTCCATAAACCGACTTTACAGACAACCAATTTTTTTTAATAATACGTAAGTAGAGTAAAATTGAATATGTCTAAAAATATAACCCTTCTCAGTAAATAATAAAAAAATGCTGAAAATTTTTGCTGTATACAAAATATGGCAACATTACAAGTAACGTAAGGTGAGCACAAAAGGACCTAATGGCTCGAAGTGCATCCGAGAATCGGACCCCATTTATAAGATAACGTAAGGTGAATTAATCAATTACTTATATTATATTACTTATACTTATATTATCTGCAACGGGCGCTCACACATTGCCGTTCAATAACGGCGTTTCGACTCGTTACTGACGGAGAATCACTCATTTTCTCGGGTTAAGGTAGTAAATACGTAATTGTGTATTTTTGACCAGTTTCCGTCACATTTTATGGCCGCTCTGAATAGTTTTGCGAATTTTTAGAAATAAAAATGGTATAAAATTAAGAAAAAAATTATATATTAAATAAAATAAAATTTAACCTTGAAGTGCGAGTTCCGTTATATGGCGTAGTTCAGAATTCATTGTTTACTTTAATACGATCAAGTGGGTATCAAAATTCGCACTAAGCTTTCTGATGTAATCAATCAACCAAGAACAACCTTGAATAAGAAATAAAAACCAATAATTATAGTTTTAAAAACGGAATTAAACGAATTGCGTGTTTTGAAGTCGGTTTACTTCAAAACACGCAATTCGTTTACTTGAATGACTTATTTTCCCAGTCATTTTGTTATTAAAATAAAACCAAAGTCCAAGACCATAACCGATTTTGAAAAAAATAATATGGGACCACCTCTGAATTAAGTATGACGTACCAAATAAAAAAAAACAATTCATAATTGGCTACGTAATCGCTGAACAAACATACAAAACCATACGAGTCAAACCTCCTCCTATTTTGGAAGTCGGATAAAAACAAAAGAATGACACCAGCCAATATTAACGCATTCAAACAACCTTAGAGTTAGTGAAGAATAAGTAAATATAGACAGTAGGGGTGTGTTCGGGTATGCTTTTTGTATTCATTTAAGTTTAATGTTTTAGCAATTACAAGGTAGAGTGTAATAAACAAACATCAGTATTTCCATTTTATTTTGCATGTAGGATAAATGACAATGATGATAAAAATGACAATGTGTTGTCCAACATATCATACAAAAAAAGTATATATGTATTATATCAGCCATCTAGTTGCATAGTACAAGCTTTGCTTAGTTTGGGCTAGTTGGTGTTGTGTGAAATGTCCACAATTTTTCTTAACCTTGCATAACATATATAGATAATTGATAATTATATATTTTTCTAATTTTTTAGCTCCACAGGTCCGTGACCTTTGTCAGAATTACAAACTATTTTGAACTACATATTGTTACGGGAAGACTATTTTCATTTACTCAAGTAACTTATTACTAAGTTGTGTGTATGCCGTGAGGAGGCCAGCGACCCGCAAGCAGCAAGCAGCTCAAATTTGTTTAATCGTACATGTAGAAGAACCAAACATTACACAAACATACACATTTCTATATTAACAGCAAGTAACCTGACGTGGTGGCATGAAAATCTTTTTTTTTTTGACATGGGATAAAAAAAATTAAAATATTTCTATTAAAACAGTTATTCTATTTTAATCACCTCAAATTTATAAAATCCAAACGGTCACAAACTTTGGCGCGAAGTGTACTGCTTGCGTGATGCTTTCTGTAGACCAATTGATGTTGGTTTTCGTAAATTACACGCCTGCTTTTGCTGTGCTTATATTTGGATATTTAATAGTGGGCGCGGTTTCAATTACTACCCGGAATAAAAGAAAAGATATTGCAACTGAAGATGTCAACATAATTATACACTCTTGGACACAAAGTATTTTCTTGTTGACCGTGCGAGCGATTATTTACAACATAGGAAATAATTAAATTTTATTTACACATCGAGGTCATTTCTCAAGGCACCGTTAAACTAATTAAAAGAACGAAATTATCGTATAAATTTCGTTCTTATTTTAAATTCAGGTATTTTTAACAGAGCAAATTTTTAACACAGTTTGTAAAGAAGTCTTGAGAATTGAGTCCAATTCAATTAATTTAAATAAATAAAATAAGTATTGGAGGACAACACCATCTAGAAAGCTTGTACTATGTAATCTAGATGGCTGATAGAATACATACATACGTTTGTTTTTGTAAGTACATACATACTATACATATAAATACCCAGACACAGAAAAAACATCCATGCTCAGCAGAAATGATTACCTTGGGTGGGGATCGAACCCACGACCAACACCTCAGAAGGTCGACGTACTGCCACTGAGCCATGAGGCCTGTCAAATGGCAAGGTATGTCGAGGCATTTGTCAAAATGCATTGTATGCCAAGTTGGCATTTTGTCAAATTGCCAAGCCAACGCAAGAGAACTTCGCTGGATGAGGTACCACCCCGACCGAGGGTCCTAACTTCTTGCTCCAACGTGGTGTCCCATATCCAAGACAAATTTCTTTGCTTTGGAATACCACGGCCCCGCTGTTTCAACAACGGACGGAATGAAGTCTCATTCCGACTTGAAGTAAGACACACATAGCATCCTACACCTAGACGAGGCACTGCTCTCTCTGCCATGTTACCAACGTTACCAACTCCATCAAGCCCTGTGAACGTAACTAGCCTGGAGGATCCAGCAAGCATGCTCCTTCTGCTAGAACAAAGACTTGCTGCAGGAAATCTTAAGGAGCGTTGTTCAAAAGAGCTTAATATATTTTGGATCTTGATAATCTTGTTATACACAGATAATGTGTTTTTTTTAACCAAATTAAAAAAAAAAAAAATCTCAATTCGGTGGTATTTTTTTATGTTTGTTACCGCATAACTTCTTCATTATAAACCGATTTAGATTTTTTTTGTTTGAAAGGAAATATTTACAGATTGAGTCCATAGAAATTTCAACGTTAAATGTAGGTCTAGTAGTAGGTATATGATTTTTAAAACAAAATTTAACACTTTCAAATCTGCTGTTTCAGTTTTTTTGGTAGGTATTTATGATTTTATTACTGATTTATTATTTAGTTGATTTATTCAGAAACTCTGTAAATACAGATTATATACATGCTATTTCTAGAAATGATTTTATACCTATTTTTATCAGGGCATGGAATTTTGTGAAAATAGTTAATTGAAAATCAGCAAATCATCTAATTGAATTGGAGCACATCGTGATATTACGTGTATCATACAAGCTCATACATAAGTGCATTCATGTATTAAGACCATAATTCCGGCACATTCTAGTACGGTGGCAAGTTCACCCACGGTATTGCGCAATATGAAAGTGAACGTATGCTGGTGGCCAACATAGTAGGTACGATTTAAGCTGTGGCGCGGTCCCCGGGTGAGTCCGAGCTTGGACACCATCGGTGAATGTGAATGGGTGGGCTCGGATTTTGTATTGGATGGATTATTTTAAAACGACTTCAAAAAGAAGGGGTCGTTTAATACCAGGTTTAATTATTTAATGAGAAACATGTTTTTGTTATAACTATCTCCAATATTTTCATTAAAGTTCGGGGACGTGAGATGCGATATGTCATAATATTTTGGAACATTGGCAAAACCCAGTCATCTAACAGAAGCTCAACATAAAGCTGCAGAAGCTGCTTAGACTCGAGCACCGTCGTAAAGTATCATGTCTGTTTATATTCTATAGGATTCATTTCGGGGAATGTGAGTGAGAGCGTCACGACCCAATTCCACATCCTACCCATTTTACTACAGGACTAGCAGAAAGTCAGCGAATTAACACCCATTTCTCATTGAAATGCCAAAAATCTGTACTCAGCGACATCGATCCACGTTCTTGATGCGTACTGTACAGGAATGGAATTCTTTGCCATCATTTCTGTTTCCTGAGATCTACAATCTTAGAATTCTCAAGGCTAGAGTGAATAGCTTATATTCTAGATCGACGAGCTCCATCGTCGGTCACACCGCCGCTTAACATCAGACGAGCTGGTAGTCAATCGTAGATCTTGCGTAAAAAATAATAGCGTCAAGTGTTTTATTTTTTTTTGCCATTTTGATCATTATACACGTAACTACTCAACATTTTAACGAAAAACTAAAGTCAGCATCAGCACATGCTTACATACATGTACAATATGTACATACATACATACAAATAGAAATCCAAACAATTTCTCAATTCACGTAACTCACTAGACCGGAACAGACCACCACGTGGTGGTAATATTTGCACAGGTCATTGTTTTCAAAAGTCATGCTGACATTTAATAAACACTAATATATACTAAATTCATTCATAAGCAGAAAATAGTAGTGTATTTTTAGTGACATTGACGATATTGCGTAATACATTCAACGTGTTAATAACTCAAAGTAGTATGTAGTGATATTTTAGTAATATCGTACAGTGCTCTTTAGCGGTCCACTTTCTCAAAATCCAAAGCGGTATAATGTTAAGTGTCGGTGTGGATAGAGCACCTTGATCTAGAAGAGATAGCATACTCTAGTCAATGATGATACGTAGTTAAGTTTTCCCCGTCTCTGCGTGGCAAACTTCAAGTAAGGTAATTGCCTGACTCGCCTTCAGTCGCAACACGGCGGGCAACGCAGTTAGACGCGTGTCGTGACTTGTGAAAATACCATATATCCTGTATATTTAGAAACTGCAACACCAATATATATAAGGTCAACAATATATACAAAAAAAAACTTACGGATGTACATAGTCTTATCCTCGAAAGTGCTGAGAACTGCGACTTGCCATACTTTTACTTCATATTCAATGAGTATAGTTTAGTAATCTCTATATAGATAAAATCTCACTGACTCTAACCTTGAAAATTCCAAGATGTAGTTCTTACGGCGCGTACATGATGGAAAGACAGACCTGATGCAAAATAGCATCCTATGTATGGGCCCTAAAATCTACAAATCTCTATTTCCTTGACAACTTGACAACTTCTACAACCTTGAATTTTTTAAAGCTAGAGTGAATAGATTATCTTCTAGATGGACGAGCTTCATCCTCGGCCACACCGTCGCTTAACATCAGGCGAGTTGGTGGTCAACCGTAGATCTATCTTGCATAAAAAAATCAATACGATTCTTACGTCACTAGGAGATTTGACGACAGTGAAGATAGCACTTATATAATCAAGTGTGCTGTTATGATACTCATAGAATGAAGACTATAAAAGATTACTAGATATTATTTTACATGTTTTAATGGCCGTTGTTAAAGGTCAAGACAACAAGGCAACTTTAACTGCAACTGAATCAACCTCACAGGATTTTTAGCCGCATTTCTCTTTCCAGCGATCTTGTCTTGGATGATGAGCGAGATCAATTAGTACTTGTCATAATAAAAATGGAGATGTAGATGGGTGGGGTACTTGGCCAAAAAAAAGGAAAGACGGAAGGTGGATTAAAGCAGTCACAGAATGGTGGCCGCGAGACGGAAAGCGAGCCCCTGTTAGATCTCCAGCACGTTGGTCAGATGATACAAACATGGCAGTATGAAGACAGTAGATGAAATTGGCACAGGACCGGATAAGGTGGCGCTCCAAAGAGGACACCTATACTGTGTAGTGGTTGGATAATGGTTGACGATGATAAAAATAATTCAGACTGTTGAACCTTGTACTAAGACTGTAAGTATGCGAGTGTAGTGTGGAATCCATTTTATGTGGTGTATTCTCAGTGCATCGAAGGCATCCAACGTGCTTTTACAAGATCATTGGCTTTCTCAAGCCAAGGCATTTCCCACAGAAGTCCTTAAGAGAATCGTTTGGGTTTTTTTAAGATGCACACTTTGCGTGATAGACGAAAGAGCTGTGATCTGACATTTCTTCATAAAACGATCCATGGATTTTCCGACTGTCCATCTATCTTAGAAGAATTATCTTTACATGTACCTTGTCGCTATCCTAGACACAGGATTATACGAATAATGGGATGTCGGCAAACTGATAGAACCAATTTGGCTGTCAACTCACCTACACAAAGATTATGTCGCACTTATAATGAATTTAACGTATCATTGGATGATCTCGACATCTTCAATGATACACTCTATGTTTTTAAAAACTAACTGGTAAAGTCTCTTTGTAAACTGGACTGATTTTTTCAAATTTTTATTCTTTGATTTTATCACTTTTTGATTTGGCTCTTAGATTTATATATAAATAAATAAAGACTGTTAATGACCATGCTCCACTTCAAACCTCATAAGCCTTCATATTTGCATTCAAAGACCACCAGCGCGCGACCCCGCTATGGTTTCGACACCGAAGTATGTTAGTACTATAAAAGGTGACACCTTAATACTATAAAGATCTTATTATGCACCACACATGGCTTGTAATAGCTTTTACTGCTCAGTAAACTGTCTTATTGCGTATGCTTTTATTTGCTACTACTATTTAGTACCAAGTCGTTTTTGGAACGCGAAATCTGTTGTTTACGACCAATTGACCCGTAAAAAGGTAGGTACAATAAATAGAGTTTTTTTTTCTATCATCATGATGGGAACTAGTTGAACATAGTTTTACCGGCAATTAGGAAAAAAACTTCTTTTTTTCGAAATTTCCGCGTAAGATGAAAGTAGTATTATAATGAGAATCGACTGGCCTTGTGGCTCAGTTGGTAGTGTGTCGATCCCCACCCAGGGCAAACATTTGTGTGATGAGCATGGATGTTTGTTCTGTGTCTGGGTGTTTCTATGTATCATATGTATATACCTAGTCTTGCCATAAATATTGTCACGAAGAAAAAAATTATTTTTTTATTGCAAATAATATTTATTACTTTTACAGTGTGTTAGTTTAATACATAAATATAAAACAATTTAAAATATAAAAGCTTATTCGAAGTGGTCTCCATTGGCTGCAATACAGTCCTTTAAACGTTGAGGCCAGTTATCAATAGAAGCACGCACTCTTTCCATGGGAAAATTCTTCACTGCCAATCGTATGGATTGTTTTAGGGACTCCAAATTATCATGGCGTTTAGAGCAAGCCATACTCTCTAAAACTGACCATAAATCATAATCCAGCGGATTAAGATCAGGACTAGACGACGGCCAGTCTTCAGCTCTGATGAAGTCCGAAACGTTCACTTCCAACCAAGACTGCGTGGACCGAGCTTTATGACCTGGCGCCGAGTCTTGTTGGAAGGACCATACTTGGTTATTGAACATGGTGTTGTTAAGGGGCTTAACTACCTTCTCAAGAATGGTATTTTGATACACTTGTGCCGATGTTTTGATACCTTTTTCACAAAAATATGGTGCAGTCACTCCTTCATAGCTAACACCCCACCAAACCATCACTGAAGTCGGATAATGCCCACGTTGCACTCTGTCGACTAATTGGGAAGCTTCCTTAGAGCTTTGAGCATAAATACGGTCATTTTGTTTGTGAAAATGTTGCTCAATTGTAAAGATTTTCTCATCCGTAAACAAAATTTTTCTGTGACCTCCCTTTGCGTACCGCTTCAGTAGTTGTTTCGATTTTACCACCCTATTCTTTTTTAAATTATCAGTTAAAAAATGACCAGTGCGTTTCTTATAGGCTGCAAGTCCTAAGTCATCTTTAAAAATACGCGACATGGTTCTGGGTGCTATCTTCATCTCCCGAGATAAAATCTTTTGCTTTCGGACAGGATTTCTTCGAATTCTTTCCCTTACTGCTTTGACCACCTTTTTCGTACGAACACTACGTGGACGGCCAGATCTTTTTCTGTCACAAACAGAGGAGGTCTCATTGTACCTATTAATAGCCCGGTACACAAACATTTGACTAATACCAAGCGTATGGAGAGTTTTAAAAATTGCATTTGGCTCCATACCAACTTTGTGTAATGCAATCACAGCGATTCGGTTCTCTTTATCACCCCACTCCATTTTAATATCGCAAAATATTGTACAATGTATTGGCGCCAAAATTAGAAAACTCAATCAACAATCGTATAAAAATGACAGATTCCAAATTCAAATGTAATATCTTTCTTATTTTTAACTGTAACAGTATTTATGGCCAGACTAAGTATTTACAAAAAAAAGTATATATGTATTCTATCAGCCATCTAGTTCCATAGTACAAGCTTTGCTTAGTTTGAGCTAGATGGCGTTGTGTGAAATGTCCACAAATATTTATTATTATTATTTATTATTAATGAGTAGAAGACATAAAAAATAAAGAAATAACAAATCCAAAGAAATGTAACTATCTTTGTTTTTGTTACTATTTTTTTTTCAAGAACAATTTCCGCTGAAGGACTCAAGCGGAAATCGTTCATAAACAATTAAGTAGATTCACCATAATTTCTCATTTTTGTCTCGTATTTAACCTACTGGGAGTTTCTGGTGGAACCTTTGAAACTCGATATACTGGTGGTAACTGATGGGGCACCGCGTTGAACTCTTTTGAATGAGCGTAGAGAGCTGTTAAAGCTCTACACAACCAATATTGTACAAACTGACTTTTTCTTGGACTAGCCAGGGACAGGGTAATATTTTTAACCAACTTCCAAAAAGAACGAGGTTGTCAATTCGACTATATGTTTTGTTTGTATGTTTGTTCAGCGATTATTCCGCCAGTTATAAATTGTTTTTGGTGATTATTATTTTGGTTGGTAGGTAATATATACCTCAGAGGTGGTTTCTATGGCAAAATAACTGAAAAAAAATCGTCCAAGTAAGTACGTTGAAGTCGTTTTTTTCAGTTTTTTAAACTATTATTATCGAATGAACAAATGTCACAGGAAAGTGCGGCATAAAAATGCTATTGGTCGATTCGCACCGCGGTGCGAAAGGACCTATTTAAAAAGAGCTCTTGGGTGATTCAGACCGCGGTTCGAGCCGCTTGTGGTGCGAAACGCCCAAGTACCCACTTAAATATGTTGCAAAAGTGTTTTATTTTTATTTTGAAATAATATTAAATCTCAAATATGTTTTTACTTTTCTACAGAAATATGACCTTACCTAAAAACATTTTGATCAACGTCTCAGACTCTATTCAAATTCCTTTTTGTTTTGTACCAGCAAGAAGATAACATAGTATTTTGAGCATCTATAACATCTTTGAATAACATTTTACTGTAAGACCTTAAATGATTGTTGACCCCTGACCTCTTCATTTATTAATTTATAAAGATAAAATAAATAATTCATAACGATCCCAAGAGCACATTTCAAATTAAAAAAGATTGTTAGAAAATTGTCCTTGGGTTAGTTATTGTGATACGATACTTATCTACAACATGGCACATCTATGTAACATAATGATTTTGTAACATTATATTGCAAATTAATCACGTGGGCATCCACATACACAAACACATTAACATATTTTAATATGTATATTACTAAACAATCTGTCCGTATTTTCCTCTCAAATTTAACAAATAATTACGCAGCCTTGTGAAATTTCTAGAAAGTGTATGATTATTATGAAGTATATTTATGTGTTTTAAACTTCGCGTGCCAATCATCATAACTCAGTCAAGTGCGCAAATAGACAGATCCAAAAAGTGCTCTTCACTTGTTTGTATGAGAGAAAAAAACTTTCTACTCAATTATTTCTAAGTTCTATTTAAAGTATTGTTTAAGAGATGAGTCGACAGAGTCAGGTTGCTGTTATATTCATATTTCTAGTCCGTTCAGGGTCACAAGGTTCAGTGGGTCAAAAGTTCCAGTGACTCAAAAAAGTCCAGTGACCAAAAATGACATGTCCCGAAAAGTCTAGTGGGCCAAAAGGTCCAGTGGGTCGAAATGACACGTCCCAAAATCATGACTTTTTACTAGGTACAAATAGGTATGTTTTTTTTTTTTACAGATTTAGCGCCTATCTGCTCCATGCATAGTGCTCGCGAGCTCAAATACTCAGATTCCAAATTTTATCAATTTGTAAAATATGTCTTCTTGAATTCTGTCTGATAGTAAAAAGGCCCGGTAACTCCCATTAGTTCTATATAACTGTGACGTCATGGAACTGTTGATTTTTTTTAATCCTTTTTGTTCTATGGTAGAACTATTAAATACTCTCATTTGTACTATAGAACTAATAATACATGGTAATTTTCGTTAGTTCCATAGAACTGTTGCCACATAGCAGGGGAAAAGTGAAATATAGTGGCAAGAATTAAGAACTGATGTCTCATCTCAACTGTGTTGTTAGTAGAACAGCAAGCAGGCAGCAGCGCCCTCAATGCACCGACTTCCAATAAAAGGAGATTCTCAATTTGACTGTATGTTTTTTGTATGTTTGTTATACGATTACTCTGCCTTGTGGTCTTGATTTCGATGTTTTTTTTTTTTTTTTTTTTTTTTTATTGGTAAGTATTAGTTCAGAGATTAATCCCATATATATTTTATCAAAAACGATTCAGTAATTTGGTTTTTTTAACAATTTAACTGGAAAAATATAATCCAAACGAAATTGCGTATTTTGAAGTCGGTTGCTTGAGTTCTAAAATTATAATTATTTATATATTTCATATATTATGTAGTATATATATTAGGCTTTCTTTTAACCGTGACATGAATGACACTACCCATTATACAATCAGTACTATCTTTTCTTTTCACCTCTAATAATCAACTCAAAAACAGGGATGCTTTATTATAGATAGATAGATAACTCTTTATTAAAAGACCACATTGTACAAACACATTAAAAAGACAATATTACTATGGCTAATCTTTCAATAGGCGGCCTTATCGCTTAGCGATCTCTTCCAGGCAACCATGTACGGAGTAGGATAGGTGGCACTGATAGTTTAAAACTAAAACATAAAAAAAAAAAACTTGCTTATGTATACAAAAGTGAAAATACTACAGAAAAAACTTATATATACATATAGTATATTATATGCATACACATTTAATATGAAAAAGAAAGGAAAATAATTTATTTACTCATTTAAATATGGGTTTTAAAAACATTTATAGAGGGAGCTCGCTTGATATTCACTGGCAACTCGTTCCACAGTCTGACTGCTGTTACTGTAAAAGAGGAGGCATAAAAATTAGTTTTGTGCCGAGGAATATCAATAAGGAATATTATTTATGTATCTGAAAAACATAATCTGATATGTATTTTCCTTACTAATTTTAATTTATAAAAAAAGAAACTCATTTATTCGGGAAACCCAGCAAAAGGCAGCAAAAAGCAGCGATAAAAAGTATTGGTCGATAGCAGGCATCGGTGGATCACAACTTTTGAATGGAAATGGGGGAGATACCTGTCCAATACTAGGTCAGCATAGATTAAAAAAAGGTGGTGGTCAATAAAAGATGACACAACATTACAGGAAACACTGCTCGTTACAAGAAGTACATTTCTCAGCTTGCATAACGTTGAAATGACTCACAGATGTACAAGTTCGATAGCGGCGCACGCGCACTACATTTCAACGCTTCTGTGAGCTGAGATATTTCTTGTGGGACGGACTAAGGTATACTCGTGTTAAAGTGCTGTCGGTAATAAATCCACAGTTTAACTGAATAAACTTACGGAAAACCGGCTTCGCATATAGCTAAGAATAGCATTATAAGCCTTTAGCAAAATATTTTGAAATACTAATTCATATACTTACTTGCAAATGAACATGAACTTGCAGATGAAAATGAAGATGAACTTTGACTTTGATGGAATTCAAAATAAATAATTATACTTTAAAAACTGATTTCAAATTACGCAATTTATTTACTTGCATGATATACATATTTACGTTTAATTTGTTATAAAACCAAAGTACTGAAACAATTTTGATATAATTTATATGGTACCATATAAATTATACTTTACCTCTAACCTACCAAACAAAAATATTCTTTTTTTTTTATACACTACAGATGTACGATTGACCACCAACTCGCCTGATGTTAAGCGACATTGTGGCCGAGGAGCTCGTCGATCTAGAAGATACCTATTCACTCTAGCCTTGAAAATTCCAAGATTATAAATCTCAGGAAACAGAGATGACGGCAACGAATTCCATTCTTGTGCAGTACGCAACAGGAATGTCTTCAAAAACAATTCATAATTGTCGGAGTGATCGCTAAACAAACAACAAAAAACAACATACAGTCGAATTGAGAACCTTTTTGGAAGTCGGTAAAAAATACTTAAATCCATTCTATAAGCAAAAACATTTTTGAATCAAAATGAAATTTTGATAAGTGTTTTTAACACTCTATCTAACTTTTGCATAGCAGATGTTTCACAAACCATTTCAGTAATTTTATATTTTCTAAAATGCAAAGCAACAGTTTTTTTTTTAAATTAATTTATTTAAACATAAATTAATACACGTTGATATAAAATCATCTAAAAACCTAGTTAAGGTTTATCTAGATGATCTGTTCTCGTAATATTACATTTACTTACAATATTATTTACAAACAACACAACTTGACTAAATGTTGTGCGCGATCACGCAATAAGACAGCTGATGTAATGTAATGTAAGTAATGTCAGTGATGTTGCAGTTGTCCATAGGCGACGGTTATCGCTTACCATCAGGCGAGCCGTCTGCCTTTTTGCTGCACCTTTTTATGAAAAAAAGTTGCCATGTGAAGCGAGATTGAGTAGTAACGTGTAAATGAAACCTTAAGGTGCCTTAGGGTTGCATTTACACTGTGGAGTGGAGCGGAGAAGAGACGTGGCTCGACCAATCACAGTGGTTCAAATGTTAGTGGAAACAGGCATGAGAGAGACGAGGTAAATTGCATCAAAGTGCATGTGAAGTCGTAGAAGAGCGAAGGAAAGCGAAAACTTCCTTCACGGAATGTTAACATTGCAAATCCTTTATAGCCTCCATAGTCAGTTCAAATAATTTTACCTTGCTCTATTTGCTATCGGACGGCTAAAAGCTTGAAAAACGTTATTGATTTATCACACTAATATATTACAAACAAAAAACACAGTCGAATTGAGAACCTCCTCCTTTTCTAAGTCAGTTAAAAACAGAAACTTAATAAACGTAACCTAATATTATTTCCGTCGTGGGCTCAAAATATTTATAAAATATTAAAAAATAATATAATTTTCTTCTATAATTTTTTAAAAATATTTAAAATATCGTGATTATTTGCCGGTATAGGTAAGTTTTACTGTTTTTAATAAATTTATTATAAAAATATCAGCTAATAATGATTGTTAAATAATCCGTGCCTACTATAATAATAGAACAACATTAAATTATACCGAATTCATAAGTAAATTATAACCAGTATTTATCTATATAATTATAATGATGTACGCGTATACCTACATGTCATTTTCTAACTAATGGTCTAATGTGCTTTGAATAAAACTTTACAAATGGAATAACAACTTAGTCCGGCCCTGCCATTATTGACCAGTTATGCAAGGGATTTAATAACGAAGTCTGACTAATACTTATTCCTTACTCCTTAGTATCTATTGGTAAAATCTAAAATACACCAGCTGTAAATGACTCAAGTATTAGGTAATCCTGTATAAATATCTGTAAATTTAATTAAATAAAGTATATAGGCATTGTAATAAAGTGGTGTTTCGGGACTTTGGGAGTGTTGCCGACATATAAACCTGGGTTCCACAGAAATCATATGCAGAATCGGGCTGAATTACAGGTTTTAGAAGACAAAAAAATCCTAACTTGAAAAGTTTAGTTTTTGAACAAAAAAAAACAATTGCGATGTTCAATTTAGGACATTTGCCAAAAATATGAGTAATTAATTATCTCATCTAGCATAGACTGCCCTGATCTTCTAAGCAAAATTAACTTTTATGTCCCAACCGCAACATTTATTTATTTATTTATTATATATTATGATACAACACCATTACAGTTTATTACCAATGTGATGAAGTACCTGGATTACATATTTTCACAGAGTATGCGGACCACCTCCGTGAATTTTGTCAAATTACACTGAAAAATGTCTTATCTCTTCGGATACAGTATTTAATATTGTTAAAGCTCATGACGTAGGAGAAAACTTTAATAAATTAGTTCTACACTTTAGTATAGTGTACATTCCGTAGTATACCTTTATTCCGACCTCCTGTAACATCATCTAACTACCTATCGACAAAATAGTTGTATTATACGCGCATGTAGGTCTTGTAATAAGTTTCTTAAGTTTAATCTAGATCTAATAGACTTCTTCCACTCAAGTATAGGATCTATAAAGAAGCGACTGGGTGACAGCTGTTTCAATAGATATATTTACTTGATTAGTAGATATTATATTGTAACATATATATAAATTATTACAAATTATTTATTATATATTATGTATTATATTGTAAATAATTATATACTTTATAAGATGCAGTATGTCTGGTATTTATAGTGTATATAACTACGTATTTTCTTTTCGTTTTTAGGGTTCCGTACCCAAAGGGTAAAAACGGGACCTATTACTGAGACTCCGCTGTCTGTCCGTCTGTCACCAGGCTGTATCTCATGAACCGTGATAGTTAGACAGTTTAAATTTTCACAGATGATGTTATTTTTGTTGCCGCTATAACAACAAATACAAAAAAACTAAATAAAATAAATATTTAAGGGGGGTCCCATAAAACAAATGTGATTTTTTTGCTCGTTTTTGCTCGATATTGATAACGGCAACAGGTAGGTAGACGCTTGAAATATTAACTGAAAATTAAATTTAAAGGGGGGCTCCCGTACAAAATAATAGTGGTTTTTTTGCCGTTTTTATGGATAATGGTACGGAACCCTTCGACTGTGCGCGAGTCCGACTAACACTTGGCCGGTTTTTATATAAATACCTACTATTACAAAAGCGTTCAAAACAATATATTAAATCTAATAGTAGAAATTTGTAAATGGCAAAATACAAATAAATACAAATTTCTACTATTAGATTTAATATATACATATACATATATGTTAGTTAAGGCCGTTAATTTCTCCAAAATTGTTAAAATAAAAAAAAATAAAAAAATAAAAAATGATTTTTTTTGTTTCGTTGCTAAAAAATTGCAACAACAAACTTGTACACCAGTTTGTTAACTAATCATGTCAATATTAGCGAAATGCTTTGGTTCTAATTGTACAGTGCATTCCGGTAAATTGTGGAATAAGTTTCTCGAGTACCCACTCGAGAAACACCATTTCCAATGTATATAATTTGGGTGTCTTTACATGACAAGTGAACCGGTTACTTCTGCAAGCGCGTTCTATCGTACCAGTTACGATAGAACGCGTTACGCGTTACAACTGTCGCGTTAGGGCGAGTTTCCACTTTAGTCTAGTAAAAATAAGATTTGTTACAACATAAAAGACAACTAAGTTTATTGTTATTTAAATGAATGTACTGGTGTTTTGAAATACATTTGACACAATTTCGTAATGATATTATAAAAGCATTATTTACCTTTACACGCTCAAGCGGCTGAACCGATCGTTATGAAAATTAGTATAGAGATAGCTTTGGACCTGGAGACGGAAATAAACTACTTATCATCGTCATAATCATCACCGTTTTTCATAACTACGCGAGTGAATCCGTATAACGCAGCTAGTCTATAAATCGGGGATTATTGTTGATCTGTAATTTTTAGTTATTTTCCTATCATAATTTCAAAGAATCCCCCCAGTTGCAAATACTGTGATCAGCTCCATACAAACGGATTTATTTTTTTACTAGACTACTTTGTCGTAAAGACAGATTGTCGTGCAGTTTGAAGCGACGTAGCGTATAATATGTTTAAAAGGAGTTGTTCAAATGTAGCACAACACTATTAACTGTCGTTGATGATTTTTTTTTGATGTTATTACGACAAGAATTTCGTTAATCAAGAATTTATTAATAAGAATAACATTAATCGAAAAAAAAACGATAAAAATAACGATTTCGTGGAAACGCACCCTTAGTGGTTAGGCGCAAGCTTATTTTTAATAAAAAATATATTTAAAATATTGGTGGACATTTTCGCACAGCAATAAAAAGCTCCAAACTATATAAGCAAACCTTGTACTGCTTGCTTCCATACAGCAAGATATAATACATAAATATTATAATTTTGTGAATACATGCTTATGATAAACAGAAACACCTAAACACAGAACAAACACCCATGTTCATCACACAAATATTTTTCTGAGTGGGGATCGAACCCACGTTCTACAGCTTATAAGGCAAGCCTACTACCAACTGAGCTGTGACTCAGATCAAAATAAGTTTCTTTGAAAAGTCGGTTGTTCTTATAGTGGTAAGACTGTTTGTGTGCAAGAGTTATTTATTGTTTTTTCGTATTTTTAACCCCTGACCGAAAACGAGGGGTGTTATAAGTTTGACGTGTGTATCTATCTATTTGTATATCTATAACCTATGTGTCTCAAACGGATGGACCTATTTTGATCTAGTTTATTTTGTTTGAAAGAGTATTTCGTTAAGAGTGTTCTTAGCTATGTTTCACCAAAATCGGATGAGCCTTTTTTTTGTGTCGGGGGTTTTTGAGTTTTCTAAATTAATACGTGTTAAACTCATATACCTATATACTTATTATAAGATTCTGCCAAACGAAAAAGTTACCCAACAAACAGCTAGAACTAGTTAAAGCGGCTAGCCCATGTCTAGAATCCATCCGTTATAATATCCCACAAACAAGACATCTTCACGCCACGTCACAGTATATCCACTTCTAAATTTAATGCATTTTTAATGCGTCATTACAATTTCTTACTGTGACATGGTTCTTAACACAACAGGTATATAGTCAAAAGGACTAGTTGACCATGGTTATGTAAGATCTCATCTTGAGCATTCACTTTCGTTGCCACCTTAAACCTTAAGATCAAGGGATAAGGTCTAAAATGTTGAAAGCGTATCAATGTAACTACAATACGTATAGACCATAACTAGATTGACCAGCATACTTTCCACATGGTAAGAGTAGATTATCCAAGTCGTATGATATAGGTATAAACGAATAGTATTTTATAAGTAACTCAGTTTGATAGGTAGGCATTATCCTGCCAATTTGGCTACTCGCCAGTTCGCTCACCCATCACTCACATGATCAAACAACGCTTTCAGTTGTATACCATATTATAGATATTTTCCTCGTAAGTGTGACGAAAAGCAGCTAATACTTTTACTATGGAAATTAACGTGGTTTTCACACATTTTTAAATAAAAACTACGGGTCACTCACGTCTGTTTTGAGCCGAAGTATCCGACTATAGTTTCAACCGCATTCGGCGGTATTTTTCAAAGGAGCAGCACACACGTCACTCTCGGTTGGTGACGCGCCTTGCACTCACCGACCGAGTTAATTAATACTACTTAATACTTAATAATACTTAATACTTTTACCTCGGATACGTTTATTGAATTCTTCGCTTCGCTTAGGAATCCCTTGCTACGCTTGGGATTCTACTTTAGGATCCTTCGCTATACTCGTACTCTGAATTTAAACAAACTCGCTCTCAGGAGAAACACCGTTTCGCTCCGTTGTTATAAAATCTAGTAGGTATCTCCTAAGAATATCATCAAAATCCCTAATCAAATTGTTTATTCAAAAATGGGGCATAGCTGGTGTTGCATAGTACCTGGATATTGGATATATGATTGAGCCTTTTAGGGTTGAAACGTTAGGATCGTGGGGACTAGCAGCAAAAAAGTATATAGTGAGCTCTCGTCTGGTTGACGCAACATGTGACCAGAATGCTGGCCTCTACTTTGCTCAAAGAGTACAAGCCATATAACGGAGTAATGGAGTAATGGAGCCAGCATCCTGGGAATGATTCCCGCTGCTAACGGTCTATTAGATTCGTTTTTAGGGTTCCGTACCTTAAAAGAAAAAAACGGAACCCTCATAGGATCACTTTGTTCACCACCGTCTGTCCGTCTATCCGGGTGTCAAGACCTGTATCTCGGGAGCGCAGGAAGGTATCGTGTTGAAATTAAAACCATATATGCAGATCTATAGTCTCTTGCAGCAGAAAGAATCCAATTTCCCAGTTTTGTAAAAAAAAGTTACAGCCAAACATGTCGTAAAAACGCACATTTCGCCACTCACAATCAACACCTATGGGGTAGTTCCTGTTGACCTAGAACTATGAAATTTGGCAAGAAGCATTGTCATAATATACTACACGTAAAGGAAGAAATCCGAAAACTGTACATTTTTAATTTAATCACAAAAAAATAGGATCTTTATGAAAGGAAGGAGGGTCCAAATTTTAAAGAGCCTTAACCGTACGTACTCGTATCATGTGGGGTATCATATGAAAGAGTTTCATTAGCACAAGCTAAAATAGGTTTTAAATAGTTTTACGATGTATACATTTTCGGTTTATGAAGGAAAATATAAAAAATATAGGTATAGTTTCCCTCTTTTATCTACTAGTTTGTACGGAACCCTCGGTGGGCGAGTCTGACTCCCGCCAATCTCGGGTTCCTCACCCGCTCCCCGCGCCACATCACGAGCGGGCGGCAATAAGACGACAACCATAACTTTATACATGTGTGTGTGTGTGTGTTATACACAGACGTCAACTGACGTATGTGTCAGTGATTAGCGCGCCATCGTGTGTCAAACGTGTGCTTATACTGCTGAGTGCGTTTGGCCTGGTATAGACCCAGCTTTATAGTGAAAGTCATAATAGCTTTGCGATGTCCTATCTGTATCTTAGTAGAGAGTTGTAGATATTGCTAATTTATTTGATAATGCCCATTAGGACTTCGTAATAAAATTATAATTTGAAGATAATTGTATATATTTCTTTTACCCAGAGTGCGGAGTGTCCATTCTGTATGTAATACTATTAATGTATTCTATGGCTTAGGTATATCACAACAAATTCATTCATACCGTTTCGACCACTCACTTTTGAACACACTGAACCGATTTTGATGAAACATAACCAATAACACTCCCGACACTAATTCACCTTTCAAACAAAATCTAAATCGGTTCATCCGTTTCGGAGCTACGATGCCACAGACAGACACACACACAGACACGTCATACTTATAACACCCAGTCGCTTTTGCGTCGGGGGTTAAAAATGCGTGCACGTAATGTTACATTAAAATCACAAAATCCTTGCTTTCACTGTGCCATTGTCGGGTAAAAATTACGTCACCATACTCCATTGGAAAGTAGCCTAAGTTGTATTGCATTTCTCCCAGCGTCTGTTAGACACATATCTAGACATTATGCGAAATTCGCGCGCAAGATTGATCGTTCACCTTTCCTGCGTAGACATACGAACTAGTAGAGGTGACGGTCAGTTGTTTCATTTTTTGAATCACTGTTCAATAATTATAGTAAAAAAAAAACTGAAACTGTCGACTTCATAATTATAGTTTAAAAACTGAAAAACTGACTTCAAAATACGCAATACAATAATTATGCGATTTGCTGTTCACTTTTCTACAGACAATTGGATGACATTTTGCCAGTTATTTTATTATAAAAAACCAAAGTACTGCATCGTTTTTGATAAAATTTATATGGGACTACCTTTGAAGTATGACCTACCAAACAAAAAATAATCATCAATATCATTTGCGAAATTAGTGAAGTAATCGCTGAACAAATATAAAAAAAAACATACAGTCGAATTGAGAACCTCCTCCTTTTTGGAAATCGTTTAAAAATCCCCATAGAAATTTTATCAAAATCGATTCTCAACTTCAGTTTTTATTGCAAAATAACTGGAAAAAAAGTCATCCAAGTAAACGTATTGCGTATTGTGAAGTCAGTTTTTTTTTTGTTTTTTAAACCACAATTCATAATGTTCCTATTCTACAGTTTCGTAGCTCTATGTCCGTAGTAGGAAGTGCAGCGATCACAGTGAAGGCAGGACGCGGTCGGACACACTGCGAGATTAGCGATTAGACATTCTATGCGCGACTCGTGCGCATTGTAACGTAACACGCGGGGTATCTACGGGTACTTTTTTATTATCAATGGATTTAATTTAATAATGATATTTATACAATTATAATTATAAGCAATTATTATTGACAATTAAAATTATGATGTAAATTGACAGGCCTCATGGCTCAGTGGTAGTACGACTGCTTCCTGAGCATAGGTCGTGGGTTCGATCCCCACCCAGGGCAAACATTTGTGTGATGAGCATGGATGTTTGTTCTGTGTCTGGGTGTTTCTATGTATTATAAGTATGTATTTACGAAAAAAGTATATATGTATTCTATCAACTATCTAGTTTCCATAGTATAAGCTTTGCTAAGTTTGGGCTAGATGGCGTTATGTGAAATGTCCTCCAATATTTATTTATTTTATGTTACTGTATTAACAATTCAATTCATTATAATTCGGCGTATTACTACATTCGAATTGAGAACCTCTTCCTTTTTGGAAGTCTGTTAGAAACTCTACAAAAATACACTAAATGTATATGTTTGACATGTTTGAATGTTATACGGTGTAAGCACTTAATGTACTTTCTCATAGCAAATTTTCGTGAAGCCATAACTTATGGTTATTACACCAAGTTACTGAGTCTGGTATCTGATGTGTTACGTGGGATGAGTGGTCCACATTACTGGCCCTTCTTGCGCCACTTCTCTAAGCATCTAAGCAAGTGTCGGTTATGTAAGTTAACCAGTCTTAGGATGACCACTGACATCCTGCCTCATAACAGTATGTTGGCATTGTCAAATCCTTTTCCAAAATTCTATTACTTATTTTTATAAGAACTTTTAATTACAAATCAAAAATTTAGTCAAAATTTAATTATATATCAAAAAAAAGTATATTGTATGACCAATAATGTATTTTTGGCCTTCTTTCTCCTCTTTGTTCTTCTCCTCGTGGGTTCTCCTCTCGCTGTCTTCTGCAGGTCTATGCCAGGCACAGCTATTCTGGTTTTTCAGATCTTTTTTTTCATCCTGTCTTTCCATCTTCTGTGCAAAGGAAGCGTTTTGAAGTGAAAAGTTCTTTAGGCATGCTGAGCGCTATATTTTGTGGGAGGCCATCACGCCAGGCTATAAGTCGGCTCGTGTCTAAGGGAGCGAGATAGATATAGTCAACGCATCATGATGAAGTTTCCACTTCTGTCGTGTGTGCAAAAAATGTGTGTGACAGCACACATATTTATTTACAGTGCAATCCTGCACCGTTCTTTCCAAGTGGTAAAGGACGAGTTATCATATTTGTTAGATTCCACCAACAGCTGAAGTTTCGCTGTATCGACGAAGAGATGAATTGAAGCCGCCAACTGAAGCGCGTATTTAGAATTGAATATTTATCGTCTTTCCGAAATATGACCAAAGTCAAAAAGATATGGACCCGCAGTATACTACGCCCTTTTACTTCCTATATGCATCCTGCTTTAAAACTCTTATAAAAAGAACTTACATACGTAGAGCTGAGGCCAGAGAGAATTTGTTTCCCCCAAATTCCTCTATAGTAAAAATCGTAACCCGAACATCAAGATCCGTCAAGTCGTCTTATTTATTTTGTATACATCATCATCATCATCTCAGCCACAAAAAGTCTACTGCTGTCACGTCACTTGCTAATCCGCTGTGCTATGTCGGAGACTTTTGTACGTCTACGGATTTCTTCGTTTCTTATACGATCTCGCAGAGAGACCCCGAGCATAGCCCTCTCCATAGCTCGTTGCATGACTTTGAGCTTCTTTACAAGGCCCATAGTAAGTGACCACGTTTGTACAGAGATGAAATAAAAATCGACGCTTTGTTCGCTTTGCAAACTCGGGCTAAATAAGGTTCTCTTGCGTTGCCGAAGTATTTAGAGTAAAGGTGGGTGTCAGAGATAACATCTTACCAAACAATAGGCACTCAAAAACTTAGGCGTTTTGCGAAATAAAAGGCGGAAGTCTCCTCGAAGAGACAGGCTGACAATGCAGACCTGAATTAATGCTAATTACATGCAAAGCTAATAAAATGAGAATTACATGGCAACACAGGTGCAGAATAAATAAACAGATGGTTAACTTTAAAGAATCAAATTAAATAATTGTATTTACGAGTCAAAAATTATTTCAAAATCAAATTGATTTGATACGTCAAATTTTGCAACTAGCTTGTTTAGCTAAATGAAATAAAATTCTTAATACTAATATGGCGGACTTCCATATATGGCAGCTTTTTAATCAATCATTTTGTATTATAATCCTGTTACCTGTTGTAGAACAAGTAAGCAAAGTATCGTACTTAAAAATATAAGTTAAATATTACTTAAAAGTATATTTCTTAAAAAACTTGATATCGTCTCTATATGTTTCTGTTTATTATCCTCAACAGACTGATATTTCAAAAATTTTTAGCAAAACTTGGTACTCGAATTTCACGTTTGACCAAATTTTTATCAAAGAAAATATTAAAATAGAATTAACATGAATAAACCATCTGAGAGCAAAGCATTTAAGCTCAATTATTATAAAACTTTGTTGCTGTGGCAGAAATAATTGTCATTAAAGAAGAAAGTCAAAAGAGTTTATATTTGCTGCGATGGCTAAATATTATACATTAGTTATGCTTAATAGTATTATATAGAAAACCACACGACTATTGTTTATGTGCTTAATAAATAATACTATTTAAGTGTTTACGTCACGAACTGGTATTATTTTTATAGATGAAAGTTAGAAGAGGCTTCTTTTGAAATTATATCTTAACAAATTATTCAACTATCAAAAATCGAGACAAATTAATTTACCTGGCGTCCCAACAAGTTATACATCTGTTTCTATTCTGCATCCGAAGTTTATGTAATGATGCATTCTGCATAATATCTCAGTAGAATTAATTCGACGGTCTTCTATAATAAGATGGCGCCCCGAGAGGACTTTTTCTGAGTTTCGACATTATTGTTTATATCTCTGAAGCTGATTAACGGTTATTTCGCGACCATTATCCTTAATTTATAAATTGAATTCTCACGATGACAGAATTATTTTTACAGATGGACCGAGGTGAAAGTTTACTTGGGACGGGACGAACTTTTCGGGATAAGTTATATATATATATATATTGCCACCAGGCAAGCATGTATATATACATTTTCATTTTTATGTGTTCATGTAGTGTGTGAGGTGTGGCATACGTTTGATCACCAACTTGCCTGGTGGAAAGCGACGCAGTGGCCAAAGATGAAGACTTTAGACTTGTAGGAGTCGGAGATATGAATTTAAAGAGATTTCGAGTTCCGCATCTATCTTTTTTAAAAACTAATCCAATTTTGTTTTATGCCAAAAATCCGTATTCAGCGATATCGATCTACAATCCTGTTGCGTACTGCACAAGAATGGAATTCGTTGCCGCCATCTCTGTTTCCTGAGACCTACAATCATGGAATTTTCAAGGCTAGAGTGAATAGATATCTTCTAGATCGACGAGCTCCATCCTCGGCCACACCGTCGCTTAACATCAGGCGAGTTGGTGGTCAATCGTAGATCTATAGGTATATAAAAAAAAATAAAAAAATATATATACTGCTGGGCGCGGGCCTTTTCTCATCGTGTGAAAGTAAGGTGTCATAGTCCATCATGCTGGCGACTCTTGGTTTGCCTGACCTTGACCCTGAGTCTTGCCCATTTGCTTTCTGATTCGATGTCGTAAGACGTCTTATTTGGCTCAATGGTACATCCGCTTTTCAAGCAAGTGGCTCCAGGTTCGATTTCCGACATAGCTGATCTTTGAACAATGAATTTTAAATATCTGTTCGAGGTTTTAATGTTATTTGTGTACTATGTTATGTGCTCCGTTGCAACCCTGTACAGGGAGTCCTAGGGGCGATATCTATATATGTGAAAAAAGTAAATAATAAAATATTTTTCGGATTCGGATTTCCGTCTGTCTGTGTAACGTTTCTTATTTCCAGCCAGATTGTATATCGATTACATTCTTACAAACTTGTGGAGTTGTAAGTTTGAATAATTCAAATTTTGATAAGCGTTTGTTAATCGTTGCATAAAATCAAATAATTTGAATGTTTTAGATTTATAGCTGATAATGACAGTCTTTATTAATTATTGTATTTAGGACTCGTCTATCAAGACTGGACGCAACATATGACATCATAATTGGTGATCTGGCTGTCCCATATTTAAACCTTTACCTTTGAACTTAAGACAGAAATATACATCATTCTCATTTTTTTAATGACAGTTTTATATCATGTGTGGTAAACAAGCGTCAGCTTCATGGTA
The DNA here is from genome assembly GCA_947563715.1 of Lycia hirtaria. Taxonomy (NCBI): domain Eukaryota; kingdom Metazoa; phylum Arthropoda; class Insecta; order Lepidoptera; family Geometridae; genus Lycia; species Lycia hirtaria. The sequence goes on along the minus strand of OX387376.1, from coordinate 3,337,155 downwards.
ATTTAAAACAATGTGTGGTAATGCGCTGCGCTTATCACCTGTAGACACTATCGTCTTTTAAGATTGTATATCATATATATAAAATCTTTATTGATTATACCATACTAAAATACTAATTAACATGAGAAGAAACAACATGCGGCCTTATCGCTAAAAGCGGTCTTTTCTAGGAAACCTACGCGAAAAAGATGGCTTGAGTCGCAAATTCTATAATTGCTATTATAGACTGATGCCGTCTCTTTCGCGTTACATAGGTATTCAAAAGAGCTCAGCTAAATTACTGTTTCTCGTAAAACGGTTTTTGTATAGCAATGTCATTGGATGGCTATAAATAAAATCATATTTATGTACCTTAACTACACTTCTTATAAAATTTGAAAACAAAACGATATTTCTATATTTTCAAGCGACCTTTGTTTTATTTTTGTAGATTGTATTAATACTTTTTTTAATAATACAGAAATTACGACAACAATACAGAAAAAACAATAAACATAACTTCAAAATATAAGATTTTTATTTAAAAAAAAACACACATAGACGCTACAAGTTTTTGCTAAATCTTCCTGGATAACAGTGATAGTTAATGCTATTAAAACAACTGAGAAGCTGTCAAGGTAACTGAATAAAGGCATTGTTATAGTTACGCAAACACATTAAATAACACACCATCATATCGAACCCGCGCTGAAGATTTACCAACAGCCGTATTTGCATTGAATAGGACATCTCCCGAAGGTCAGGGAAAGCGCTGTACTGTCCATAATGGATGCATTGTTTGGGCGCTGACCATTGTCTGGTGTGGGAGTCGATGTGCCCTTGCCTTATGTTGAGTCTTATACTCTTTTAGCATAACAGAGAAATTGTATTTCAGGTCAAAAAGTAAATTCGCGTAAGTACATATGTGTTTTATATAATGAAAAATCCAGACAAAAATTACGGTTCTCCGCGATATGTCATAAGGCAAACCAAGGATTTTGCCCGAGGCAATTTTTCAGGTAAGTACCTTCCTTAGACGTAAATTTGGAATGATTTCTTTTCTCGTCTACCCCATGATGTAGGGTAGGTATCGGATGGGTAAAAAATATTGTATGTAGGTGTTGGAAAACCAGTTTTAGATTAAAGGATGCGTTTACAAAAAAAAAAATAGCGTAATACATACTAAGTCCGCCGACCCACCGACTTTAGTGCAACCTATGTCATTTATAGTCTAGTCAAAATAAATCCGTTTGTATGGAGCAGATCACAGTATTTGCAACTGGGGGGATTCTTTGAAATTATGATAGAAAAAGAGCCAAAAATCATAGATCAACAATAATCCCCGATTTATAGACTAGCTGCGTTCCGCGGTTTCACTCGCGTAGTTATGACAAACGGTGATGATTATGTTGATGATAAGTAGCTTATGTCCGTCTCTAGATCCAAAGCTATCTCTATACTAATTTTCATACCGATCGGTTCAGCCGTTTGAGCGCGTAAAGGTAACAAAATTAGCTTCTATAATATCATTATGAAATTGTGTTAAATGTATTTCAAAACACCAGTACATTCATTTAAATAACATTATACTTAGTTGTCTTTTATGTTGTCACAAATCTTATTTTTACTAGACTAATAGGCCGCCAGGTTATGTCGATGAGCCGTGTCAGCGGGTTAGCTGATTTGGTATGCATTGTGCTTTAAAGTGGTTTTTTTTTCGTTAGACACATGTGTCATTTTTAGGGTTCCGTACCCAAAGGGTAAAAACGGGACCCTATTACTAAGACTTCGCTGTCTGTCTGTCTGTCTGTCTGTCTCCAGGCTGTATCTCATAAACCGTGATAGCTAGAAAGCTGAAATTTTCACAAATGATGTATTTCCGTTGCCGCTATAACAACAAATACTAAAAATTAAAAAAAATTATATATTAAGGGGGGTCCCCATACAATAAACGTGTTTTTTTCGTAATTTTTTTGCTCAATATTAAAAACGGTAACAGGTAGACGCTTCAAATTTTCACAGAATATTTACTTGTAAATTACCTTTCAAAATGAATAATTAAATAACAATAAAGTATATATTAAAGGGGGGCTCTCATACAACAAACGTAATTTTTAAGCAATTTTTACTCGATCTTAATTAACAGGTAGAAACTTGAATATTTGTAAGTAAATATTTAGAAATATATTAACTATAAAAATAAATACCTAATCTAATACATAAAAACTCGCAAAATGAAAATAATCCGTGCATCTAAACGCGGTGCGAGCGCCGCGCCGCGGTGTGATGGTGGCACGAGCGCGAGGCGGTTGCTAAGCAACGGCCGCGCGGGTAGCGGGGGAGGTAACATCACGGAGCGAACCATAACCGCGCGTATTCGCGCGAGGGTCGTCATACTACCCGGATGTGTATCGAAAACCTACCTATAAGTTTGCAATTTACTACTTGGAATTTCGTTGATTTCTCGTTATTTTATAAACAGAACTAAACTTTGTAGTATTATAGATGATAGTACGGAACCCTTCGTGCGCGTGTCCGACTCGCACTTGGCCGATTTTTATAGTATTAAACTGTAGCCCTGTAGCTATTCACAACTTGTCTGAAAGTCGGAAACTATATCTCCATCTCTGTCGTTCTGTATGGAAATTATAGAGATGAGTTAAAGTTTTTGTGAATAGGGGTGCTATTCTGAATCTTAATATCTATGTTATATGTATGCAACTACGTTTTTTTTTATACATTATAGACCTACGATTGACCACTAACTCGCCTGATGTTAAGCGACGGTGTGGGCAAGGATGGAGCTCGTCGATCTAGAAGATATCTATTCACTCTAGCCTTGAAAATTCAAAGATTGTAGGTCTCAGTAAACAGAGATGGCGGCAAAGAATTCCATTCTTGTGCAGTACGCAACAGGAATGTGGATCGATATCGACACGTAACATACCCTCCGCGTGACCCGACACGTACTTGGCCAGATTTTTGTGTTCCTAATAGTAATGTATTAGTTTTATTGGTTAGTAGCTCTGCCCTGCGGTTTCACCCGCGTAGTGATGAAAAACGATTGTGATGGTAAATGGTGATGATGATGACAAAACGTAGCCCATGTCCGTCTTCCGATCCTCAGCTATATCTGTATTAAATTACATAACAATCGGTTCAGCTGCTCGATTCGGTTTTATAATATTAATTACTAGTTGCGCCTCGCGGTATCACCTGTAGTGATGAAAAATGGTGATGATGATAATAATAGTCAAATATACTATTTTCTTCTCCAGACCGTAAAAAAATATCTGTTTTGATTCGCTTTTACAATATTAATTTGATATTTTTTAGGGTTCCGTACCTCAATAGGAAAAAACGGAACCCTTATAGGATCACTTTGTTGTCCGTCTGTCCGTCTGTCCGTCCATCCGGGTGTCAAGACCTTTATCTCGGGAACGCGTGAAGGTATCGAGTTGAAATTAAAACCGTATACGCAGATCCATAGTATCTTGCTGCAGAAAGAAAAATAAAATTTCTCAGTTTTCGTAAGAAAAAGTTACAGCCGAATATGTCGTAGAAAATGCACATTTCGACACTCACAGAGGAATCAAAACCTATGGGGTACTTCCCGTTGACCTAGAACTCTGAAATTTGGCAAGAAGCATTGTGTTAGAGTACACATATAGGGAAAAATCCGAAAACTGGACATTTTTTATTTAATCACAAAAAAATTGTGTCTATGCAAGGAATGAGGGCTGCCTCAAACGTTCGCTCGCTCGGATCCAAGTGGGAGGTGACGCTACTATAGCCCCTACTCGGATCCGAGTGGTGAGCAAGGAATGTGTTAAATATTTTTACGATGTATATTTTTCGGTTTATGAAGGATAATTATATGATTTTCCCCTTTTATTTAGTTTGTACGGAACCCTCGGTGGGCGAGTCTGACTCGCACTTGTCCGGTTTTATTTATTTTATTTATGTGAGGTAGTGATGGCCCGCAAACAGAATTTTTGTTGTCTTGTGTACGAAAGTGGCTAAATTAGATCACACAAATCTAAAACACCAACATTCTATGTAGACAAACTCTGTATGTATGTATGTACTTTGATGTTTATGAATATCGCTATAAATTTTAATACATAGGTTTGACTAGGCTATTGCGTTGTAAATATAATTGACAGATTTTATGGTCAATCAAATTTAAAAGACACTTAAAATTATGGCAGTATTCGATTCCGAGTAAAACCCAATCGGTTACTTGTAACTTTTTGACCGAAATTGTGATAATTTGAAAGGTATATAAGTCATATAAGTGGGTTGTTAAGTTAATTGCTTTAATTGGTAAACTTGGTTACCAAAAAGTACTCAATGTGTTAATATACATGCATAATGTGTTGTTATTTAGAAAACAAAATGTGACTAACTGATAAATAGATGCATACACTCCTATAGACATTACACAGTCTTAACAAGTATCTATATTAAAAAAAAAACGACTGCAGAAAAGAGGTTTTCGAAGTTTAACGTACAATTTAGTTACGCTTGATTCGCTGTTGATTATAGATTTTTTGTGAGAAAGTGTGTGTGTGAAATCGCCGTAAAACATTAGAAATTCGCATTCTGTAGAATAATTGTGGTAAAATTATTTGTTTACTATGAAAAAGTTCGTTGAAAGTTATGAAAAATCGCATTTTTTATGTTTTCAGTCTACATGAATAAAATTAGAGTTAAGTCTTTTTGGAAGTCGGTTAAAAATATAATTCTGTGTGAACACTTCTTTATAAACATTAGACGTCCGATAACTTCCATAAGAAATGAGTCTTTTAGAACTCTACTAAATATAAATATAGTACTTGAAGTTGATTGTACTACATATAATCATTATATTTATAAAATACCTACACATACTAAATATATTAACATAATATAATAAAATAAAGTCTAATTCTTAACTAATGTTAATGTAAGGCTGCAAGTCCCTCACATGCAGACTCTGATCTGAGAGTCCCCAACACGCTCGCAGCGTTACCGCGCTGAATGGCCAAGGAATAGTACTTAATAGATAAAAAAACGGTGAAGTTTTGACAATATTACATACATACAGGTCGAATTGATGACCTCCTTTTTTTGAAGTCGGTTAAAAATCATTAGAAATAAAGTGCGGAATTTTTAGTATCATTTATCTGAGGAAAGCTTTTATAAATATTATTCTATGCAAATTTCGTCGTAAATTTGAGGAACCTAATTTGGCGAATCAAAAGTGCGGAATTAAGAAATGTTTGTTAATTTATTTCGGTATAAAAATTCTAATCTTAGATAATGTAATGTCTTAACATGTACCTAATTGAATATTTTAACATATTTTAGTATTTTTAGTAATGCCCATATAATTTTAAAGATAGTTTGTGTTGAACTTATATTCATTTTACTTTTTAGATCTAGGCAGAGGAGGCAAGGAGACAGAAGACTATTCTTAGACAAACTGAAGAACATAAAAACCGTCCAAGTACGAATTTCTTTCGTACACTGGATCTTCCGTATCCCTTCTACTCACCAAACCTACTCAAATTCATAAACCATGATAATATACAAAAAACAAACTTAACTTTCATCAACATCATCATCCACAGCCCTTTCTATCCCACTGCTGGGTTTAGGCCTCTCTCTTATCATGCCATCTGCCTCGATCCTGTGCCAATCGAGTCCAGGTTCGACCCGCGATGGATACAATATCGTCCACCCATCTTGCAGCTGGACGACCTACGCTCCGGTTTCCTTATCTTGGTCACTATTTAACTTTGTGGTTAAATAATTTGATCGTCAATATATTTCAATTATGTACGTTATAGTTTTTTATTCGTTTAATATAAAAACCAATAAAATTTAAAATACTCGTACTTTTCAGGGTTCCGTACCCAAAGAGTAAAAACGGGACCCTATTACTAAGACTTCGCTGTCTGTCCGTCCGTCTGTCACCACGCTGTATCTTATGAACCGTGATAGTTAGACAGTTGAAATTTTCACAGATAATGTATTTCTGTTATAACAACAAATACTAAAAAACAGAATAAAATAAATATTTAAGGGGGCTCCCATACAACAAACGTGATTTTTTGCTCGATATTGATAACGGCAACAGGTAGACGCTTGAAATATTCACATAATATTGAGTTATATCATTCACTTAAAAAATAAATAATTAAAATGAAATAAAAATTTAAGGGGGGCGTAAAAATACACCAAACGTGATTTTTTTCCGTTTTTATAGATAATGGTACGGAACCATTCGTGCGCGAGTCCGACTCGCACTTGGCCGGTTTTATTTCTTTATTTTTATTATAAAATTAAACTTCTTGCCAAATTATGTTCTTGTAGTTCCGTTGTTGGTTATGAAGGTGAAGGTTTCAAAATAAAGGCCAAAATGTCTGCTTTACAGTATTTGTTTTTATTTCGTTGGCTTAGAGACAGATTTTTACAACTTTAAGAGACCGCGAATTTTTAATAATTATTAATAATTTTTAATAATTATTGATAATTTTAAATAATTATTAATAATTTTTACAACTTTAAGAGACCGCGAATTTTTAATAATTATTAATAATTATTGATAATTTTTAATAATTATTAATAATTTTTACAACTTTAAGAGACCGCGAATTTAAGTTTTGATATTGTTTTCATTGATGAATGAATGTCTACGCGTTCCTGAAAACAGTCATGACAGGCAGATAAGTAGTCGACGAAGTGATTTCATAAGAGATTCCTTTATGTACGTACGGAACTCTAAATATACATAAAATTTGTAACCGCTGGACTAATCGCTGAACAAACATAAAAAAACATACAGTCGAATTGAGAACCCCCTTCTTTTTTGGAAGTCGGTTAAAAACAATTCACAATTTTCGAAGTAATCGCGTAACAAAAAAAAACATACAGTCGAAATGAGAACCTTATTTTGGAAGTCTGTTAAAAAAATAGAAATGAATATTGATCAAACCTTGTCAATCCTGCACTCTCGAAATACTTATCCTTCATTAAGACACCGTTGCTTCACTAAGTGTTACTCTACATCCATGTAGTAACACTAAAAGTAGTCTTACTACAATCTAAACTTAGTAAACTGGTGCTATGTTACAAACTAGACTTGCTGCTTATTCTGATGGTAATTCATCTCATTATGTCAATGTAACTGAATTTTATTGAGTAATTGTATAGTTTTTCTAACATATGGATGTGAATCTAGGGCCTCAAGGCTGCTATTTGAACTATATAACGTTTGCCACTCGCTGATACGGTTTACTATATCGATGGTACATTACATAGTAATAAACTAACAATTTGTCAAAATAGTTGCTAAATCGTATCAGCGAATGGCGAACGAGTTTTAGTTCAAATAGCAGCCTTGAGGGCATGGTCTCTCAACCTAAAACTTCAAAAGATACTAGCAAGCTGTCAAACAATGTGTGACAAACAATGGAGAGAATTATGTTGGGGATAAGTCTTAGAGAAAAAACAGACAAAAAACGGGCATAAGAAGCAAAACAAAACTTACTGACATATTTAGCCGGATTGATCATCTAAAATAAGTTGACAACGACCATGTGTTGAGATGCAATGAGGACAAATGGAGCAAATAAGTCACTCTGTGGTACCCAAGAGATGATATTAGAGATTAATACAAAATTGTTTCTAGATTTAATATAAATAGGGATTTCGTGTGTATTTGTATTTGTACATCTTAAGCCAAAATTCTAAAAAAAATACAAGCTACAAAAGCAAAACAAGCTGTTAAAAAATAAGCAGATCGGAAGCTTAATAGTTAGTGCAACATATTTAACAACGTTAACTCTAACCGCGTTCAATCATTCATTAGAAACTCACACATTCATGCCTATAATCGGTAACAATTTGCTAGAAATGCCGGACGTTCTCTAACATACGTCAAAATCTGTTTGTTTGTCTGTTCTTATTCAATCAGTGAATCATTCTTTGGTGTGTTATGTAATATATTGTGCAATTGTAGAGTTTAGGTTTTAATCGATTTTATGGAAATTAATGTTTATTAATAGTGTTTTGTGTCTGCGATATGTCGTAAGGTGTTTGTGTAGGCTACGTTCATGTTATAAAATTGATTATTCTATTATATGTCATAATCATATATATTATGTGTTATAAACCTATGTATATTTATGTCACTAACCATTTATTTTACTTTAAGTGCTGTTCGTCAAAAGATTTCTTGGTACTTTTTATTTTCCTAATACGAACCGCCCAGGAATAGAATTCCTTATCATCTCCTTGTTTTAGGAAATTATAATCTTCATCTTTAATTCTAACGCGAATAAGTATATTTTAAATAAAAAAATAAAAATATAGTATAGTATAATGAAAATTTGGCCACATCGGCATTTTACTTCGGAGTTAAGGAATCATTAGGTGACAAACCGCTGTTTTAGTGCCTATATAATTTTACTGTTTAGATACTGTTTCTAAATACTTTTAGAATTATATGTTATTCAAGTTTTACAGTGTAAAATAAATGAATAAGAAAATGTTAGCACCTAAAATTTCGACTAATGTCCATATTATGTAGTAGGTATATATATAATTTATTAGTTAAATCTATAACATTATGAATGAAGCGTGGAAGAGTAGATTCTTCCTATTAAAACCTTAAGTCAAAGGTACAGAAAGAAAGCGTTGTTTAATTTACTAATTGAGTTAAGTTATACTCGTGTTACATTGATATCCTTAAATTTTCCACCTTAATACAATATGGTATTCCCATGATCGATAAACTGTCTAAAGAAACACTCAATTAAGTTAATGACATCGATTTTAGTACACTCAAAAAAACACGCTATTTTGATGAACATTTAGAAAAGTAGTGTTCAAACACTACATTCAAAGATTACACAATCACACAAATTCATCTCAATCTCAACACAACAACACATTCAAATCTAATCCTAGACATAGAAGCTCCAGATCACGCACACAACCGTTAATCCTCTCACGTACGCACTAATTACGCAACAAGAATACACAGACATATAAACATGGGTATCTATAGCTAAGATCGACTGCAGAGAAAGTGCAAGATGCAGGAATCGGACAGCGAAATTCGCTAATTCTACTAAAATAGCGATGACGCAACGATACCCACTCAAATAAATTTGGACGAGAGTCATGTAAATTTATGCTCTAACAACGGGCTCAATTTTACTAATTTCGTGTAAGGAAGACGTTTTCTAATCAATTATAGGCTGTAGATATAATTAAAGCTTTTAGTTACAAGGATTTCCATATTGAAATAGAATAAATCTGCAATATCAATTCTTCTAAGATTTAGATTTGAAGTTAACTTCTGAAACGCAACGCTTGGTTTGATTATTTATTTCGTAATATCTTTATGTAAGTAAGAATCCTTTTACTATTACGCATCATTCAACCATAACCGATGTTGTTCTGATTAGATAATCCTATATAATGCTCTAATCTAAGCCTTCGCTAATTATGACAAATTAGCAGTCATATAAGTTACGCACAAATTTAGTTCAGTAGGTTACGCTTCCTTGAATTTCATCCACACCGTAAGGTCTGGTGGTCAACTGTTATGCATTTTGAAACAAACCTGACTCAAATCTACGGAAAGTAAAAGTGAACCGGTCAAAACAATGGCATCTTAACGGATAACATGGATACCAAGAGTTTACCTTCACTCCAAATATTACGATCGCCAAGATCATCAACTTTCAAGTTTCTACTTTCGATAGGGTCTCGGCTACTTGACATGACATCTTGTTTCGATAATGTGTTTTGCGAGGTCCACTTAAGGTATTACGATAGTAGTCACTACTGTACTCGGGACCGGCGAAAGTGACGCAATTACGAGCCAAATTCGATCGGAATGAATTGGGAATGAACCACTCTTTACAAAAGGAGGTTTTTATTTACAGAAAACTTATAACAATAATATAATACATATTAACATCTAGGATGCGATCACATGATTTACATTAATGGTATGACTGGGTGTTTAATGATGAGGAGCGCCGTAAGAGGATGAGACGGAAGGGATGCCGTAAGAGCCGGAGGGAACTCCGATGGTCTGGTAGGAAGAGGGAGCGGAGTAAGAGATGGAAGCTTCACCGCCGTGACCGCTGGAGTATCCGCCGCTTGAGTAGCCGGAGTATCCACCAGCGTATCCACCAGCGTAACCACCAGCGTAACCTTCTTCAGCTTGGTGGTACTGGGCGACCTGGATAGCCTGCTGCAGATGCTCGAAGTCAACTCCTACGATCCTTTCCTGGGGGACTCCGTAAACGGGAGCAGGGGCTCCGTAGTGGGAAGAGATGCCGTGTCCATGAGAGGAGTGTCCAGAAGATTGCTGGTAAGCCTGATTCTGGATCTCGTCCTTCAGGATGATGTGCCTGACCTTCTCCAATAGATGGGGGTCAACGTGGTAGCCTTCAGAGGTCTGGTAGCCGACCGGGACTTGGGTGTAGTGGCCGCCGGAACTGAGGCCTCCGGAGATGGAGTGGGATGAGGGGGCGGAGTAGCTGTAGCCAACTGGTGGCTCAGCGACGGCGCAGCCGATGAGGGCGAGGGCGACCTGGGGAATTAAATATTTGCTTATTTTGGAGAAACATAAACGTACACTTTTAGTTAATTTGGATTGGAAAACTATATTTTAAATTTTATAAAAAAGTACTTCAAATTTTCACCCCCAAAATGTGAACCACAATTATTTACGATAGACTTAATAGGCTGGTAGTGATTAAGATCCATTTAGAAATGTATTGATAGAAAGTTGTAATGCAACGAACTAATCATTTGCCTGATAGCAAACTGTGTTAATAACAACCAAATTCACAGGCTTTTTAATTCTGATCCAAATTTTAACACACTGCCAAATCCAACAAATTGAAACGAATAATGTTTCAAGAATTTTGCAAAATTAATGTCGATCACTATGTAGATCCTAATTCGCATCCTTATTACGCAAACACGAAATCGCGTGATCCAAATTCACAATCCTTTCACTGTCACTTCACTGCACTCCGGGGGTCAATTTAATCCAGGGGTCAAAATGACCCGAAGGTGAACTTACAATGCTCCACTTGGCCATGTTTGTTGTGTCCGGCGGTACAACGCAAGATGTTGTGATGATTGTTGCGCCTGCGCAGACGCTTTTATACGGGGAGTCTGCCGAACACTTTTACTTTGGGCGTACGAACGCTGGAGCGAGGACGATAGTAGGTTACAAATGAACTATTTTTTTTTTCGGGTAAAAGGTTAGGTGTGGGTGATAGATAACCTATAATTGGAACGCTTTTTTGGTTGATGTAGAACAATTGATTGTAGTCACTGCCTTAAGACCTTATTTGGTTTTGGATTTTACAATCGCAATTTCTTGTCTTACTTTTTGATTGAGCAAAAAGTCTCAAAACCTGTTTGATTCATGTCAGTACTTAATTAAAAAATTACGTAGTTAGGATTTTTAATAAATGTATAATTTGGCTTAAGAACGTTAATACGATAACACAAAAAGTCACACGAAAGATATCTTTCACACAAAATCTGCTTTTAGCTATGAGATTAACATTATAAATATTTATAATTGTATTTTATCAGATATTTTTCGGTGAGTGTATATCGGATCTGCATTATCTAAATCCACATTTTCCTTTCTTTTATAGAACAAGAAGCGCGAGTAATGATATTTAAAAAAAACTGAAATAACCAATGAATTAAAATACGTAATTTGTTTACTTGGATGACATATTTTTCCAATAATTTTGTTACAAAAACCAAAGAAGAAATTAAAATGGGACCATTTCTAAAATATGTCTTACCAAACAAAAATAAAACCGGACAAGTGCGAGTCAGACTCGCCCACCGTGGGTTCCGTACAAACTAGTAGATAAAGGGGAGAAATCATTTTTTTTTCCTTCCTAAACCGAAAAATAATTTAAAAACTTGTTTTATCTTATGCTAATGAAGCTCTTTCATATGATAACCCACATGATACGGTTAAAGAACTTTAAAAGTTGGACCTTCATTCCTTGCATAAAGACACTATTTTTTTATGATTAAATAAAAAATGTCCAGTTTACGTTTTTTTTCTTCTATATATGTACTATAACACAATGCTTCTTGCCAAATTTCATAGTTCTAAGTCAACGGGAAGTACCCCATAGGTTTTGATTCCCTTGTGAGTGGCGAAATGTGCATTTTTACGACTTATTCGGCTGTAACTTTTTTTTACAAAAACTGGGAAATTTGATTTTCTTTCTGCAGATAGAGACTATAAATCTGCGTATATGGATTTAATTTCAACTCGATACCTTCACGCGTTCCCGAGATAAAAGTCTTGACACCCAGACGGATGAACAGACAGACAGACAGACGGACAACGAAGTGATCCTATAAGGGTTCCGTTTTTTCCTTTTGAGATACGGAACCCTAAAAATCGTTAAAATCAATTCATAAGTAGTGAAGTAATTACTAAACAAAAATGCAAAAAAAAATACAGTCGACTTCCTAACCTCCTTTTTTAAAGTCTGTCAAAAAGATACCACGTCATGATGGTATTCCTAAAACTCAAATAAAATGCTTTAATTTAACTTTTATTGTACAAAAAGTGTAGATTTGTCTGCATGCGTTCTAGATAGATATTTCTAAATAGGTGTTGCCAATAAATAGCATTCCTTTTATTTTTTAAGCAAAATTATAGTTTAAAAACTGAAAAACTGACTTCAAAATACGCAATTTTGTTACAATAACTACTCAATTGATTTTTGTGAAATTTCTATGGGACCAATGTGAAAGTATGCTCTTTTAATTGGTTTATAAATGACGGAGTTATGCGACCTCTTCTTCTTCCTCTCCTTGCCCCTTTAAATGGGGTCAGTCCTTCTTCTTAAAGTTGGTAAAAATAGATTTACGTTTGACCCACCACTTGTATGATGCAAGCGATCATGTTGCTGAAAACACGTCGATGTAAAATAAATCTATTCACTTAGTCTTTAAAATTCTACTATTTTACCTCTCAGGAAACAAGTATAACGCAGGGTGTTCCATATTTGTGTAGCTTGCAACAGGAATATGCAGCAAATCCGTTGTGTTCGAATTTTTTACCCGACTACGCGAGGACGGTTAAGTTTTTCGGGTGTATGTATATGGGAATGTAAATATATGTATGATTCTATTATATATTACCTCCTCCACTAGAAACGGTTGTACCGATTTTGGTGTTCGAGCTGTCGTTTGACCCGTTTTCACTCCCTGGGTGTCATAGGCTACATTTTTTTTGTAATAATAACAACTCTTGCAAAAATAAAAATAAAATGCGGTTTTATCGTAACCTCTAACGAACTTTTTCGTATCAAATAAGGGGTTTTACAATAAAATGTTGTAAAGAATGTACATTTAAATAAATTCTATAGTAGCGTTGGGCATACTTTCTCACAAACACGTAACTCAACAGCATACTAAGCGTAACGAAAGCGTATGTTACAGTGCGTAAATCGGTTTTGTTTAGAATTAAAAAAACATAATGTAGGTCAGAAATCGCTTCTTCAATATACAAATACATGTAAAAATATTCTAAAATTATAATTTTCCTTCTTTAAAATGCATTGTGTCTAATATATTTAATAAATCAATATAAGTTAATGTAAAAGTACTATTTTCTTACATAATAACGCATTATGTTATGCCTAATAAGTCTTCGCCCTAAAAACTGTCACCCACAAATTCCATGTTTTTGTTTGACCATGACCCGACATACTATATCCATAATGGATATTAATTATAATTTGTTGTATTTACTTAACTGTGTACCAATCACTTGAATTATACAAGTCCAATTAACATGTGAATATTTTTAAAAGTTTTTTAGAGCTGATTAAATTACGGTATCACTAGAGGTAGTTAATGTGAGAAATAATGTGTTGCAATACATTAATACGAAGTTAAATATAAATTGCGGCAATTTTGTGTTTGAATATTATATGAGTAGGCATTAAAATTCAATGAGATTCGTATTATGACTCATATCGTCTATGTTTGAAGCCAGAATTTTTGGGTAAAAATGTTTCAGAAATTGTTTTAATGTCATTTCAAGCTCCGAAGTTTATTTTTTAGGTTAAAAGTTTTAACCAAGTATAAAATTAAAAAGCTTTGTTCGATATTTGTAAAATTTTCTGTTAATTCCGTGTATAAAATATATTATAGCACGATTTTTCTAAAAGCTGATAAGGTCAATGATTTATTACATATATTGGTTTTATCTGCGTGGCAAGCTAAGCTACTCACCCGACTCGTCTTCAGTGGCGACACATCGGGCTACACTGTTAGACGCGTGTCGTGACTGGTGAACAGTAATAATGTCATCCTGTGTGTGTAGAAAATGCAACACCAAGATATATAAGGCCAAGATACTAAAAGGCCTTAAGGATATGGTATTTTCCTCGAAAGTGCTGAGTACTGAAATTTGCCATGCATTTATTTTATATTCGATGAATAGAACCTCTCTATAGATAAAACCTCATTGGATAAGGTAAATAAGTATCCGATTACACAAAGCGATTCCGGTTTTATTACAAAATCCAAAAGTAATTTTATCGCAATTATTATTTCTGACCTACGAAATCACGAACACGTTATGCACGAATGTCAAAGATACGGACATACCGTAGTTAATACAAAAAAAATATCATCGTCCCAGAGACAAGAAGTTCACTGCTCGAGATAATTCACCTATGGATTTCCAAAAAAGCCGGTACTCACACGGCTTGTATACAGCGTTTTCCTGCCTCTTGAATGAAGTTGTTTGTCTATTTTGTTGTTGGTCTTCCTACGCTGCGCTTGCCGGTGCGTGGTGGGGACTATTCTAGAACTTTTTGGCCCTCTGCAGGCATGCTATGTGCCCTGTCCTTTGCCATTTCTATTAGTGAATCCACTGTACTGTGTCAGATATTAAAATAGCATGTAAATTATAATAGATATTAAATAACTGCTTTTACTTAACTTATTTAACTTATTAAATAACTGGTTTTGAAAAGTTTTTGCGAGTCATGCTGCAATGAATATTAGGTATATTAAGAAACACAAACTACTTTTGTTTGAAAAATGTCTGAATATTATTTGAAAATATGCATTTTCGTTGTGAATATGTATTGATATAACTAATAAAAACTAACTGTATTATTAGAAATGATTTTGCATTATGGGCCTGAATATAGTGCTACTGGTGTATTAATATATAAGATCTGTAAAAAACTATATTCAAGCAAATAAATGATTTTGATTTGATTTGAATAAAAGTTTGATATTTTGAAGAAAGTTTTTTTTTACCTTGCATAAAAAGCCAAAAATATAATTTTTGCCAAATTTCATTAAACTAAATTAGAGAATTTATAACTGTAAAGAATAGGTTTGATAATCAAAAGTTTATTATTTAGTAGAATTCTGTATGTTAAATACGTTCAATTTAATTTATTCAATTGTGTAGCTAGACCATAAAGTAACAAACTACATACATCAAAACAAACAAGTTTATTTTAACCGTTTGCTTTTTACATCACACATTAGGTCGAGTTCAATGCCTCGACACAGTTAATCTTCGAAAAAACACATAAATGTAAAGAACCCATTTAAAAAACAATGAATGCATAACATTATTAGTTATTCTTTGAATAATAACAGAGAAGAAAACTGGATAGTCGTTAAGTTAATAGTTTACGTTCGGAATGTGTGTCAAGGTTTTTAAAATTCTATGTTTGTAATGCTGAGCTTAGTTAACACTTTCAGTGATTAATTGGAGATCGGTGTATGCTAGTCTAAATAATTATATTTAGTTGCTATTTTAAGTTTTGGAGAAATCAAAATTATGTATCATGGTTAATGTTATGTATCTTGGATAATATGTTGTCATGGGCGTAGCGTATCCGCGTCATCAGTGAAACTCTGTCACTTTCCTTCTCTCTTTTCCTGAAATCTTGAGTCTTGTGTTGATAAGATGTGAATATATTTATACATCCGAATAAAAACTTAAATGCTTTAACTCTACTAATTGATAATAATAAATACTACAAAAATATAAGAGAAAATCGAACAAAAAGCCGTAGAATTTAACATCCGCGTCATTCGCAACTCTAAATCACACACACAATGGTTCACTTGTTCAACGTAGAAAAACTTCAAGTTCACATAGTCATCGCGTGTTAGCCGACAACAAGAGATCTGCAGGGTTATCACCACTAAGTTACTTAGTCAGTTTTGTCACACATTCACTACGACTTAACTAAATATTGACGGGACTAAAATACAATCCGCCATTTTCTAATCGTGGTAGGTACGAGTTTTAATCTGTCAAATTTTATTTAGTATTAGTCAAGATGTCACTAAATTAGCTTCACAGTATCTTTTCACATAATTACATATTTATTATTTATGTCATAACGTGTGAAATTAATTAATTATATAGTGGTAACGAGTGTTAGTTGACTGTTTACCTTAGTTATATAAGATAATGGTATTTGGTGCTATGGTATGATTTTATTTAAAAGGGCAGGGTAAAAATATTTAGTGACGAATTTTGTGTATTTCTTAAAATGCAAATATATAATGTAACAATAAATCGCTGGCATCATCAACAGACCAGCTCAGTGGTACTTTATTGTATGTTGCATGTTATAAAATATATTATGGGAGAGAAACATACTAAATATTCGTTCGGAGCCAATGGGTTCACATTTAGTACATATCATTGTTATGTCTAATAGAAAGACTTGATTATAATGCATTTTCAGCTACGTTACAAACATATACCTACCAAAATTAAATATCAGTGAGATCAAATAATCGAAATTTACCTTGGTATGTATGTAGTAGTTTGTCTATGTCTAGGTCTAGTAAAGTTTCCATGATTTGACGTCCAACATCCGACGCCCGATCGTAAAGCATGTGTAGAGTTGCCAGTGCCAAGTAAACGTCGCGGAGATGCACGATCTCGAGTTGGCCCAGCTAAGTACATGCTTGAGTTTTGGCAGCTTAGATTTATTGTCAACGGTTAATTTTAACTTGTAGGTACAGTTATTTGAAATTGTAAGAAAACGCATTTGTAATGTTATTCTTGTTTGCAGATTCTGAGTTGAAAAGTCATACTTTTCCAGATATGGAATGGCTAAGTATTGTAGTAGTGTGAAATACTAAGAAATTAATCAACTTGTTATGTAAATTGTATATTTAATCAATACGTATTTTTCATTTGATCAGATGAATTTTGTCGTTTACCTCTCTTCCTCTTTTTACGTTTGAAAATACTTTTAGTCAATTACTTAATCAGCTTCAACAAGTTTTAGTCTCAGTGTAAACTTTTGATTTTTATTTTAGTCCAGTCAAAATAGACATTAAGTTAGCCATAATTCGCATAGAGCTCAAAAATTGAATAGACGTTAAATAAACCATTACTAATGAAATGTCAAAAATCCCCTTCGATCCTACTTCTGCAAAAAAATTCGGCTGTAACTTTTTTTTACGAAAACTGAGAAATTTGATTTTTCGTTCTGCAGCAAGAGATTATGGATCTGCGTACATGGTTTTAATTTCAACCTTAACGCGTTCCCGAGATACAGGTCTTAACAAACACCTGGACGGATGAACGGACGGACGGACGGACGGACGGACGGACAGACGAACAGACGGACAACGAAGTGATCCTATAGGTGTTCCGTTTTTTCCTTTTGAGGTACGGAACCCTAAAAATGGGGAAAACCGGAATTTTTGACCTTTGACCTTAGATATTCTTTTTGCAGAAGTAGGATCGAAGGGGATTTGTGACATTTCAATATGGTTTATTTAACGTCTATACCAATTTTCAGCTCTATACGAATTATTGCTAATTTATTTTAAAAAAATGTCTTATTTGACTGTACTATTTATTTAGTGCGTTGAAGTAGCAACCCTGTCTCGTGCGTCACTCGCGCCAGCTGTCAGTGTCAAAGGGTCATTGGCTCACGCAGTGTGATAGCATCATAAAAGTCGGTTGATTGATGACTAGGTTCAACTAGCTCACAAAGGTAGCAATCGTCTAAGGGCATGGCTACATGTGCTTTCATTTATATGGTAATTAAGCATGTTGTAAGCGTAATAAAGTCATTACCTAGTAAGTTAGTTACAAACAAGTAATCGTTTACTTGGATGATATATATTTGCCAGTTATTTTGTTATAAAAAAAACACTGAACCGATTTTGATAAAATTTTGGGAACAATTGGAAATACCCTTAAACTAAAAAAAACAAATCAGTCCAGGTGTCTTTGAGTAATCGGGGAACATACATAAAAAAGATTCCGACTAATTGAAAACCTCCTTCTTTTTGGAAGTCGGTTAAAAATATATTATTACTTTAAAGGTTCAAGATAATAACGAGTCCAAAATAATATATATTCTTAAATTAAGCAGCCTTCTTAAACGTCACAGGCTAGTTTTAAACAATGACTTTTCAGTCGTAACTCGGATGCCATGTGTGTATGTGTCGGCTTCCATGCTAGAGGGCGCGAGTTCGAATCCTAACAATGAATTTGGTGAATATAATCGTCGTGGAGAAACCAAAGCATGATTAGTGTACCTTGTAGTTTCCCACAGGTTGGTTAGTGACCTGAGCCCGAATATCAAGCGGCTTAAAAATATATCGCAAAAAAACTTCGTTATCCTCAGTAGGTATAGTTTCAACAAAGTGCCTCGATGTCATATCCACGCAATGGTCAAAGTCAGCCACACCTGTAACTGCTTGTAATGATGATATTACAGTTAAGAAAAGGTCAGTAAGATGGTCCAATCAATCATTCGCCTTGACACGACGAAGGCTCATGGACGACTGCCGTACACGAGGCGATGTGTGACGGTGTGCAGTAGTAACTTAACTTAGTCATAGTCTTAGTCCTAACTAATATTAGCACTATAAAATGGAAAGTAACACTTTGTCTTCTGTCTGTCCGTTTGTCGCCTTTTCACAGCTAAATAGTTGAACTTATCGGAATGGATACGTAGAGATATTTTTTTTCAACTTAAACTCCACAGACGCTGCCACAATTAGAAACCTTTCAGCGAACATGAGTGCTCTGGGAATACACGTTTTTAAAACAGAACAACAAGAGAACTAAATGTAAGAGTTTAGTTCTCGGGTAAACTAAATAAAGAAAATATTTTTTAAACAAATTGGGACAGACAACTAAACTAGAAAGAGAAGATACAACGATATAACAAACACTGACACCTTTCCTTTTTTTACTAATGCAATTGTTACATTTTCCTATTCAAGGCCTCCACTACCGCCGCATTCTGATCTTTGAAGGCCAATTTGAGGCTATAGTCTTAAATGGTCTTTGGTGTTGCTGCCATGACAAGTTGTGTATACGATTGGTAACAGATGTTCGAATATAGCCTACTCTCGTTAAACGCTTGTATGATAACGGCCTGATAGCTGAAATTTAATACCCAGTCGCCATGTACACGAATAGCCAAAATATATATATGACATACATAGACATAATATCCATGTTAATATAATTTACCAATCGGTTAGCAGTAATTATGTTAGATTCAAAGTGGTTACGAAATATCATTGAAGACGCTACTGTGTTAACGGTTGTAAAATTAAATAAAAAATATTTACACGCACATCAAATTACGATTCGATAAAAATCAAATTATAAATATATCCAATTATTTTTGTTGATATGAAATCGAATGAATTGATAAATTACTTGTTATTAATGTGGTGACCGTCTGAAAACTTGTTTCTGGAAAACTTTGTTACCGAATTCAAAAAGGAGGCTAACAATTTGACTGTATTTTTTTTGTTACCGCATAACTCCGCCATTTATTAAAGGATTAAAAAAAAAAAAAAGATATGTATACATTTTCTAGTTATCTAACCTATATCGTCACAAATAACTTACCTAAGTCCAAACATAACGTTGCCTCAGCTCAGTGCTTGTTGGCCCTATCTAAGTACTATTTAAAATTTCACAGGAGAAGAGTGTAGTAATGCTCTATTTTTTTCAAAAAAGCAATAATTGTAAGGTTGAATGTCTTTTTTAAACATTAATTATATAAACTTATGTAAAAAGGACTTTCAAACCTAACAAATATAGCTTTTTGAAAAAAATAGAGCATGAAACTTTTTTCCTGTGAAATTTTACCAATGGTAGATAGGGCAAACAAGTACTGAGGCAACGCGGCAACGATATAACTCCTACATCAATCATATCTGTATGTTATAACATACAACTAGTCCCATCTGATTCTACACATTTTATTATTATTACCGCATATATATATAATCGATGGAGTTATCTGTGCCGTGCAGACACACCCGTCTATGTTACCTTTCATTCATTAGTGCCACCGACTACTTATGCAATAGACAACTAATGTTTTAGTTTATTCACAAACAGTAAAATTAAATGTGTCTTCCTGACTCCTGTCCTGTCCTCCTGAGGTCGTCTGTCCACCTTGTGACTGGTTGACATACTCTGCCTGTGCCGAAGCATGCTTTTCACTTAAGATAACTTTTTGACTCTATCAGCCATTTAGTTCTACGTGCTGTGTGTCCTCCTTATTGACACTTCTACTTATTAATCCGCTATGCCATAATGGCAACATTATATATTGTATACGAATAAGTAAGTTTAAAAAACTTAAAATCATCGACATTTCAATTCAAATTGATTTATTTCATTAAAATTAAATAAAAATCGATTGAACCGGTTTTGGTGAACCATAACTAAGAAAATTTTAGATCAAATCTTCTTTCAAACCATATTAACTAGGACAAAGATGCAACACACTAATACACGTCAAACTTATAACACTTTCCTTTCGGGTAGTAGGTTACAAAATCTAATCAAAAATTCTTAAGTATCAAATTTATGGGAAATTATTATGAAAATAAAATTTCACACAAAATTATTCTAGCTACAAATAAATTTGCAAGTCTCCTAAACTCTCTTGAGACCTATTAAATGTAAACAAGATAATGTATTTTCCCTACAATAAAAATTGTAATTCACCAGTTCAAATACCGTCGCGCTCCATCGTAGACCGCAACAGTCGCTCATCATCAGGCGAGTTAGCGGTGAAGTGTAAGCCTATTTTCCAATTAAGCAATAACTTAATAAACGTACGTACATAATGTCCATCTTTTTCCAGTACCTTACCTACCTCTACTCAAAAAGCTATTTGCTCAGAAAGTCTTAAGCACGTGACGTGATTATTTGTCAGAGGTCCATTCCTTCTGTCATCAACGCCTATCTATGTATTACCTCGAACAAAGATATCACATCACATTTCCATTATTTTAAACTCTGACGCTCACAAATAAGATTCAAAATAAAGACATTCCTTAAATTAGAGAGACAAAGTTATAATAGTATAGATTAGCTATCGTTCATTTCTGCGGAGAAAGGCATTGAGATTCACACTGGTGTTTTTTTATGGAGCTTATTTATGAGTTTCCATTGTTATTTTATATATAGGTAAATATTACTTTACATTATATTTCACACAACGTTATCTTGCTCCAAAGTTCAAAGTTTTTTTTGTCAGCCCTGTTTATACAAACTGCTGGGCGCGGGCCATCTTATCATTGTGAGAAGGGTAAGGCCATAGTCTACCACACTGGCCAAGTGCGGGTTGGCAGAAAAAAAGGAAAGTTAATTATTCGTTATAAATTGTGGATTAGGTACATTATCTTATGTTGTTTTTAGAGTACACAATAGATAGTTAAGAGAATACTATCATAATTTATTATTCTTGTACATACGTACGATACACAGAAACACCCAGATACGCAAAAAACATCGATGCTCATCACACAAGTGTTTGCCATGGGCGAGAAACGAACCCATAACCTAGTTAGCAGGTTAGAAGGAAGGTTTAGAAAGTATTCCAAATGAACCGTGAGGCACGTCAAAATTTCAAGTAAGTTTTAATTGAAAATTTGGCAAATACTTTATGTAGTGTTGATAATTTTGATTAGAAAACCGCTAATAATCACCTTACTACAAATCAATGCAGTAACGCTCAAAAATTTGGCTCATGCCATTCTGTCCGAATATATATATATATATAAATATATATATATCCTTTTTTAAGAAAGCGAAATGTGGCATAGTTTGAAATTAGTCAGAACTGCTAATGATATATCATACAGACTATGGCAAAAGCAAAAGCCAAAATGTTAGGATACTACTTATAACTGACATAAATACAAGTTTTTCTGTGTATAAATATTTCTTCTATCCAAATAAATACATTCATTTCTCTCTTTTCTAATATTCCTAACCAATGCTTTTATATGTTTAAATAGGTTGTGATGCGCGAGAGAGATAGCAGTGCGCATTATCTCCTTAAGCAAAATAATATCGTGTCGCATGATACAACGAGCACACTCCTAACTACCATACGTCAGCCTCGGCGTTTGACCCGCAAGTCGCGAGCGCATCCGTTCTCCGATCGCCATTATGTAAAGGAGATACGGAATACCTCCTTCTTAATCTCATACAGGCATTGGATAAGTGATTGCCATTATTGCATTCACGTTTACAATTTGTATGTGTGTCATTTTTACGTGCAATCTCATATATGTGTGTGTGTGCGTTTTTTATAGTGTGACCAAACAGAGTTGATCAAATAATATAAAATACGGGTTTTTCAGTTTTTAAAACTATAATTATCTACATTATAATAGGAAGAACTTTAAAAGATACACTATTATATTACTACTCATTTCTCATTAAATTGCTCAAAATCTGTACACAACAGTGTTGAAATATAATATTTTTGGACTGTACAGCACAAGAGTAGATTTCTCTGCCGCCTATTATGTTTTCTGAATGTTACGGTCGTGGAATTTTTCATGGCTTCAGTTTAAATATCTGCTAGATTAGGTTACCTATCTATAATCCGAAATTTATTTGAACATTACTTGCCCGAACCCGTTTCATAGAACTGCTTAATTCCAGATATTTTACTTGACACGAGTATTTAATTTCATAAGTTTGTTAGCCGTAACAGTTTTATTTGCTCGAACTGTTATCAGGTTAAGTTCGTTAGGTTTCTATATTATTTATTTCCAGAAATTTTCTTATTCTCAAAGGTTCCGTTATCAGATGAGTTCTCAAATGAGCTTTGGGGATTTTGATAGTGTTTCTGAAAAAAAAAAAACTTTTTTCAGTATTTCATAATTCGGGTTAGAGCTAAGTAACCTCTAAATTGACATGCTTCATCCTCGGCTACCCAATTACTTATGTTGGTGGTCGAACATACATCTATTTTTAACTGACTTCAATTTATTGATAACCTCCTCCTTTAGGAGGAGGTTATCAATTTGCTTATTGTTTTTCTTTTATGTTTGTTACCTCATAACTATGTCATTTAAAAATTATTTGGAATTGGCAGGATTAATATACATACTTTCAAATTGGCTAAATCCTACAGAAATTTCATCAAAATCAGTTCAGTAGATATGTATTAAAAATTCAGTTCAGTTTCAATACAGACTTTTAGACTTTCTGTCTTTATTATAAACGCGTGTTAAAATTCACTGAATAAGGACTTGTCATTTTCTGTCAGACGGGAACTGTTACACGCGAAAACGGAACAAAACGTTGTTTAACTAAAATGCGCTTATTATAAGTAGGTTTATGTATGAGGTGGTTAGACTGTACATGTGATTTTGTCGATTTGATATACCTACTTAAATAATAAAAAAATAAAATTAAAAAAGCATTTATTCCAGAAAAAAGTACTTTATTACATATTAAATTTTCTTCCAAACTATAAAATAGTTTATTGGCAGATAAGCTCTCTATTAGACTATATGTACATTCAACAACATTACACATAACAACAACAACATACAACATTAGCTCATTTATTTGATTTATCTGTACTAAACACTAGTTGTTTTTTTTTGCTTTATGCTTTGATAAAGTATCAACTTTATTCAAGTAATATGTTCAGTGTACAATCAAATGCCCCTACGTTTGAATGCTCAGTGAGTTAAGCAATTACTGTGGCTTTTGCTTTTAGTTCTCTGTTGTACTTAGTTATTATATTATGCATTTATTTAAATTAACGTAGTATAAATACAGTTAATATTTCGGATCAAGATTCAGAAACAGAAGGCAGTCTTTCTGGCATGACGCACATTATGTAGGCTCTATATACACTTGAATCACTGTCTACAAAAAAAAAATCGGCTTCAACTAATTAAAACGCAAGACGATACTATATTCCAAAGAATCGTTTATATACAAATTAAATGAAAACTAAATGATGACCAAAAGGAATGGACTTAATTTTTAACCAACATCTAAAAAGAAGAAGGTTCTCAATTCGACTGTATGGTTTTTTTTGGTCTTTTTTTTTTTAAATTGTTTGTTCAGCGATTACCTACTCCGCCAATTATGGATTATTTTAAATAATTATTTTATGTTTGGCAGGTAATACCTTAAAGGTGGTCCCTTATTTTTTTATTAAAATCGGTTTAGTACTTTGGATTTATAACAAAATAACTGAAAAAATATCATTCAAGCTCTCATCCAAGTAAACGAATTGCGTATTTTGAGGTCGGTTTTTTCAGTTATTAAAACTATAATTTATGCGTTATTAAGTTATTGACCGAGCGAGCGAAGCGTCTCTGCATCAACTGGCCAAATTTTCTTTCATCTGTCAGTTTGTTTGTGAGTTTGTGATTTGTATGTTCGTACTCGCGTACAGGGCGTAATTTTGAACCAATTTTGATAAAACTTGGCGTATAGGTTCTATGTTTTTTTTTGTCGTCGGCGATTTTTGATAGGAGGGGTGGTTCCCATAAAAAGGGGGGAAGTTTATTGCGGTGCTAATTACCAACCGAGTTTAATGATATTTGCTAGGTAGATAAAGTACACAATTATTACAACTTGACGTCAAAATAAATAGAATTGGACAAATCGTCGATATGTGACAACTAACAACAGATTGCATGTAACAGTGAAGGCGCGTGGATGTGTTTGATGCATATTAGCGCTAAATAATTTTCTTCATTTTACGTTAATTTTCTCCATTTATAAAATTAGGTAAAATGTAGGTATTATTGATGACCCAAGGTCAGCTGTAAATAAGCTATCTCGCGAGGTCTACTGTTCGTAGAACTACTAATTATATAGTTAAAAAAACTGAACTGACTGATTTTCATATGCGCAATTTTGTCAAACCAAACTACTAAACCGATTTTGATGAAATTTCTATGGGACTACTTCTGAATGATGACGTACTTAACACAAAAATAATCATCAAAATCGATACATAATTGGCGAAACAATCGCATAACAAACATATAAAATAAACAATGGATTTAAAAACTCCATTTTGGAACTCGGTTAAAAATCATTCTAAAATCACATACAATTTTAACTTAAATCTTACATTTGTCTACTAATAAAATATCGCCATAATTATTTTCATTTAGATTTAGAAAACCTGTTTAGTATTCTCGTGCGCCAGACAAAAAAAAACCAAGCGACTAACCGGAAACCAAGTTGGTTACATCAAGTTAGGTTTAATCGTATGCTATGCTGTAATAGCCAGCATGTAGTTAGCACTGGAATCTGTAATTCTAGACGTATTGCATGACTGCCATGTTACACTTTGTGGTTTATCCTGAAGTAACCCAAGTAGACGAAAGTGTGTTACCAGTGATGAAATATGGTAAAACATAACGATTCACTATGGGCCTTATAAGGAAGCTCAAAGTCACGCATAGAGTGCGAAATCGAATCAGAAATGAAGAGATCCTAACCCCTCTAATCACGGTCAAAAGTGGCGTCAAACGGTCCCATAGTCTTTGATGGCGTCATTCTATGTCTTTGGTCTATGTATGTAAGTATTTTACCAGCCATGTGTAGAATAAGAATAAGAATATTTATTACACTTATTATTACAATTATTTGTACATTATTACAGGCCCTAAGCTAGCATCAACTAGGTCCTATACAGACACCGACCTCAAAAATTGTTGGTGTTCTTCGATTTATTTCTTTCTTTTCAACAGTTTGAAGTTTAATTTTTTTTAATTACTTTTATTTAACATTAAAGCTTCAAAATTACTGTAACTTAGCAAAGCCATGCCAAAAGTGGCAGCAGACAGCATACCCAATATATGTACAATTGAAAGTAAACTCTTTGCTGTGATTCATTTCCAGATCATTCGAGTTTGGAAATACACTTATAAGGAGACCTACGTGTCTTATCCAGTGTACTTAAGGCGAGGCTTCCCCAGAACTAGGTATTTTACGCTACCTCAGCCCGCAATTCTTAAGCGCGGTGTTTTCATGTACTAAGTGGTATAGAAGTACGTACGACGCAACCGCGACGCGCACCGCGGGACGGCGCAAGCAAAATTATTGTAAAATAAATTACTATGAAATAGTGCACTAAACGTATCAAAAATGTATACCAGTAGAACGCCAAAAAAATTAATAGCTACTTAATATGGTAACTTTGGTGTTGGCGACTTTAAACAACTTGGAGATCAATTTAAAAAATAAATAAAATGGTATATTAAAAAAAAAAAGCTATCGAAACTTTTTTCAGCAATCGTGTTTTTGTACCAGGAGAACCAACAGGCCAATATTTTACATAATAAAAATTTGAACTTGAATTATTAGTACCAGTATTTTTTGTAAATTTATTAGTAGTACCAGTATTTTTTGTAAATTTCAAAAAGTTGTGTTTGCTGTTTTTCAGACAAGCAGGGCCTTAACTTCAAAATATTGCGATTGACAGTCAATGATTATAACTTTAGATTAAAAAGTTAAGATGCAAAAAAAAAAACTTGAATGCAACCAAGGCCTTTCGCAAAGGATGCATTTGAAGAATGGCGCAACAGAATTGATTTGATTGCAGCCAATAGTAACCAGATAACGATCAGAACGTTTAATAATAACCTCTATTACTTACGCAATAAAGTTCTAATGATCAGATAATTGTCTAATTCAAGGCTGTAGAAAGGATAAGAATTTTAATTTTGTGGTCATCTTTTTTTAATGTTTTGAAACTTTTTGACTCTGCGGTTTGAAGTGTGAAATGTGTTTGCTACATCGTTAATATGTACCTACTTATGATAATTCTCAAGGTTAATTTTATTTGATCACACCTTCTATATATATATTTTTTGTAAATTAATTAAAGTACCCAATTAAAAAAATATGATGAATAGTCGATATTTATGAGTGTTTTACTTTAAATTTATAGACTTCCAAAATTACACACATCCGACGGGACTGTCCCGTAAAATGTGTGTAATTATCGAACTGTTTATAAATTTGTGTGATGAATGATCGTTTAAGTTGAGGTAATTTGAGGTAATCAAGTTTTAAAATAAAATATAAAAATATTATCAAGAAAAATAAATCCAAAGTAAAGTAAAACTCGTACTTTACGAGTTTTACTTTTCAACAGGCTATGGAAGCCTGTAATCCCAATGTAATATATGAAGACAGGACTAATCATCAAAATGTGCTTTAAATCCATGAATGTTTGCAACTTCACAAATTGTTTTCTATAGTAAGAAAATAAATAAATAAATATTGGTGGACATTTCATACAAAACCATCTAACTGAGCAAAGTTTGTAGTATAAAGCCTGAAATGCTATAGGCGTTTACATACAATATAAAGTTCAAGTAGGTTGTCAAGTACAAATAAATAAAACAAAAAATAAAAATAAAACAAATTTTCATTTTTTATCGAGCGCGTCAAATGAAACAGAATTAATTATTGGGTATTTCGTAATTTTCACCCATATCTTTTAATTTAGAGTTCCGCGACAGGTGCCAATGAACCGGTGTGTTGACAGTTAATGTACACATGTAGACTGACATGTAGCTGTCGCATCGTCTGCGACATAAGTAATGCTAACCTTAAGGCGCTGCTGGCAGTAAATACTCTGTCTCTATTACAGAATATTTTGATATTATACTATTTTTTTATACATGCAAATTATGTACAATTGAAAATAAAAAGTACTTGAATCCATATTTTGAATAAAACATATTTAATAGTTTTTTTTTTAAATAAGTGTTTATCACATCTTCATCTAATTATTGAATGGCAGATTTTTCGTAAGTCACTTCAGTAATTTATATTTTCAAAGATACTATAATGTGCGAACGAGACACTGCTACTGACTGCTACCGACAGCGCCTTAATCCATTGACAGCAATTGCAGGCCATTAACTTGCATTTGTCTCAGTCATGCGCCATTCGAATCTAGATTTTCGAAATTTTAACAATTCAATAATTGTCATTTTTTCTGGCAGAAGGCACAATTCAGCAAAATATGGCTTTACCCTTTCAATTCACCCACTTCTGTTGACATTTACTTCTACAAAACGCTTAACATAATATTACCGGCAACTTCACCACAGTTAATATTTCAACACAACAAGTTAAGTTTTTGATTCCTTTCAAAATTATGTTACATTTCGTTTCGTAAATGTAATATTTGATCAGTTGTTTCATTGTAAACTCTAAGTGGTCACGAAATTACTAAAATAATGTTCCATCTGATGTGATAGTAAAATTGTACTTTAATTATTAGTCTTTGTTTTAGCGAATGACGGCAAATCGTCGGGGTCGGTAAATTGGGCGTTGATAGCCAATATATAATAAGATTTAAATTTACATTTTTATTCTATTAAAACAGTATGCTATAAAAATAAAAAAGAGTTAAAATTTTAAGACACTATAACAAAACACTTATGTATAGTAAGTCAAAATAAAATGTTCTACGACATTATTAAAATAAATAGTAGTAACAATTATAAGTAATACAAAACATTAAAAAAAATATTGCTAAGTAAATAAATGAAATAAATAAAGTAAATAAATATAATACGAATTGGTAATGATAACTAAAAATGAATTCAAGCTTAACACCAGGTGAGTTAGAGGTCAAGTGCAAGCCTATTACTAAATAAAACAAAACTATTTCGTAATCAAATGTAATAGAAAATCATCAAAAATTCATGACACTTAGCTAGTTTTGTAATTCAAATACCTTTGTAAAGTTGAGTAAATATTACGTTATAATATAGTTATTTGATTAGTAAACTTAACTTATTACAATTATTTTCCTTAAAGTCGAAGCAGTGGTCAGTTATTGTCTTACATAAGCTAGAGAAAGGGCAGTTAAGCAATAAACATATCGCATTAGAAACAGATGCACCGATTTATACTTTGTATTGTATAATACTGAGTAAAGAGTAGAGTAGAGAGTTATATAGAGACCTATTTAACACAATTACTAAAAAAAAATACTAAATAAAATGTCCTTATCCTTATATAAATATTTTATAGAAACTTTCCAACTTTGATGATGGCTATTAAGTTAACGCAACTTGAAACGATCTGGGGGGTTAGAAAAGTGGCATTCTAATTTCATGTACGCCAGTATAGTTTCATAGCTAGTATATAGTAATAGTTTCGAAACGTAAGCGTTTCTAGAAATATAAACGTTTGCCACTTCTCTAAGCATGCTGGACAGAAATGAGCCACTTCCCTTCAGTTTCGTAGTTCAGTTAGTATTTGAAATTTCGTTATTGAGGAGTATTTTGCCTTTATACAGAAGATTCATGGAATACACTCACTTGCTCAATACATATGCTAACACTACAATCTACCCAGCGACCAGCATGCTGGGTACGCTGCAAACTGGTAGTTTGAGCATTTGGATTATCTTTAGACCTTTATCAGTCTGGGGTGATCGATGTGCTTTTTGTGTAGTAGTTTAGTTAGTTGAGTCTGTATATTGTTGTGTTGTAGTTAATAAAGGCGCTTGCCATAAAAAAAAACACTACAATATTATACATTACGTAACTTATTATAACTATCTGCCCTTAAATCGAGCTAACTTGTCATTTTAGTACGCTGTATTATAAGAAATCTCTTGCTATGGATAAACTACATTGGTTTATGACTTACGTAACACATTAGGATATTATTATACCAATCACATAACGGCTACTCTCCAAATATGCACCACCGACCTATCCCTTCTTGCAGTGTGCAATAAATAAACGAGCAAGAACGTGTCGAGACACGCGTAGGTTCCGTAGCCAACATTATAATCGAAAAGAACACTACGAGTACCTGCCTGATAGTTATAATTTATTAAGACTGTTTTAGAAGAATTTCAAATAACTTTTAACTGCACCGAAATTAAACATCTTTCAACGGATCTATCATGTATATTTTACACAATTTTTAGACTGACGTTTCAAACTCTTTGTAGAGTCTGTGATCACAGATGATGCCACAGACGCTGTCCGATAAGTCCGTTAGTTATATAATTTCAATTTCAACAATCGCGAAAACCTAAGAAACTTTTTAAAAACGTTTTAAATTCACATTTTTAATAACTTTAATCTAAAGATGTAATATCTCAGCGATTCTCTTCATTGTGTAATGTTTATAGTATCTATTTTAGAGGAAAATATAATCATCTACAAGTTTGCTAATGATTTACCAAGCGTGGGTGTGTCATTAATCATTAATCATAAACATGTCCATAAAATTACAACAATTCATCAAAATATTCACTTTGAAGTAACGGACGACACGATTCTTGATGGGTGACCGTGAAAGATATTTATTTATAAGTGAGTGTTATGGTATCTCATATCGAAGTTTCTGAAACACACGAAACGGAAAAATGGGAGAAGAAAGTAAATTAAATGAATTCGCCACTTCGTCACTAGACCGTATAGAAGTGACGAAATAATCATTATTATTTTATGATGCGTTATATAATATATAGTTATATATATAATATATTATATAATTATATAAATTAATCATCCTGATCTCAGCCAAAAGAGGACCATTGCTGAACATAGGTCTCCCCCACTGATTTCAAACGATCAATTGTTTGTTCTGTGTCTGGATGTTTCTATGTATCATAAGTATGTATTTACGAAAAAATATATATATATTATGTATTCTATCAACCATCTAGTTTCCATAGTACAAGCTTTGGTTAGTTTGGGCTAGATGGCGTTGTGTGAAATGTCCTCCAATATTTATTTATTTTATTAGAAGCGAAAAGTTCTCTAGTGGAGACCACGTACCGGCAAGCGCAGCGTAGGAAGACCAGCCACGAGATGAACAGATGATCTCATACAAGTGAAGACGCTGGATGCAAGCTGCTTTCAATCCTAGGCCTATGTCCAGCAGTAGACTTTTTATGACTGCGATGATGATGATGATGAACTGGAAGCGGTCTGCATTTTTTTTATCCACATATTATGTCGTGATATCGTCTGTCCGTCTTTTAGCTGGTTGTACTACGCTGCGCTTTCCAGTGTGTGGTCTCTATCCGAAAACTTTTTTTGCCACATCGGCCATCACAGTTTGGCGTACTATATGCCCTGGCCACTTCCACTTCAACTTGCTCTTCCACTGTACTATGTCGGTGAGTTTCGTACATCTACGGATCTATTCATTTCTGATTAGATCTCGCAAAGAAAATTAAATTACTAAATACTTAGAGACGAAATTATTTAGTGCATGTCGTCTGCCTGTATGTAAATATGTCGATATAGATATGTAACTATGTATGTGCTACACAAAACATCTAACTGTATTTTGTTTCCGTGAATTATGTGCAATTTTTTATTTTACGTTAGGTAATTTTTGCGACAAATTTATATTTTGTAAGTTTCATATCTCTATAGGGATCCATACTCAAAATGCAAAATGAACTCATTTTTAGCGTCACACTACCGCCTGGTTTATTTTCGTATCCGTTTGATAATAATAACTATTTTGTAAATAGAACCAAAATGATATATGTTCATTTTAGTTTCAAAGACAAAATTACTAAACTAAACTGAAATGGCTATCAAAGATCGCAACACGGTGGTAGTGGAGGCCCTGAATGGAAAGTTTCGCTGTTTGTTATAAAAAAAAAAGTGTTAGGTGTTAGGTTATTTTTATTCTTTAGTTGTCTGTCCCTAATTTTGTAAATTCTTGTATGTATTATTTGTCCCCGTTGTGTTATTTTAATAATAATAAGAAAGCGTGTATACTCAGAGCACTCACGCTCACTAAAAAGCTTCTTCTTGCGGCGGCGTCGTGTGGCGGGTCGCCCTCTTCCCTCAAACATGGTTGAGGAGAGCGATGGCTGGCACATGCGTCAACTCGTGAACGGGTGCTGCTTGCGAGCTGGACTGCTCGGGTATAAACGCATGCATGTTAGTTAAGTGTAAGTCTTCCTCTTGCATAACTTAAAAAAAATGTAAGTAGTTATAAATGCATATATTAGTTCATAAAAGGCACGGACCCTGGAGTCTGTGGAGAAAAAATTTGTTGATAAAAAAAGAGAAAAAAGTCGAGTTTCACATTAAGTTAGGTAGGTATATATAGCCCACATGGAATTTGATAACATCGTCTTAATATACATATATGAGCAATAAGATGTGGATGAGCGACAGAGAGGATATACGGAGATAGCCTCATTTTGACGTGATAACGTCTTATAAATCGATGAACGCCAACTGCACTCACGAAAAAGCATTATTCATTGTCACGTTCCGCCTGAGCCGAGCGTGCAAGCGAGAGCGCGGAACAAGCAATAGAGAAGCACGATCGGCCTAAGCGTTCGGCTTGTGACGCATCGTTATCACGTAAAATTATCGTCCGTAAGCCGACTTTATAGACAAATTTTTTTTGCCGAAAAGGAAATCTTCCAAAGTTATCCGGCTGCGTTGTGCGTTGTGGACACAACCGGTGAAAAGATAATAACCCTCATAGAGTAAGACTTTAATTTTTGCACGAGGCATTTATCGTCTATGCGTTTATATAACCTGTCAATTAAAAAACTACAGCCTATTTAGTTACATCCTAATATTATTTCTATACGCACAATCATTTGTCTTTAAAAATAGATAAATGAGATACAGACGAAATCTTCAATCACATCATAATTTCTGGTTCGAGCTCGATAATCAATCAAATATGTAAATCTAAAGCATTTCAAAACAGCTAGAGTTACTGCTGGTTCCATTGCGGTAACTACCTTCTCCGGTCGGTTAAGGCCTTGTGTAATTTTATATCAAACTTGCTTCGTAGATGTGAACGATATGGGTGTCTCTTAAGTGGTGATTCGGTTCTAGATCGAAGTTTTTATTCGATTAATTATATTTACTGGGCGACCGAGCTCCACTCGGATTTCTTATGACTGAAAATACGAGGTTACAAACCCAGGTTCGAAACCTATCAAGATCGATTTATCGTCCCCTGACTACCTACAAACCAAATTTCATTAAAACCGTTGGAGCCGTTTCCGAGATTCAGATTATATATAAGTATACACTATATATTTGTTTATTATTAATTAATATATATACAAGAATTGCTCGCTTAAAGGTATTAGATATATGAAATATACAAGCACCTATAATAAAAGAAAAACACAAGTACTTATCTATGTTAAAAGAAAAACAAAATACCCGACTGCAGAAAAGCAGTTTTTGCAGTCAACTTACGAGTTCGTTACGCTTGATATGCTGTGGAATGTACGTTTATTGTGAGAAAGTATGCATAAAATCGCTATAAATTCGAAGTAGTAATTCTAGTAAAACCGTTTGTTTACTATGAAAAAGTTCGTTAGAGGTTACGTAAAATCGCATTTTTTTTATTTTTGCGAGAGATGTGGGATTAATAGTACAAAAAAATATAGCCTATGACACTCTGGAAGTGAAGACGGTCGAAGACAACAAAATCGGTCAAGCCGTTTACGCTGTATGTGATCATATAAACAAACCGTAGACCGTAACTGTCGCTTAACACCAGGTGAGTTGATGGTCAAGCGCAAGCCTATTTGTGAATTATTGTTATTATTTTTTATGATTTGATTGATTAATTGATTAAATAAAAACTTAATCTTAATATTTACCTCACCAGTTATCATTAAGGGAAAGCATTTTATTGTTTTTCGTATTATGTTCACGTTTGGAACTATTCAAAATGCTGGTGCTTATCAGGCCCAACGCATAAGCATTGCCATTCAACGTGGCAATTCGGTCAGCATGCTGGGTAAGCTGCCAACTGGTACTGGGTTTGAGCGTTTGGATTGTCTTTAGACCTTTATCGGTCTGGGCTGGGGTAATCGATATGCTTTTTGGTAGTAGTTTAGTTAGTTGATTTTGTATATTGTTTTGTTGTAGTTACGAGTAATAAAGGCACTTGCCTGATAAAAAAAATATCAAATATACGACAAAATAAAACTATTTCCTGACTATTTGAAATTAAACAGTTTCTAACGGATTTATCGCGTATATTTTACCTATTTTATGTTTTTATTTTACATATTTTATTTCAATTTCGCGAAAATCTTAGAAAACATTTTTCCTGTTTTGTTTTTAAGAGCATAAAATTATTCTATGAATAAACAAAATAATCAACATATTTTTTTCTAAGAACTAGATATAGTTCTTAGAAAAAAATATGTTGATTTCATTATAACTTTATTCGAATAAATGTGCACCGACTCGAATACCAAGTATTTTTATGCAACTCTATTATGTGTTGTTAGTGTGTATGTACGTGTGTGTATAACTAGATCATTTGAATATTATGTAATTGCAGATTATGTTCTTAGATTTAAGGTGCAGGTGTGTTAGTGAGGTGAGCGGGTAGACGCTGGTATTAATTTTAACCTACTAAAATACAATATTTTATGTAATCTGACAAATATAATGTAATTTATCTCATAAAGATACTTGTTAAAATTCTTAAGCCTACTAAAATATTTTTTTTAGATTTGTTTTGCTATCATACAGAAGGACTCCCAAATATTTTAGTTATTATATATTTTCATACATCTCAAGGTTATCTGGAAGAGATTTTTTGGAAATAACACTGCCGGTTGTGCTATGTTCATATGTGTTTATTTTGTTATTATTTTTTATGTTGTCATAAAGTGTTAAATGTTATTCGATTGATTGAACTATATAATTTCACTAAAAAAAAGTACTGCAATACCTACAACTTCCTATGCGTAGAGAAAAATGCCGAAACCAAGAATAATTATACATATCATGTACCTCATTCATTGTCAAAAATACTTACTAAATTATGGAATTTACCTTTATATTTAGAGCATTATATTTCACCAAGATCTATAGTTTGTATGTAGTTTCTATCCTGTAGTAATTAGTATACAGTTATATTGTAGATGTCCAAGACGAGCTGCAGACCGCAGCCGCAGGCGACAGTGCGGCCTGTAACCGCAGTCGACCGCATTTCCACCTACAGTCGCGGCAGTTTCTATTCGGAGATGGACTGCAATGGACCGTGTGAGCCAATGAGAGGTCCGCGTCACCTCTGGTGCTGCGGTCGGTAACAAGTACGTGTCGCAGTTGCAGGCTGCAATGTCGCTCTGCTCGGAATCATTTTTCATAGTCATTTGTAGGAACCAGTAGGTAGTGTCGCTTGCTGCTTGCGGCTGAATTTTGTGGCTTGAGACATTTCACACAACACCAACTAGCCCAAACTAAGCTAAGCTTGTACTATGGATATTAGATGTTTGATATAATACATATATACCTATTTTTTTGGTAAATACATATGATACATAGAAAGACCTAGACACAGAACAAACATCCATACTCATCACACAAATGTTTGCCCTGGGTGGAGATGGAACCCACAACCTTCAAGCTCAGAAGG
Source organism: Lycia hirtaria (assembly GCA_947563715.1). NCBI lineage: Eukaryota > Metazoa > Arthropoda > Insecta > Lepidoptera > Geometridae > Lycia > Lycia hirtaria. The sequence continues at coordinate 3,301,403 of OX387376.1, read as the reverse complement.
CAGTAGTACTACCACTGAGCAATGAGGCCTATGATATATGTACCTTAAAGAGCACTATATTACACTGTAACCTCTGAGCCTACGTTATTAAGTCATCGTGAATAATGTGCGTTCCAGGTTCCAGTGCGTGTCATAATTATGATTTTTTAACGCGATTTAGTGAATATCGCGATATTATAATCGTGAAAATATAATAAACACACAATGAAGCAGAATTACTTTCGCCTAGTTGTAATATTAATTTAGATTATTTTTTTGTAATAAAAATCATGCATGATTTAGAATACCAAAAATCGCTTCCACTCATGATCAGCCCACTGATCACCTCCCTCCCAACCGCATGGGTTTTCGTATGTAAACCGGCGCTGTGTGCCATTGACCTGCATTGCTCAGTGGGTCGATGGCATTAGTTCATAGAATCTTTATGGTGTTTTTATGGTAATAACACATTTGCAATAGTTTAGCGCCACATCTATACCGCTTCTTGCAAATGTGCTCTAGGACGGATATGAAAATGGAATCAATGTTTAGGTTATATTTGTTATATAAATATTATTAGATGATATTTCCGGCAGCCTAGTGGTGAGACCGTCTGACTTGCGATCCGCAGGACCTGGGTTCGAATCCCACGGCACGCACCTCTGTCTTTTCGAAGTTATGTGGCGTATTGTTGATTGCCGTCAACTTCAAACGGTGAAGGAAAACTTCAAATCATGAGGAAACCTACATGTGTGAGAGTTCTCAATGATCTTGAAGGTGTGTGAACTGCCAACCCGCACTTGGCCAGCGTGGCAGACTATGGCCTAACACTTCTCACAATGAGAAGATGGCCCGCTCCCAGCAGTAGGACAGTTTGTACAAACAGGGCTGATAAAAAAAAAAAACACGATATTTCATAAAAGATCATCTATAAAACTAAGCAAAGCTATGGGAACCAGCATGGGTATTCAGAATTCATTCGGATTCGGAATCTATATATCCGTCTATGTCCTTCTCTATGGAAATGACAGAGACCGAGATATAGATTCCGAATCCTAATGTATACTTTATTATATTAAGATACGAAAATATCAAGTATTGGTTCTAGGGTTAGTCCGTTGGTTAATGAAATCAACAAGTACCTTAGCCCTATTATATATCTATTAGATAATAGATATATAATAGGGCTAAGGGCTATATAAAATAAGCTAACGGTTGACCGTCAACTCACCTGGTGTTAAGCGAAAGTTACGGTCTACGATGGAGCGCGCTTTCCTAGAAGAAACCTATTCACTCGCGATTTGAAGACACCTAGATTTTACTATGGAAATTAACGTGGTATTTTTTTGTGTGCTGCTCCTTTGAAAATGAACCGCCGAATGCGGTTGAAACTATAGCCGGACACCTAGATTATATCTATTCGGAAAGATCCATTCAGGAAGCGCATTCCACGTTTCCAAATATGCGTAAGTAGTATGGAAAATGGTCATGTATTTGTAGCCTATGTCCATCTCCAAGTTCTCAGCTATCAAATTTCATAAAGATCGGTTCAGCCGTATGATAGTCAAAGTTTAACGAACTGCTGTCAGTTCAAAGATACAAAGTTACTCTCGCTTTTAACCCCCGACCTAAAAAGAGGGATGAAGTTTGACGTGTGTCATGTATAGTACCTATCAATGTGTTTGTCTGCGGCATCGTAACTCTCAAACGGATGAGCCGATTTTGATCTAGTTTTAAATGTTTAAAAGTGGGAATATCATTATGTGAAAGAAGATTTGATCGAGACTCTTCTTAACTATATTTCATCAAAATCAGTCCAGCCGTTTTTAGGTCAGGAGTTTTTTTAGTTTTCTAAACTTAAGTACCTACTTGTTATATATTTCTTAGGATGTGTAAGTTTGTGGTATTTAGGGTTCCGTACCTCAATAGGAAAAAACGGAACCCTTATAGGATCACTTTGTTGTCCGCCTGTCCGTCCGTCCGTCCGGGTGTCAAGACCTTTATCTCGGGAACGCGTGAAGGTATCGAGTTGAAATTAAAACCATATACGCAGATTCACAGTATCTTGCTGCAGAAAGAAAAATAAAATTTCTCAGTTTTCGTCAAAAAAAGTTATAGCTGAATATGTCGTAAAAACGCACATTTCGACTTCCCGTTGACCTAGAACTCTGAAATTTGGCAAGAAGCATTGTGTTAGAGTACAAAAAATCCAAAAACTGGTCATTTTTTATTTAATCACAAAAAAATAGTGTCTCTATGCAAGGAATGAGGGCTGCCTCAAACGTTCGCTCGCTCGGATCCGAGTGGGAGGCGCCGCTACTATAGCCCCTACTCGGATCCGAGTGGTGAGCAAGGAATGTGTTAAATATTTTTACGATGTATATTTTTCGCTTTATAAAGAAAAATATAAAAAAAAATATATGATTTTCCCCTTTTATTTAGTTTGTACGGAACCCTCGGTGGGCGAGTCTGACTCGCACTTGTCCGGTTTTTTTTTAACCGACTTCCGTTTTTATTTTATTTTGTAGTTATGTTTGTTCGGCGATTACTTCGCCAATGAATAAAATTGATGTTGATGATTATTTTTTGTTTACTAGGTCATAATTTAGAGATCCGACATAAATTTTACCAAAATCGGTTCTGTACTTTGGTTTTCATAACGAAATAAATCTAAAAATATGTCATCCAAATAAACGAATTGCGTATTTAGAAGTCAGGTTTTTGTAAAACTTTTTTTATTTTTATTTATATTTGTGGACATTTCACACAACACCATCTAGCCCAAACTAAGCAAAGCTTGTACTATGGAACTAAATGGCTGATAGAATAGGTACATATATACTTTTCTTTTGTAAATATATACATATGATACTTACATAGGAACACCCACCCATACACAGAACAAACATCCATGCTCATCACACAAATGTTTGCCCTGGGTGGGGATCGAACCCACGACCTACAGCTTAGCGGGTAGACATACTACCAACTGAGCCACAAGGCCAGTCAATTTTAATACATATTACAAACTATTTGTACAGTAACATCAGTACCTCAACATGATAGTAACAAATCTGTCGAGAATTGTCCGTTGTAATCAAATAAAGAGCAACACATCTTACTGTTATGTAATAGTACCCTATGTCCATATAAGCGATAGTATCCGCCAGACAGTCAAATCAGTCGCTAGTATGGTACGCCGGGGTAATTGATATTGTTTTACGTAATTTAGTCGCCGTCTCCACGAGTCACTCGCTTGAGGATTGTAAACATAATTATTATTACAGTCTAACTTACGATTTCGTTACGCTTGATATGCTGTTGAGTGTACGTTTCTTTGTGATCTTCGTTCAACGAAAATGTGGCTGTACGTTTTGATATTTTCTTATCATCATGGCGTCCGTGTAAACGGCGACTCTCAAGTTACCGCACTCCAAATTGTTTTATGGTCAAAGTGGGTGTGGGTGACCGAATTCTCGAACTTGAAGCTATGCGCAATGAAGATCGACTTTTGGAAAGGTTGCAATAAAAAGGTTGAAATTAAGTGAGCCAGTAACTGTTACTTAAGCTATGTAAAGTGGTTTCAGTAACTACTTGTCAATCTGTGGTAAAAGGTAGAAGTAAATTGTAAATTGTTAACTACTACATCCCACAAAATGGACCATGTGATTAGTGTAATTAGGAACTAGTGATTTTATGAGCAATAAATATATTTGATTTGATTTGACCTGAGCTGTTGTTAAATGCTGAAAATACTGCCACTGCCATATGGTGGATATTCCAAAATTTCTAACGAAGCGCTTTAGAACCACTTTTATTGTACGAACTTCTGTGAAATATGTACATATAAATAATAAAGCTTTAAATATAGCATGAGTTAATAAATGAAAAAAAGCTAATAAAGGCATTCCTATTCTTAAAATTCTTATTATTAATCCCAATTGTCTTAAAGTAGATAAAGCAATTTTTTTTTTAAATCAAATTCATAATTAGCTCTAATTCCTGCTATAAATATTGTTATTTGATTGGTTTTCCCTGAAAGGTATAAATAATTTGAGTGTCTTTAAATTACATTTAAATAGGTTTCTTTTAGGCAGGTGCGCTCCATCGTAGACAACGATGTTATTCAACATCAAGCAATTTTTTTTGTGTTCTATGCGACGTGTGGTCTAAATGCTTGTGCGTATATATGGCCTAACACATAAGAGATGTATTTATTATTAGAAAAATATATAAATAAAAAATATATGACACTCAAGGAGTAAAGACAAATCTAACGACACCTCGCACGTCAAAATCGATAAATCCTCTTAGACTGTAGGTGATCATTAAAACATACATAGATGCATACATACATACACGTACATACATACACTCGAAAAACATAATTCTCCTTCTTACGCAGTCGGGTAAAAAGGTCTCGTTTACTTATTACCGATTTTGTGGTCGGTGTGTTAAAATGCACATCGATATTTCGTAAGGCCAGATTTCTGCGTGAATTGGAACGGTATCCTAAATGTTTTCTTGGAAGAGCAGATAACATAATATTGCGTTGCGTCCTTATTTCTGACAGATAACTATCGCACCACTGTGGACTAATTTTAACCGACGAAAAAACGGAGGAGATTCTCAATTCGACGCGTAAAAATATATATTTCACCTCACAACCTCGGAAGATTCTGTTTGTCATTAGAAATCTGAGTGCAAAAGTGCATTTTGTCCGCTACAATGGAAAGAGTTTTTAAAATTCGAACCTTTCTATACCACAAGTCCACTGAAAATGCATTAAATACTTATTTCATGTCAGTGCGCCAATCTCATTTCTTTGAATAATCGCACTGGCCAGCCACAGGTGGCAGCACTGGACTGAATTGCATCTAGCGTTGTTTGTGAGGTGAAAAATTGTGTCTTCACTCGGCAGTATAGTTATTTTGCATCTCGTACCTTTGAAACCCTCGCTACGCTCAGGATTCAATACAAGTACTAAGCTTACCAACTTTGCAGCCATGCATAACAAGTAACTATTTCTTTTATGTATGACCTCGCGTAACTTTTTACAGAGAAGTCATATTTTGATAATTATTTTTTTTAACCTGACAATCGGTATTGTGATACTTGTATTTTTAATTTATCTTCACTATATTTGTGTTTTGGTAATAAATAAACTTAAATTCAATAAAACACTAGTCAAATTCCGTGGGAAAATTAACAGAAATCTAGAAAACAAAGGGCAGTTTTTATACATTTATTCAATTTAAAACATCAATGTAGTAATCCATATCCTTATATCCTTCCAATATTGATCACTTACAGTTTATATCGCAATATTGTTTCAAATTAGACAATTTCATAGCCTTGAGGCTTATTAACATCTTGCTATTTTTTCAGTTAAATCCGGAATGGCGTTCCCGCCTTCGAAACCATAGCCTACGAGATTATCCGGAAGTTCCAATATTGAAACATTATTACAATTCATATAAGTCAATTAATTATCTTTATGTTAAATCAAGACAATATTTATAAATTAAATTATGCGCTAAACATCATTGCAAATTTTACAACGTTTTCCAAATAAACATACACGCGACCAGAAACTGAATAACTATAAATCAATTACATTTTACACAAAAACAATTAGTCTATAGTTGTCCTATTATGCTATAACCTAACAGTATGTATTTGAAATGGCATTATTTGTTAGTAGTAATCTACACATGTTACAATTCATATCATCTAAACGTCATGCAGTGAAAAAAATCTCTATGCCACAGTATCTCACAATTCAACAAAAGTTTTCTAGGTTTTTTTTTTTTTTTTTTTTTTTTTTTTATCAGCCCTGTTTGTACAAACTGTCCCACTGCTGGGAACGGGCCATCTTCTCATTGTGAGAAGGGTTAGGCCATAGGATTTCTAGGAGCCATTTCTAGGAATGGGTCCAAGAATTTATAACCATTTACCTATATTAGTGCTAAAATCGGAATGCGTGCCTACATTTAAGGGTAGATTATCAAATTTTTTGACATCGAAAGGATATTACAGTGTAGACGAATTTTTAAATGATAATATAAAATAATAATAAAATTGTGTTTGATATTCTATGTAATGATACTTTTTATTTGAATTGATAAATGTAATGTAATGTAATCTTACTTTGACTGCAGTTTCAATATTAGATTTCATATAGTTTGTTATTGTTTCCTATTAAATATTGTATGTCCGAAATGGGCGAAACTGTTGAGACATATAAATATTCTAAGATCCTTTATTCCTACACAGTTTGACAATAAATTATTTTGAATTTGAAATTGAATTACGAAAAATGGACAACTAAAATTTATCTGAGCGCCTGATCGATGCGACGCGTGACCAAAATGCTGGCGCGTATCTGGCCCAACGCATAAGCATTGCCATTCAACGTGGCAATGCGGCCAGCATGCTGGGTACGCTGCCAACTGGTAGTGGGTTTGAGCATTTGGATTATCTTTAGACCTTTATCGGTCTGGGGTGATCGATGTGCTTTTTGTGTAGTAGTTTAGTTAGTTGAGTCTGTATATTGTTGTGTTGTAGTTAATAAAGGCGCTTGCCATAAAAAAAAACTAAATTCCCTAACTTGGATCCAGAGTGTAAATAAGGCGAATTCTGTGCTAGGATCATTTGCTTAGTGAATACAAATTTTGGATCATATTTTTTATAAAGGTTTGTTCTTAAAAAGTATTACACCTACTTTTCAAATGAATCTAACTATTTGACACACACTTCGCCCAAAGAAGAATTTTTCATTTCATGCATTAGAAATAAAACGTTAAAAACGGTTGAACCTATTTTGATGAAACATAGATAATAGCACTTTCGATGAAAACAAAAAAGACTAGATCAAAATCGGTTTATCCGTTCGAGAACTATGATGCCACAAACCGACACACATGTCATATTTAGAGCACCCTTCTCTTTGGGTGGGGGGTGAAAAAGAAGTCAATAAAACGACTAAGATAAATTAAACGACTGTCTAATAACTGGTCAGATTCGATATCTACTATCTTGTGTGCCTTTTACTGTAAGTTAGTCATATTTAGTATATAAAACAATACTCAGCCTTGAAAGGAAGTAGACCGAACGGATTTAACAAGATTGCATCAGGCCACTTCTCTTTGAATCATTCCATTTTGAAATACATTTGACGTGTAATTGTGTAAAATTTTTAAATGATAAATGCATTTATTGTTGTGCATTACTCATACAATGTAATATCATGACGAGATACAATTATTGCATACGTATTCGTTTGTTGAAAGGTGCAATTCACATTTTATTTGTACATTTTCGACGATGGTCTTCTATACGAATATCCAAGATATCACATGCAGAAATTGTAGAGCTCATGTGGGTAGACGCAATATCTCTACTTTCTTTATTGGTATGGGTCTCACCTACCGTCTTACTTATAAACGCTTTATAAGCGCATTTAAGTTAAACGGTGTTTCGTTCCGTTTTCGCGCGTGACAGTTCCCGTCTGACAGAAAGAGACAAGTCCTTATTCAGCGAATCTGATTTTAACATGCATTTATAAGTAAGATGGCTAATGCGAACGGCTATATAAAGCCACGAATAATTATAATTGTAGAGCTAAGGATGAATAAGTAGTTGATTACACTTTATCCTAATCTTAATAATTATTATTGTTATTATGAAAACAAAAATAACTCTCTCTCTCTCACACACTCTCTGTCTCTCTCTCTCACTCTCTCTCTCTCTGTCTCTCTCTCTCACTCTCTCTGTCTCTCTCTCTCTCTCTCTCCCATTATATTTCTGTCTGTTTGGTACATTTACAAAACGGTTTTTTTTAGAAGGCCTCTCACGGATTTCCAAAATGACCGTCGGTATGCGTGAAGTGAGATACAAAAAAGGGCCGATTATTCCCGACTGCTATATTGGCTCCGCTATGACTATTACATACCTAATTATTATAGTTTGAAAAACTGAAACAACAGTCTTTAAAATTCTCAGTTTCGTTGTCTTGTTCGATGTTTTCCCAATTATTTTCTTTAAAAAACCCAACTACTTAACCGACTTCCATGAAATTTCTATGAGGTTAATCTGAAAATTTAAATAAAAAAAAACCTTTCCAAATCAGTTTATAAATGAAGGCCTCATGCGGTAACAAACATGAAAAATACATCCAACATGATAACATCCTCCCTTTTCGAAGTCGGTTAAAAATAACTTCTAACGAAAACACCGCGTGTTAGAAACATTAACTACCACTAAATAGTGGGAATAACAATTAGAGAGTGATTAAACATGTATAAAAGTGAACGATACGCCGTTACACTGTGTGTTAGAAATTAAGTTAAACGAGTACATTCGTAACTATAACAAAGTGAGCATAACAGGAGATTACGAGACGGATTATTATAATTTGTACACAGATTTAGGAATAGCTACATGGTAGATGACGCTAGTTGATGACGCTCGGGGCACAATGATATTCCTATCTAAAATATGATAAAATTGGTTACGTACGGCGCGGCGTAAGTTGAAGGCTTCGATTGAATATTGAATTAAAAAATATTTATTACCCGGCTGCCCTTATAGGAGGGTAATTTTGTTCTTCTACATGTACCTATTAATGTTATTTATTACATACTGTAGGTACTTTAAACGGCTTAAAGGTTTTGATGTGTCATATTTAATGATTTTTAGGGTTCCGTACCCAAAGGCTAAAAATGGGAAACTATTACTGAGACTCCGCTGTCTATCCGTCCGTCCGTCTGTCACCAGGCTGTGTCTCATGAACCGTGATAGTTAGAGAGTTGAAATTTTCACAGATTATGTATTTCTGTTGCCGCTATAACAACAAATACTAAAAAACAGAATAAAATAAATATTTAAGGGAGCTCCTATACAACAAAAGTGAATTTTTTGCACGTTTTTGCTCGATATTGATAACGGCAACAGGTAGACGCTTAAAATATTCACTGAATATTGAGTTATGTTATTTACTTTAAAAATAAATAATTAAATTAAAATAAAATTTATATTCAAGGGGCTCCCATACAACAAACGTGATTTTTTGCCGTTTTTATAGATAATGGTACGGAACCCTTCGCGCGCGAGTCCGAATCACACTTGGCTGGTTTTTTATTTATATATTTTGAAAACAAAGTAATAGTCTCTGACCGGAGACAACTCATGTCCGAATATTATCATAAAATACTTACAATATATTAAAATACAAAAACACTTTATCGGCACCATAATAACGTAAACATAGGTACATGATAAAGCGTTAGTAAGGTACAAAAGCGGCCTTATCGCTAATAGCGATATCTTTCAGACAACTTTTAGATTAACAAGGATAAACACATAAGTTAAATGCTGACAGTGATGAAATTACAAAAGTATAAAAACTATTACCCAAAATATACAAAGAAATACACTTCATACAAATAATTACTTACATAAGTCTTAAATGTACATATTAATATAGATAAACTTTTTTAGATAAAAAATTTGTTAATCAGTCTATTCTGGATACCTTAGCCACAAAAAGTCCACTGTTTGACAGAAGCCTGCAGTCTGAAATTTCTGAATATTCAGATATATTTTAAATAGATCTCAATAAATAAATATATATATTCATGACACGTTTAACTTCACCCAAGATTACCAACAAGCTACGCCTAATATCTTCACTCCTAAATCGTGTGTAAGCTGGTAAGTAGCGTCATATCGTCCGCGACACACATATCCGATGTAGCAATTACTGCGACCGCTCTCTTTCGGATTTATCTACAGCATCAATATCAACTTTATTATGTCTGTTTGTATGAATGTTTGGTTTACACTTTTACCCGACTACGGTGAAGCAAAAGGGAGGGTTATGTTTTTGACCAGTATGTATGTATGTCCCCTCATAACTTCTAAACTACTTATCATAATTTGACAAATGGGGTGTCGTTGGAAGCGTCTTGTTTGTCCGCTGGTTATAGGCTAGTGACGTCACATTAAATTAAATATGGCGCCACCTAGGGGCACAAAGTCAAGAAAAAATATTTTTTTCGCCCTACTCCATCATGTGTGGTATGAATGAACAGGGATATTAAAATAAAGGTAGGGTTTGGTACATATTAACATATTGATTTGGAATTTGATCAAATCGGTGAGTAATCGGTGAACAAACGTCCAAAAAAAACTGCTTTTTGGAAGTCGGTTAATAATTACGATTTTCAAAATAATGTGAAGCGGCAACAGATGTCCTAAACTTTTAAATCTAAATTAGGCCTAGGCCGCACTACGGTTTTTTCCCGCGAGCGGTAACCGCAGCCGCTATAAACCGCGAAACCGCTCGAGACGGTACTAAATCAGTCGCGGGGAAAAACCGCAAGTGCGGCCGCTTGTATTCGTCTTTCTGTTTCATAAACTCACGCGGTTAAAAACCGCTGCGGTTTAACCGTAGTGCGGCCTTAGCCTTAGACACTATTCATGAATTTTGTTTTATACTTTGTGTCCATGTGATAATAACGTCATTGCGTGGAGGTATCTTATAGTGCAGGTGTAAGGATTAGGATGTTTTTACAATTAGGACAAAAAGTTAATCTTGAAAAGTTTTTTAGGTTCAGTACACGAATGTAATATTATAGTGATCTGTAATACAATATTATAATTAATAATCTAAGCGTTTGTGATTCTTAACGCTGCTCAGAATCACTGCTAAATTCATAATGTTTTTTGAATATAGAAGTACGAAAATAAATAGTAAGTAATCAAAATAATTATACAATCTATATAAATTATACTAAAACTAATAAATACTTGTAATGCTGAGTAACTGGAGATTATTTAAAATATCCATAGGCATCAAAGCTTATAGATAGTTCAAACAATCTCCAGTTTCAGGCAAAGTGCCCAAAATGCTGTCCGCATTTCCTCGCTGAATGGTAATGCTTACTTTTTGTCCAAAGTAAAGACCAGCATATTGGGCACGCAAAGAATTCTTCAGTAAAAAAGTAAGTAAAAAATAAATTCAGTAAATAGTAAGTAAAACCGCGTAGTAGTGTTAGCTTAGACTAAGTTTAAAAAGCCAAGTGGCTTGTAGTAAGCGGCATACGGAGTAACTAAAGCAGAGCGGTCACTTGTCTTTCATACTTGATTGGCGTTTTACGTAATATGTCGGCAATATCTTGACTGGCCTTGTGGCTCAGTTGTTAGTATGTCTGCCTGCTGTGCCGTAGGTCGTGGGTTCAATCCCCACCCAGGGCAAACATTTGTGTGATAAACATGGATGTCTGTTCTGCGTCTTGGTGTTTCTATGTATCATATGTATATATTTACAAAAAAAAGTATATATGTATTCTATCAGCCATCTAGTTCCATAGTACAAGCTTTGCTTAGTTTGGGCTAGATGGTGTTGTGTGAAATGTCCACAAATATTTATTATTTTATTTATTATTAATAGAGCGCTTTCAGATTTAGCGACTTAGCATTGGAGTTACTCTTACCAGCATTTCCATATGCTAGGTAAATAATTATAGATTAAAAAACTAAAAAAAAACGACTTCAAAATACGCAATTCGTTTACTTGGATGATATTTTTTCAGTTATTTTGTTTAAAAAAAAATTGCTGGATCGATTTTGACAAAATTTATCTCACCTCTGATGTAATCAAATAAAAAATAATCATCAAAGACTCATCATAAGAGAATTAAAGATGAAAGATAATCATCGGCGGAACAATCTCTGAGCAAACATACAAAAAAAAAAGACGTGTGGCACTCGGAGACTGCCGCGGTAAAGCTATTGCATAATAGCTTTACGCGCGGTGCGTTAGGTTATTTTCGTTACGGAATTTCTGGATTCGGTCTCCACGCTCAAGGCCCGCGATAGAAGCTATGCAATAGCTTAAAAAAATCATACAGTCGAATTGATAACCTCCTCCTTCTGTTTTATTGTGATAAAAAAATCTCGTAAACTTTTACACTCAGGGAGTGAAGACGCATCAAACGATCGCACATAAAAATCGGTCAAGCCGTTTAGGCTGTAGGAGGTAATATGGAATTGTAATATGCATTTTATACATACATACGTACACTTATGAAATTTGGCACACGTGCTTGTGTGTTAACGTATGCGAAAATTGTGCATTTCGAACAATATGACATTCATAAATAGATATCAATTGATAATCTCCTTTTTTTTATTCGATTAAAAAAAGGACGTGTCAGATGAATCTTTTTGACAGCTGTCAAAAAAAAAGAGAGAGGTTGTTATTTCTACGATTTATCCGATTTTTAACCTCCGACGCAAAAACGACGGGGTGTTATAAGTTTGAGGTGTCTGTGTGTGTGTCTGTCTGTGGCATCGTAGCTCCCAAAAGGATGAACCGTTTTTTTTTTGTTTGAAATTGGCATACATTAAGCGGCCGGCATATCCAGCATTCAGCAAAAAGTAGTCGTGAGTGTTCTTGGCTATATTTCATCAAAATCGGTGCAGCCGGTTTATTTTTCAGGGACTTTTGGATTTTCTAAACTTATACTTGTTTATGGTAATTGTTAAAATCACTTCAACTTTAACTTATAACTCATAGTATTCGGCTATGCTATCATTTAATAAAGTATTCCATTAGCTGCATTATATCAAATGGGAAAGTCACGAACTGCACATAAATGTCAGCCGTGAATGCGCCTGACACAAAAATAAATAGCAAACAATAAATTAATTTAGTTATTTATCGCTAATTAACATAATTTAGCGGTTGTTTAATGCTAAGTAATTAATTTATTTATGTTGAATTGTTATTTTGTGGATAACTGAAAATATTATCACGATAATATTTTATAAATGCGATTGGTAATTTTGTGAATTCTTTAGATATTTTCTTTTTATTCATGAAAATTATAAAAGTACTTTAGCTATATTGAAAAGTGAAAGTTACTCTGTGTACCTCTTTTATTAGTTACCTTTTTAATCGACTTCAAAACAGGAGATTATCAATTTGATATGTATGTTTGTAATTTTGTTAAAAAACACAGTTTTCAGTTATGTTAGTCTATACCAGCTTCTAAGCATGTGTGCCGAATTTCATAAGTGTGTGTATATTTATATATTTAAGTTTACATATTTTAATGTTTGTATATTTTTCCACGCATAATATGTTATAAAGTATAAGTTCGATTGCAAAAAATTGAAAAAAATCATGCTTTCTTTATATGTATGGAGTGCAACCCTTGTTTTTTTTTTTGTTTTTTTTTTATAATTTGACTACGGATTTTTTTAGTAGTTCACAGAATACATCTATATGCCAAATTTCGTTTATGTAGGACTGATAGTCTCGGAGTAAAATGACTGTGACATACGGACAGACAGACGGACATTACGAAATTATAAGGGTTCCTTAGTTACTTATTATTACTCTTTTTTCTTGTAACATAAATAGGTACCTACTGTATATTGTTTTAGTGTATACTATAGTTTTTAGTTACCTTTAAAAGGGCACTGATTTAAAGAGGCAGTTGTAAATAGCAGTTTTGGTAAGTTAAAAATTATAAATGGCACGTTTAATAACTAGTTCAGCAGTTAAAACTAAGCAGTAAAGTAAACAAAAATGAGTAATAAAAAATAATGAAATGGATCAGTGAATATATAATTGAGCAGTAAAATAATTAGATGAGCGGTAAAAATTATTACCTATAAATTTGTATAAAAAAAAACATAACCTAATCTCTGAAGAAATTATTGCTTATACCTATATACATAGATAACTTTCCATCATTTTTACCGCTCATTCAGTTATTGGACTGCTCAATTATTTTTAGAATTGACATTGAATGATAAAATAACCGATTAATTGATTTTTTATTACTGTCCATGTTTTACTGTCGCAATAATTAATCAACCGCCATTAAATTAAATAACTGCTCAATATGTTTTTGAACTGATCATAATAACATCTCGAATATTTAAATAGCAGCTCAAAAAATTAGTTCCCCTTTTAAAGGCCACTATCTTTAACATCTTACCTATCCGTGCATGGTTGCCTGGAAGAGATCGCTCTAAGCGATAAGGCTGCCAATTAAAAGCCTAGCTATATTTATGTTTTCTCTGTATTTCTTTTTCTGTATGTGTGGTCTTTTAATAAAGAGCTAATTATCTATCTATCTACGAAACTTTAAAAATAGTTCTGAAATCATTTATGTTCTTATCTAAAATATTATAAGCAGCTCAAAAATTTCAATCCGTCGGGATTCAAATCCACACCTGCCCCGTCAATACCAGGAACGACACCATTTTGACCATAAATATTGTAGCAACGTCAGACGTGTGAACTTTAAGTTCACTACAAAAGAACGGAACGAATGCCTTTTAAGTGAATCGTTTATACAATAAATAAAAATAAACGTAACTGCTTTCCTATAGTTACTTGCCATCAATCAATCGCGCCGGATTGACGGTTTGACTCGAAGATGGATAATCCTGATGCCAAAATATTTATCACTTACAAACTGCACGTTTCCAAACCTGTTCTCTGTAGATCTTCCAAGAAGTGAAAGTGAAACGGAATTATATTGGGCAGGTGTGAACTCGACGCGATAACGATCTTTTTGTTCTACACCATCATTTTGATTCATTAACTCTTGATGAACCGAAAGATGAACTTCGTTTTCTGTTTTTATTGATTTTGCATTACCTACTTCACAAGATTGGAACTATTAAACAATTGACACCTTTCCTTTCTTTTTACGCAAAATACTTAGTTAAAGTATCAACAGGATATAGTATCAGTGCTCAAAAACGGCAAGTTCATAAAGTCTAAAGTGACAAGGGCGTCGCCAAGGGGGGGCAAGGGGGGCAGCTGCCCCCCCCCCCCCCCTCCCCCCAGAGATTAGAAAAATGTAGCCAACTGCAAAGCAACCAAAGTCCTAAGGCCGTGCAATTGTACCTGTACCTACAATTCATATTTTTCTCATCCTCCATAATATTAACTTGCCCCCCCCCCCCCCCCCCCCCCCCCTGGGCCATGGACTGGCGACGCTTGTGACATAATCTTAGACCCCTACACGATTAAAAAAATTCGATTTTCAAAATAGATAAAACAAGTAAATTAGATTATATTATAATAAGATATTAAATATGTTATGATTAGATTATTATTAGATTTCAAAAGCGGCAAAATAGATGTCTATACACTTCTCAATATAAATTAGGATTTAGCGCGGCGACAGAGTTTAAATCAAAATCAAAATCAAATTTTGACTGGCCTTGTGGCTCAGTTGGTAGTGTGTTTACGTCTACCTGCTGAACTGAAAGGTCGTGGGTTCAATCCCCACCCAGGGCAAACATTTGTGTGATGAGCATGGATGTTTTTTCTGTGTCTGGGTGTTTCTATGTATCATTTATTTATTTAATTAACTAAAACGGTATTCACCAATTACATTAGTTAATATACATTACATACATATAATAATAATAGTCGGCAGCGGAGGACGTCCTCGCCGCGCTGGTCTTTGTGGCGGCGGTGACGTCGGAGGCTCGCTTTCCATGCTTGACACGCTGCCACTGGAGTTGCGAGGGGTCAGGACCTCCTCGCTCTCTGATGATAAAGGCGATGATGGTGTCGGCGATGGGGCGAGAGGAGGTCTTGTTGGTGCGCCATTAGTAGCCGCTCTTGATTTGGTCCGAGTGATCATTTATTTATTATATGTATATATTTACAACAAAAAAAGTAGGTATATAATATGTATTCTATCAGCCATCTAGTTCCATAGTACAAGCTTTGCTTAGTTTGGGCTAGATGGTGTTGTGTAAAATGTCCACAAATATATTTTTTTTTAATCTTTCGTCATTGTAGGTAGATAAGTATCGATCAACCCAGGACACTAGATATATTCGTGAATTTTGTTTTAGACTTTACGTCCAAGTGATAGAAATGTAATTGGCAAAATAGATCTTTGTTTAACCACTAACTCGTCTGATGTTAGGCGACGGTGTGGCCGAGGATGGAACACGTCGATCAGGAAATCTATCCACTCGAGCCTTGAAATTTCGAAGATTGTTGGTATCAGGAAACAGAAAGTGGCAGGGCTCTAATATTTATTTATTAAATCTTAAAGTTTTCACGAGATACATAGTTTCTTCTACACTACAAAAAGGTGGCAACAGTACTCAAGATATCATCAGAGTTGTACTTGATACAAATGAAGCGACCTTTAGAACTGATAGATACTGATACTGTTATTGAAAGAATATAAGTAATAGCAAGAATTTTTTTTTTTATTTATTTAACCAATTTTTAATTTATTTAAAGTCCTCAACTGCTAAATTGTGATGCTAAAGCCCTAAACTGCTAAATTGAACCAATATGTTTAGACCATTGTTTCAAAATCCAGTATGTTTTCGACTAAAACTTTCCTATTACAAAATTCACAACACACCCTGTACAATCTTAACTTATCAAAATCAAATCAATCTCATACTGCGATCGCCCCATTAAACCAGAACCTCAGGCGTTTCCACGCTGAGATCCCGCCAAAGATACGACTATGTAAACACACCCGATCCATACCTGATCCCGAAATTCACATACAAAGTTATGGAATTAGTCATAAAATGGATTCGTGACTCAAATACCTAACCTATGCGATGTGCTTACCGCCTTATTTCCTAAATCCTTCAACCAAAACAAAAGATAACCAACTTTAAGATACAAAACATAGAAGCGACTGTCGTTTGGTTCATTTTCCTCTTGTGCGCTTTTGTAAGTTGGTACGTTTAAACGATGTCAGTTGACATTCGATAGAGGGCGTCCTGTGACGTCATTAAATCAGTAAGCAACAAAATTTAGGGCTTAAAGGGGCTTACGATAGGGGGCTAGTGAGCATTCTCTCGTAACAGCGCGAGTACTTTATGGCTGATAGGCAAGCTGAATGTACGATGTCCGATCGATAGGCTGTCTTCGAAATATGGCTTTGTTCAAGGTAAGCTTGTAAGTTAGCTTGTTTGTGATGTTTTGGACGGACTTACGAGTAAGTACCGACAATTTAGCTATTTTTTGACCGAATTCCAAAAGGAGGTTCTCAATTCCACTGAAGGTTTTTTTGTGTGTGTGTTCAGCGATTACTCCGCCAATTATGAATGATTGTAGTGATTTTTAGTCAAGTTAGTTTAGAGATACTTATTACTGAGAAGTTATTTGAGATGAGCTTGCGAATTAATCACTCTAAGAAAAAAGTAAAATTAAATTTTGAAAACAGCTCCCTCCCGAACATTTAAAATCGATTCGATTATTTTGTTTCCGAAATATTAAAATTTTAAGAGTTATTTCGTAAGTTTTTTTTTTATTAGAGAAGTTTTCACATCCAGCAATCAGTTAAATGAATTTGAATGAATATTATTAAAAAATATTTCAAATTATTGTTGTATTTATTTGTTGCGAAAAAGTTCGTTGGAGATTACGAAAGAGCATTTTTTTTATTTTCGCGAAAGTCGTTTTTTTTTTTTTTTATGTAGCCGACATTACTTGGGGAGTGAAAATATATACGATGACATATCGCACATCAAAATTGGTCAAGCCACTTAGGCTTTACAAGGTGGTGGTCAATCGTAGATCTATTTAACATTTGATAATGGTATTTAACATAAAAAAAATACATACATACGTTCATACATACATAGAAACATACTTTTAATTAAAAAAAGCATAACCATCCTTCTTGCGCAGTAGGATAATAAGCCGCCTTATATGTCCTCAAATTGTCATATTGTCTCAGAGGGGCAACAACGGGATCCTAAAACTAAAGGTGACCCAACACGACACGTATTTGACCGGTTTTGTGTAAAGTACTTTGGGAACGGTGAGATGACCTTCGGAAATATTCCATATCCTGGTAGCCTGTCAAAATAAACAGCTAAAAAACTTAACCACATACATAGATACCTACAAAGTTGTGAACTTAAGTTTTATTGTGAAGTCAAAATTGAGAGTAAATTTATTGCACCTCTTTCATTTCATTAAATTTATAAATTTTGCTGCATTTCCGGTCTTAAATAAGATTGCATTCTATAACATAAATTTAATTATTTATGCACATTTATTTGCAATAAAATACATCTCTTTTATTAAGCATTAAGTAGTATTATATATATATTAAAAGATACATTTACTGTCATCTTAAAAAAAGATACGTTTTAGGGTTCCTTTATAAGATCATCGTGTCCGTTCGTTTGTTTGTCTGTCCGTATGTCACATAAATTTTGATCAGAGACCATTTAGCACTACATAAACAAAATTTGGCAGATAGGTGTGATCTGTAATTATTTTTTAAACTATCACGGTCATTCATGTTCACACTGTTATTATTAACGGGATATTTACCGTGTGTCCAAAATGTGTCCAAAATAAGAAATGCAGTGATATTGTGAGTGTGTTTTGTCGGGACTTTCAATCGAGTTCGAGTGCCAGTGATAACGCTCTTCGCAGTAAAAGACAAAGAAGGAGGGTAGACAGATTTGTCTGCTCTTAACCACATCCACCTGTATTTTTCAGTCGCTCGTGAACATGGTGCATGTAACTGTGCCGAAATATCGGAAGCTCAAAATTAACGCGAACCACGGTAAATATCCCGTTAATAATAACACTACAAATTTTTGATGTAAGATAATTATAGTTTAAAACTGAAGCAACCGACTTCCCATGGATGCCATTGTCAAAACTGGACAAACCAACTGAACCACACGGGAAGCACTAGCTTTCAAATAAATAATTAATCATCAAAATCGGTTCACCCAGTCGAAAGTTCTGAGGTCACAAACATTTAAAAAAAAATAGTCGAATTGAGAGCCTCCTTTTTTGAAGTCGGTTGATTATTAAAAAAACAAATATTAATACCCCACACAATATGTAAAGATTTTTTTAAACGTACCTACCTAGTGTAGGGTATCGAAGAATATGTATTTCGAAAATTAACTAACGTATCATGTAGTTTTCTCAGATATTCTACGTGCGAGATTAAAATACGTTTTTTCGTAACCTCCAACGAACTTTTTCGAAATAAACAAGTGGTTTTATTATAATTATTCTAAAATAATACGCATAAAATTGATAATTAAAAAAAAAATTACAATTGTAAAATTGTACTTAAGTCGTAGGTATGTAACACATTTAAGTCTTAGGTATGTAACACATTATACTAAGAACCTTTTTGCAAAGTAGCCTCGCCAAACCGTCTTATTTTTACCCCTGATCCAAAAAGAGGGGTGTAATAAGTTTGACGTGTGTATCTGTGTATATGTGTGTCTGCCTGTAGCATCGTAGCTCTCAAGCGGATAAACCAACTTTGATCTAGATTTTTTTATTTGCAAGAGAATTTCATTGCGAGCGTTCTTAGCTATGTTTCATCAAAATCTGTTCAGCCGTTTGTTTTCATTTGGCGGGGGTTTTTGAGTTTTCTAAACTTATACTTGTTGATTATAGCATTGATTACGGAACCTTACTATTAACAGTCTCGACACAATCTTAGCCACTATTAATAGAAAGTGTTTACATAATTTTAAGTGGACACAATTCGATTTAATATTAAATGAATATGTAAAACATATTTTATCTCCACTCAATTTTGTTTTCTGTTCAACCCACGCATTCCATACAAAGGATCAAACAAATGAGTACAAATAATACCCAAGAAATATTAATTTTAAAATCTTGGAACAACAATGGTTGTGATAGACACATTTTTGTTGAAAGGAAGCTTGCTAATTTGATAAACGGTTCAAACGGACGTCACCCGCACCGATCCTTTGATCGGCAAAAATACAGATGTGTGGTGTAGTGTGTACTCTGCCTTATCATGTGGCGCAAGATATAAGGTACAGCGATTAGGAAAAATAGTTTGCTAGTTTTGTAAAACACATCCATGTTAAATATTTAGAATTGTCACACTAGATCTGCAAAGGTCGCAGTGACGTGCCGGAGCTGCTATAGCCCGTTTGGCCTCCTAGTTCTCCTATTTATAAGGGTGGCTCAGTAACAGTATAATTAAAGCTAAGTACCTACATACACACCACAGCGCGAAAGTTTTTTATTCTAATGTAACCTTATTTCCGCATCATTTCCATTGTTATATTTTTCAGTGAATAATCCCTAACTGCTTTATTATAACTTATAATTTTTCATTTTACGCACTTAATGAAAACAGTGATATACACCATCCTTTTCTATAGCAATAATCATAGCAAAAGACATCAGAGCAGAGCATTTCTTTCGACCCATTGCGATCTTTAATGTTCGACATTCATCATTGATCATCGATGATGAGACAAACTTAATAAAAAAATGGATTACATTAGATTCAAGCGCTCAGGAGTATACAATACTAAATTAAATAGTTGAGTGCTGGCATGCTATTTTGAGTTATGTCCGTAAAACCCCTCTTAGTTGAGAGAGAGGGGGATAGGGGTGACTAGTATCAGCCTTGCTAACAAATACAAATAATTTATTCATAACGCCCAAGTCACAAGTCAAGTTTAATAAATTATCTCAAAGCATGGTTGAAAAAAATATTTTTATATTAAATACTCAATCCGTACTCAGCGATATCGAACCACATTATTGATGCGTACTGCACGGGAATGAAATTCTTTGCTGCCATCTCTCTATCTAATAACTGAGGCCCATAAGGGTTTTACTGATCCAAGAAACAAGTGTTTTACATTTGAATTATAAATCTTCATAAAATCAACACTTAGAGAGATGCCACACGGGCGCTGCCGCTGCGCTGCGACGTCGCAACACAGTGACTTCAACGCAACGAGTACCACACGAGCGCTGCGACGACGCAACGCTACGCAGCTTTAACAATACTGCGCTGTCCTGCGTCGTCGCATTGAAGCACCTCTTCCCGCCTCATCTTCTTCACTCCTTGTGCGCTGCGCGTGCGTTGTTTCGACGCACGTTGTTTCAGCGCACCGTGTGCCATGCCTGGCAGATTTATATGTAGAACTACGGAGCTTCAACTCTGCGACCGCGCAGCACAGCGGCAGCGCCGGTGTGGCATCACTTACGTAACCCGCTCCGCTCATGAATTGGGCCGGCGCTCGATATGGCCCGCGGCGGATCGCTCCCGCTAAGCTAATGAGATGTCAGTACAATCATTTGTGCTTTAACCTTACACGGATGAGGTTTTTGGCCTTTCATTTTGCTTTAATTCTGATATTAATTAATTTGAGGTGTTCGCGCACTTGATTGTGAGATGGAATTAGGCCAAGGTGTGTTTTCGAAAATATACCTAAGCATATAAACACATTTACAGACAGTAAATTACGTAGGTTTTAAATAGTTTTTCATTAATTTAGAATTTAATTGTTTACTTTAAAAGTAATTAAAAACTAAAGTATACACTAAAACAATATAAGTATAGTAGGATTCGTCTCAAAAACCTAAGGCTTCATTTACGTAGACGCGGGACGTCGCGCGTCGCGTTGTGCGGCGCGGCCCGCATTGAATTCAAACGTATGGCGTTGTATGAGTGCGTTTACGGAGAAGCCATTTTACACATATTTGTTTGAAATGAAGCGTTTTTTGTGGCGGAGCCCGCGGCGTGCACCGCCACGGCGCACATCGCGTCAATTCTCGATGAAGCGATGCCCGCGGCGTTGGAAATCTTACAACGCAAACGTCACCGTCGCAATGGAGTACGATATAAGCGATTTTTTTAGAAGAAAATTCTGTGTTAAAATGTGATTTATTTAATTTGAACCCCGCCCCGCGTGCGCCGCAGCGCAGATGACAGCACAGTTGTGGAAAGATACACTTCTGGTCCAAGAGCTAAAAAGGCGGAAATCGAGGCGTTGAGAGAAGATATGGTTGTGCGTATGAATAAAGCTCTAAAAGGGTTTTGGCGGGAACGTCTTATTAACGTGTTGTTGCTTTGTTTTATTTTCTTAAACTTGTGTTATTTTGAACATTAATGCTATAAAATGGTGGTGTTTTATTCATTAAGTGTGCGATAAAGGGCGTGAGTGTGGGCAAGTGAAATAAAGCAGTAAAACGTGGGATTTTACGTTGTCGGCAAAACTCCATAGAAGCTTCTAGTAAAGTCGCCACCACTTTACTGAAGCAGGACTCGACTTAGAAATTGACTGTATATGTGACTTAGATTGTGACTAGAACATTTACAACTTGTTTTATTCAAGAAACTTGAAATAATCCTAATACTTGACACTGGCGAATGCTTTAATGCGGGTCTAATACAAAAAGAAGAAGAAAGCTCTAAAAGCCGTCTGGGGTGACGAAAATCTCGTCAAAATCAACGCCAACAAGACTCAAGCCTGCCTTTTTTCCGCCAAAAATAGTGTGTTTCTTTTGTCTCCTACTTTCTGAAATGTACCCATATCATTGGCAGACCGTTTTGAACTGCTGGGACTCACGTTAACCCCAACAATGAACTTTAAGGGCTACCTTGAATCTAAGGCTAAACTGGCTAGTAAAAAGCTTGGCATCATTAATAAGGTTAGGCGATACTTCTCACTGGGACAACTGCTTCATCTGTATCAAGCACAGGTCCGATCGTGTTTGGAGTACTACTGCCACTTTTTTGATGGATCAGCCAAGTATCAGCTGGAAGCTTTGGAATCAGTGGACCGGTGAGCTGTGAGGTAAATCGGTGACGATAAACTAGCTGCCAAGAAGCTACTTAGTCTCGAGCACCGCCGTAAAGTAGGATGTCAGTCTATTTTCTACAGGATTCATTTCGGGGAATGTGCGCAAGAGCTTCACGACCTAATTCCACCCTCCCCATTTCACTACAGGACTAGCAGAAAGTCGGCGAATTACCACCCATTTCTCGTTGAAATGCCAAAATCCGTACTCAGCGATATCGATCCACATTCCTGTTGCGTACTGCACAAGAATGAAATTCTTTGCCGCTATCTCTGTTTCCTGAGAAGGCTAGAGTGAATAGATATCTTCTAGATCGACGAGCTCCATCCTCGGCCACACCGTCGCTTAACATCAGGCGAGTTGGTGGTCAATCGTAGATCTATCTTGTATAAAAAAAAAGATAATTCTACATATTTCTGTGCACCTAAAGTTGGTTTTTAGTTTTTAAATGAATTGTAGTACTTGTCGTAAAAATGAGATCGCGATTATCACCAAGGCAGTCGACGTGACCTCCATTATTTGTCATGGTCCCGCCAAATATTGACGAAAATAGCTCTAGGTCAAGGCATTACACTGTTTTACTACATAATTCTTTATTCAATGGAATTGTACTTAAATTTGAAATACTTATGGTTTGGGCTTACGGGCTATTTCATTTTAACACGCTTTTATTAGGTCGATCTGTATGTAATGAAATCTAAGGTCATGAAAATTGGCAGCTGTATGTAGTTCTGATGACAATATAATAATATGGTACTGTCGAACTGATCTGATGATGGAGCCGGAAGATATGAACTAGAACTTCATGATGGAACATCGTATCATAGCTGTCTTTGGATTTGTTAGAAAAGTCTTGTAATGAACTTTGACCACAATAATTTGTAGCGTGTTTTTTAGTTTTTTAAACTGTAATATATTTACAACCCCTTATTTATAGTTATCATGTATGAGATTGTCAGTCCACCTTGTAGCTGGTCTTCCTACGCTACGCTTGCTGCTACTTGGTTTCTTTTTTTATTGAGGGACATTTCAGAGAACACCATCTAGCCCAAACTAAGCATAATTTGTACTATGGAAACTAGGTCGTTGATGGAATACATTTAAATATAGGTAAGTATACATTTTATTTGTAAATTAATACTTACGATATATAAAAACCCAAACACAGAACAAAAATCCATGTTCATCACATGTTTGCCCTGGGTGGGCATCAAACCCACGACCTACAGCTTAGCAGGCAGACATACTACCAATCGAGCTGCGAGGACAGCCGTGAACTTTTTTATATAATATTCCTATCAAAATAAACGAATTCATGTAATACTTTTGTAATATCTCTACTCAATGATTTTGTATGTTTAAAGATGTTGTGATGCGCGAGAGAGATAGCTGCGCGCGTGGGTGCATTCTCAAGTTTGGCATACTTAGTTTAATGACAGTACCATAATAGGTACGGTCATCTTACCTTTTCACGTGACAACGTCTAATAAATCGATTTACGCCGGCTGCACGCACGAAAAAATATGACTCATTGTCCCGTTACGCGTTACGCTCATTGTCCTGTTACATCATCATCATCATTTCATCAATGTTTTGTTATGACGTTGTCACGTTAAACTATCGTCCGTAAACCGACTTTACAGACAACCAATTTTTTTTTTAAGTAAAAGTAGTACTCTTCCTTATTAAGAGTACAAATCTTCAACTATATTTTTAACTTAAAATTTTATTTTCCTGTTGATAAGTCATAATTTCAACGTTTTTTTCTTTTATAATATTTCATAGAAAACTGAATAAATGAGATGTTTCCTTTCTATTCTCGTACTAAGATGACTAATTGAATAAAAAGATAGGTAAATTATTTACAAAGATTGTACCTGAACGTATAGATGTACTCAGGATTTTTTTCATAGGGGATTGTACCTTCATTATTAGCTACTGAAGACAAAGATAGTTATCGAGTTATTAAAACTGTAAATTAAATAAATTGTAAATTGAGTAAATTCATGGCTTCCTTCATTAACCATCAACATTGTACGGCCTCCCCGTACAAAGTTGCTATGCCTGCGGTCTTTCAAGATCGAAACAGAATTGAAGAGATCTGTAGACGTACGAAAGTCACCAACATAGTACGTCGAATTAGCAAGTTAAAGTAGCAGTGAGTAGGGGATATTGCATGTAGAACTGATGGCTGATGAGGCCGTAAAGATTTTGAGTGGAGACTCCGCAAGACCGGCAAGCGCAACGTAAGTAGATTAGACCAGCCACAAAGTAGACCACACCGTACAAGTGGCAGGGGAACGCCGTGGTATTTTACGAAATCTATGGTCCTATGTCAGCAGACTACGTTTTGTGGCTGAAATGATAATTTAATATTAATATTCATATAATTTGAATATTCATGCGAACAGAGATTATATTTCGATCAAGGTAAAAATGAAACCAGTTTTTGAAAGCTTTTATATACAAGCAACATTTTACATTTATATATTTTTTGCCAATTTTGTTTAAAATTTGGTTGCAATATTAATCAAAACTGCGAAGTAACTGTTTTAATTACATTTTTCGTATTCTTTAATTTCCAAACCTTGTTTTGATGAAAGATTTCACTACTTTGTATTTGTATTAAACTAATATTTTGATCCAAAGCATTTCGATCATTAAAACGTCTGTTGGGAGCTTCAGCTCGTGAGGCATGGTGATATATCTGGGCGAAAACCCCCACCCGCCCAGTCCTTAGTCCGTTCCCATTGATACACGGATGCGGGTTTATCTGCGGCTCCCTCAGGCGTTCCTGGTAATTATTATTTTACTTTGTATTATGCTCTTTGTGAGTTTCAGATTTCTTTTGTGGCCGCCATTACTCGCATTGTCTTTTGCATAGAATCTAATCGTCATTGAGATACGGACTGTGTTTGAAGAGGATATTAAATTATATGAAGAGAAATATTCTCTTTAAAATAAAATAAGGTTTTCTTTGCACAAGGGTAATAGGTAGGTAAACGAACTATAAAAGGTTTATTTTTTTAATTAAAGGAGTACACTCAGTACATGTTTCACTAACCAATAGTAATACGAATAAGTTTATAGTTTAAACTTAGAAAACTGACTTCAAAATACAGAATTCGTTTACTTGGATGACATTTCTACAGATATTTTGTTATAAAAACTAAAGTAATAAACCGAGTTTGATAAAATTTATATGGGACCAACTCTGAACTCTGACCTACGAAACAAAAAATAGCACACAATAAAAACAGTTGAAACAACACAACAACACACAGTTGAACAGTTGAGTCCCCTTCTTTTAGGAAGTCGGTTAAAAAGTGTCATCTTTTCATGATGGACATTTCAAAAACACGAACGAAGCGTTTTAATTCCACTTTCATTGTGAGGACTCCTGAACTTTTAACAAGTTAAATGAGTCTTTCCGGATCTGGCTGTCTTCAAATTACGAGTAAATAGGTTGATTTTAAGTAAATACGCTCCATCGTATACCGCAACGATTCTGAAAATAAAATAATCAAATTAATTATTCCAGTTAAAAAAATCGGCAACAACCGACTTCAAAATAATCAATTTCGTTTACTTTAATTATTTTTAACAGTAATTTTGTTAACCAAACTACAAAACACATTCAAACAGACCTCATCTCAGTGGTAGTACGACCACCTTGTGAGAAGTAAAGTCGTGGGTTCGATCCCCACCCAGGGCAAACATTTGTGTAATATTTGTTCTGTGTCTGGGTGTTTCTATGTATCATATGTATGTATTTACAAAAAGAAAAGTATTGTATGATATGTATTCTATCAACCATCTATTTTCCTTGGTAGAAGCTTTGATTAGTTTGTTATAGATGGTGTTGTGTGAAATGACCACCAATATTTACAAAAAAATATTATTATTTATTTTGATGAAACCATGGGACGGATCTAGTGATTGTGTTTGTCAACACTTTGATGTCTTCTCCCCCATGGGAAGCGCACTTTATTTGTGGCATGTGTCTATGACAAAGCTGCACGTGCCTTTCTGACCACTGCACTGTGTGCTTTCCATTAATCTGAAATAATGATATGGATAGGTCTTTACCTACTATATCTACCTTTATATAACAGTTGTTTGTTCCTTAACAAGTATCTATATTATAAGAAAAACAGAATACCCGACTGCAGAAAAGCAGTTTTAGCAGTCTAACTTACGATTTCGTTGTTAAGCTGTTGAGTGTCGTTTTTTGTAAGAAAGTTTTTTTTTTATTCGAAAATCGGCTTGCGCTTGACTGTAAACTCACCTGGTGTTAAGCGACAGTTACGGTCTACGATGGAGCGCGTTTGCCAAGAAGAAACCTATTCACTCGCGATTAGAAGACCGTACAAGTATGCATAAAATCACTATAAAATACTGTAAATGCGCATTCTTTAGCATAATTCTAGTAAAATCACTTATTTATTACGAAAAAGTTCGTTAGAGGTTACGATAAAAACACATTTTTTTTATTTTTGCGCGAGATGTGTTATTATTATTACAAAAATATAGCCCATGACACTCAGGAAGTGAAGACGAATCTAACGACACCTCGCAAATCAAAATCGACAAGCCGTTTAGGCTGTAGTTGATCATATAGAAACATACATACATACACATTTATGTTAGTTTTGTGTTTTACGAAATTATGAAATATTTTTAGTCATTTAGAAGTTGACTAAAGGTCAAATATGTTTACTATTTCCGTAAAGAGCTCAAAATAAATAAATATGTTTTAGAGACTTTTAATCTAGAAATGGTTTTGGGATCATCATATGTTACATTTTTCTTTACATACCCCATTGATGACATTATTCAACGAAACCGGGATAAATTAAAAATAAAATTGAATATCCAAAACCCAACGAAAAAAATATCGTTTTGACACAACCACTCGGCAGTTTATCTTTGATTGAAAGCTTTAACAGTGAAATGCACTAACGCTGCGGACCACCGTCGACAAATAAAAAGCAGAAGAGTGAAACAACGCGTTGTTTCGACGGTCACGCGGACGATGCAACGTCCGTCTATGGCTTATCAGTTGTCATGTTAAAATACATCCGACGTCCGCTGTTTATTCACGGCTCTAAAACCGAACCGTTTTTCGAGATACAAGTGACAAGTCATGCCAAATTGTTGGCGCGTGTTACACTGTTTCATTTGTAATTTCGCCGATTTATTTTATTTGTTATATCGACGATTCAAAAGTGTATTAATATGATACCTAATTGAAGTAAATAAATTAATTGAATTGATGCAAAATTAATGATTATAGTTTTAAAAAAAACACGTTTCTGCCGGCTCTTCCGCCTTCTGTGCCTTAAATCTTGGAAATTTCAAGAGACATCATCTGGACATGCATCATCCTCGGCTTTACCATCACTTACAATCAGGCGTGTTTGAGGTGAAACGTAGAAAAAATAATCCGTCTCGTTGTCGTGTTCGACGCATTTTATAAATTGACCACCAACTCGCCTGTTAAGCGACGGCGTAGCCGAGGATGGAGCTCGTCGATCTAAAAGATACCTATTTAGGTAATACTCTAGCCTTGAAAATTCCAAGATCTCTCAGATGGCGACAAAGAATTCCATTCCTGTGCAGTACGCATCAAGAATGCGTGTATATGTAGAGAAACACATTATTATCCCTTCAAAATCAGTTAGTGACAATTGTTTTTTTTTAAGTGCTTAAATATGTTTTACTTCGGTGTAACGGCAGCCATTTTTTCCAAACCATTGAGATATTGACATGTTACGCGCTACAATTCGTGTTGCTCTGGTTATTTAAACTTGTCGTTTTCCTACCGCTAGCCAACTGAGCGGTTCAGAACTCTTCCTAACTTACTTTATTAGAGTAAATACTGTTTCTTAGAAAAATTATACGTGTGTAAATTTGAAGGTAAATAGAAAGTCTGCACACAATAATAGTTAAAATGATTGTCATTATCCCAAAATTTGTACATAATAATTTCGATCAATTATCTTATGCGTGAGTAGAAAACTAAAAATGTGTATTCGGTTGTATGTACTAGTGAAGCAAAGACGTTACAAATACAGAAGAACACATATTTTACCGAAACGTCCAGTTTCGTACAAAGAATAATTATTGATGATTACGAATACGGATAAGGAAAAAAACTTCTTCGTACGATACTAGTATAAGCTTCTAGTAGTATACTAGCTTCTAACCGGTCTTTTTGGAAATCCATGGGGGAGGCCTATGTCCAGCAGTGGACTTCTTAAGGCTGAGGTGATGATTTATTTATTTAAGACCAACAGCTTATAATTTACAATGTAGGAACTTATAAATACTTAATTTAATAAAATTAGCCATTAATATGTATATCTTAGTAATTAATTCTAAAGAAATGGGCGGAGAGAGAAAAGTTAAAACAAAAGTTATCAATGATGAAAATATAGACATATATGCAATATTATATATATATATATATATATATATACACATATTTATATATACACTTAGTTAGGTAAATTTATACATGCATACAAGTATACACTCAATAATCGCTTTTAATTATCATTTTAAAATTATTGGTACGTATAAGTTATATTATGATAGCATAATAGATACTATATCTGTTTTTTTTTTTTTTTTTTTTATCAGCCCTGTTTGTACAAACTGTCCCACTGCTGGGAACGGGCCATCTTCTCATTGTGAGAAGGGTTAGGCCATAGTCTGCCACGCTGGCCAAGTGCGGGTTGGCAGACTTCACACATCTTCAAGATCATTGAGAACTCTCAGACATGTAGGTTTCCTCACGATGTTTTCCTTCACCGTTTGAAGTTGGCGGCAATCAACAATACGCACATAACTTCGAAAAGACAGAGGTGCGTGCCGTGGGATTCGAACTCAGGACCTGCGGATCGCAAGTCAGACGGTCTCACCACTAAGCTGCCGGGAACTCTGAATAAGTTTAATTAATTTTTTACTTATCATTCTGAGTCAACAACTCAACAATTTGTTACCTAAAATTGTGTCTAGGGGTGTTAAATATATCGAAGTTTGAAAAATGGTTATTGTAAGTAGTACATAAACAAGGAATAGGCGCATTTTTAGCGTATTGTGTAAATCGGACATTGACAAGAAAAGTTTAGTATGGCGTGTTCTTTTTCTAGGTAAATTGTATTTGATAGCTGAGAAATGAATTGAAATGAATATTTAATTGTGCAAAACTGTGTACAATTTGATGTTAGCTATAAGAAACCAGTACTTATTAACAGTTTTTCCCTTTTCAACAATATGTTGGTCAACATCAATAGAGTATCTACTACATATAATTTATTATAATAATTATTATTTGTTAACTACGGTATACTGTTCCAGAAAGTCAAAAAGTTCCTAAATATTCATTGACAGAGTAGAATCCTTTCTGTTGTAGCCATGATTTCAGTTCCATTAACAAAATTTTGAGTAAGGCTGGTGCATCTAATTAATTATATAGTAACATCATGTCGTTAACTATATTATACAGTAACATCATGTCCTTAACTATATTATACAGTAACATCATGTCCTTAACTATATTATACAGTAACATCATGTCGTTAACTATATTATACAGTAACATCATGTCGTTAACTATATTATACAGTAACATCATGTCCTTAACTATATTATACAGTAACATCATGTCCTTAACTATATTATACAGTAACATCGTGTCGTTAACTATATTATACAGTAACATCATGTCGTTAACTATATTATACAGTAACATCATGTCCTTAACTATATTATACAGTAACATCATGTCGTTAACTATATTATACAGTAACATCATGTCGTTAACCATATTATACAGTAACATCATGTCCTTAACTATATTATACAGTAACATCATGTCGTTAACTATATTATACAGTAACATATATGATGATGATGAACTTAGTATAACCCACCATCGTCATCAACTATCTTTAACTCTTCGATTAGATTCCCTCTGCTGAGTATAGGGCGTCTCCTTGGATTAAGCATCCTAGGAGACGTCCTATACGTGCGCCACTTTCAGCAGTGCCGTGGCGGTCTCGTCCACTGTTTATTTTCCATCTTGTTTTGTCAATATAATTTTACCAAAGATCTGTAGAAAAATCTTACTAGAAATAAACTAGAATTGTTTTAGTAGAATTAAACAAAGAAAATTAAAACCTCTACGACGGATTCTTTTCTGACGGAACTGGCGTTTCCTAATAGATGGATGCTATTTTTGCTGCAACTGTAATGGATTTATTGGATCCGATAGATAAAAATGCAAATTTTGGCTATCTATTTTGATTCAAATGGTATCTGAATTTATAGGATGCAGACTATTCTGTAGCAGAGATTAAAAATCAAATACATTATTGTGTAAATACAGCTCTTCATTATAAAAATGTTAATTTCCATTTTAATAGCGACCTGTACAGGTTTTAGGCGGAAAATTCAAGTGTCAAATGTTTTTGCCCTTGTAGCGAGGCAAGATAACTATCGTTAATGATCTAGTTAGTGATTACAACATTTGCGACAATCTAAAGCTGGACTTACTGACCGGTGTTATGGGATGTGTAACATGTTAATGTACTAGTACTTAAGCACTGTAACACATGTGCAGTCAGTACGGGGAAACGAAGTACTCGCGAGCATGTTCACTTGTTCAGCTGTATCCTCTGTCACTACAAGAAGAAAGAAAGGCCTACATAAACAACATTATCTTTCAAATCATTCAACTGAGTATACTTTATATATATAAATAAAATAAAATAAAAATAGTTGTGGCAGTGGGCACGGTACATGGCACGTAGACCTGATGGCCCATAAAGTTGAAAAGTTCAAGAGTGGAAACCACGTACCGGCAAGCGCAGCGTAGAAAGACCAGCCAGATGGACAGATGACCTCATAAAAGTGGCGGGAAGACGCTGGATGCAAGCCGCTTCCAATCGGTCTTTTTGGAAATTCACGGGGGAGGCCTATGTCCAACAATGGACTTCGTTTGGCTGAGAAGAAGTACAAGAAGAAGACTTCACGTTAATAGAAGGACAGAATACTGTTCGAATTTTGAATATTCCACCGCTCCTGTTTCGTTGGCCCTTAAACTCCACCAGTTAGCGTATATACTTAATCCCGATATTAGTCTTCACTTCATTCAAAAATCAGGAAGGAAGTCAATTAATATTTCCAAACAAACCCTGCATCATGATCCCCGATCCACAACAAATCGGCGACATCAAAATCGGAAGCACTCATTCTTGTTAGACAAAAGTACACTTCTCAGCATGTCCAGAGGTCCCACCCACCCCCAGGCACCGGGGGTAGGGGGGAATGTGGGGGGTTTAATTATCGGTCACTAAATTAAGCTGGGACCCGAGTTTCTGCTGTCTTGCACTTCGCAGACATGTTTTGTGAGAACGCTGGCCCCGCAATATGGAGGATTGGAGTGTAAAGAAAGTGCCTCGAAAGTAATGATGGCTTTAATTAATTTAAACTTACGTCAACTTCCAACGAGTTTGAGTTCGAATTACGTCAATTTTGATTTTGGAATTGCAGATTAAAGTTTGTAATGTTTGTTCGTGGTTAAACGCACAGACATAAAAAAAATTCGCTGCGCTGTCTTTGCTTAAAAATGTATGTGTTCACCTAAAAATTGGATACGTAATTAAATTGGTACATTTACTTAGTCTTAATAATGGCAATTAGAGTGACAGTTTCATTCGAAATCCTGTTCATAGGTGAAGCCAAACCTCTAGCAAAATATGTGTATCTATGATCTTTACTGTCTTTAACATGCGCAGGAGCGTTTGAATGATTTTTCGAGTAAGTAGAGGTATTTGTAACACAATTATAATAATCAGAGCTTAAAAAAATTGAAAAAAACAACTTCAAAATGCGCAAGTATTAAAAACCAAACAACTGAACCGATTTTGTAAAAAAAAACTATGGGACCAATCTGAATATATCCTTTAAAAAAAACAGATCGGTTTTCAAGTGACTGAGCTATACGGAAACAAACATTGAAAAAAGTACAGCTGAATTGATAACCTTTTTTTTGTTAAGTCGGTAAAAACAGATACGAAATGCCACAGACGGAAGCTTCAATACGTCCAAAACATAAGTCTTGGCACACACCGTCCTCGTGAGCTGAATGGAAAGTCCAGAATTATTGAACACACATCTGTTCCAGCCTTAATCGATGATAATTGAATCAGCGCTATGTCGTGAATTTTGAACAAATATATCGATCACTTTGCTATTTATGAGCCAAAAATAAATATGTTGTCTCACTTGCACTCAATACCTTTTAGATTGAAACCTTATTACCCTAACTTACCTCACATGGTCACATTTTGATAGATTTTTAGATTCTTGGATTATAAAATGTTAATACCTTTTATACAAAATTGATTTTGAATCTTCTTTTGACATATTTGTGAATGTTAATTTCCCACAATTATAGTTCAAAAAACTGCAATATCGACTTCTAAATACGCAATTTTCTTTTAAAAGCCAAAATACTGAACCTATTCATTATTAACCATTCATTAATGACATTATTTGATGAAATTCCTACGGAACCAATCTAAAAATATATCCTTTCAAACAAAACAAAATCTCTAATATATTTATAAATGGCTGCGTTTTGTGGTAACAAATATAAAAATACAGCTGAATTGTTAACCTCCTTCTTCTTAAAGTCAGTTCAACTTTAAAATGCGGTTTATTTTTAACTAAATTACTACACCAATTTTGTGGGACCAATCTGAAAATATATCCTTTCAAACATAAAAATAATGATTTCAAATCGGTTTATAAATGATGGAGTTATGCGTTAACAAACATACAAAAACATACAGTTGAATTAAGATACTCCTCCTTTTTGAAACCGGTTAATAAGTTTTTCTTGTGTCACAACTATAATCAAAGGAGATTGGATTGACAATCTTCATCAGTTCTGATGACAACAATCATTCAAATGATGATGAAAATCATTTGACTCCGATTAGAACATCAAAATTTGGAATGACCTTTACCGAGCATCACTGACTTCGAAAATTACTATAAACTTGACCAATACAAAAGTGTTCAAGACAACAGAAGAAGGCGTGAGAATTTATCTCCATTGTAACTTCAGACACTCTTGTAACAATAGACAATTTGATAATTTCGCAAGAGAGTTACGAGTGCTCTCATTGCGAGGAATTGAATTTGATTGATGGTTGTATGACGATGGTATCTTGGACGTCTGCAGACTTGTGCCGGTGAGAACTGGAAACTAACCATCATCATCATCGTCTCAGCCATAAGAAGTCCACTGCAGGACATAGGCCTCCCCCATGGATTTCCAAAAAGACCGATTGCAAGCGGCTTGCATCCAGCGTCTGGAAACTAATGGTTTATCATAAACGTATGTTATAGATTCTAGTTATGATAGGAGCTTTTTACTAAAAAAATGAGCTTAACAGTCTCTGGGATCTATGCTTTCCATGCTTACTGCAAACCAGTAACGATTTATTTTTAAGAGTCTATAGTACAACCATCGTCTGTCTCGCTCGCGCATTTCAAAATTTTTGAAGATATGAAATGAGTGAATGGATTTATTAAAAAAATAGTCCCACAGTACACTAGAAAGCAACATCACGAGTTTTCGACCAAAAATTCATTTTGATCCAAGTTCAGTTTTTAACGTAAAATTATTCTAGAACGAGAACTCGAGAACTTGTGATGCTGCTTTCTAGTGTTCTGTGGGGCTATTTTTATAGGTCAAGTCAATTCAATCCTTTTAAATCAACAAAAAAAAAAATGCGCGAGCGAGACGGACGACGCGACGGTCGAACTATAGAATCTTAACAAGTTTTTTGTAATCTTACAAGAAGAAGATAAATTGTACTAAGCTACACACGCTTGCCTGTATAAAAATGTGTTACAGGGAAATTACAAAAACGGAAATTTGATAGAATTATGTGCATTAAACTTTTAATTTCCATTTTCAATAGTTTTTTTTTAAGGGGAAAATGTCCTCTCAATTAAAAATCGGCCGCAAATTAAAATAAATCTCAAACTTTTTTGGGCTGGGGTTAAAAAAAATTTACTCCAACCGAAGATATGCTAACTGTACTTACAACAAGCGCTATCAAAGTTTTGAAAAAGCTTACCCCGCGTACCTCGATTAGCCCCATGTTTGCAGGCGAATCTGCTGACCGTACACACTACTACCCTCTTCTTTATGATAATTACGTTTTTTTGTTAACGCTACTGTTTGTCAGGTGAATGGGGGTGTTTGTTTTGGTTCGATATTATTTTGAAACACAAGATGTTTATGTTTAAAATCTGAAATGCAAAGGCAGTGGAGAGAATTGAGATATAATATTATATTTGAGATAAATACTTATCTTTATCTATATCTTTAATAATATCCTAATCCTAACTAGGTAATATTATATTAACAAAAGTAACTCTTTATGTCGTTTGTCTCTCTGTCTGTTTGTTGCCTCTTCACGGCTATTTGGCTGAACCAAACGTTGCGAAATTTGGCACAGAGATTCTTTAGAACCTGGAGAAGGCTATATTTTATCATCATTATTATCATCGTTTTTCATCACTGCGCCGGTGACACCGCGGCGTGCAGGTAGTTTGTTATAATGTAATATTACTAGCTGTATATCGCAATCTCACCCACATATTCAAAAAACTTTCTTACTTATATAAGTGAGTGACTTTCGTTATCAAGTTGGGATTTAATAAGTATTTATTATATATTAGTATAATTGTAGATATTTTATGTAATTTAAGTACTAGGATGTAATTTATATTAGAATTTATGAATTATTTATCTCTAAGTAGGTATATTATACTATGGAAATTAACGTGGTTTTCACACATTTTTAAATAAAAAATACGGGTCACTCACGTCTGTTTTGAGCCGAAATATCCGACTATAGTTTCAACCGCATTCGGCGGTCTTTTTCAAAGGAGCAATTAATTTAGGAGGAGGATTTGGGTGCAAGGCGCGTCAGCGACCGAGAGTGACGTGTGTGCTGCTCCTTTGAAAAAGACCGCCGAATGCGGTTGAAACTATAGTCGGATATTTCGGCTCAAAACAGACGTGAGTGACCCGTAGTTTTTATTTAAAAAAGGTATATTATATTCGTATCTGTTTTATTTATTGCCTAATTATTATTAGGTATTTATTTATTTTAATTTTTTTTTTCTCTTTATTTTTCTTTCATTGTTGCACACCCCGTCAATCATTTCTATTGTTTGGAATCTCCATTATAAGGTTGCCTGAAGGAGATTTTAGCGATAAGGCCACCTGTTGTTTTCGCTAACATGTAAGCTCTCTCTTGTTAATTAGTGTGTATAGTGGTGTAAACAATAAAGAGTTTATCTATCAATATTTTTTCTAGAAATTGTTTACCCAACTTCGGCATAGCCAAAAGGAAAGTATATACACGCATCAGCCAGTTACTATGTATGATTGTACTTACAAATATATAGACAGTTCATACATTTTCACATCTGACGGGTCTTGAACCCGCATATCCCGCAATCAGTACTTGGGATTGATAGATCTACGATTGACCACCAACTCGCCTGATGTTAAACTACGGTGTGGTCGAGGATGGAGCTCGTCTATCTAGAAGATATCTATTCCCTCTAGCCCTGAAAATTCCAAAAGTGTAGATTGATTCTTGATTGGTTTAAGCAAAAACGACTATTCAGAAGTTTTTCCCATCTTACGTGACACTCATGTAGTTGAAACGGTAAAAGCTCCCAAATACTGATTGGGATGTGCGGGTTCAAGTCCCGTCAGATGTGTTTTTTTAACTGTCCATAAATTTGTAGTTACATAAGTGTGGAAAAATACTTCAAAAATATCGAACATGATTTTACTTGATTAATGAAACGTAGTAACGAGACGAGCAAATCACTCGCCTGATGTTAAGCGTCACGCTTACCCATAACTAAATGCTATTTAGAAATTTAAAATTAGAACATTCGCTGTAAAACGATCGCTTTCATTTATGTAAATGGTGCCTCACATTCTATTACGAACAATACTTATATATATACTTATATCGAGGTTTTGGCGGGAACGTCATATGAACATGTTGTTGCTTTGTTTCATTTTCCTAAACTTGTGCTATTTTGAACATTAATGCTATAAATGCTAAATATGGTCGTGTTTTATTCATTAAGTTTCGATCAAGTGCGTGAGTGTGGGCAAGTGAAATAAAGCAGTGAAACGTGATTTTACGTTGTCGGCAAAACTCCGTAGAAGCTTCTAGTAAAGTCGCCATCACTTTACTGAGGCATGACTTAAGACTTCAATTTGAAAATGGCTGTTTACGCGACTTAGACTGTGACTAGAACACTATATAACTTGTATTATTTAAGAAACTTGAAAACATTTCAATACTTGACACTGGCAAATCGCTAATCGCGGGGTCCAATACAAAAGAAAAGAAGAAGAAGAATATATATATCATACTACATTCCAATTTCAAATACAAACGTCAAACTGTTCCAAACAAGCATCCAACGGCGTGTAGTGGCCAGTCACTCGACATCAAGCCAATCCTTCAAGCCCGACTGACGCCTTACACCACTAGACATAAAACATCCCGCGTCAACATTCAAATAATAAATCTGCGGGGCACTCCACACCCAGCACCCCCAGGGGGTGCTGGGGGCCAGTGGGGGGTGCCAGCGACCCCCAAGCATGAGCGGTGTCAAGCCATGATAGACGGCCGGAGGCCTGACGAGACTCCAGCGGAATGGCTCTACGGAGCCCAGTATATCACTTTTATTACATGCCATCTTCATTTTCATATTTCATATTTGCATTTCTGTACCCCCCTGACCCCCCACCCCCTACAACCCGTAACTTTTAAGCGTTCGCGCGTTTTTCTACGTAATCGCTTTGTGTGGACGAAAGCCGAGCGGTCGCGTCAAAGTAAAGTTTTTGTACTGGTTCAGTATTAGCAGGTTAAGGTGAATGAATATAAAGTTATGAAGGTTCCGTATCAATAAATATCTTTTTTTTTTGTAATACTTGTGAAAATTAATATAAATGCAAGCAAGCAAAGTTTTTAACCACATTTACGTAACTTCTCAAGATGTGCAAGTAATCGTTAGCACGATGGCCTCTTTTAAAATCACCACACACATTTACATCACATTTAAGTAAATTTCATTTATCTAAATAAATTTGTAAGCCTGTATACATATATATTTTTCACAAATAACTTAATAAACTCAAAAAAACCTAAAAAAAAAACTCTATACCAGGTTCCGAAAGTTTCTTAAAGGTTAGTAAGAAAATACAACCTGTACCAGAGTCAGTTTGGCATTGCCAAAAAACTAACAAGCATCCGGATAAATGAAATCAAATTCGGCCAGTTGGTACAGACCGAGGCTCGTTTCGTTTGATCAACTAAGTTAGGTAATAAGTAATAAAAATAATCGGCCAAGTACGAGTCGGACTCGCGCACGAAGGGTTCCGTACTATCATCTATAATACTACAAAGTTTAGTTCTGTTTATAAAATAACGAGAAATCGACGAAATTCCAAGTAGTAAATTGCAAACTTATAGGTAGGTTTTCGATACACATGCGGGCAGCACGACGACGCTCGCGCGAATACGCGCGTCTATGGCTGGCTCGCTCCGTGATGTTACCTCCCCCGCTACCCGCGCGGCCGTTGCTTAGCAACTCGCGCTCGCGCCACCACCACACCGCGGCGCGGCGCTCGCACCACGTTTAGATGCACGGATTATTTTCATTTTGTGAGTTTTTATGTATTAGATTAGGTATTTATTTTTATAGTTATTATATTTCTAAATATTTACTTACAAATATTCAAGTTTCTACCTGTTAATTAAGATCGAGTAAAAATTGCTTAAGAATTACGTTTGTTGTATGGGAGCCCCCCTTTAATATTTACTTTATTGTTATTCAATTATTTATTTTGAAAGTTAATATACAAGTAAATATTCTGTGAAAATTTGAAGCGTCTACCTGTTACCGTTTTTAATATTGAGCAAAAAAATACGAAAAAAACACGTTTATTGTATGGGGACCCCCCTTATTCTTGAATTTTTTTAAATTTTTAGTATTTGTTGTTATAGCGGCAACGGAAATACATCATTTGTGAAAATTTCAGCTTTCTAGCTATCACGGTTTATGAGATACAGCCTGGAGACAGACAGACAGACAGACAGCGAAGTCTTAGTAATAGGGTCCCGTTTTTACCCTTTGGGTACGGAACCCTAACAACACTACTTTTTAGGCAGTGGGATCGTTTAAAACTCAACCTATAAATAACAATATTATAAGGGTTCAGCCAAATTTTCTTATTTCTTACACGGAACCCCAAAAACTAAGTCAAGGTAAAGTAGCAGCATACAAAGCCGACCTGTATGACGTCACAGAAAGGTAAAGCCAGCTCCTGTCGTATGCAATGTGCAACACTAATTTGCTTTCAACATGTTCAGGGATGAAAAATAATAGGATTTTTATTGGAAATTTGCTATTACAAGCTTTATATTAACTTTACTTGTATGTTTAGTACAAATCTTCCAAGCCTTTGAACCATTTTCTCTAAATTAACGACTCTGAAATTAGCTTGCTTATACATTCAACGACAGTATAACAAGTACCTATAAGTTTAGAAAATTAAAAAGCCCCGACAAATAAAAACGGCTGAACTGATTTAGATAAAACATAGCAAAGAAGACAATAAATGAAATACTCTTTCAAATAAGAATAACTAGATCAAAATCGGTCCATTTGTTTGAGAGCTACGATGCCACAGACAAACACACAGATGCACATGTCTTTTTGGACCGGGGGTCAGTAAAAAAAATAAAAAATATTGAAATAATGTAATGCTAAATTTTGTGGTCATTTCCATGAAGATTCTCACACTGTCAATGGTAAAAATATGTTTGGATATTAAACTTGAATCTGTTTAATATCCTAACATATTTTTACCATTTAAGAGGGTGCTGCTGGCATTGTCTTCTCTATAACTTGAAGGAAGGCCGTGATATTTTCCACATATGTAGGTACATACAATTTAAAAATCAAATTCAAATAGATTTAAGTGCTAAGACATAGGTACAATAAATATGTCTTAAATAATAATATATTTAGTAAGTATCTCTATATCTAACCCCTTTGAAGCGTGCAAATTTACTAAAGTTAGAACATCTACGGCCTTACCGAAAAACGTTGCTTAACTTTAAGCAATGATTAACGTATTTTGTCAACTTCTCGCCGACACGTAATGACACTTGCGGAAAGAAGACAGAGAATTTAAGACGATGGTTAAAGATAAGTAACGTTTTTCGGTAAGGCCGTTAATCTAATACCTTTAAACAAGCAATTCTTGTATAAGTACATACTCGTATCATCTGAATCTCGGAAACGGCTCCAACGATTTTAATGAAATTTGGTTTGTAGATAGATTAGGGGACGATAAATCGATTTTACCAGGTTTCATTTTTAGTGAACCCGGGTTTGCTCGTATTCTCAGTCATAAAACATCCGAGTGGAGCTCGGATTAATATTCATTATAGACACTTAAATAATTACATCTACTTTATTATTAATGTCGCTCAACTTTAATGTTGCTAGCCTAACATGGTCTGTACCATAAAGGTTTTACTACAGGCGTATAAAAAAGCCTGATCCTAAAGTATCTTTTATAACTTTTTTTTTTTATCTGTTTCTAAAGTTTCTTTTATAACTTATTACTATTTTATTTTTATTTTATAGAAGATAGATCTACGATTGACCACCAACTCGCCTGATGTTAAGCGACGGTGTGGCCGAGGATGGAGCTCGTCGATCTAGAAGATATCTATTCACTCTAGCCTTGAAAATTCCAAGATTGTAGGTCTCAGGAAACAGAGATGGCGGCAACGAATTCCATTCTTGTGCAGTACGCAACAGGAATGTGGATCGATATCGCTGAGTACGGATTTTTGGCATTTCAACGAGAAATGGGTGGTGATTCGCCGACTTTCTGCTAGTCCTGTAGTGAAATGGGGAGGGTGGAATTAGGTCGTGAAGCTCTTGCGCACATTCCCCGAAATGAATCCTGTAGAAAATAGACAGACATGCTATATTATTATTTATCAAAGGGCTCAGCCATATTTTGTCGGTGGTTATTGAGTTTTCTAAGCTTTTACTTGTTTAAATCCAACTTTCACTACACAAAAAGTTTTTGAGCTCAGTACAAAATCCATTAAATATGTCAACTCCACCAATCCACTAGGCAAGGAATTACTTTATGTTCCCTGAGACCTACAATCTCGGAATTTTCAAGGCTAGAGTGGATAGATATCTTCTAGATCGACGAGCTCCATCCTCGGCCACACCGTCGCTTAACATCAGGCGAGTTGGTGGTCAAAAAAAAAAAAAAAAAACATAATTATGAGAGGCGCCATGTATATGCAGTAATTCCTGACCAATTCTAATCTTACTATAGGCGCAGAATAAATAACTACAGATAGTCAAGTTGAGTCGTAATGAGTAGCAAAGATAAAATTATAGAAATATTCAGAACCTGTATAACAAGTTTTATAAAGGTTAGGAAATACGATCTGTACCCGAGTCCAATGCCAAAATACTAACAAATATCCGGATAAATGAAATCAAATTTGGCCAGTTAGTACATAAGCTCGTTTCGTTTGATCGACTTAGTAATAAAAACAGCACACCTTTTTAGCCGACTTCCAAAAAGAAGAAGGTTGAGAACCTTCTTCTTTTCGAATTCGACTGTATGTTTTTTTGTATGTTTGTTCAGCGATTACTCCGTTATTATTGAATTATTTTTGATAATTGTTTCTTTGATTAGTAGGTAAATAGCTCAAAAACAGCATCATATAGGTACATTTTATCAAAATCGATTCTGTACTTTGGTTTTTATAACAAAATAACTGAAAAAATATCAACCATGTAAACGAATTGCGTAATTTGAACTATAATTATTTACGAAGAAGCGCATTAAGTATTTATTTTTGTAAGAAATGTATTATTATTGTTACAAAAACATGTAGCCTATGATACTCTGGAAGTGAAGGCGAATCTAACGACACCTCACACATCAAAATCGGTCAACCCATTTAATTTGTAGGCTTATAAAGAAACACACATACATACCCACATATATATACTCGAAAAACATAACCCTCCTTCTTACGTAGTCGGGTAAAAACCTAATTGAATGGGGTATCCCAACAGCCTCACTAGAATGCCAGTCTTATAACAGACCGGGTTTGCTTATACTATCTAATAATTCACCGTTATTTAAAAATTAAAAAAATGTAAGTAGTTAGTGATGAAATACATGAATTACAAACAAATCAATATAACAATGAAATATCATCCAAAAGCTGAACAAATATTGAAACCGATCATTAATGGTGTCTTATGGACAGCCTCGATCTTTACAAAAGTTGGGAATTGATATAATTTTTTATTTTTTTATTTTATACCATCACTTTCAAGGTAAATAAAAATCAAATTAGAAAATCAGTCACTTAGATGGTAGTGAATTATATAGACAAAAAAAATTTGGGACAGTTTTCATCCATGTCTGCATATTTGACCATTTCGTAACTTTACAACCCTATTTCTTTACGAAATCTCACGAAAATTACGAAATCAAATTATCTGTGGCCGAAGGCTGAGTCAGAGAAAGAGTGAAAGAGCGAGAGAGAGAGAGCGTATATATTCCAGAATTTGAATGTTATTATGATAAGGTCTAAAGCGCTTTGTTTCGATTTTTGAGACGTCTATAGAAATGTCTATTTCAGCAAAAGAACTAATGTGGTTATTCTTATTTTATTATTTTGTTCGATCAATAACACATACATCATTCAGAAATGAAGAGATCCGTAGACATACAAAAATCACCGACATAGCACAGCGGATTAGCAAGTTGGAGTGGCAGTGGGCAGGGTACACAGCACGTAGAACTGATGGACAATAGGGCCGAAAAGTTTTCGAGCGGAGACCGCGCACCGGCAAGCGCAGCGTAAGAAAACTAGCCACGAGATGGACATATTATGACATATATACAAGTGGCGGGAAGACGCTGGATACAAGCCGCTTTCAATCGGTCTTTTTGGAAATCCATGGGGGAGGCCTATGTCCAGCAGTGGATTTTTTATGGCTGAGTTGATGATGATGAATAACACATACGGGTATAATATACTTCCTGTCGTTAATTCCCGTGTTTTGACACGATACGACAGTTCTATATTTACAGGTTCAATACGCTCATTTGTGAAAGCACGCTAGACAATCAAATTTTGAATTAGGAATGTCGAGTGAATCTCCACCTGTTTTATTTTCATGTACAGCCATCTTACAGTCGTACACCTCGTGGCAGCCATTGTTCTCGTATCTGCCCGTCCCGTTTCGTACAAAATTATAAAAGGGTAAATAAAACAGTAAGCTTACACAAGTCATAAATTTGATTTATAGAGATTAAAAAAGGCGCTTTAGAAACGGCTCGAACGAAAATTTTCGGTGGGACGAATCGGGAGACG
Source organism: Lycia hirtaria (assembly GCA_947563715.1). Lineage (NCBI taxonomy): Eukaryota > Metazoa > Arthropoda > Insecta > Lepidoptera > Geometridae > Lycia > Lycia hirtaria. The sequence goes on along the minus strand of OX387376.1, from coordinate 3,258,203 downwards.
GGCGTACGGTGCGCAAGTTAGTTTAATGATGTGAGAATAACACGGTGGGAATTCCAGGTGTAAAAAAAAATTATAAAAAATATAAAACATTTTTTTTTATTTCTTACATATAATTTTTTTAAGTGCATAACATTCTTCGATTGCTTTTAACACATTAAACTAAAAATCACCACTGTAATCGCAGGGCACAGCTAGTTAGAAAATATTATAAATAAATCTTTAATGCTAATTAAGCTCTTCCATATAATACCCCACATGATACGGTTAAATCACTTTAAAATTTTGACCCTCCTTCCTTGCATAAAGACCCTATTTTATGTGATTAAATTAAAAATGAACAGTTTTCTGATTTTTCCCTTTATATGTACTATATGACAATGCTTCTTGCTTAATTTCAAAGTCATAGGTCAACGGGAAGTACCCCATAGGTTTTGATTCCCTTGCAAGTGTCGAAATATGCGTTTTTTTACGACATATTCGGCTGATTTTATGTGATTAAATAAAAATATTTGCAGTTTTCGGAATTTTCCCTTTATGTGTACTATATGACAATGCTTTTCGCCAAAATTCAAAGTTATAATAGGTCAAAGGGAAGTACCCCATAGGTTTTGATTCCCTTGCGTCTTTACAGACAACAAATTGATCCTATAAGGGTACCGGTTTTCCTTTTGAGGTACGGAACCCTAACAATGGATATATTCGGTATAGGTATCTAAAAAAGTAATGTTTCTTGTTGGTAGCAATGACTGAAATTGACGAGCACAGCTCATTATAAGTTTACGCTAGATCGGATACTTGCCTAATTTTAAGAGACTATAACATAATTCGCTACATCATAAATCTAACTTAAAATGTTTTACGCGCTATTTAAAGATACCTAAATTGATATATTCAAGCTGTTTTAAATCATGAGTGGAACAAACTCTATCAGATTTAGTGTTAAATCATAAGTGCATCCGTAATTTCATGCTTATATATGCGTAATTTATTAATTTATCGTATTCAAAATTTGAATATATTAAAAAAAATTATACGATAAATTAATAAAACTTATAATGTACTTGTATTGTTAACTTGTATTTAACTCATTACACACTAGTTACCTGTTTTATGTTATTATTGAATAATTCTTTATTATGTACTTTGTTATTATTAAATAATTAATTAATTTTGTTTGTAAAACAGAAATGTAAAAAAGTTGATTAAATTCGTATTGTGTTGCGAACGGTACCGGGTGTCAGCGGGCTGTCGAATCGCGCCCGTCAGGGGGGTGCCGTAAGAAAATTTACAGGCGCCGCCGTATTTCACCCGCTTTTTCTGTTAATCTACCCTCTTAATGCGTCGCTTTGTTTACCTGCTGACCGTACATCGCCGTTTGTTTGGTATGATTAGCATTGCTGTTTTGTGAGGGCGGAGCGACGTGTGTTATAAGAGATATACTCTAATTAATATATATTCTAGACTTTGTAATGATTTATGTTTACTTTAGTTGGGATCATTTTTACCGACTTCAAGAATAAGGAGGTTAACATTTCGGCTGTATTTTTTTGTGTTTATATTTGTTACCGCATAACTCCATCTTTTATAAACCGTTTTGAAAAATTCTTTATTATTTGAGAGGATATACTTTCAGATTGGCTTTGAAGTCGCTTTTTTCAGCTTTTAATCTATAATAAATTATTATTCATAAATTATTTGTATCAACTGTATTAATATACAACTGAAATAACAACCACCTCATTTTCGATAAAAATAACACGCGCTGCGTATTTCACAAACTAACCCATCCAACTCATCCTGAATTCCTAGACAATATCTGGAAAGATATCGAAACTGGAAAATATATTAAACAAATTACGCGGGAAATCTAATAAATGTCTAATATAGCAGTAGTGAATATCCGTTTACAGCACATTGGAACAAAAACTATATTATTGCAAGAGCTTGCCAAATCGAAAACTAAGCTGCCTCGAGTCACTTTACAGCCAGCCTGCCAGTTTGCTAAAATTTTGATAAGCAACTATATAATATGGAACCGGCGTTTTGGCGGGAACTTCATAAAAACACGTCGTTGCTCTGTTTTATTTTCCTTAACTAGTTTTATTTTGAATATTTATGCTATTACAAGTATCTGTATTAAAAGAAACACAAAATACCCGACTGCAGAAAAGAGGTTTTTACAGTCTAACATAAGATTTCGTTACGCTTTTGGGTATACGTTGTTTGCAAGTATCTGCTAAAATAGCTGTAAAAGATTATAAATATATGTTTATTCTTATTACTTTTCTATTACGAAAAAGTTTGTTGGAAGTTACGAAAAGAAACCCATGTTTTTTTTTTTTTTTTGGCTATAGGCGATTATATAGAAACATAGATACAAACATATACACTCGAAAAGCAACCTTCCTTCTTACGCAGTGGGTTAAAATGGTGGTGTGTTTGATGAAGTGCGTAAGTGCGGGCAAGTAAAATAAAGCGATAAAATTTATCATTTCACGTTGTCGGATAAACTCGAAGCTAGAGTGAATAGATATCTTCTAGATCGACGAGCTCCATCCTCGGCCACGCCGTCGCTTAAATCAAGCGAGATGGTGGTCAATCGTATCTTGGATTTAAAAAAATCTCCATAGACGCTTCTAGTAAAGCTGCCATCGTATGTTTGTTCAGCAATTACATCGCCAATTATGAATTAATTGTGATGTTTTTTTTCAGCTTTTAATACTATAATTATTATTATAACACTTTTCATCAAGATGTTCCAGTCTCCACATCTCTATTCCATAATCAGTCATAATAATATCTTACCATAATAATATTGAATTGTCATCCAATTTACATAATATGTATAATATTTTAAGTACATGTAAAATTTCAGCTCAATCAGAAAACGTCAATCAGGGTCAACTAGACCTTGACCCGATCCAAATTTCCTCTCACTGTTATTACATCTAAGTATGAATTGAATCAATTTTCAATTGGGAATTTTCGGTTATATTTTGTAAAAATACAGAGGTTATGTTTATGGTATATTTACTGTGCAATGATTCTATAAAATGTATGCAAAATAACGAGAATAATAATGGTTTGTAACCGGCTTATTAACAAGAATATCACACCAACTGACAGCAAATTATATCCTGACATGCCAATACCAACATAATATAGGATCCCATTATCGCCAGGGCAGGTTCCAGTAGGTTGTATAATGAGGGGGTGTTCCCCCTTCTCCCCCCCGATGCAGACGGATCAGTGGTGCACAATCCGGGCGATAGAATTTTATGAGACCCCCGGATGCGGAGCGGTAAGCAGTAGTCATAAATAGTTGGCGGGGAGAATGTTTCACTGGATGTGGTAAGCTTATGTAATACTTTTTTTGTGAGTTACGAGTTTTAATTAAATACATCGATGTTAACTCTACTAAGGTGTTTTTATTCATTACATTTAGTTTGCAGAGTGAAAAACATTGAATAAATTTCTCAAAATTGCCTCTTCATGCAACATTATAGACAGTATTTATTTACCAACTCACCCAAAAAGAGAACTGTTTTTATTCCTCACTGCGGTCCGAATCGACCCATTCTAAAATGCTCTTAGTCGATTCGCACCGCGGTGCGATAAGACCTATTCAAAAAAGCTCTTGGGTGATTCGGACCGCGGTTCGAACCGCTTGCGGTGCGAAACGCCTAAATACCCGTAACGACTTCTATAACTACTTCTTCTTCTATAATGCTATTTTTAACGAGTGATCTTTTCAATAATAAAATGAATACACAATAGGTACTGCCTTAACTTGTTCTATCACTATTAGAATAGTAGCTATAGTTATAGTAATTTGAAAAAAGCAGATAGTTATTTTTTGTCAAACCATTTTTTATTTTTTTTTGTAACATAAATGAAAAGTTTCTCACTCATTAATTTTGACGAATTTACTTTTAATGTGAAGAACTCCCGATCGTTGGATTTAGGAAAAAAGTCGAAAGCAGAGAGCAACCGCGAGCTATATTGACTACAAAGGGAGTAAAAATTGTACATTTTGTATTATTTGTAATACTGATACCCGATGCCCCTTCCATCTAGCCTTAAGTCCGTTCCCTGCACATTAATGCACTCCGACTGTACGTAACTATTAGAGTGAGTTGTGGATTTGTTTTGCCGGTCTGATAGTCGGGAAATATGAAAATGAGTTTCAAGCAAGACTTGAAGGAGCGACCATTTTTATGAGATAGCTTTTTGCCCTGTTCTGCTTGTATCTACGTGTTTCTTTTACAGAGATATATCTGCTTTTTTTCCGATTGCGCAAGAGGGGGGGGGGGGGGGGGGTTATGTTGTATGGGGGGTTTTTCTTCGAATGTATGTATATTTGCATGTATGTGGGTTATGTATGTTTCTATAATACCTTTTACGAACTAAACGGTTTGACCTATTTTAATGAGCGAGGTGTCGTTGATTCCTCTTGACTCCTTTAGTGTCATAGTGTCATTTTTTGTAATAATAATAATACAACAACGCAAAAATAAAAAATGCGCATTTTCATAACCATCAACGAAATTTTTCGTAACATTTTACAAACATTACTCTAAACAATGTTCATTTCAATTAATTTTACAGTAGTTCTGCGCATACTTTCTCACAAAAACGTACACTCAGCATATCAAGCATAACGCAAGCGTAAGTTATAGACTTAAATCGCTCATATGCCATCGAGTATTTTTTTTAATGTTACACTTGTTTCAACATTAAAAACGAATGATTTAAAATACTTAAATAAAAAGTAGCATTAATAAAATAACATTAATATTTCAAAGATTAATTAGATAATGAGCATAATGCAGTACTATTAACTAATTTATTTTTCAACGAATTTAACTGACAAACAAACGCACCTGAATTCAGTCCATATAGAAGAAAGTTCCCATTCACGCGAAGGATTTTTCGGACACTGTCCGTGAGTTTATAGCATTAGTTTCTATTATATTCCCTCTCTTGTGTAAACTACCTTGTTTATTTGGCTTTGAATGCAGTTGTTATGCAGAAGCACGGTGAAGAAACAGTTTTTATTGAAGACGTTGTAAATGCAACTTTTAGGAATAGAATAGCGTGATTTGAGCTTCCTGAAACTTTTCTTACTATAATTCTTTGACTCGACGACATTTTTCACCGACTTCCAAAAAGAATAAGGTTATCAATTCGGTCTGTATGTTTTTTTTTGTGTGTTTGTTCATCGATTACTCAGCTAATTGTGCATTGATTTTGATGATTATTTTTGTATTTGGGACATACATCAGAGGTGGTCCCACATAAATTTTATCAAAATCTATGCAGTATTTTGGTTTTTATAACAAAATAACTGGTAAAATATCATCCAAGCGCCTATAGAAAAGTAATCAGCGTATACGCAAGTCGCGTATGTGTGTATATTGCATAGACTTCTAGTATATTGTATATTATAAAAAAATACAGTCGAATTGAAAACCTCCTCCTTTTTTGAAGGAGGAGGTTAAGGTTCTCAATTCGACTGTATTTTTTATGTACCTATGTTACCTCAGAACGTTCGACTGGGTGAACCGATTTCGATGATTCTTTTTAATTTGAAAGCTGGTGCTTCCCGTGTGGTCCCATTCCAATTTGGTCCAGTTCTGACAATGGCATCCATGAGAAGTCGGTTGTTTCAGTTTTTTAAACTATAATTATTTATATTATATATCTACATACGACTCGCCTGATGATAATCGGTGTGGCCGAGGATGGAGCTCGGCGATCTAGAAAATATCTATTCACCTTAGCCTTCCTAGCCTTAATTCCAAGATGGTAGTTCTTAGGAAACTGTGAAGTCAGCAGAGAGTTCCATTCTGGTACAATACGCATTAAGAATGTTGACCGAAATCTTTGAATAAGAACGGATTTTCGGCATTTCCATGATCAATGGGTGGTAATGTGCCGATTTTCTGCTTGCGCTATAATAGAATAGGAAAGGTAGAATCAAGTTGTGATCCTCTTGTTCACACTCGCCGAAATGGATCCGATAGACATGCTACTTTGTACCGATGTTCGAGACTATGAATCAATCCATCAATTGATCAAAAACACTTTATAGAAGAAGAAGAAGAAAAAATCAATAACACTTTATTGACTAAGAAGAAGAAGAAGAAAGAAGCTAACTGTCTTCAGATATCACGTTAATTTAAAAAAAACTTAAATATAACTTCCGTCTATCTACCGTCTTACATAATAAACGCTGAATAAGCTAATTTCGCTGAAAAAGAAAAAGTGATATGTCCTTATTCAGTGAATAAGATTTTAACATGCGTTTATAAGTAAGACGGCTTGTGTGTTTCCACGTCGAAGTCTTCAAGCTGGTACTCTTGCCTACTTCTAAATCTTTGTCTAAATCCTAAAATAGCTAAACTACAGCTTTGCTAAATTTATTTTCGATATATTAGATTTATAACTTGCATGCATAAATAATATGTAACTAAATCAATTGGCCCGCGCCCAGCAGTGGGACAGTTTGTATAAACAGGGCTGATAAAAAAAAAAAAAAATTACTGTAAAAACTGTTGGAAACAAATAATAATAATTATTATTATTTGTCACCTAACTCCATCACCTTCCAATCATCCAACCAAGGTGACTATCAGTCTTAACTCTAAATTTTTAGTTTATTTTTATTTAAAAAATAAACATTATTAAAATTATAAAACCTAGGGTGCTGCCGGCAGCGCAGCAAGGCCTAAGCTGACAGTAGGGGCTATAGAACCTCCTGACAATTCGTGCCGTGTCAAAAAGAAGAATTTAACTAAGCATATTAACACAACTTATTTTTCCTGCTTATTACGGCAATATTATAAAGTCGCATGATTATCGGTATCTCTTACTCGTTTACACGGGGAATTTATCTGCAGGTTTATTTATCTATGGGTGTGTTACTTTTATACTTACTTCCTCTGACATATTAATTCTAGAATGAGTATAAGCTGTGTGACTAAAGTCATTTAATTTAAATTTTATGTGAAATCCTGATATATTTTGACTTCTTTTTCATCCATTGTCCATTTGTTCAGAACTTTTTTTTTGGTATTTTCCTTTCATAATCGTCCGAAGGCCACGACGTAGAACTGTGCTCCATCCATCGCGAATCCAATACGACATGAGCATTACCGTCAAAGCTCGCTCCAATATAAAATAAACAAGAGCGCGCGATTACCGGGGGGTAGAGTGGTCCCCAGCACCCCCTGGGGAGGGGGCGATCGATGACGTTTGACCCCTTTACCTGCACCCCGCTGTCCGTCCGTCCGTCTTGAAATCCGCTGCAGCCAACTGTTAAGGCGAAGGTATGATTCTTTGGTCTTTATATTTCAGATATACCTAGGGGTTTGTAATACTCGTAAATACCAAAAAAAGGACTTACTAGTTTCTTATGGTTTCGTGTGAAAATTATAGCTCATGAAATTAAAAGTGTATTTTTTACAAAGTAATTTTTATTTCATAATTGTCAAGGCTGGCTACCACACTGTGGACTGACTGGTTGGTGGATGGTAAAGGTTAGTTTATAAAATATATATACCTTCGCTGCAAATTCATAATATCCCCCTTTTCTGAAGTCAGTTATCGATGAGACCATGAATTGGCTACTGTGAAAATGAGTATTAATAATGATGATATGCATGCAATGATAAGGGATAAGTTGTACCTATTCCATAAAGACGCAAGATATTGCTCTCTTTGATAATGCAAGCTTGTATTTTTAAATAATAGTAAATTTTGGCACTACAACCCCGGTCAAAGATCTAGAAGCAGGCCCAAAACTACTTGGAAAGCTGTAGTGCTAAAGGACATGAGAGAATGCGACGTCCAACGACGACGTCGAAGATCGAGCGAAGTGGAGAAACAAAGGCAGTAAAGCTGACCCCACTACCATATGGGATGAATAGCAGGAAGAGAGAGAGTAAATTTTGGTTATGTTTGTGCATGTTAAGGGCGAATGTAATTAGTTGTAGACTTTCGATATAAATGTAAGTTTTGTTGTTTTAAGTGACAGAAGAGATAAATAAATAAATAAATAAATAATGTGATGTGATGGTGTTTAGATATGAACAATTATTTTGATTTGATGATTTGCATGCCGAAAGGCAGATTTGGCGATCTAATTCCTACTTACTAACTTTAAGTAATGTACCCATATATGCAGTGAACAATATATGAATATGAAACAACAATATGTACTGGTAGTGGGTTTGAGCATTTGGATTATCTTTAGACCTTTATCGGTCTGGGGTAATCGATATGCTATTTGTGTAGTAGTTTAGTTAGTGACTCTGTGTATTGTTGTGTTGTAGTTAATAAAGGCACTTGCTTATCTGAATATGAAACAATATATGAATATGATATTTGGTCATTTGTTGTGTCTAAATCATTTAATTGACCATTTCACAAAATAATCAATAAACAGTAGACTTTTTAAATGGGATGACAGTGAATCTTTTGAAATATATAGTTGACTAACCGTGTTACTTATAAACGCTTTAGCTAAACAGTGATTTGTTTTTCAAGTTCTTCAACCCAGAACCAGGTTCAGGATGCTTAATCGTTATGTTTCTTTTCTCTCAAGGTGTTATTTCCTCCCCTTAACCCGGGAGGGTGGTGACTGCAATCCGCCACCTTTTGTCCGACTCGTCACCCCGCGTCTTCACTCAATACTCTTTATATTTGAACTCTGTCTGTCTGTACGTAACTGCCTCACGTATGTAGGAAACGTCCTTTATTTCTTCGCTAGAGTTTCGTCGACTTGGACGAACGGAATTGTGTAGTTTTTACAGCTCTGTTGCTTTAACTTGCTTGTTTTGCGATTGGTTTATATAAATACGTAGGGTTTATTCTTTTTACTAAATATTATTACTCGACTTCAGAAAGGAGATTATTAATTCGATGTGTGTGACATGTATGTATGTAATATTATTAGAATTGCACTATTTTTGATTATGTTGGTCTAGTTAAGTTAGGCTTCTAAGCACATATCGGCATACGTGTATGTATGTATGTATCTAATACCTATGTACCTATACATGTTCCTATGTATGAATTTTTGACCACGTATTACGCGGAAACAAAAGTCGTATGGCAATAGTTCTAGGAATAAGTAGTTGCATACCTTATTTTTTTTGTTTGAGGTCAGTGTCTGTCTAGGACTTAGTTGGGGATAGTTAAGGTCCGGTACCGACCTCAAAAAATAGTTGGGGTACTTAGGTAGATGTCCAATTTTGATTTAATTTGTATTTCGGTATTATGTAACAAGTTATTTCTCCCGTTTCAGTTAAAAATTATAATACTTTTTTATTACTTTTTTTTATATAATCACGTTAAAAAAAAATAAACTGTTATTTGTTGGTAAGCGCTTCTATCGCAACTTAGCTATTTTTCCCGACTGCGCAAGAAGGATAGTAATGTATTCGGCTTTATTTATGTATGAATGTATGTTTCTTTATTAGATCCTACAGACTAAATAACTAAGCTGATTTTCATATGCGAGCTGTCGGTAGAGTTGTCACCATTTCCTGAGTGTCTTATGGTACATTTTGTAATAATAATAATAAAACTTATTGTTGTTGTTAGCCTGTAATATCCCACTGCTGGGCAAAGGCTTCCTCCCGACATTTCCAATCTTGACGGTTTTTTGCATTGTTAAAAATAGTATGTTCGTATAGACTGAGTAGCCAGCCCTAGTGTCGAAGTTACTAAGCCATAATAAGGCTTCTGGCCTGGCTTGACGATTGCTGTTTTTGAGAACAAACAATCGGGACCTACAGTGCACCGTGTCATCCGACCCACGATGTGCATTGATGTGCCAGTTTTTATCAAATTTTTATCAAAGTTTTTATCAATCTTGACAAAGATCATCTCGTCATCTCTTACAGGGCCTGCCGAGTGGTCGCGCCGGGTAGTTGCGACGCCATTTGTAGTCATATTGGCCCAAAGTTCTTCCGGCATGCAGCCGATATGCAGTTTAAGTTATTACTTTTTTTTACTGAACGCAATAGATTATAATATCACTGTTATAATATTTTATAGGTTTTAGTTTAAATTAATATAGTTTTAGTTTTAGTTAAAGAATGATGTAGACGCCTGTTAAAGGTATACATATCAGAACCTATATTAGAGATTACCTACTAAGTCAATGTAATATGTATACTGTTGGTGTTTCTAAAATAAATAAATAAATAAATAAATAGATATGGCCCATTCCCATTTCACTTGTATTAAAATAAGAATTGTACTTTTATGTAGCCCCTATACTACGATCTATGACACTTGGCAGGCGAAGACGAATCTAACACTTCGCATATCAAAATATTTTAGACTGTCAGTGTCAGATAGGTATAATATAAAAAATACACATTTTTTTTCTTTAACACGATTAAGTCCGCGTTTGACCACCAACTCGACTGTTGGAAAACGACGATATGTTCGGAGATGAAGCACGCAGACTTAGAAGATATACCTATTCGAAACCTACCTCGAGAAATTGTAATTGGGAAAAGTACATAATTTAATGCGTAGTTTAGTTGCAAATGTCACAATTGCGTAAAGACGTCACTTTCAGTTGGACGGTGTGACAGCTGCGCTGACGTTGATAGTTATAATTTTTTTTTTCTCTCTGTACGTACCTAAGCAGTACAGACATTGTTTGTCAAATTATTTATTAGTTATGTAGAATGTTTTATATTTATCTTTATATAAGCTTCTGTGTATGTAATTATTACAAATATAATTTTATTGTGTACGCTCGCGCGTGACGTGCGTGACGTCACCTACCGGTCTCAGCGGAAGACCAGCGCTGGTTGTTTACAACTAGCATTATGATGAGCTGGGACCGGATTGTGACAAAAACATGTTATATAAGTATTTTGTGTATGATTAATATTTTTTGAGTGATATTTATTTTGTGTTGTATGTTTTTTGTCACAATAAATTTCTGTCTATGTCTATTCACTCTGACCTTGAAATGACCGACGTTGTAACTCTAAAAAAAAATATAAGCCGGCGTTTGTCCACAAATATTTATTTATTTATTTTGTTCCACTCTTTGAACTCCCAATAATATGCATTACTTTCATTTAGCTTTTTAGAAGTTAACATTCTGCAGTCGGGTAAAAGACACTTTAATTATTCTAGACAAAACATCCTAGAAGACTTGTGGTTGCAAGCTCCCAAATAACAATACAAAGACAGCACTTCTGAAATGTCTCCCAAACACTGCAAGTTAATTTTCATGAAATCTGCTCCCAGTACTTTCAGATACCTCTTGCCAAGCGTCTTCTGTGAAATACCCTGGACATATTGGTAATTTCCCTGGAACTTGGTCCGTGCTTAGCGCCGTACTTAGCAGCGCATGCTTAATGGCGGTCACTTTGACACACGTCGTCCCCAGAGGAAAAGTGCTGGGAATGTTTCCATTCCACTGGTATGCTTAATTTTTTACTCACTTTAAAAAAAGAGGTTGTATCACTTTTCTATTGGAACCGCATAACACCGCCATTTATAAACCGAATTGGAAAGTTAATGTAGTAGTAAAATGCGATAAATCCGTTAAAATTTGAAATATAACAAAGCTTAATGGATTTATCGCGTATATTTTAGATAATTTTATTATGACTTGACGTTTCGAACCCTTTGCAGCGTCCATAAAAAAAAATTCATATCAGTAATCGCGAAATCTTTTGAAAACACTTCGTTATTTTTTTTTACAATCGCGAAATCCTTAGAAAACATTAATATCATAAAAATCCAGACTTGAAACCCTGGTCCTTGTTAATGGACACCTTTTTTCTAAAAGGCTTAAAAATTAAAAAAAAAAACGCCTTCACATCTAGGTATAGACATAGATAGCCATAAAATTGAAAATTATTGTTTATTCAGCCGATAAGCAAAATCATTGTGATTTTTATGTTATTTTATAATTATACATAAAAGAAATATCTATTTATAATGCATGTATACATGACGAGGTGGCCGAGTGGTTAAGGCGTTGGACTGCTAATCCAATGTGCTCTGCACGCGTGGGTTCGAATCCCATCCTCGTCGAAATTTTTGAACATATTTTATAAAAGATATGGTGGAAATACAAATAGTCAGTAATTTCATAAAGAACAAATAAACGTTGTTCTTTAAGCTGTATAGAAGTCTCAGAGTGGGGCAGGTGACGCCGCTGTCTCGCTCGCACGCGACGCCTTTTTAGAAGATCTTTATTAAAATTGTTGAATATACTTTGATAATTTACTATTATGATTAATACTACTATCTATTATTATTTATTTTTCTATTTAGACTTTGTTGATATACTACTTTGATTAATATGCGTATTTTAATCTCATTAGAACAGGGGGGCAATTCAGTTATTCAAAACCGATCCGTAACTGAACCTTGTGCGAAGCATTTCCTGTCGGCTGCTATCTTTTTTTGATTTAGTAAAGAGTGAAGGACGTGTTACGTTTCATCAAATGTGTCAATTGTATGACATAAAAGTGACTGAATCAAAAAAACTGGCGGCCGACGGGAAACGCTCAACATATGGTTCGTATATGGAGCGGTCTTGAATAACTGAATTGGGCCCCAGTATTACAATGCTTTAACAATAATTTTTAGGGTTGCGTACCCAAAGGGTAAAAACGGGACCCTATTACTAAGACTTCGCTGTCTCTCCGTCCGTCCGTCCATCCGTCTGTCACCAGGCTGAATCTCATGAACCATGATAGTTAGAGAGTTGAAATTTACGCAGATGATGTATTTCTGTTGCCGCTATAATAACAAATACTAAAAAACAGAATAAAATAAATATTTAAGGGGGCTGCCATGCAACAAACGTGTTTTATTTGCCGTTTTTTTAGATAATGGTACGGAACCCTTCGTGTGTGAGTCCGACTCGCACTTGGCTGGTTTTTATTTTTATTATCTATATAAACCAAAATAACCATACGTCAAAATTTCCAAGTTTCCAAAATTGTATTCTACGACTTTTTCAGTATAGGTAACTAATATGCATATACATGCCAAATTACAGCTTTCTAGTACTAATAGTATTTGAGCAAAGCCGGGGATAGACAGACAGACAAACAGACATGACGAAACTAAAAGGGTTCCTTCTACTAGGTACTACGGAACCCTGAAAAGGAAGATGTTCTCTATTCGTTTGTATTATTTTTTACGTTTGTTACGTCATTTATAAACCGATTTAGAAAATATTTTACTTGTTTTTAAGGATATACTTCCATATTAGTATCACAGAAATTACATTAAAATCGGTTTTTGAAACCAAAATTGCGCATTTGGAAATCGGCTGTTTCAGTTATTTAAATCATAATTATTACAACATAGTTGGAATATAATTAAGTTGATCTTTTTACTCACTATCAACTAACCAGCATTTTTAACATCCCTTTGTAAAAATATGTTAAAAAAATCCGACGAGGATGGGATTCGAACCCACGCGTGCAGAGCACATTGGATTAGCAGTCCAACGCCTTAACCACTCGGCCACCTCGTCATGTCCATCATGCACAAAAAATACACCGCCTTACTCTATTTACATATGGAATTATTATGAAATATCACAACTGCAGTTATCAGCTGGGCAAATAGTAATTTCCAATTCCTTTGCAATTTGGTTTTATTTTAAAAATAAAACTGACTTTATTATAACGCATTCTCAATAAATGTGCACATTATTAACGCTGGTTAAAAAATAATAAATAATAATTACCATGATATTTATCGGGACCTCTCCCGAGATATCTATTTTCTAATGAAAAAAATAATTAAAACGGATATGGAGTTAAAAAATTAACACTAATATGGCATGTGGTTTTCTATGCACTTACGAGTATTTATAAACCTTTGATGGTCTTTTTTTTTATATACATAGAAGATAGATCTACGATTGACCACCAACTCGCCTGATGTTAAGCGACGGTGTGGCCGAGGATGTAGCTCGTCGATCTAGAAGATATCTATTCACTCTAGCCTTGAAAATTCCAAGATTGTAGGTCTCAGGAAACAGAGATGGCGGCAAAGAATTCCATTCTTGTGCACTACGCAACAAGAACTTACGGGGTAGGCAGATCATCAAAGCCCAATAACGCCGTTTGACACCACATTTGACCGTGATTAGAGAGTGGAGGATGGAGGGGAGAGGATATTAGCGGGCTATCTACGAAATTTAAAAATTTGATTCTCTTATACATTTTTATATTAGCAAATCACCGATTATATAATATGATCAAGATCTGATTATGATTTAGTTTATTTACTCATGATACAACACCACTGCCTACTTTTATAGCTATTTTTTAACGCATCCCAAGGTTGTTTAGAAGAGATCGCTTTTAGCGATAAGACCGGCATTTGTGCATTTTTTAATGTATTTACTAACTTTATGTGGTGTCAACAAAGTGTTATTGATTGATTCATGTAAGAAACTTCCTCCGCCTTCGAAGGTGCTAAGAGTTACTGTAATTTCTGCGTTGTCCAGTTTTCTTTGTACATTTCTTGTTAAAAAGAATCCTTGAAATTCGAAAACGTAGTAAAAACATACATCGATATTAATATTATCTTGAACATATCCGCTATTTAAAAATAGGTTAAAAATTGAGTTAAAAAAAATTTAAACATCGTATTCACTGCATATTAAAATCTCTTCCACATTGGATGAATGAATATAAAAATTTCTTTCTTACTTACTAAGTAGGTAATTAATCTCTCTAATACCTTTTATAAAATAAACATACATCGATATTAATATTATCTTGAACATATCCGCTATTTAAAAATAGGTTAAAATATGAGTTAAAAAAAATTTAAACATCGTATTCACTGCATATTAAAATCTCTTCCACATTGGATGAATGAATATAAAAATTTCTTTCTTACTTACTAAGTAGGTAATTAATCTCTCTAATACCTTTTATAAAATAAACATACATCGATATTAATATTATCTTGAACATATCCGCTATTTAAAAATAGGTTAAAATATGAGTTAAAAAAAATTTAAACATCGTATTCACTGCATATTAAAATCTCTTCCACATTGGATGAATGAATATAAAAATTTCTTTCTTACTTACTAAGTAGGTAATTAATCTCTCTAATACCTTTTATAAAATAAACATACATCGATATTAATATTATCTTGAACATATCCGCTATTTAAAAATAGGTTAAAATATGAGTTAAAAAAAATTTAAACATCGTATTCACTGCATATTAAAATCTCTTCCACATTGGATGAATGCACAGAATTCGCCCTATTTACATTGGATGCATATGAAAATTTCTTTCTTACTTACTAAGTAGGTAATTAATCTCTCTAATACCTTTTCCTATTCATTAACCGACTTCAAAAGAGGAGGAGGTTATCAATTCGTACCGTATTTTTTTTTATGTATGCACACAAATTACTCCGTCATTCGAGAACCAATTTTTGTGTTTCGTGAATTGACATAAAGAGAAAGCTCCCAAGTTGGTCCCATAATTATTTTAGAAACATTGCTTTATTACTTTTTGAATAATCTCTAAAAGTAAAAATATTGTCTTTGGATTCCTGAGTGAGTGCGTCAGATTGTAGAATCGCAGAGTTCCACTGACACGTTTTTCTTTACAAAAGTGTCAAATGTTGAGGTTTTTCATATAAACATCTGCACATTTTCTAATCTGCGACGACGAAGCATTTGACATTCAATGACAAATGTCATTCTTGAAAAAGAAACGAGTGGGTGAAAAGAGATCTCTTTAAAAAGCTTACAATCGTACGGGATTTAAGTATTGCGCTTGAAAAGTAAAACCTACTTACTCATCATCCAATGTGTATAAGGAGAAAATAGAGTTACTTCAACGCTTGAGCGCCTTGTTTAATTATTATCCTTACTAATATTACAAGTAAACAAAATAACGTTCTTAGAAGTCGGTTGTTTCAGTTTTTTAAACTTTAAAATTATTTTCCATTAGTCATTAATTTGATAGATTTTTAATCCCCGACCCAAAAAGTCGGGTGTTCTAAGTTTGACATAACATGTATCTGTATATCTGTCTTACTGTGGCATCGTACTCTCAAACTGATGAACTGATTATGAACTGATTTTGATAGTTTTTCGTTTAAAAGAGGAATTCTCCGAGAATATTCTTAGCTATATTTCATTAAAATCGGTTCAGCTGTACGAGTTTTAGAGTTTTTTAAAGATATACTTGAAACCAGTATCTTCCGTAGCACTTTTCATTCCGTTACCAATAAAAAAACTATCAATATTTAGGCAAAATTTTATGATATAGTATTTGAACCAAATTTTATAACATATTATTTGAACAAAATGTTATGACATACTATTTGAACTTTAGTAGTTTAGCTCTCGTATCGTACTGATCCTTGCAACCAGTCCCAACACGTGCATGCCTCGCGCATACGGACAGTCTTACCTCTTTATACAGCCCTCAAT
The DNA here is from genome assembly GCA_947563715.1 of Lycia hirtaria. Lineage (NCBI taxonomy): Eukaryota > Metazoa > Arthropoda > Insecta > Lepidoptera > Geometridae > Lycia > Lycia hirtaria. The sequence goes on along the minus strand of OX387376.1, from coordinate 3,241,722 downwards.
ACCACCTCTGCATATTTCAACCGTGCAGCGGTCACAGCTCTCTTCGTAAACGCTATCTACGCGCCGACTTACCGCTATAACTTTACCTGAAACTCATCAACAAACATTTCAACTTGAACTTTAAGATCAGGGAATAACGATATGTAACATTTTAAGAAGGGTAGTGAGTAAGTTTGTAAAGATGCAAAGGTTTGGTCAGTCGCGTTTGAGATATTAGTAGGTTCTGCCGCACTGATATGTGCATTTACGGGGACGCCTAGAGTCACTACGTGAGATATTTTCGTTTTGATAGCCTTTGAGGGCATTGCCAATGTTGAATGGGATCGATACCTTTGGGATACATGTGATTTTTGAGTGCGCATTAGGAATTAGAGATCGTGGAATGTAGAAAGTGGAGCTAATGCTCGCATTTGATTTCAAGAGAGGACAATTTTGTTTATCCCCTTGCTGGACCTAAGCAAAATGAGAAAATGTATGTAAAATGTAAAAATTATCATTCTTTTGCTCCGGGTGCCGCGATATGTAAGCAACGAGGGGCATTATTGATAATTAAATTAACGTGATAATATAAAAAATAATCATATATTGTTGCAAAACTTGCAAACACTTGTAATAGTTAACCGAGCTAGTTACAAGGACACAAAAAACTATTTGAAATTTAAATTTCCCGCCGCATGTCTGCCGTTGGCCCTTAAATGGATCCAAAAGCGACTTCTAAGATGAAATACTAGGCATTAAAGAAAAGCGTGGAATTGACACACACTTGACTAAGTTTTATCGTACCTGTATGTCATCATATTAATAAATAAATAAATAATAAATAAATATTTGTGGACATTTCACACAACGCCATCTAGCCCAAACTAAGCAAAGCTTGTACTATGGAACAAGATGGCTGATAGAATACATATATACTTTTTTTTTGTAAATATATACATATGATACATAGAAACACCCAGACACAGAACAAACATTCATGCTCATCACACAAATGTTTGCCCTGGGTGGGGATCGAACCCAGGGGTTCGATCAATGGTGAGACTTTAATTTTTTTACGATTTATAGAATAGAACAAAAAAAAAGCATTTCTTTTTTTTTTATTCTTTTTCATTTCTTTTTGTCCCCTGGGTTTTTACTTTTTGTGACCTATAATACTTTTTGTCAATCCACCGCAATTTCATATATTCTCTCAAATTTCAAGTTATAATCTAACATTTCAAAAGATAAATAAATAAATATTTGTGGACATTTCACACAATACCATCTAGCCCAAACTAAGCAAAGCTTGTACTATGGAACTAGATGGCTGATAGAATACATATATACTTTTTTGCAGATGCAGCCGATTAAGAAAAGGAAAGACAGGGATAGATTGTGTAGGCTTAGTAATAGTCTCCCGCACTTTTAAGCATAGAAACCTAAACTCTAGACTTGAAGATTTCTTTTTGTCTTCGTATTTCTATTTACAATCTTTCAGGATAACTCAGGGGTTATATTCGCAAGTGATTAATCATCTCATATATGTAATATTACAGAATCTTGTCCGGCTCTCAAGCAGCAGTACAGTCGGTGACATAACCTCCAAGCAACAAATAACTGTTGTCAGCTAGATTTGTTGGTGTCGCCATCCATTCAGTCGGCGACACCGTAGTAATGAAAGCCGCTTATCTCTCGACTGTACCTCACTGTGCTTTATCTGCGCGACTGTACCCTCAAGGCGGCTAATCGTGACACTTGCCAGAATTAAAACGGACATTTGCGTTTTTATTCATTTTTTATTTTTGCGGGTGGTTTGAGAAAATCTGAAGTATTGGGGAAGAAACTGATTTTATTCTATATCACACAATATAGGTAATCAATTTTTACTGGACTTTTCAGAAGGAACGTATTTTCAGACACCTATATCAGTTTTTTTAAGGAATGGCCTCGCAGGTCAGTTGCTAGTATGTCTGCCTGCTAAGCTTTTCGTGTTATTTCAGTTAATAAGATTATTTTTAAGTCAGTTTAATTTTTTTAAATTACTTTTATTTTCTCATCATTCGTCATTAATTCATCGAAACCAAATTTTAAGCAGCCTGTCGATTCTCTAAACCAAGTGACCGCACAAGTGAAGTGAGACCCTAAGTGAATTTGTATTATTTATTATTGCAGATAGCATCTAAATATCTGATCAAAAGTGGAATTGACAGCTACCTATTTAGACATATTTAGACATTTCTCTGAAGTTTTCAGCTTGAAAAATGGATACTCACTTAAGGCCTCACTTCACTTGCGCGATCACTTGATTTAGAGAATCGACAGGCTGGCAACACTATGACGTAGATTGCCACTAATCAACAGTTTCACTGGCGCTTCGCAGCACACACAGGCTCATAACTCGCGACCCACACATGCACGCTCATAAATACGACGCAGGTGCGTGTAGTACCGTGTTAACTAAATGTGCGCGTTAACTTTACCCGAAGGCGGGTAAAGAGGAGATGTATTAAGGGAATATGCATGAGTTTGTCCGAAATTTTATTCAGTCAATAAACTTCCGAGGTGCTTTTAATATTCTTATGGGATTACCCCTTCAAAAACTTTAGTCTAACTTAGTATATGTCTAGTGTGCTTCCGCTTCGAGGTCTTCAAGCTACCAGATTGCCTCTTTCTTTCTTGTAAAACCAATGTTAAGAAAACTCTAAGTTAATTTTGTTCTTATTTTTAGGGTTTAACAGTTTAAATGTCAATCCATACGTGAAATTTTCACATTTTGGATTTATTTTTTATACATTTTTACGTGCTAATAAATTCTCGCGATGATTGATCAAGTCATGAAAAAAAATGATAAAGCTGAAAATTTCTCATCTGTATCTTTCATTGACAAAACCACACTTTGCATTACTATCATCTACGCTATGAAAAACAAAATCGACATAGAAGAGGCTACGCATTAATACTATGTTCACTGTGAAATACAAATTGATATTAGCAGATACTACGCTTTACTCTTCTTAATCTTCGATGCAAGTTACATATTCACCTTATTAGATGCTATTCTTTACTATGAGCAACGCTATGAAGTACAAATTGCACCTAACAGGCGCTACGAAATACTCGTACTGCCAACTATACTTTGAAATACAAATTCAATCTATCATACGCTACGCATTACGCTGCGAGTTTTTCAAATTCCTCTTATTAGACGCTACGCATTACGCCGCGAGTTACATATTTCTCTTATTAGACGCTACGCATTACGCCGCAAGTTAGAAATTCCTCTTATTAGATGCTACGCATTACGCCGCAAGTTACAAATTCCTCTTATTAGACGCTACGCATTACGCTGCGAGTTACATATTCCTCTTATTAGATGCTACGCATTACGCCGCAAGTTACAAATTCCTCTTATTAGACGCTACGCATTACGCTGCGAGTTACATATTCCTCTTATTAGACGCTGCGCATTACTGTCATTTACGCTGTGAAATACAAACTCCCCTAGCAGACGCAACTTACCAACTACTGATAACAAAGCGAAACCTAATTCATTTGTCCAAATTAAAACAGCCTATTCTTACAATAAAAACTTTCTTTCCTCGAGGTATTAATGCAAAACAAAAGTCCCGCTATCTGGTGCTGGGCGGGCGGCTGGCACTAAATTACTGAATGGGCGTCAACCCAGAGCCATGTATCAATCAGGGCGGAGGAGATTTATGGGACAGCTCACTTCGCAATCGTTAGCCTCCACGACGAAATGTGGAACTGTTGAGTCTTCTGTACTTTTTTAAGTAGTTTGGTAAGAATGGTGAGGGGTCTTGGAAGCACTGAGTAATGGGTGTGGGGCATCCGAATGCTTAATGCAGTGAGATTTTGGGATTGCGGTCAAAAATGTAGGGGAAATTAATTTTTACTTCAAAACTTTTTCACATGGTAGACTCCTATTACATGTCTTTTATAACAGAGAAGGATCTTGAAGGAATCTGAGACAGGATAAGGTCTAGGGCTAAGATTATTGTTATTGTTTATAAATCAAGATCTGAAGGACCTTTAACACAACCGAATGTGGCAGGGACTGCTACTATAAAATAAACTGATATTTTTTGTAACAAAAATAGTCCTATTTAAGTATTTATTCTTCTTATAGTAGACCAATTTGCAAAGTATACCATCCTTGATCTTACGCGACTGTGTGAGGATGAAATGTGACGGTCGAGAGTTTAATTATGTTTTATTTTTATATAAGAAATAGTTCTACGTTTGGCCACCAACTCACTTGAGGGTAAATAAATAATAATAAATAAATATTGGAGGAAATTTCACACAACGCCATCCAGCCCAAACTAAGCAAAGCTTGTACTATGGAAACTAGATGGTTGATAGAATACATTTATACTTTTTTTCGTAAATACATACTTATGATACATAGAAACACCCAGATACAGAACAATCATCCATGCTCATCACACAAATGTTTGCCCTGGGTGGTGATCGAACCCACGACCTATAGCTCAGGAAGCAGTCGTACTACCACTGAGCCATGAGGCCTGACGAAAATGACGGAATAGTCGAAAATTGAATACACAAGTCTAAGATAAATCTATTCCATATTCACTCTGGCCTATGAAACATCTGTGCCTATGAAACAAATAAAAATGTGAACTCAAATCAAAGTTTACAAATCTTTAGCATTTCAATGAAAAATGGATGGTTGTGTGCCGATATTTCGCTTTATAAAAATAACAAATTGTAAATTTGTTGCTGCAATACATGGTAGCAAGTTATTACATTCAATTCTGTATAAAATTTCACTGTAATCATAACATTTCATTGGAATTAAACGAAAATTAATACGTCATAGAGTGTGGACAGTGACGGCCGTCCCTTTGTGGCGAGCGAAGTGCGCTGTCAGTGACGTCACAGCACATAATGGAAAAAAGCAAGCGGACGTCGCGTCAACTGACGCTAATTTCCTGTGCAGTTGTCAACGCGTCGCGCCGCCTCACATTTGGCGGAGGTTTGACGTGCGTTTGTTTTTAGTTGACGCGTTTTCACCCGTAGTATAGTCTTGTTTACCCTGATTACGCAGAATTATGTTTTACGACTTTAGTGTGGGTATGTACTTATATATGTGAGGTTTATTTGGCAAGCCTTACAACATGTACGACTTAACCGATTTTAATTTTAAATACCTGTTTTAGCTTGTGCTAATGAAGCTCTTTCATATGATACCCCACATGATACGGTTAAAGCACTTTAAAATTTGGGCCCACCTTCCTTGCAAAATACCCTTTAAAGACCCTACTTTTTATGCCAAATGCCAAATTTCACAGTTATAGGTCAACGAGAAGTACCCCATAGATATTGATTCCCTTGAGAGTGACGAAATATGCGTTTTTTGCGACATATTCAGCTGTAACTTTTTTTTATGAAAACTGAGAAGTTTATTTTTCTTCTCTGCAGCAAGAGACTATAAATCTGCGTATATGGTTTTAATTTCAACCCGATATCTTTACGCGTTCCCGAAATACAGGTCTTGACAGACAGATGAACAGACAGACAGACAGACGGACAAAAAAGCATCCTATAAGGGTTCAGTTTTTTCCTTTTGAGGTACAAAACCCTAAAAACAGTAATCGTTAATTTATAGATATGTTAAACCCAAACACTTTTCTTTGCAATTACAAACTTACACATGTACCTAAATTGCATATAATTGGTATTGATTTTACAATTTATTTATTGGTTTTTGTATATTCCGGTATTTATTGGTTTCGGAATTCAAATTCAAAATAAAACTGAATAACTAAAAAAAAACCCAAAAGAAAATTATTTTCATTACTCTTCCGTGTCTTCACAGAAACTTGAAACTAAAAACCTACTCCTTTGTTAACGCTAGTTGTTTCAAAAACAAAACTCTCATTTGCGGGTAGTCAGTAATTTCCCAGACTCACAGGGCCGTATTAAGGCTTTCTTACAACTGTTACAGCTAATCTTAGGACAAAAGCTTTATTCCGCCCGCCCCTGAGTCTGGGCCGCGTATACCTATTGTTTATTTTAATTTTTGCGCCTGGCAAGCCTGTGAATGTAGTGCCTGTGTCTGTGAAAGAAGTCTTATACAGGGTGTTTTAGAAATGAGGGGAAATGTGATAGAATGAACTACTAGCTCAGGCTCAACTAGTTCATCTTCATTATTATGGCGACAGACCATCAGTACCTACAAGTAATTTTTGATTAATTTGTCAACATTCAAAAATGTTATTAGAACAGTAAAATATTGTCAGTATTGTTAGTATTGTCAGTATTGTCAGTATTGTCAGTATTGTCAGTATTGTCAGTATTGTTGTATTTTGAAACTGAAACCACCGTTATTAAAATGCGCGATTACTTCGCCAATTATGAGTTGATTTCGATGATACTTGTTTGGTTTGGTAGATAATACATAAGAGGTGATCCCATATACATTTTATAAAAATCGGTTCGGTACTTTGGTTTTTAAAACAAAATAATTAGAAAAAAACCCGGACAAGTGTGAGTCAGACTCGTCAACCGAGGGTTCCGTACAAACTAAATAAAAGGGGGAAATCATTTTTTTTTTTTATATTTTCCTACATAAACTGAAAAATATACATCGTAAAAATATATAAACCCCTGTTTTAGCTTATGCTAATGAAGCTCTTTCATATGATACCCCACATGGTACGGTTAATTCACTTTAAAATTTGGGCCCTCATTCCTTGCATAGAGACACTATTTTTTGTGATTAAATTAAAAATATTCAGTTTTCGTTTTTTTTCCTATATGTGTACTCTAACACAATGCTTCTTGCCAAATTTCATAGTTCTAGGTCAACGGGAAGTACCCATAGGTTTTGATTTGTTTGTGAGTGCCGAAATGTGCGTTTTTACGACATTTGTACGTTTTTTCGGCTATAACTTTTTTATACGAAAATTGAGAAATTATATTTTTCTTTCTGCAGCAAGAAACTACAGATCTGCGTATATGGTTTTAATTTCAACTCTATACCTTCACGCATTCCCGAGATAAAGGTCTTGACACCCGGACAGACGGACATACAGATAGAGAAACGGACAGACGGACAACAAAGTAATCCTATAAGGGTTCCGTTTTTTCTCTTTTGAGGTACGGAACCCTAAAAATACGTTATCGCAAAAATCGTGAAAATACGCAACCGTATTTACACGTGACGGCAATGACGTTTAGAAAATACAATAACGTCATTCATTTCTATTGATAACTTCTTAAATAAAAACACCGACGTTTTATAGAAGATGTAACTTCCTTCAATATACATTTTTCTAACTGTCCTACTGCCGGGCAGTCTTCTCCATCGACCGCTCACATATATTATCTGTCTTCTATCTTTTGCCAAATTAAAAAAAAACTGCAATTACATATTTTGAAGTATTACTAGTAATTCTAATTCTAGTTTAAAAAACGCTTGCCTTACCTGTATAACAGTTCTGCCGGAGGTCATTCGACGGGAAACAGTAAATATAAATATAAGATAAGTATAGGTTTTTTTCATAAATCATGTGGTGTAAATTGTACAGATACTAGTTCGCACAGTCAAAATGTATAGCTCTTTTTTCAACAACACTTTATAGTTCTTGTTTCTACAACGTTTTTTTATGTAGTAATAGGTTTGCGCTTAACCACCAATTCGCCTGATGTCAAGCGACGTTGCGGTCTACGATGTAGCGCGCTACCTAGAAGGAACCGATTCATTTGCGATTTAAAGACACCCAGAGGTGTGTAATAAATAAATAATAAAAATAAATTGAAGCACCCTGTATATCCAGTGGTATAGCGAGTGATAAGCAGCTCATTTTCAGCTTGAGCTGGATCGGCGCCGACGCGTGACGCGAACAGCTGTTACGAACACCAGCTGCAATTAGCCGCTGGAGACTTCGCCTTCAATGATCAAGACGTCTGTATACTTAGGACGGTCGCTTGGTTGATTTGAGGGTTCCATAGTATTAAAAGGAACCTTTATAGCTTAGTACCTACCTACTGTGTCAGTCTGCGCACTAATTCTTTTGAAACTAACATTTGTATATTAATGTATATACGAGTATATACAATAGATATCCTTTTTTTATAAACGGACAAGTGCCTTTATTAACTACAACAAAAAAATATACAAACAAACTCAACTACGAGAAACTACTACACAAAAAGCATATCGATTACCCCAGACCGATAAAGGTCTAAAGACAATCCTCAAAACCACTACCAGCTTGCAACGTACCCAGCACGCTACCCGCATTGCCACGTTGAATGGCAATTATATTTTTGATTATAGTTTTAAACTATAGTACAGATCATTTGGTGCAAAAAGGGTGACATGGGATGTTTAGAAAATTGGTCATTTTGTAGATTTTCCGATCTATCTTTACGATTCGTGCAGCCATATTTCGAAAATGGCGCCAAAACTTTTTTTTACAATATTTCTTTTCTGACCCTTTTTACCATAATAGCATGAAAAATAATTTAGAAAAAAAAACCTAAAACATATCTCTAATTTTTGTTTATTTTGTAACATAGTTTTATCGCACGAGTGTCGCAAAGTATGCCAATATGCAAGTGTAGCTAAAATGACAACTTTCGATGAATCGTCATTAAAGTTGTTAATTTTATAATGAGAACTTTTTAACCGACTTCCCAAAAAAAGAAGGTTTTTCTCAATTCGATTGTATGTTTTTTTGTTTGTACGCGATTAGGTACTCCGCCAATTATGACTTGATTTTGTGGATGTTTTACTTAGGTAAGTTTTATCAAAATCGGTTCAGTAGTTTGGTTTTTATAATAAAATAACTGGAAAAATGTCATCCTAGTAAACGAAACTGCGTATTTTGAAGTCGGTTACTTTGTTTTTGTTAACCACCTTTAATGTCCCACTCCTGGGCAAAGGTCCCCACTTCCCTCTACAAATTGAAAACTAATCGGAAATATTTGATAAAACATTAAAAAAAATAGTTTTTATGTGGGGTAGCATATGAAAGATCTCATTAGCACGTGCTAAAGCTGGTTTTTAATTATTTTTACGACATGTAATTTTCAGATTATGACCAAAAATATATTGTAAAAAAAACCCTCCTTTTTATCAATGACTAGTTCTTTTACCTAGTTTGTACGGAGCGATGGGCGAGTTTGACTCGCACTTGTCCGGTTTTATATATGTTTGTCACCACATAAATCCGTCATTTAGAAACCTATAGTAAACATACACCTTGCGTTACTAAGTGCGCGAGACAAACGAGCTGCCACTTTCACACATACACACATTCACACATACACAAAGACAACCCATCAGCAAAAGTCGCACGCAGCAACAACTACACTCGAAATAAGTAAGACATGTACAAAACATGTGATTGTTCCGCCAGTTCATCAAGTCTACTGTTCAAGAACAATGCTCGGTGGCTGGCTGGAGTTGTTTCCACCCGGCTAATATCCAGCATGTCTAGTGTCTGGTTTCGTTGACAACTCCTCACTTTCAGCTGGAAACGTCCTGCTTTTGTTTTGGAATTGGAATAGTTTTTATTTTAACAGTTTTTAAACAGTTTTTAGTTGTTGAGAGTGACGTGTGCGCTGCTCCTTTGACAAAGACCGCCGAATGCGGTTGAAACTATAGTCGGATATTTCGGCTTAAAACATACGTGAGTGACCCGTAGTTTTTATTTAAAAATGTGTGAAAACCACGTTAGTTTCCATAGTAAAATTGCTTAACAGTTTTTATTTGACTTTAGAATTGTCAGTAACAGTAATCAACTCAACAACAATTTTAAGGGCCTTACCGAAAAACGTTACTTACGTTCTTCTTTCCGCAAGTGTCATTACGTGTCAGCGAGAAGTTGACAAAATATGTTAAGCATTGCTTAAAGTTAAGTAACGTTTTTCGGGAATGCCGTAAATTTTTAACTTTAAACTTTAAACTATTCCTAGAAATGAGCAGCCAGCCAGTGTTCAGGGAACACAATTGCACGAAAGTTTTTATATTAAATATCATATTCGTTTTTATATTATTATTATGTTTTTGTTTGTTTTTATATTGTTCTTTGTTTATTTTCTCTTGGTTTTAAGTTTTTTTTTTGTAGTTTTATAAAAATCCAATTTCAAAATAGTTTAATGAACTATTTACGGTAACTTAATTTCTATGTATTTCAAAAATTTCTATGTATTGTTAAAAACACAGGTTAAAAACGTGTTTCTGGCCTAAAATAAGCATATAAAATAATAATTATAGTTTAAAAAACTAGCAACCGATTTCTCATGGATGTCATTGTTAGAACTGGATCAAATTGGACCACACCACAAAATGGGACCACACGGGAAGCACCAGCTTTCAAATAAAAAAAATAATCATCAAAATCAGTTCATCCTCGAAAGTTATGAGGTAACAAACACAAAAAAAAATACAGTCTAATTGAGAACCTCCTTCTTTTTTATACTCGATGGAAAACAAAATTAAATATAATAAATAAAAGGTATATCTTACTTTGCAAAGCGTTTAGCTAAATAGCTTCATTTCACTGCAGGACTATGGGAAATTCGAAGGTAAAAAAATATAAAAGAATAAAAACAGTCGAACCTCCTCCTTTTTGATTTCGATTTAAAAAAGGAATCATAGAAAACTGTTTCCAGCAGGAAAACATATGTAATAGAACATGCATAAAAAAATGGGAAGTAAATTCTTCTAAAGTCAATTAAAAAAACCGTTATTGTAAATAAATGTGAAGCAACCAAAAAGACGCATGAAAGTTTTTAATATTTTTCGTAAATGTAAGTAGGATAAGTACAAACCGTAGTTTTTAGAGCCCTTGTATTTTGTTACTAACAATAGACCAAGAAATCTTTAAATAAAATATTTTGAATTTGAATTTCATTTTGAAAAATAGCCACACCAACCAAATTTATAACTACATAGCCTATCTGATTTAGACTAAACACTGAATAAATAAGCACTAAACTCACATTAACTTTCCACTCCAGGTCTAAGCTAAGCATTCTCCAGGCGCATTGTTCCAAGTATCTAATACCATCACAAAGTAGGTAAAGCTCCGCATATGTACCACCTACCACTGCTACAGGACGGCGCCGCCTCCGTGCATAATATCAGAAGAACGGAGGCTCTTAACACAAGTCTATAAATACTTCGTTAAATACCTGGACTCCTGTTAAGGGGAGGATGAACTAATTAGGTTTTTTTTTCGGGGTCTCAGCACCGGGCAGTGCTCGTCAACGTCGCCACTCCGCATGATGAGAATCTCGTGAAGGCCGATATGGACCATATCAGCAAGTTTGAATTGGCTCACGAGACAATCGCCATGTGGGATATTTGCTCCGGCCTCGTGCTCCTAACAAATACTAGTGATAGGAGAACCAGGATATCCATGTCTTGATGCTCCTACTGCAAAAGAAGATTGTGGAATTTAAATAGAAGCATCAAGACATTAAAAGTGTATCATACAAGTGGCAGGAAGACGCCGGATGCAGGCCGCTTCCAACCGGTCTTTCTGGAAATCCATGGGGGAGGTCTATGTATGTCCAGCAGTGGACTTCTTGTGGCTGAGATGATGATGATGATGATTACAAGAATAGAATTACTAATAAGCATACTCTGATTCAAGTACAGGTGAATGTAGTTATCTTTAAAAGATTCATTTCACTATGAAAGTACATATCTGTTTAGATATAAAATCTCCTTTTGTGTGTTGATTACATACTTACACACTTCTTTATTGATTAAAAACAAATAGGATTATTGTTCCGACAGTTGCCTCTGTGGACTGTCCTATAGCAGAGTCTCGACCAACATCGCAAAAGGCTCACGATAGATGGTCGAGTCAAAAGTCAGATATCTTTTATTTTACCACTGAGAAATATAACTCAATGTTTAATACACTTATTGTAATTGAACTATAGTCGGAGATTTCGACTTAAAAATATACGTGAGTAATCCGTATTTTTTTTAAGATATTGGCAGAAGGTTCCCTATTCTGTAGCTTTTACCGTCAAGACATTGTCCCTGCCCTATACCTGGCAGCAGCATAAACATGTAATTTATTTTTTTATAAAATAAATATATATTTACTGCAAAAACTTTAAAGTTAAAAAATGAGATAACTACAGCGATATATTTTTAATGAATCATGACTATTAAAAATGTGTAAACATACTATGATTTTTTTTATATTATCGTCAAGATGATATAGCGAAAGGAAATAGCCAGTATTAATAAAAAAAACTCAGCTATTATTAATTTCCTACTTAGAAAAATAAATGTAAAAAATTCAAATACATATATAGATTTATTGTCAATGAAAAATACTAACATCCCCTTAACTATACGGTGACCACACGGTCTCCGCAAAAACTGCAAGTGCGCCTCTTTATGAGACACGGGCATTACCGGACGGTTTAGTGGACGGAGCTAAACAGATATGACAGCCGGTCCACACGGCGCGTTGCGTCGGCGTCGCGTCGACGTAGCTCTGTTGTGCCGTCGTTTTACATACTAATAATCATAGTGTTCACACGGCGCGTTGCGTCGACGCAACGCACACACGACTGAACTGCAGCCTCCGAGATGAAGCGGGCGGGGGTCATTGCGACGCCGGAACGGCAGCGCTCAGTTGTTTGTGCGTTGATAGGAAGGGAGGACATACGCAAGCTCATTTCGTTTTTTCAGTCGTGACGTTCCGGCGTCGCCCGCCGCTGCGACGACATAACGTCACGACTGCGTTGTAACGCTACGATGGCGCAGCGCCCGTGTGGCCATCTATGCGTTAAAATATTTGCGTTGCGACGACGCAACGCGCCGTGTGGACTAGCTGTTACATTCAAAGGTAGCTCCGGATGGCGGCGGTGGTGGCGAAAATACACTTAATGATAATGCTGCCTTTTGTCTTTTAGTTTTGTGGGCGTTTTGTTTCAGTTAATTTTATATTGTAATAATAGTAATTTATTAGCTTAGTAGATAGATAGATAGATTAGACGTATTTATTGTAGCTTAGTAAAAAGTCTAATTTTGACATGAAATCAATGATCACAAAAGGTTAATCTTAAAGATTAAATAAATTATCTTCCAGCACCTCTTATTAACTGTTGATAGATGTTACATTGGATCTCTAAAAGTGTAGATATATCTCAATCAAAAACATTTTGGTTTTTTAGTTTTTTTTTAATAATATATAAGTAAATAAGTTAGGTGGATAATTTTTGTATTGTATTGATCAATCGCACGTGAAAGTTAAATATTATAAGTACTTAACTATCCCAAGGAGGAGGATAATGTTTTGAATGTATGTAGTATATACTACATACACTCAAAACATTATAACATTATAAATACGTCTTATTTTAATACACAAGGTAAATAAAAGCTTGTTATAAAAATATATTTTAACTATACAAATTCTTACAAATCATCGCTCACATAAATAATAAGTCTAAGCATTAGAGTATGAAAAACAAATAAAGATAAAAGTCAAAAAATAAATGGGCTTATAATTAATATAACGTGGTCAATGACCACGTGATATACGACCGTCCGAGAAGTATACCCTCAAGAGTTTAAATTGTATCAATTGTCGTCAGTTATCGTTATTTATTATTTTGCTAGTATATAAGCTACTTACTAGCTAAGCTTTGCGGCTTTGTTCACATAAAGATATTTTTTTTTGATGATAATGATAAAATGTAACATGGCATAAAAGGGCTTGAATAAAAAAACATAAAAACAAAAATCAATCAACCAAATTTCATAACCGTGAAAAGGTAACAAAAAGGCCTCTCTTTATATTAGTTAAGGTGAGGTTTCAATCAACCAAGCACCATTCAAAAAGAATCTTCAAAAATAAACTTTTCCTACTAAACAACTCGTCGCACTACCCATCAAAACCACCATTTCAACATAAAATCATAAATCCATCCCATAAGGCAAGATATGGATAGTACCGTACAATATATGGCTAACATCGTACAATATACGGGTAACTCCGAACGATGCGCGGTATTACAAATATTTATATGTTAAAAAGCTATACGCGAGCGATCTCGTGAATCACAACGTTTGAAATAATAAATCCGTCGTTGGGTGCGCGTAAAACAGTACATATTTTGTTGTAGGATTTAAATCAAGGAACGGGCGGGAGATGGTGCAGTGGCCATGATTTACTAAAACGAAATGAAAATTGTGTAATAAATTATAACTTAAATCGTCACGAGTTCGTAAAAAAAATATAAAGAATCTAAGGCCGGTTAAGTTAGCAAAGAAAAAGCTTATAAAGCAGTTGCACTGTACATAACAGATTTGTAAATTACTCTTTTTGATTAACTGAAAAATATTTTGTAAATATGCGGCATCACCGAAAAACTTCATCAATGTCTCAAATTTCGCTCAGTATCAGTAGTTCTACTGAGTAGTTTAACTAAAAGTACAAATTATCTTAAATTGAAATTTTTCGCAATTGTCATTTCGTACCTACCAGCGAAAAGTTTACAAGATATTTTTAGCAATGCTCTTAGTTGAATAATGATTGTCTGTTTACCGAAAACTTAACCGATCTTGGTCTTAACCGATGGTTGCAATGCTGTGATTTATAGATATGATCATAATTTTCATAGTCAATTATTTAGTACTGGACTAACTATTTTATACTTTTCCAGGATTGTTGTAATTACTGTGAAAATAATATCCTCCACTTTCCCGCCTCACAGTCACCCTACCCGCGGCACAGTTGTGTCGAATGTTTACAGTTGCTCGAGATCTCGGCGCGAACAATTCGTCATCGCGAGAATGAATCGCTCATCGCCTCGCTCGCGTTCTGTGCACGCGCCCTTATACAATGTAGAGCCGGCTAAGATTTTCTTTTTTTGTGAAAATTCACACTACGTTTCTTGTCATGTTAATTTTGTCTTTATTCTGATATATTATGTTTCATCAATGCCCCTTTGCGTCGCCACTTTACAAAAATACACTCATACAATTTCTCCGCATACTAATAAATTCGGGAAGCATTGCTTTTGTTTGTGATGTACTTAAATTATTAATTTTGCATGACCGTTATGGTCGTTAATGAATGGACAAACTTAGCTGTAAGACCTTATGATGTATACACATTAACAAGCAAAAATAAAGAATTTTGAATTTTGAATTTGAATTTGATGAATTTCGGAAATTTAGTAAAAATATTGAACATATGTGAAGAGAATAGACTACTAATTCGTAGGCTTCCGTACTAAGCGTGCGGAAACTGCGGGAGCCTATTTGTGAGGCTACGGTGTCTGTCTGTCTGTCCTACACTTAAACACCTACATCATTTATTTTTATCAGCCCTGTTTGTACAAACTGTCCCACTGCTGGGCGCGGGCCATCTTCTCATTGTGAGAAGGGTAAGGCCATAGTATACCACGCTGGCCAAGTGCGGGTTAGCAGACTTCATACATCTTCAAGATCGTTGAGAACTCTCGGACATGTATCTATTAACCTACATTTGAATGGTAATAAATATTAAATACAAGTCTCAAAACTAGCAAGATTGTAAGGTTTACTTTGGTGTAGATCTACAAATATAAAATACTGGTCAAGGGCGAGACAAGCATGCCAAAATAATTTAAAAAAAATGGGAAATTAGGTAAATTACACTTTATCTCTATTTAAACATTAACTGTATCAAATCTCACAACGAAGCTTGATACATATGTACATACATACATGAATACTTAGTCTTACGAAGGAACACAATTTTTTTAACCGACTTTGAAAAAGGAGGTTTTCAATTCGGTTGTATTTCTATTGACGTTTGTCACGGCATAACACCGTCGTTTATAAAATCATTCTCCGTCATTTATAAATCGATTTGGTTTTTTTTTTTATTTTTTATTGAAAGGATATATATATATATATATATTTATATATATTTATGGACTGGTCTCATAGAAATTTAATTAAAATCGGTCCAGTAGTTTGGTCTAAAATCGGTCTAAAGTCGGGTTTGGTCCGGTTGTTTCAAATTCTAAACTATAATAGTTATATTAGTTCTGTAATGTCTACCGCCTTTAGAGACAACATACACGCAATAGAACGCCGTGATTGGGCGCGCTCAATCTCAGGCGCGTCACTCTGCGCGCGCGCAGCTGCGAACTGACAAACACACTTGTAACCCCCCCAAACAAATGCCCTTAATAATGCTCGACCCAACTTGATAAAATTGAAAAATATTTGGTATTTACTATATTAAGAATATAACGCCCTACTGCCCTACCTTTCCTATATCAATATATTTGACTTATCGTTAAAATACAAGGATTAACCTACCTAATATGATGATATTTGTGTTTACCTAGTTACTGGTGATTGAGACATTCAATTGCAACGTTATAAATAAAAGTTATAAAATATAATAATTCACTATAGTGTGCCGTAGATTTTATAATATGTTAAGCGACTGATAACCATGAAGCTGACCCTACTTGGAACCAAGATAGTTTTACCTAACTGAAATAGGAAGGTTATGTTGTGGGAATCCTATTTCTCAATATATGATAGAGTGGACTTATGTTCAGAGAGATTACTTCTACATCTTTTGTCACAAATTAATAATATACTGTCAAGATATATTTTGGAGCTAAGAGGTAGGGCTCCGCCTTCCGCCCTTGCGTACCACGAGGAAAACCAGCTAGCAATAACTAGTTATACCAACTAGTTGGTACAAACCAGTCACACCAACCAGTTACCTACTAGGAACGCCCCATGTGCTGCGACCAGAGACTGGTTGGACTTTTAAGCACCCTGGCTCCATCAGAAACCTCCAGACTAACATCCTTTAGGAGGCCCTGTTTAGCAAATGGGAAATGAGTCTTTCTTGTACGTGTGTCAAAATTCCCTACTTTCTTAGTAATGTAGCTAGACAAGAGGACGCAAAATCTTTCTAGTATGTCTGTGTTGGTATAGTATAACGTCAGGCCGAGATAGAAATAAGTTTGTATCGGAAAACTACCCATTCCGCTTAGAGCAGCAATGTAGAATCGGAGGCTTTCCTGTTGGCCCAAAACCTATGGAAAATCCTATCGGAACAAAGTGGTTTACTTTGTTATTGCAAAATGTGAGATGGTTGATTCTACATCTAGTTGAAGTCTTAAGCAATGCAACAGTGACTTTACTGCCTAGGTACGTTCCTGCCTATAGGTTGAACTTCCTGGTTCCAATACCTAGGTCTATAGCAATTATTTATACTTTCAGTAGGTCTTAATCTTGACCTACAGAGATTCTTCAATTCTGCCAACAAGAATCGAATAATCCCTACTATAATTATTTAGTTATTTCTCTACATGCGAAACCCTTTGTTTACCGCGATGGATCCTTAACCTTAAATCATAGATGTATACTTTTGATGAATGTGTTTGTCCAGACGATTTGCTAAACATCAGGCAAGTATCAGTCGCCACATCAGGTATAATGTACCTATGTAGATGTTCTTCTTCTGCGACGCTGTTCTCCCGCAGGGAATTTATATCTAACCCTGATAAGTGAGGCAGTCTTTGATATAGCTCGGTAGCATGTATGTAATATATAGGTACAAATACACTTCAACACTGCGTTATACAGCAATGACTACTCAAAATGCTGACACCTCTCTCTCGACAAGGTTAATCAGACAAACGGTTGGTCTTTCCTCACCGTAATAGAAATTACTGTAGAACTGGCACATCCTGGCCAAAGGCTTTTGTGTATCTAAACCTTAATTTAGTGTAGTGATTATAAACTCAGACATATCTCAGACTGCCCTACTTTTACAACAAAATCTAGCTTTTCATGCAAATTACACAATTCCTATTTGCATTATGTTGTTTGATACTTCCACTGAACTAAATGAGCATAGATAGATTATGAACGAGATTCTTCCGTCCATTGTCAAATCAGAAACCAAGCATGAAGTAGGTACTTCCGAAACACAAAGGAGTTTGAGTAGTTCATCCAATGAAGTATATGAAACAACAATGCTTACATTTTTATTTGTACCGTGTTAAATATTACGGGTAGGGTTTCGCTCGTTTTGCCTAATGAATCTGATTATCGAATTCAGTGATCCTTATTGTATTATGTTGTTCAGATCGCTGATGTCAAGATAAAATGGTTATAATATTTAAAGGTATAAAGTGTTCCTTATTGAATTGATTGTTCAGAACACTAATATACTGTTCATAAGAAGAATTTACTCATCTATTTTGGTAGAAGTAACACCAATAAAACATAAACCTTTTAGAGATCCTTGTTGAATAAGTAGAATCTACCTACTTAACTGATAATATCCTACCTGAAACGTTAATTGTTAAGAAC
The DNA here is from genome assembly GCA_947563715.1 of Lycia hirtaria. Taxonomy (NCBI): domain Eukaryota; kingdom Metazoa; phylum Arthropoda; class Insecta; order Lepidoptera; family Geometridae; genus Lycia; species Lycia hirtaria. The sequence continues at coordinate 3,223,376 of OX387376.1, read as the reverse complement.
CCATTTTAACTCCTTATTTTATTGTATTGTTCAGAGTCAAGGGTCCCCCCTGCCTATCACAAGACCTACCGACAAAATTAGAGAATTGAATTTTGTGCATGTCTTTTGGAACTCCAAGGGGTTTCCAGAAGTTGTGTAAATGAGATGATGTGTGTGTACTTCTTTGTGGAGTGTACTTAACCCTTCCTAATACGAATTAAAAGAACTACGTCCCTAGCTAACTACGTATTTGTTAATAATAGCTATCTTCTAGCTATTATAACAAATCTAACCACTACCCCTCCGTGAACTCGGGTTCACACGGAACTGCTCCAAAGCTATAGACGCTTCCTCACGCCCGATTCCACGTCTACTAAGTTATACTACCAGTTTAGATGGCGAGTCTGAAATACCTACTGGCCCCTGGCTCCCTACAATCTCTCCAGCAACTTCATCGATAGTTACAAGGAGATTACCCTACAACGCGAAGGGCAGTCAGGAACCAATTCTAACCAAAATTCTGGTGGAAATCCATCCGCGCACTACTTCTTTCTATGCTGCCAGAATTCGAGAAAGAACCAATCCCCGACCAGAGACCTCAAATCCTCTACTCCTGGTCGCGTCTCAAACAACCAGCCGCCTAACAAAACGTAACAAAAGGGGACAGCGTCGTATGGTCTCCAACTTCCGTTTGAAGCTCATGACGACACTAGCAATAACCACTTTGGGGTTATAATTAATAAGACTCCGCAGTTGCTTTCCCTAAACACCCACGCCATGTTTAACCGGAGATTCATACTCAAGAATCATACACCAATCCGTGCATCTACTTTTCGGTATCAGCCGGACCAGCACACAATTCTATTCCGAACTCTCAGGCCAAACAGGACGCGCACACTCACAATAATTTATCCCCGCATCATCTCTAACAATAAGTAAAAATAATAATCTAACACAAAACGTTTTCAAGTAAAACGTTAGCAAATGAAATTAACGTAATAGAACACTTCAAAAATAATTTAAGTTTTAAAAGAAGACTCCCCGCAATCGTTAATCTAAAAATAATTCTATTTCCCAAATGAGCAACCAGCGAGAGTAACGTCTAACGCGAAAGCTACGAAGTCCTAGCGCCCAGTGAGCACCAGAACCCAGAACGAGTGAATCCAAAAGAAGCCCCGCCGCGTTCGAATCGTTTCCTTTTACGTATCCGTCCCCACCAAGAACTACGCCTACTCGTCCCGACTTAAGGCTTCGCGCGCACTCAACCTAACACACACCGAAGTTGCAAATGGCCGCCTTCCGAAATTAGTAAATAACAAAATACGCTTCCGTCACCCGTAATCAGTATCTGTATCTGTAGGCATACAATACTTAAATGACCGCTCCCCAATTTAACTCACTTTTAGCAATATCATGATAAATTCCAGCAAAGTAGGTTTGATCGTTCTACAATAACGGTTATAAATAAGGTAACAAAATGCTGTAGACCAAAACATCGTCGCCATAAACATTTCTAGATTCAACATACATACAAATGTAATTAGCAATACTACTTAGTAATACGAAAGCCCTTTTAACAACCGAAACCTTTCATTTATTTACCACTTCCTTTGACCGTATAGATATTTAGGTAATTATGGTCGATATATCCGAATTACTGCATGAAAATATGAGTTTCCGAGAAATAATAATATAATTATCTTATAAGAGTAGTATTGTAAATTTGATATAAATAAATGTATTTTAATCTTTACAATAATTTACCGTGACGTCACATATGATGTATTTATAAAAATAAAATATTTAACTTCTGGAGTGTGCGCCGGCGCTTAGCCTTTTTCCAAGAACCGATCGTGCAAGTCTAAATATGGAACTGACAATAACAACTATTTTTTGGATCTACCCTCAACATTTTCTCATTAAATTATTCAACTAATTCAAAGGACTTTAAACTCTATTCTCATGACGTCTGTATACCAAATTGCATACTTGTACACATACTATCAAGAATGCAGCCTTCTTTCCATGAAACGCTTGTGCAAGTCTAAATATAGAACGAAATGCTCCAATACTTATTTAATTACTAAATGAAGGTAGCTTCAGTAAATAGTATTGAGTTAATATACTTCCCATTAAAATTGGTGTTATGCTTCCAAAACAGGCATTCATAATAATATTATAAGCCATTGACCTCAAATATAACCTTGACAGACTAAATAGCATTATTTAGCTTTTGTTAATGTTTTATATAACGCATCTTAAAATAAATTCTATAACTAATTAAAAATAAGGGAAATACTTATAATTACAGATAAATTAATGTAGACGAGATAAGTTTATTTGTTATCTTTATTCCATATTTTGAACATTTAGAGTTATGTTGACTACATGTGAGTAACGGATAGTTCTGGACCGTTACAGTCGCCCGCTAATTCTTTTAACCGGCTAAGACTTTGAAAAGTCCGACGGAGGAAAGAATTACTTAAATTATTATTTAAATCTCACATGTATTCAACCCATTAAATAACCTTTATTATTTTTTTATTCCCCACCCATACGTTGTCAAGATTCCAGCCATGGCAATAAATTATGTGTAAGAAATGCACATATGTTCCCTATATACAATATGATCGTGTTTTTAAACTGACTTTTAAACAACAGACTCATTCTTCAGAATCAAAGTTCGTCAACAAATTCACTATAAAAAAAATAGACCTTCCCACAAAGCAACCCCCACCAACCAAGATCATCTTTTTTTGTGAGAAAAAGAGCTCCAGAAGGGAGACATGGGTAAGCCACCGAGTAGATACTTTCCTGATCCACTATATTGGCGACTAATACATGTACCTTCCTAGTGAGAGAATACTCATGCGGACAAAGGTATAAAATGTTATAGATCCTTTGCTCCACTATGATTATAAATTCAAAATCATATTGGTTAAACGTCAGCGCTTATAAGTGTGCGTAAATTTCTTTCCTGCGTGTAGAGTATGTAAACCATCAAAATCGACTTATGTCAATGCTTCCAATTACCTAGCCAGCATCTCCATCGATAGTTTACATTGAGTATGTGTTTTACCAATTCTTGAACCTTGACAATAGTTCAGTTAACCTCTATAGTGCTGAGATCTAGAACCCCTTAAAATTACACACAAGTCTCGATCACAGCCAGTCTTTCGTTGCCATACACGCACGTTCTAGAAATCATCACTAAACAGTCAATGAACAACTTCTATGCGCTAAGAACTTTAATTTAAGAAAAAAATTAAGTTACCTCCAGTACCATATTTCCAATACCTTTACCTCCATAATCAAACGTACCACCATACCAGAAACCTTACCAGTTTAGTAATTATAACCCAATAAAACTCAATACCTCCTTTTTTTGTTTATTTATTTATTAATTACCAAACCCAGGAATTACTTCCTTCCGTTACCATTATTTTAGATACCAAAACCAAAACATTACCTCTCCTGTAAAATAAAACAAATAAGAAAACCAAGAAATGTCTCAATATATTTACTTTATAAATAACTAATCATCAGAACCTGTAAAAAAAGCAACACAAATAATAAAAAAAAGAATTATTTTTTTTCCATTTAATATTTTTTTAGTTACGCAATATACTCGTAATATGTTAAATAAAACCTTTGTTTACGTATACTTAACAACAACCACATTTAACGCTTCGCCTTAAATAAACTTCCGGTACATAAATCTTAAATCAAGATAATTCTTAATATGCGTCATAATGGTCACACAATATTTCTAGATACTAGATATTCTTTCTAGATTACGACTAAAAGAATAAAAGGTAAAAATAAAAAAAATTTTTTTTTTTTCTTGCATAAAGATATATTTATATCACCGTAACGCATAACCAAATACTTCGCCAATGGACACACGACGTTATTGTATTTTGTTACATAATTTTATGCAAATAAATAATTAATTGAAATAAATGATAAATAATTTGACTCCCAGGTAGATTTAGGTAGGTACTATATAAATAATAAAATAATTTAATTTTCATTTGACACTAAAATTGCTAAACGTTAAACTATTTATTTGATTACATGGATTAAATGTATAACTAACCCGAACAAAATTTATGTTGTGTATATTGTATAGATATTAACGCGGATAATCTCTTGATAGTAATCAGTGTTTACATTATAGAATTAAAATCACTAAACTATTCGCTTAGCATCATAACCGCCATTATCCTTGTCCCGCTAAATCAATCGTATGAGATATATTTTAAGCCCCCATAAACAATTTCAATAAATGTCGCTTAGAAATGAGCTACTCTCGCGTTAAAATAAAGTGGTGATTTTATTTTAGTTAAAATTTATTTAATTTATTTGCCGCAGATTTTACTCAAATATGTAACACTATTTTATCATTATATCAGAACGTCTAGAAAATTCCAAATTGTGCTCGATCTCGTTCAGTAATTTCGCGTCCGACGTACAAACAGACATACAACAAAATGCAGTGACGTACTACACCTACTACAATAATTTATCATAAATATCTAACACTCATACTTCCTATTAGCTACCGTTCTAATTTATGTATAGATGTATTTCGATCTCGCCCGCGCAACTATAAAACTGTATAATTAATTTTAATTTGTATAAAACTAAGGTACACTAGCTATTCTACGCTGCTTCACTCTCATAATTATGAATATGTTTGCTAAAGTGCATGATGATGATGATGATGATGATAAAATACGGCACATGACTATCCCCAGACTCCCATACTATCTCCGTATCCAACTCCATAACAATCAGTTCAGCCATTGAATCGCAATGATAATATATTATGGTAACAAACAGACAGTATCAAACATTGGTCTTATATCATTAGTTCGTTTAAATATTACTCTAAGTTTCTTAACACTAGGTTTGACTTTTCAAATGTAAGGGTGCAAAAAGTATTAGAAAACAAAATTACTTGCGGTCTCTTTTTTTTTCAGTTCAGTTGACTGACTACAACACCATTCCCATACGAACCTTCATCAGAATCGGTTCAGCCATTCAATTATGACGAGCGAGCATAAACTTTCAATTGTAAAATAAGCTAGGTTGATCTACTGCTATCCTTATAAAGTATTTCACTAGAATCGGTTCAGCCGTTAAATTGTGCAAAAGATAACCTTGACTTCTGTTAAAATATAGTTAAATAAATGTCAAACAAAAGAACACCATAAAATAATGTATGAGTAAAATACTTATAAACAACTAGCTGCGCCCGCAGTTCTAATTGTACCCCTGCAGTAATGAATAATCGGCCAAGTGCGAGTCGGACTCGCGCACGAAGGGTTCCGTACTATCATCTATAATACTACAAAGTTTAGTTCTGTTTATAAAATAACGAGAAATCAACAAAATTCCAAGTAGTAAATTGCAAACTTATAGGTAGGTTTTCGATACACATCCGGGTAGCATGACGACGCTCGCGCGAATACGCGCGGTTATGGCTCGCTCCGTGATGTTACCTCCCCCGCTACCCGCGCGGCCTCGCGCTCGCGTCACCACCACACCGCGGCGCGGCGCTCGCACCGCGTTTAGATGCACGGATTATTTTCATTTTGTGAGTTTTTATGTATTAGATTAGGTATTTATTTTTATAGTTAATATATTTCTAAATATTTACTTACAAATATTCAAGTTTCTACCTGTTAATTAAGATCGAGTAAAAATTGCTTAAAAATTACGTTTGTTATATGGGAGCCCCCCTTTAATATTTACTTTATTGTTATTTAATTATTTATTTTGAAAGGTAATATACAAGTCAATATTCTGTGAGAATTTGAAGCGTCTACCTGTTACCGTTTTTAATATTGAGCAAAAAAATACGAAAAAAACACGTTTATTGTATGGGGACCCCCCTTAATATTTTATATTTTTTTAAGTTTTAGTATTTGTTGTTATAGCGGCAACGGAAATACATCATTTGTGAAAATTTCAGCTTTCTAGCTATCACGGTTTATGAGATACAGCCTGGAGACAGACAGACAGACAGACAGACAGACAGACAGACAGACAGACAGACAGACAGACAGACAGACAGACAGCGAAGTCTTAGTAATAGGGTCCCGTTTTTACCCTTTGGGTACGGAACCCTAAAAATGGTGATGATGATGATGATTTTTTTTATAACCGTCAACCCCGTCCATCACTAACATGACACAAAATCTATTAATCCGTTCCGAAGTTATGCGCCTACACATTTCCGAAATTTAATAACTTATCTACATAGGTTGTATTTTATTTAACATCTAAGTATACTGTGCATTTATTCCCAATAAACACTTCATTTGACCAAACTCACTTCACAGAAAGTTTGACGTTATTATTTTATCACTAAGTTACAAACAAAGTAAATATTTTTAAGTAGCTATTAGAAAATGTTCTAAGTTACAACGGAACTACCTTTTGAAGCACCATACATACTTATTTACGAGTAAGCCGAAAACCTGAACTAACCAAATAGTATTTTTGTTACATATTATTTTCATTTCCTAATGTGACAAGGTTCTTACAATTACATAAAGCTATTAAAAATACTACGTACGACATCTAGTGTCACGTTAAGTGTCACAATATAATTTCGATTACCCAACATTGATTCTTAAACCTTATCCTGCTTTCTGTCCCGTCAATCTAGTTCGCAACGTAACCAACAGATGGCGCTATCCATATAAAAATATAATTACGTAAAACAAACTGTAAACAAAATAGATTTATTTCTACCAGTAAATTATAGATTAGTAGATTTTAACATAATTTATATGAAATGGCATCAATTATAGTCAAAGGATAATTGTTATTATTTTTCCGAACGAAGTAAATAATTAGATGTTCGTTTCGTTCAAAATGTTTCGAAATATTTTAAACACATTAAATAAACTTCTTATTATTCTAAAATCTTCAGAATTTTTCTAGCGCTATTTTTTTATAAAACATATTAACTATCCTAGTTTACAAGTTATCTGAATATTAAAATGAATCACTGAAAGGTACCCCAGCACGCGGCGCTGTTATCGTATAATCGTTTAAATACAATAGTTCCGCTATTTTGCCGTATGACATTTTGTATGAACAACATTTTATTATGCCTATTATTTAAAATATCATGCTAGCATTTTACAATAGATTGTGACATATTCCGAAACATAATTTATAGCGGAAGATATAAAAGTTCTGAGTTTGTCATTTTATACTAATGAATAAAAATATGGATTTATATTTAATTTGTAGCGATTAGATTTAACATAATTATTCTTCAACCTAACTTGATAGTCTAAAACAATTTGATATCGTCGCCGTGCCCCAAAGCCAATATTCAGTCATGCTAAAGATGTACGAACGATATCTAAAATGTAACAAAGTACTACTCGCGGGAATTTTCAAAATATAGAAAGAACGACATTTCATTTTATAGAAAATAGAGCGCTATATTTTCTAGTAATTTATAGAGGCCTATAAATTTATTCTGAATGTACAAATACACATTCGGCTTTGAATATAATTTTAAATTATTATTTAAACAAAACTTTCGTCATACATAATCTGTGAAATCGTTCATTCATTTGCGAAACAGCTTTAGTGAAATGCCATTCCAACACACTTATCCGATTAATAATCGAATCGCAACTTAAAATTCAATATTCGAACACTAGAAATATATTTCCTTTCTCGTTTACAACAAAATGGGTACAACTAATCGTAAAATAACTATTTTTAGATACAACAATAATACATGATACGCCAATGTAACATACAATAATTAGTGACACACGTCCTTGCACGTTTTGTTTAATCGAATATCTAATGTTACAGTACAAATTAGCAATAACTAACTAAGTCTAGGTTAGCGCTAATTTTATTTTTATTTTATAATAGCTTATCACCTTGTTGTTTCTAAAAACAACTTCAATCAAAACTACTTCCTTAGAAATTAATTAAGATATGCCGTTGTTATAAATTGGTACTTCCAACAATAAAATTACTAGCTCAAAATACACCGATGGTTACAAATTCTACCGAACTGTAAATAAAACTTGTGTTGGCTCCATAAATCGATAAAATGTTACAAATGCGAATACTGTCATGACTAAATTTTTAAGGTAAATTCAAATCCAAAATGATCGAATAATCGATTCTGCCGCTACTCGTAGTGGTTCCGATTTCTAGTGAAGCGTCCCTAATTGTTTACAACTTGTCGGAATTCTATTTTCAAACAGACAGAAATTTTACAATAACTATTTAATTTTGTAGTTCTGGCGTGTTTTTCTAAATTTAAGTATTACAAAACATAATTATGTTATTAGTAAGACAGTCGTGATGTAGTTTGAAGATCTATACATTATGATTCAAATAATTCTCCATTCCTGGTCAGTCTCAACTCTTTGGTACTTGATTTCTGAAAAGTTGAATTAACTACGCCCAAAACAACGCCCGCTAATAGTTTTATAAATAACAACTCTGAAACATAACATGTTTTAGTATACGGTAAGTTATTATTCGTTTTAATAAAGCATTGGTTTTACTTTACCTTCTACCATACTGTACATCGGTTTCATAACTATATTTTCTCGTTGCAGCTACATGAAATAACAGTAAAGAGAAATCTACGCCCCCGGAGCACCCAAAACTAAAAGTCACCTCAATTGCAAACCGGTCAACTAAACATTATGACAGGAAACTACTGTTTACAACTTAGCACGGATGATATGATATACCTAGTAACATAAATATCTTAAGGTTTGTATTAGACAGCTACCAATTAACTTATGCTATACTAAGGCCAATGCTTGGCACTTCCCACCTCTAGTGTAATACAAGTTACTAAGTCTGTTAAACGAATGACCGCCACTCACATTGTGCTTGTTATTTACAATTTACAACTATATTAGATATACAATTTAAGAGGATAGTTACAAACACAATTATGACAAAACTATCTAACCAAATAGTATGACTGTTTACTTCATTGCAGACTTTTAACTAAGTTTATTTTTTTTGTTTTAGGAAACAATTGACTTGCTACATCAAACCCATGAGAGGCCGCCCGCTATATTTCAAGACAACTATTTTGATGAACTACAGGCTAATTCTATGAATGTTAATGAATCAAATAACTTAATATGAATCTACATGACCACATTTCCTATATATCTAAGTGTAACCAAGTTATATGTGTTAGTGATAACAGTGTATAATAGTGCCTGTGATATAAAATTAAATAAGAGATTTCACTTGTTTTACAAAGTACAACACCGCTTGAGTTTTCTAAATATTTGTACTGAGTAAGTACCTATTATTTTAATTGTAAATGTTGATATGCTTGTTTATTATAAAATATCCAATGAGAACCTAAATCTAATTTTATAGAATATGAAGTCTAGAAATCAATCATTTTATTTTTAAATCCCTTACTTGACCTGCCTGTACCAATTTACAAATAATTTATTATCAGAATATGACTTAAATCTACATAATGTATTTTTTTTATTACTACAGCTACCCGACTGAACAAAAATAAGTAACACTTGATTGTCTCTTCACCAGTAAATTAGGGTTAACCTTTATAAAATAAATTTCTAACAATAATTGATATTTTAAAATACAATATTATGACCGAAGGTTAGTGATAGAAATATATTTTCCCTAACCAGTTTTTTTTTTAACATTGCTAGACTATATGGAAGTAGGTAGTTAAATCCTAGAATAGTTATATAGTGACCTAACATAAACATACTTTTCCTAATTGATTAGATCTGACCCTACAAGTCCCGACTCAAATCCCCATTCGTACCATTTCACAAACAACATTTTGCCTAAAAAAGGCGTTTAATTAACTACATAACTAGGAAAGAAGTAAATAGAATATATATACATAATACTTGACATGTAAATAGAGATATGTTGATATGTAATATAGACAATTATGTGTAATTATGAATAAGAAAATAAACCAGATAATATTTAACTATAAAACTAAAGGTCTCTAGATATAAAATAATTTAATAGTTCAGATCCTGTGTCACGGCATACCATCTTGTACCCCCCCCAAACAACCCCTTACCCCTTCTATAACCGGTTACCGACGGCTCGACCGAAAATGATGCACCTTAAAATATTTTTGGTCTTTACTATATTAAGAATATAACGCCCTACTGCCCTACCTTTCCTATATCAATATATTTGACTTATCGTTAAAATACAAGGATTAACCTACCTAATATGATGATATTTGTGTTTACCTAGTTACTGGTGATTGAGACATTCAATTGCAACGTTATAAATAAAAGTTATAAAATATAATAATTCACTATAGTGTGCCGTAGATTTTATAATATGTTAAGCGACTGATAACCATGAAGCTGACCCTACTTGGAACCAAGATAGTTTTACCTAACTGAAATAGGAAGGTTATGTTGTGGGAATCCTATTTCTCAATATATGATAGAGTGGACTTATGTTCAGAGAGATTACTTCTACATCTTTTGTCACAAATTAATAATATACTGTCAAGATATATTTTGGAGCTAAGAGGTAGGGCTCCGCCTTCCGCCCTTGCGTACCACGAGGAAAACCAGCTAGCAATAACTAGTTATACCAACTAGTTGGTACAAACCAGTCACACCAACCAGTTACCTACTAGGAACGCCCCATGTGCTGCGACCAGAGACTGGTTGGACTTTTAAGCACCCTGGCTCCATCAGAAACCTCCAGACTAACATCCTTTAGGAGGCCCTGTTTAGCAAATGGGAAATGAGTCTTTCTTGTACGTGTGTCAAAATTCCCTACTTTCTTAGTAATGTAGCTAGACAAGAGGACGCAAAATCTTTCTAGTATGTCTGTGTTGGTATAGTATAACGTCAGGCCGAGATAGAAATAAGTTTGTATCGGAAAACTACCCATTCCGCTTAGAGCAGCAATGTAGAATCGGAGGCTTTCCTGTTGGCCCAAAACCTATGGAAAATCCTATCGGAACAAAGTGGTTTACTTTGTTATTGCAAAATGTGAGATGGTTGATTCTACATCTAGTTGAAGTCTTAAGCAATGCAACAGTGACTTTACTGCCTAGGTACGTTCCTGCCTATAGGTTGAACTTCCTGGTTCCAATACCTAGGTCTATAGCAATTATTTATACTTTCAGTAGGTCTTAATCTTGACCTACAGAGATTCTTCAATTCTGCCAACAAGAATCGAATAATCCCTACTATAATTATTTAGTTATTTCTCTACATGCGAAACCCTTTGTTTACCGCGATGGATCCTTAACCTTAAATCATAGATGTATACTTTTGATGAATGTGTTTGTCCAGACGATTTGCTAAACATCAGGCAAGTATCAGTCGCCACATCAGGTATAATGTACCTATGTAGATGTTCTTCTTCTGCGACGCTGTTCTCCCGCAGGGAATTTATATCTAACCCTGATAAGTGAGGCAGTCTTTGATATAGCTCGGTAGCATGTATGTAATATATAGGTACAAATACACTTCAACACTGCGTTATACAGCAATGACTACTCAAAATGCTGACACCTCTCTCTCGACAAGGTTAATCAGACAAACGGTTGGTCTTTCCTCACCGTAATAGAAATTACTGTAGAACTGGCACATCCTGGCCAAAGGCTTTTGTGTATCTAAACCTTAATTTAGTGTAGTGATTATAAACTCAGACATATCTCAGACTGCCCTACTTTTACAACAAAATCTAGCTTTTCATGCAAATTACACAATTCCTATTTGCATTATGTTGTTTGATACTTCCACTGAACTAAATGAGCATAGATAGATTATGAACGAGATTCTTCCGTCCATTGTCAAATCAGAAACCAAGCATGAAGTAGGTACTTCCGAAACACAAAGGAGTTTGAGTAGTTCATCCAATGAAGTATATGAAACAACAATGCTTACATTTTTATTTGTACCGTGTTAAATATTACGGGTAGGGTTTCGCTCGTTTTGCCTAATGAATCTGATTATCGAATTCAGTGATCCTTATTGTATTATGTTGTTCAGATCGCTGATGTCAAGATAAAATGGTTATAATATTTAAAGGTATAAAGTGTTCCTTATTGAATTGATTGTTCAGAACACTAATATACTGTTCATAAGAAGAATTTACTCATCTATTTTGGTAGAAGTAACACCAATAAAACATAAACCTTTTAGAGATCCTTGTTGAATAAGTAGAATCTACCTACTTAACTGATAATATCCTACCTGAAACGTTAATTGTTAAGAACCCATTTTAACTCCTTATTTTATTGTATTGTTCAGAGTCAAGGGTCCCCCCTGCCTATCACAAGACCTACCGACAAAATTAGAGAATTGAATTTTGTGCATGTCTTTTGGAACTCCAAGGGGTTTCCAGAAGTTGTGTAAATGAGATGATGTGTGTGTACTTCTTTGTGGAGTGTACTTAACCCTTCCTAATACGAATTAAAAGAACTACGTCCCTAGCTAACTACGTATTTGTTAATAATAGCTATCTTCTAGCTATTATAACAAATCTAACCACTACCCCTCCGTGAACTCGGGTTCACACGGAACTGCTCCAAAGCTATAGACGCTTCCTCACGCCCGATTCCACGTCTACTAAGTTATACTACCAGTTTAGATGGCGAGTCTGAAATACCTACTGGCCCCTGGCTCCCTACAATCTCTCCAGCAACTTCATCGATAGTTACAAGGAGATTACCCTACAACGCGAAGGGCAGTCAGGAACCAATTCTAACCAAAATTCTGGTGGAAATCCATCCGCGCACTACTTCTTTCTATGCTGCCAGAATTCGAGAAAGAACCAATCCCCGACCAGAGACCTCAAATCCTCTACTCCTGGTCGCGTCTCAAACAACCAGCCGCCTAACAAAACGTAACAAAAGGGGACAGCGTCGTATGGTCTCCAACTTCCGTTTGAAGCTCATGACGACACTAGCAATAACCACTTTGGGGTTATAATTAATAAGACTCCGCAGTTGCTTTCCCTAAACACCCACGCCATGTTTAACCGGAGATTCATACTCAAGAATCATACACCAATCCGTGCATCTACTTTTCGGTATCAGCCGGACCAGCACACAATTCTATTCCGAACTCTCAGGCCAAACAGGACGCGCACACTCACAATAATTTATCCCCGCATCATCTCTAACAATAAGTAAAAATAATAATCTAACACAAAACGTTTTCAAGTAAAACGTTAGCAAATGAAATTAACGTAATAGAACACTTCAAAAATAATTTAAGTTTTAAAAGAAGACTCCCCGCAATCGTTAATCTAAAAATAATTCTATTTCCCAAATGAGCAACCAGCGAGAGTAACGTCTAACGCGAAAGCTACGAAGTCCTAGCGCCCAGTGAGCACCAGAACCCAGAACGAGTGAATCCAAAAGAAGCCCCGCCGCGTTCGAATCGTTTCCTTTTACGTATCCGTCCCCACCAAGAACTACGCCTACTCGTCCCGACTTAAGGCTTCGCGCGCACTCAACCTAACACACACCGAAGTTGCAAATGGCCGCCTTCCGAAATTAGTAAATAACAAAATACGCTTCCGTCACCCGTAATCAGTATCTGTATCTGTAGGCATACAATACTTAAATGACCGCTCCCCAATTTAACTCACTTTTAGCAATATCATGATAAATTCCAGCAAAGTAGGTTTGATCGTTCTACAATAACGGTTATAAATAAGGTAACAAAATGCTGTAGACCAAAACATCGTCGCCATAAACATTTCTAGATTCAACATACATACAAATGTAATTAGCAATACTACTTAGTAATACGAAAGCCCTTTTAACAACCGAAACCTTTCATTTATTTACCACTTCCTTTGACCGTATAGATATTTAGGTAATTATGGTCGATATATCCGAATTACTGCATGAAAATATGAGTTTCCGAGAAATAATAATATAATTATCTTATAAGAGTAGTATTGTAAATTTGATATAAATAAATGTATTTTAATCTTTACAATAATTTACCGTGACGTCACATATGATGTATTTATAAAAATAAAATATTTAACTTCTGGAGTGTGCGCCGGCGCTTAGCCTTTTTCCAAGAACCGATCGTGCAAGTCTAAATATGGAACTGACAATAACAACTATTTTTTGGATCTACCCTCAACATTTTCTCATTAAATTATTCAACTAATTCAAAGGACTTTAAACTCTATTCTCATGACGTCTGTATACCAAATTGCATACTTGTACACATACTATCAAGAATGCAGCCTTCTTTCCATGAAACGCTTGTGCAAGTCTAAATATAGAACGAAATGCTCCAATACTTATTTAATTACTAAATGAAGGTAGCTTCAGTAAATAGTATTGAGTTAATATACTTCCCATTAAAATTGGTGTTATGCTTCCAAAACAGGCATTCATAATAATATTATAAGCCATTGACCTCAAATATAACCTTGACAGACTAAATAGCATTATTTAGCTTTTGTTAATGTTTTATATAACGCATCTTAAAATAAATTCTATAACTAATTAAAAATAAGGGAAATACTTATAATTACAGATAAATTAATGTAGACGAGATAAGTTTATTTGTTATCTTTATTCCATATTTTGAACATTTAGAGTTATGTTGACTACATGTGAGTAACGGATAGTTCTGGACCGTTACACACTGACAGACAGATGTGCTGCCAGGATTGATTCTTTATTGGTGAAGCTTGGGATTTTGTTGCTTCATATGGATGGAGCAAACAAGTTATGTCTGTTTACGGGATATTTTTTCATGTTATTTCGAAAATTTGATTGGTATATTTTATTATGTTTAGTTGTTTAACATAGCGATATCATTGATTACTTGTAGATATTAATATACTATTAATAATGTATCTCAAACATTATTTCTATTACAATATGTTAAAATTAAAAACTAGTACATACTACATAGGCAAGTAGTCAAGTACAGGTACTTGAGAGAAATGTTCACTGCACAATTTATTTTATATTATTTAACATTTTATAAAATGAACAGCTACATAACAAATATGTTTTTTACTCGTAAATATTATCTGATTACAATGTTTTTTTTTCGTATTTCGTTATAATTTCGAAATTAATATAATAAAATTTTGAATGATAAATGAATAAAAATAAAAAGACAACATTATGTTATAACATACATCAACAACAACATATGGTATGTTATGTTATGCTATAACTCTACCCGTTAAAAGTTCCAACCATAAAAATAAAATAAAAAATCGTCGAAATCAGAAAATAATGTTATTTCTTGTATGGATAAAGTACCTATAGTCAAAAATGCAGTCCTATTCTCTAGTACAAATATTGATAGCCTAATTGGGAGGCTATCTGACTTTGGAAAGACAGGAGTTCGTCCACCGGTCTTGGGCACGTCGCACCGCACGCACGTCTGTCTTTTTAACCTACTTCTAAAAAAGAGGAAGTTCTCAATTTCGGTTGTATTTTTATGATTGTAACCGCAATACTAATAATCTGTTAATTTATGAATCGATTTCGAAATTGTTATTTTGTTTTCAAATTGGTCTTATAGAAATTTCATCAGAATCAGTTCAGTACTTTGATTTTAAAACAAAATTTCGCATTATTTTTGTAACGATAATTACATTATAAAAGTTATGTGCGTATTGTTAGAACTTGTGTGACGTTATCTATATATTAAAATAATATTGAATTTTCAAGATGGCAAATGTACTAACTGCACGAGTCCAATAAGCAATAGAGGTAAAATGATACATAACTAAGAATAAAGATAATTTTATAGGTACTCCATAAATTAGTAGATACAAAAGGTTTGTTATAAATGTTATCTCGCATTATTTCAAAATAACCTAAAATATTGTAATCACAGCCGAGTTGACACTGCTAACGACGTTTAATTATATCTTTTAAACCATTTGACAAATCCGTATTAAAATGAGGTCGTGAATTAAAACAATAATTACAGAACAGGCGTTCCGTTCCACCGCAATCAAACACACAGTTGCGTATTAAATACAATTAATTAACAACAAAAATGTGGGCAGATTAATTTTAGGCGGGGAGCTTGGGCAAATAAAATTACTAATGCAAAAAGAAAAAATCATAAAAATCTCGGTGTAAAATCAAAAGTAACCAGAACACTGCCAGCATTAGAACGTAGCAAGTTTATTGTCACGTAGAACTGATGGCCGATGGGGCCGAAAGGTTCTCGAGTGGAGACCACGTACCGGCAAGCGCAGCGTAGGAAGACCAGCCACGAGATGGACAGACGACCTCATACAAGTGGCGGGAAGACGCTGGATGCAAGCCGCTTCCAATCGGTCTTTTTGGAAATCCATGGGGGAGGCCTATGTCCAACAGTGGACTTCTTATGGCTGAGATGATGATGATGATGAAGTTTATTGTCTTATATGGTTTCATCATCATCATCTCAGTGTAGTCTTACCAAGGAAATGGAAATTATGACGTATAATTGTACAAATTATCAATAAAAATGTCTAATAAAAATCTGTTTATCTGTTTATCAGCCACAAGAAGGCCAATATTGGACATAGGCCTCCCCCATGGATTTCCAAAAAGTCCGATTGGAAGCGGCCTGCATCCAGTGTCTTCCTGCCACTTGTATGAGGTTATAATTTTTACTAGTAACAATATCAAGCATTACTCCCGTACTATTCACACACACACCGCAGACGTCACAGCAGCGGAACGTGGTGGCTGTCAGTTACCACAAAAACTAGATAAAAGCGATTAAAATCGTAGTACACAATGTGGAAATTAGTGTATTTCAGTTGTGAATAATTTTATTATTACATTGGTAAATTTATGAAAACATGAATAATAAACAGAAATCAGATGTTTGCAACGTCTGAAAATATAATTTAGAATTTATTTGAGGATCATCCAAGGTTGGAAGTCTTCACTTATTAAATGACTTTGGAATTGAACGATCTTAAAACATACCTAACCTTTAATCAAGTAGTTAGCTTTAAGACTATTGACAACTATAGTCTTAAAGCTAGCTACTTGATTGAGCTAATGAGACTTTATCTATAGAGGTTATATACTCATTGAATATGAAGTAAAAGCATGGCAAATCTCAGTTCTCAGCACTTTTGAGAATAAGACCACATCCTTAAGGCCTTTTAGTATATTGGCCTTATATAATTATCTTGGTATTGTACTTTATAAACACATAGGATGCCATTGTCACTGTTCACAAGTCACGACACGCGTCTAACAGCGTTGTGTCGCAACTGAAGACGAGTCGGGCGATTACCTTACTTGAGGCATGCCACGTGGAGCTGGGGAAAACCTATATACGTATAAATGCATTATAGTATAAGCAGCTATCCCGGTGCGAAATTTCAACGCGCTTTCGAGAGGTTAACTAGCTTTTCAGCTGCTAATTTAGCCTTCGACTCATTATAAATAAAGAAATTAGGTCTATATTACGTAATGTAGCCTGTATTAAATAATTTTCTACATATACTAATAGCCAAATAACCGAAACTCCGTCCGCACGCGGTAATCAAAACAAAGCGTTCGACAATAGCCGTGAATCGTTCATTATATCGCACAATAAAATCGTGTGCGTTCTAAATTTGGACAAAATTTATTTATTTATTGCTTTTATAATACGTCCGAGTATATATCACGCGCCTGTCATAATGCTACCCGATAATGCACAATTTGCGGATATAGAAATGCGTGGAGCACTTTCATGTGTTTCATTTTTAAGTCATAGGCACTAGTTTTTATTAGAGCGTCAGCAGATAGATTTTTTATCCAATGATAAGGCCATCATGCATTTGCGCGTTTTCGCCAAAATTATCATGGCGCTGCACCTTTGTAACAAATTTGTTTTCATTGGTTAACCTGACAGCATGGCAATTTATTTTAAGATGGTAGGTATGATTTCCATACAAAAAGTATTTTTACCAAATATAGTTGGAAAGAGTATAATTTTACAATGAAGTAATTGTTCATAGCTATTATATCGGTTTTTTTAGGCAGCGAATCACATTTGTTGAAGAAAACAAGATGATTATACCTTGATACAAAAATATGGCTCTTTTAAGTGGAACATTTAGACGGATTGACTTTAAACGATCGAGATTTTATCGTAAAAACGTTTTTATAAGGCTAACAACTGATAAAATATTGAAATTTACCATGGATCAGGGAGGTAAAAAAATATTAAAAAGTAAAATTTTACACTTCTAAAAGCTTGGTCACAACATCAATTCCACGATTTCATACCGGAGGACTGAGGAGAAGGGAATAAAAAAGAACCTTGCTTCTGAATATGATAACCAAATATCTTCATTTTTAATTATTAATTATCAATCGATTTAATTCAGTTCATTGCAATTATTTATTTATTTATTTGAAATCTACAGTTAATTTTATTTTATTTAATGTTGTAATTATTTAAGTAATTTAATTTATTTCACGTCGATTATTTCATTATATTTAATTTTAATTAAATTTTTAATGCTAATGTAAGTTCTATGGATGCAAAACATCCGGAATAAAATTATTTCATTTCATTCATTTCATCAGTTCGAAAAAAAAACTCTTAAAAGTGTTAATAAAAATAAACAAAATAAGATATAGTAGCGATCGCAATCCCGATTTTTCGAGTACCATTCGTCTCCACTAGTCCCGTGCGCCGTATAGCCGGCAGCGGCGAAGTGTAGTAAAGAGAGGCGTCACAATAATTCTCCCACATGACAATGGTTTAATGCGCGTTTGATTCATCCGCTGCGGAATGAGGTTATCATGCGCAGGACGCGTGGTTATAATGAATTCTGCTGTTGTGGCGCGGACGGTATTTATTGCGCTTCCATGTAATGTGACAGTTGTAATGTTTTTGGTGTTGTTACGTTTGGTTTTAATTTTTAGCAAGCTGTCCAGGGGCCCAATTCAGTTATTCAAGACCGCTCCGTAGCCGAACCATATGTGGAGCGTTTCCCGTCGGCCGCCATAGTTTTTTGATTCAGTCACTTTTATGTCATACAATTGACACATTTGATGAAACGTAACACGTCCTTCGCTCGTTACTAAATCAAAAAATGATAGCAGCCGACAGGAAATGCTTCGCAAAAGGTTCAGCTACGGATCGGTTTTGAATAACTGAATTGCCCCCCAGTTTCTGTCAAAACTATAGACCAAGATTTTTTAACTGACTCCCAAAAAGGAGGAGGTTCTCAAATCGTCAGTATTTGATGACGATTTTGATGAAATATCTGTGGGATAAATCTGAAAGTATATCTATTCAAATAAATAAATAATTTTCTAAATCTGTTTAAATCTAACAGTGTTATTTGGTAACAATTATGTGTTTTTAAAATCTCATTGAAATTAACACCACGGACGCTGCAGTGTTCAAAACGTCAGGTCGGAAAATTATGTAAAATATACACGATAAATCCGTTAAAAGTTATTTAATTTCAATAAGTATCTAACAATCGCAAAAATCAAAGTAACAATTATTTTTGAAATCTGTTAAAAAAACATTATTGCCAGAAAACACACACACACCTTGGCGACGCCGTCGCTTAACATCAGACAAGTTGGCGAGTTGGTCAATCGTAGATCTACCTTGCGTATGAAGAAACACACAAAACGTTAGGTTACAAGAGAACGTTTATGTCAGATGTGCGTTTTAGATTATGAGAACTATACCTAATACAGAATACTGTCCAATTGTAACACAAAACGTTAGGTTACAAGAGAACGTTTATGTCAGATGTGCGTTTTAGATTATGGCAACTATAAGTACCTTTTACCAATTATAACTTGCAACTTCATTTCCATTCATTTCCCAACTGTCCAAAAGCATAAATCTCACCACGACCAATCCAATACATCAGTCGTCGTCCAACAGACCAGGGGCCCAATTCAGTTATTCAAGACCGCTCCGTAGCCGAACCATATGTGGAGCGTTTCCCGTCGGCCGCCATAGTTTTTTGATTCAGTCACTTTTATGTCATACAATTGACACATTTGATGAAACGTAACACGTCCTTCGCTCGTTACTAAATCAAAAAATGATAGCAGCCGACAGGAAATGCTTCGCAAAAGGTTCAGCTACGGATCGGTTTTGAATAACTGAATTGCCCCCCAGCACAACATCTCAGCCACTCCCATCGTATAAATCTCACATGCTAAAACTAAGACGGCCGCGACAAGGCCCTTATCAAGTGTGTCCGTTATTTACGGCGAGCCCTGAGTTATGGCCAATTTACAGCCAGTCATTAGGGCCTTAATGGCCTCAAGGTGTCGGGAAAGTGGCCGGGATAAGTTCGCGTCGCGTCAGCGTTTTCCGCTGACTGAGGGACGCTCGGGTTATTGAAATATAGCTGCGAGGTTAATCTGATGTAAGTTTCAGGCGCTTAGTATAGCTATTTCAGGGCAACATTTAATTAATTTGCTGCACAGCTACCAATTTCTTTTCTGGGTTTTATAAATTTTCTGCAATGATCCATTAAACGTAGATGGGGCTTTCCCAGCTCTGCGTGGCAAGGCAAGCTTCAAATAAGGTAATCATTTCGCCCAACTCGAATTTAGCCGTGACACGTTAGGGAACGCTGTGAGGCGCGTGTCGTGGTTTATAAACAGTGACAACGCCATCCTGTATGCTTAGAAAGTGCAGCACCTAGATATAAGCCATATCTTTGCTTATATTTAAAAAGGCCTTAAGGATGTCTTATCCTCGAAAGTGCTGAGAACTGAGATTTGCCGTGCTCTTACTTCATATTCAATGAGTATAACCACTAAGAAGATAAAATCTCATTGGTTTTCTGCTTCACTTTTAACAGCAAAAAAGAAAGATTAAAGCAAACACAAGCCAACTTTAAATGGCAGAGGTCATGGTTGAGGCCTTGTACCTATAACAAACGATTTTCACTCAACGGCTTTTAAAATTCGTAAACAGTAAGTATTCTGCCTCTCCGTGTATTTTGCCAAGTATTAATGTTAAAGACGCTTTTTTCATGCACCATACGATATTTTTATGAATTACAAAAAAAAACGTAAAACAAAAGTTTCCGGCAGCCTAGTGGTGAGACCGTCTGACTTGCGATCCGCAGGTCCTGGGTTCGAATCCCACGACACGCACCTCTGTCTTTTCGAAGCTATGTGCGTATTGTTGATTGCCGCCATCTTCAAACGGTGAAGGAAAACATCGTGAGGAAACCTACATGTCTGAGAGTTCTCAATGATCTTGAAGATGTGTGAAGTCTGCCAACCCGCACTTGGCCAGCGTGGCAGACTATGGCCTAACCCTTCTCACAATGAGAAGATGGCCCGTTCCCAGCAGTGGGACAGTTTGTACAAACAGGGCTGTTAAAAAAAAAAAGTTGATATCTTACTGTACTTATCCATTGATGCTTCTACAAGTATACATACAGTACGGGTTTATATGAAGATTCTGTTGTAATATGCCCACTATCGCACATTCGTTTTCAAGATATTCAAGTATTTTGTAGCTCGATGCCCCCTTTTGAAGGATCTGGCATCAAAACCCTATTTATGAATTAATTATATTTTTATGAAGACATCCCTTCAACTCTCCAGTAGGTAAGTTTAGTAACCATTAGAGCTATTTGAAGCTTTTGCAGACAAGTAATTTAAACCAAAAATGCTAGTTTCTGATTCGAATATAAGTAAAGTTTGAACTTTGCGAAAATTATACGAGTGTTCAGTAAAAAAAAACAACTCTAATGGGCTAATTGCTTGACCACACACTTGATGTTAATCAAGTGTATTGTATAGTGATGTGGAATATTTAAATTTTATTGATTCAAAGACCGATAAATAGCCATCTAGTGAGGATTAATGTAACAAATCAATATAGTTTTACTACTCGACACTAGATGGCGTCATGTAGTGATAGAGGAAAGAAACGAGTAAACTTAATTTAATAATTGCTTTTGTCTTTAAATATAGATATAATTAAGTGAATCACTTTTTTTAATGTTCAGTCAGCAGTGAACATAACGCATGAAACTGTGCCAAAATATCGGGGACTTGATAAATAAATCACGGTAAAAATCACATAAATAATGATTACAATGTAGTTTAATATGTAAGTTTGTTTAATGTACATATATACTTATATAATTATTTTTTTATAGAAAGTGCAATAAATAAGCAGAAAGTTTGCCTAATGGTAAGCGATAACTGTCACCTACGGACACCTACTACTTACCTTACACTAATGGTACCGTTGATGTTTCGCTAGCCCGGAGAGGTGCTTAGTAGAAAAGACCTCCGGAGGAAAGACATTCTACATCTATTGGTTTGCGGTAAGGAGCGGAAAACCTAATTTTGTAGTGTAGGTAAGTTAAAATGAAAAATCTTGTCTTCCCGTAACAATGTATTTAACAATAGTTAGTAAAATTGACAAAGGTCACGCACCTTCTGTGGAGCTAAAAATTAAATAAAAAAACCTATAATTTCACTTACAACTCCAAGATCTTACCAATAAAGTATCACGACAAAAACCGTCTCACTATTAGCATACCTCAACAAGCCTCCAAATGAGCAATGAGTAATGCCTGCGTTATCGGGTAGGGGAGGCGCGGCCACGTCGGGTCGCTGGCGGGTAACTGTTATGGCCGGCATTGTCGCTTGATTTACACGAGACGCCGCCGTCAACCCGAGCTCACGACATTAAGGGCTGTTTCCACGGCCTTACAGATAATCGTGATTTACTCACAAACCTACTTAATTACTCTGCGTCTAATGAAGGAAGTTTCCAGCGTGTTTTGAGCATAGATCTGATGGGGAGTATTTAACTATTTGGATAAATTAGACCGTAAGGTATGAATTGGTAATATTAAATTTGCGAAATTATGTTTTCTTTTTTTTAATGCAAATTCCTCAAAGTATTATTTGATTCGTAAATTTATTTTCCGGAGTTACAATGGTTTATGGTTTAAGATATTTTATTTCATTTCGAATATAGATTCATTTAACATGAAATAAACTAGTTTTAATAATATTGTTAATATTGTTAACACAATAGCAAAAGGCACAGTTACCTTCGCATTGCTGCAATGTAATATTAGATGTTTTTTTAAATGTACGGTAAGATAACGCACTTCTTTAATGCAAAATATGTTATTTTAAGTATGAGTTTCAATTTAAAATTACTACTGTATATACTTTGAGTCTTTGACTATCATACATCAACTGGGCGTTCGACAACGTTGCCTCTATTTGCAGCGTTGTGTTGCCGCGTAGTTACAACGCGACAGCCACGCTACTAAGATGCGATGCTAACTCAATGTGAATGCGCTTTACTTAAGCAATAATTGTATATGCTTATTACCGGCCTTACCGAAAAACGTTATTTAACTTTAACCATCGTCTTAAATATTCTGTCTTCTTTCCGCAAGAGTCATTATGTGTCAGCGAGAAGATGACAAAATGTTTTAAGCAATGCTTAAAGTTAAGTAACGTTTTTCGGTAAGGCCGATAATATTTGTTTAAGTATGCTATAAGAAATAGTAAATAACATATGTTTCATTCTATACAATCAATGTAAGGGTGCCCATTTGAATTAGAATACTGAAACAAGCGAAACCTCACAGCGCACTGCTATATCGTTTAAACTATTGAACAATAGAACACAACACCGAAACGTTACGATGTTGTAAGAGACACCATGTTGCGTTGTTCACTTTTTAACATGCTTTTATTAGCTTCACCTGTATGCATGTTTGTTTGTAACCGACTCCTTTAAACTTGAATTTGACCCACTTCAAACGGTCAAATTTCATTCAAACTTTGTAGACTTATCGAGGACCGATGACTACAATGATTTGAATCATGTAGTTTTAGGTTTTTTAAACTATCATTTTTTATTATATCATACAAAAGTGAGCGTCAAAATAGTTGTGTTGTCAACCGCGTTTCCTCGCTCCAATTCTGCGAAACACCGCAAATACGTTGCGTCGTAGCGCGCGTCGATAGTAATCCGGACGGGACTCGTCGGTTACGGCCCGGGACGTAACCGTTAATGCCTTAATCTTGAGATGGTGGACTGAAGCTGACGTCAATAATATAGATACAACCTCTCATTTTATAATTTAATATAATTATAGTATAGTAAACTGAAAAAACCGACTTCAAAATACGTAATTAGTTTACTTGGATGATATTTTTTCAATTATTTTGTTATAAAAACTTAAGTACGGAATCAATTTTGATAAATTTTATATAGGACCACCTCTGAGATATTAACTACCACAGAAAAATAAACAAAAACAATTCATAACTGGCGAAATAATCACTGAACAAACATATACCATAATTTAGTTCATTCGCTATCGCAAAAAATGTTC